>CANTUQ010000121.1:5880000-6542500 GCA_947683425.1 Excoecaria cochinchinensis
GATTTTAGAAGAAATTGTGGAAGGAGGGCAATTTTAGCCAAAAGCACAGTCGTGCTCTTCAATAGCACAGCTGTGCTTTCGAAGGAAGCGCACAGCGACACGGAACAACTGGCGACACAGCTGTGCTCCCTCGCAAGGCACAGCTATGTCACGCAGCAGGAGGTGCGCGCACACGGAGCAGGTCACGCATTTTTTGCCCAGGAGCACAGCTGTGCTTCAGCGAGAAGCACAGCTGTGTTTCACCTTTCTCATGCAACAGTCGCGCAACCCTAGCACAGCACAGCTGTGCTTTTCTCCAGAGTGAAAATAAAACGCCACTTCATCTTCTAAAAAAAAGAAGTTTTTAGACTTAGTTTTCATTTTTTCCGCTAGTTTCCAGTATTATTTTCATTTTTAGTTTAGGTTTTAATTTTTATTTGTTGTTTTAGTTTAAATTTAATTTTGAATTGCAATTTCCTTCTTAAATAATTTAGATCAATTTAGTTTAAATCTATATTTTGGGGATTCAAGGGGATTCCAGGGTTGAAGAACAAGAACTTCAAGATCTATTTTCTCTCTCATAAAGGGTGTATTCTAAACTTTAATTTTCCATATTTTATGTTTATATTCTTGATGTTAGAGTAGTTAATCATGCTTGGGAGTTCTTGAATCATATTTGTATTTTGGATATTTGGATTTAATAAATATTTTCATGTTTTCTTTTATTCCTCTTATTATATATTGTTTTGCAATTATAATGATGATTGGAGCTAAATCCGAAAATTGTTGTTTGTGCAAATGCTCTGTTCTTTTAATATTAGCATGTATATTTTCAGCTTAATCCGAGATGGTAGGTTGATTTGTGGGTGTTAATGTTATTAGATTAAGAATAGTGAGGAATAAATAGGTTTAAGATAGCTTAATCCGGGATGGTAGGTTGTCTTAGATCTAGGATTTGGTAACCCGTGCTTAAGCTAATTAATAGATTTAATCCGGGATGATAGGTTTGTTAATTAGAATAGCTTAATCCGAGATGGTAGGCTTGGGCTTAGTTGGGTTGTCCAGAATTTCATGTTATATTATTTTACCAATTTTCAATTACATTTATGAGGATAGAATTTCCTAAGCATTTAATTTCTTCCTTGAGCAATTTCTTGATGACCAATTTTATATTTAATTGTTAATTTATTTTCTTGCTTAGCTTAGTTTTCTCCACTAAACAAATTGGGGACATCTCAAATTCACTCTTCTATAGATATTTAACTGGACAATCCTTGTTCCCTTGGGTACGATAACTCGGGGTCCTAAATATACCCCACTTTATTACTTGTCGATTCGGTACACTTGCCGAGGACCCGTCACATTCCATTAACTCATCACAAACCCTATTATGCACAAATTAAGAGTTAAGGATTTTCCTATCTTTTCAATTCATCATTTCCACAACAATTGCACTTTATAGTTCTTACTTAGCTAAACATACATTTAACATTCATTTAAATGCCAAAGAGTACCCTTTTGGACCATATAGTTTTTATATAATTACTAATCACTAGGAAGTATAAACTTAATAATAATTCAAACCAAGGAAGAATTAGTTCAATTTCTTTAAAAATCTTTCACAAGTAAACCAAGATTTATGAATTTAAAAAAAAAATTCAAGAGGTTAAGGGTATCAATTCAGCCAACACTTGTACAACTTTCCAAAGCTGCAACTCACATCTGCACAATTTTAAAATCGGCAAAATTTAAAATATTAATTGAACTCGGCTTTTATACCAAATACATATAAGAACACAAAATAAGAAAATTCCCTATTAAGCTCAATTTATTTAAAGATAATTTCGTTGGTCACCAGAGCTTCATCGGAGATGCACCATTACTACCAACATGAAGCTCAGAATATTAGGGACTTAATGCCGGTGTTCACGCTCCCAAATGCCTTGACGTTTAATCAAAATCGAAGCCAGAATGTTTTGGCATATCCATATTCGATCTCTCAGCTACTCGCAAGTGAGAAAGATCGTGTAGACACTAGGTCCTGAGCTAGCCCAAATCAGAGTTACCCGATGAAGAAATTGATATTTGTATCACAAGTAGAAAATGGAAAATGTCAATTTTCATCCTTGATTCTCACAATTATAAAGATTCAACTTTTTCGCGTAGGTCAGAATGGAGATGAGGTCTTAAAAATACAAATTTTGAAAATCTGGGTCGACAGACGGCCGTCGCTCGCTAAGCGGCGCTCCCCTATTGCTAACGGGATTGATGCCCATCTCTGTGCGCCCGTGGATCATTGATTGGCACCCAAAACTCACTAAGTCACGGGCATAGCTAGATGAGTCACGATCAAAAAGGCATTTCATAATTTGATCACCATTTTGATAGACACCCATCGATCAATGATCGATGCCTGTCTGTAGCGTCATTGACAGTCACGAAAGCTGCTCCTGATCATGGGATAGTGGGAAGTTATTCAAAAAACTTCCCACTTCCTCCATTAATTGACCCACTACTCCCTTGCAAAAGGGGAAATAAATAGGTTAGTTAATGAGGAAAAAAAGGGGTGGTTGGTTTTTCAAAATGAAAAATAAAACGGAGAGAGAAAGATATACATAGAATCTGGATAGTTGATTAACTTACTCGAACCATTTCTAAGGTTAAGAAAACAGCCAATGTTGCACCAAATGAAAGGTCAAGAAATTTTGGCTGAAAGCAAAATATAAAGTCAGCATTGTAAGGAAATGACTAGAATTGGAAAAACACAAAAATGGAAAATAGGAAAAAGCAAATTGGTTCCATCCTTAACTATGCCTAGATTACCTGGAAGATAACAGCAGGTAGAAACATCAGTACAACCATCAAATGGTAGTACTTTCGAAGAAGAATCCTCTCAATCTTACTACTTGATAAGCACATCATCTACTCTGGGCCCAAGTAAAAGGCCCAAAGCCATTTTCTAATATATTGTCTGTTATGGACCCAAGATATAGGCATATAGTTCTTTTATAAATGGCTAACGTCCCGTCAAAAATGTCCAATCAATCCGATCGAGCTGACAATGCCATTCTCTGCTAACTGCTGACACACTTAATAGGGCATAGGTATACCCATGTCCTCTGCCCACCAACTACTCACTTGAGTACCTCTATAAGATAGTTTTTTCTCTTTCTTATACCTTATAAATAGCGTAGACCTTTAAAGGCTCTAGGTATTGAATCTTGAGAACTCTTTCTACATATACTTTATCTCTCTAAAAGTCTTTGATGACTTAAGCTTCGAAGAGTCTTCACCCGATCTGATTGGACTAGTCTTTCTTACAGGTCGCATCTTTCTTACAGGTCGCAAGCATTATCCGATCCGAGCTATTTATAGGCAATTCTATCAAGCCACGTGGAACCTCGCATTTTGATAATCTCAGGATTATCATTTGGTGCTTTCATTGAGAAAAATCCGAATAGATATGTCGGATCATTCACGATCTTAAACTAAGGGACAATCCAATAGCAATTGACTAAGGTCTCAGGTAAAGAGGATAACTAACAGATCTCCTCCAAAATCTCCTACTAGTAACCTCTTGCCAATGTTTAATGATGAAATTTTAGCGCAACCAAATTCTACTCCTGTAACGGCCAAAGATCTCAGGGCCATATTGAGCAACTACACGAAGCAAATTATACATACAATTAAGAAAGGGAATTGGTTTCAAGCTTTAAGTGGAGGCCCAAAGACTGGGAGCCGTAGGAATCAGAGGCCAAAGGGTGCAAGTTTGTAAATAAACGAGGGAAGAAGCAGAACAGGAACCCGATCAGAATTTCAAGAAACCGACAGGGGAAAAAGGAAAAAGAAAATTTACGAGGAGCATGATGTTTATGGCACAACAAGACAATCTCCCCTGATTGAAGCTTACAATGACCTCAATCACATGTGCACTCCAAAGAGGGGACATGGCTCGATGCGTGCACCTTGGCAATCTCCTTTATTAATGACGACTGATGATCTGGGTCATACGGGTGCACCTAAAGGAAGGCTCAGGAAGAAGAGCAAAGTAGACACCGGTGATGACCTATCAGACAAAAACAAGCAATGGGTCTTGCAAGTAGTAAAGAAGTTTGGCAGTGGTCACCCTAAAAAGCCTCTTTTTGATGGGAATACAACCAACCCTTTTAGCCAAGAGATTCAGGAAGCAAAGCTATCGAACGACATCAAGGAAATCAAAATGCCCAGATATAAAGGTAAGTCAGATCCAAAATGTCATGTTTCTAAATTCCTAAAGCAGATACAATTTTATTCTTTCAACGATAGGGTATTTTGTAGGCTATTTCCTACCACTCTCTTAGGGGATGCCATGGACTGGTTCCACAAACTACCCTCAGAGTCAATCCACTCTTTCAAACAACTTCGAGACTTGTTTGTCACAAGATTCATTGTGCAAATAAGACCTCCCAAATCTGTTAATGATTTGTTTAACCTAGTGCAAAAAATTGATAAAAGTCTAAGAGACTACATCGACAGGTTTCAATCTTTGACCTAAGAAATACAGAACCTGCATCTCGAGATCGCAGCAAATGCCTTGGCAAACGGGACCAAGAATGTGCAATTATTTAACTCCATTATCACTCGCCCCCCGACAGATTTTGCCGATCTTATAGAAAGAGCTAATCAATTCATCCAGTTGGATGATGTACTGAGGGTGAGGGGAAGGCTGCTAGACTCTAATAGGATTCAATTGACCAAAAGGGACCAGAGAAGAAACAAGAGTCCCGAGAGGGGCAGTTCACCAAACACGCTGGGAAAAAGAAGAAAACTCGAGCATGATAAGGTAGAATGCCGCACAAAATGAAACTTTCACTCCACTCAATGCCTCTCCGACTCAAGTTTTGATATGGATCAAGGAAAAGCATAGCAAAAGTAAACTTGCCTAAAAAAATGTCCGAACGATCTTATGGTTTGAGAGACAAGAGCAAGTATTGTCAATTCCATAAAAGTGTCAGTAATACAACAGATGAATGAATGTACTAAAAGAGGAGATCGAGAGACTTTTGCTGAGGGGCTCTCTTAAAAAAATTTATAGGACAAGCGCCTATGGAATCTTGCAAATTACACTATGAAGGGAAAGGTCACTCAGATTCGGATGATGATGATAATGAAAGAAGGTAGCCAAAGGATTCAAACAAGTCCCAACCAAAGCAAAGACTAGGAACCATCAATATGATAGCAGGAGGTTAGGTTCTAGCATTTCAAAGAACAATAAGGGAAAAAGTGTCTATTTTGACTCCATTATCACTCCGCCCCTGATGCATTTTGTCGATCTTATGGAAAGAGCTAATCAATTCATCCAGTTTGATGATATGCTGAGGGCGAGGGGAAGGCTTCTAGACTCCGATCGAATTTAATTGATCGAAAGGGACCAGAGAAGAAATAAGAGTCCCAAGAGGGGCAGTTCATCAAAAATGCCGGGAAAAAGAAGAGCACTCGAGCATGATAAGGCAGAATGCCGTGCAAACAAAACTTTCACTCCACTCAATGCCTCTCCGACTCAAGTTTTGATATGGATCAAGGAAAAGCATAGAAAAAATGAACTTGCCAAAAAAAAAGTCTGAACAATCTTATGCTTTGAGAGACAAGAGCAATTATTGTCAATTCTATAAAGATGTCAGTCATACAATAGATGAATGAGCACACTAAAAGAGGAGATCGAGAGACTTTTGTTGAGGGGCTCTCTTAAAAAATTTATAGGACCGACACTTATGGATTCTTGCAAATTACACTATGAAGGGAAAGGTCACTCGAATTCAGATGATGATGATAATGAAAGAAGGCAGCCAAAGGATTCAAACAAGCCCCAACCAAAGCAAAGACTACGAACCATCAACATGATAGCAGGAGGTTCTAGCATTTCAAAGAACAAGAAGGGAAAAAGTGTCTATTTTTTAGCAGAGGCCAAAAAGCTACAGCCAGTCACCATTTCCCCTGAGGATGCAAGAGTTTTAAAATTCCCTCACGAAGATGCTTTAGTTGTGGAGGCAGGTATAGCCGACTTTTAGGTACAAAGGATTTTGGTTGATAAGTGCAGCGCGGTAAATGTTCTCACACTGAAGGTCTATCGACCAATGAGATTACGAATCGAAAGATTACAGCCTTGTACCACCCCATTAATCAGGCTTAGCAATGCCACTATCCCAGTAAGGGGATCGGCCGAGCTTATTGTCGAATTGGGTGATGAGATAATAACGCACAAGTGTCAAGCAACCTTCCTAGTGATAAACATGAATTTCACGTATAATGCAATCTTCGGATGGCCCATATTATTCGAAATAAGGGCAATCACCAGCATTCGATTCATGGTTATGAAGATCCCCAAGGAGAAGGGAACAACAATTCTAAGAGGCAACTAAAAAGCTTCAAGAGAAGCTTGCATTGCAATGCTGAAAGAATCGAAACAAACATATGTAGTGGAGACGGAAAAAGAAGACAAAGCCGCAAGGCCTAAAATGGACCCAAAAGGAGAGGTTACCGTAAAAGAAATTTCTTATGGCAAGGCCCTTAAAATCAAAACAAGTATGACGAAGGAAGTAGAAGACGAGGTGATGCAGCTATTGACAATCAATCAAGCCTCTTTTGCTTGGAGACCTAAAGAAATCCCAGGCATAGATCCAAAAGTCATAACGCATAAACTACATGCGGATCCGAACTTCCCCCAGTGAAGCAGAAACTACGGCGACATGCACCCGATCGAAGAAGTTCATTTCAGAAGAGATCGATCGGCTATTAAAGGTTGAAACTATAAGGGAGGTTGAGTACCCTGAATGGCTAGCAAATGTGGTACTCGTAAAAAAAAAAGACTGGGAAGCTGAGAATGTGCATTGACTTTATCAATTTGAACAAAGCCTACTCAAAGGATAGTTATCCTTTGCCTAGTATTGACCAACTGGTAGACTCCATAGCATGTCATGTTATATATTCATTGCTGGATGCTTATGCTGGATATCACCAAATTTTGATGTCGCTGCTAAATCAAGAGAAAACAGGCTTTATTACAGATGGTGGAACCTTTTGTTACAAGATGATGCCGTTCGGGTTGAAAAACACAGGGGCAACATATCAGCATCTAATGAATAAGATCTTTAAGGAGAAAATTGGGGAAAATGTCGAAGTCTATGTCGATGACATGATAGTCAAAAGCAAAAGCCTTGAAGGACATTCGGCAGACCTACAAAAGCTATTCACTACACTTGATCAATTTCAAATGAAATTGAATTCCGAGAAATGCATGTTCGAAGTACCTTTCAGAAAATTCTTAGGCTTCATGGTATCGAAAAAGGGGATTGAAGCCAATCTAGAGAAGATTCAAGCTATTCTTTACATGCAACTTCCGACCAACATAAAAGACATTCAGAAGTTGAATGGATGAATAACTGCTCTAGGCAGATTTATTTCATCTTCAGCAAAACGATACACTCCATTTTTCAAAAAGCTAAGAAAAAATAACACCTCCATATGGGACGAAGATTGCCAAAAGGCATTCGAAGAATTAAAACAATTCCTGATGAACCTGCCATTGTTGAGCCGACCAATTCAGGGGAAAAGCTATACCTATACTTGTCTACCTCAGGGGAAGTAGTTGCAGCTATATTGGTATGAGAGGAAGGAAGACAACAATTACTAATTTATTATGTCAGCCAAGTGCTGAGAGGAACATAACTAAAGAAAAGCCTGACTGAATAATTGATCATTGCCTTAATAATGTGTACCAAACAACTAAGATGCTATTTTGAAGTGCACACAATTATAGTCCGATCGGATCAACCCCAACAGAAAATATTGCAAATACCAGATCTAAAAGGCAAAATGGTGGGATGGGCGATCAAACTACAATCATTCGATATAAGGTACGAACCCATAAATGCAATTAAAGCCCAAGCTCTTGCAGATTGCATAGCAAAATATACAGGTGAAAAGAAGCAAGAAGAGCCTGAGACGATAACTTAAGAGATGATTGTCAATGGAGCTTCAAATAGCTGTAGAGCAAGCATCGGTGTGGTAATTAACCATCCCCTCGGAATAACTATCAAATATGATGCCAGGCTAAGCTTCGAAGCCTCCAACAATGTAGCAGAATATGAAGCACTTTTGCAAGGATTGAGGTTAATCAAAGCCCTCCAGCCAGAATGCATTCGAGTCAAGAGTGACTCACAACTGGTAACGAGCCAAGTGCTCCGAAGCTTTGAGGCCAAAGGAGAGAGGATGAGAAGATACTTGACCAAGGTCAATACAGAGCTCAGTAAGCTTTGCAAGGCTGGTGTGACTTGGAGTTTAGAAAAGGTATCAAGGGAGGAGACATGGCTTGCCGATAAGCTTACCAAGATTGCTGCTTCAAATGAAGAACTCATTGAAGAAGGCACAATGACTGTAGAAATGCTCAGACTTTCCCTTGATGAGCCTGAAATAAGGGAGATAGATCAAGAGGAGGATACATGGATGACTTTGATCATTCGCTACCTACGATCGGGAGAATTACGCAGTGATGACGTCGAAGCCAGAAAGACCGTCAGGAAATCGCTTAATTGCTCTATAATTGGCGATGATTTGTACAAGAAAGCATTCAGCCATCCTTGGCTTTAATGCATCTCACAAAAAGACAAAGATTACATCATAAGAGAAATTCACGAAGGAATTTGTGGCACCCATGAAGCCAGCATAGTGATAGCAAGGAAGGTCCTCCAAACTGGTTATTTCTGGCCTAACATTTTCAAATAAACTCAAGATAGGGTTAAAAAATGCACCCAATGCTAGATTCATGGTAGAATATTTAGGCAGCCCGTGTCTGACCAACAACCAATTGGAGTTTCTTGGCCATTCGACCAATGGGGATTGGATATTCTAGGTCCATTCCCACAAGGAAAACGACAGATGAAATTTTTAGTTATAGCCATTGACCACTTCTCCAAGTGAATAGAAGCCGAGCCATTGGCCACTATAATGGCCGAGAATGTAAAGAATTTTTTGTGGAAAGAAGTCATTTGCAGAATGGCGTTCCTAAAATTCTCATCACCGATAATGGCAAGCAATTCGACAGCTCAGTCTTTAGATCATTTTGTACCGACCTGAAAATCCATCTGCAATTACATTGGTCACATACCCTCAGAGTAATGGCATAACTGAAGTGTCAAACAGTACAATCCTCGAAGGATTGAAGAAAAAGCTAGAAGAGGCTAAAGGCAATTGTATTGAAGAACTACAAAATGCTTTATGGTCCTACCGAACGTTGCCAAGAGCCAAAAATCTGCATACACCTTTCTCTTTGTTGTATGGATGTGAAGCAGTTATACCTATAGAGATTGGGATACCTTTTTATCGATCAACTTTCTACTCCGATCATGAAAATGAATAAAAAAGAAGACAGGATCTCGATTCACTTGAAGAAATAAGACAGGATGCTTGTGCTAAGATCGCGGCTTACAAACAAAGAATAGCCATATATTACAACAGAAAAGTAAGGCCAAGATCCTTCAATAAAGGAGATTTGGTCCTCAAGAAAGCCGACATAGGATCGGGAAATGCTGGGGTGCCTTATGAAATTTCGAAGGTCCGGAGCAAAAGCACTTACAAGCTCAAGATCCCAGATGGATCGGACATTCCAAGATCATTGAATGCTGAAGTCCTAAAGAAATACATGGTGAAATGTACCACTGCGAATGGTGGAGCTTTAATTTCCCAATTTAAGTAATGTTTTGTCCTCTCGATCAAAAATGATCGACAAATACAATTCCAATTGAAGTTCTCTCGATCTTTCATTGTGGTATGGACCAAACAATATCTCAAACTATAAATGATCAATCTTACTCTCATTTTAAATTATAAATAATCGATCTCTCTCGTCACGAGTTGAACGATCTGGTTTTTGACCAAACGACATCTCAAACTATAAATGATCCATCTTACTCTCAATTTAAATTATAAATAATTGATCTCTCTCATCTCGAGTTGAATGATCTGGTTTTCAGCCCGACCGCTAAAATATGCAACATATTTAATTGATATAGCGGAGAATAGAAATGAATTGAACTGAAATAACCGATATTTATTAATTATTATATACAATACTAATAATTTAAATATAAATATTATTTATAATTTCTATTTTACATTTATTATATAAATTTAACTTCATAACTATTTGTATTAAATATTTTAATGCATGAAATTAATTAATAAATTAAACTGAATATTTTAATTATTAATAAGATAAATTTAATTATTATAATAATTCTTATATCTATATGAATATGAATATGTAACTAAAGCAATTTGTATTTAATTTAATTTACTTTTAATGTCTCTCAACTACTACTTAATATTTTTCACAAATATTTATATAAGTATGTAAAAACTAAGCAATTTATCACCTAATCACCTTACAATTAATTTTGTTTACTTCTAGTGTCACTCAATAGTACTAATAGTGCTACTCAATAGTGCTCATCCATTTTTAGCACAATACTTACATGAGTAATTTAATATACAAATTAATAATGTGATTATATACAATTATTATAGATAATGAAATTTTACCAATAAATGTAATTGCATAAGTATATAATGACCTAATTAATTAATTTTATCTACTTTTAGTATCACTCAAGTAATATTTATTTATTTTGGCACAATATCTATATGAGTGTTGAGCATTTTCTATAGATGCTAATGACCGCAAGTATACGGTTTACCAGAATAGTACTTAAGAATGTCGATCCCACGAGGAACGTAATTTACACACTATTACTACCTAATTTTAACTTTGTTTGCAATGATCAATTAATGGTAAAGTTGATGTAAACTAATCTAGAATCTAAATTAACTAAACCTAATTATTAATAGTCAAAAGAAGATAAAGGATAAATGAATAACTAAAGAATATGAACTTGATTTCATCATTTTGATCAACATTTATTCATCTTTTCATGCAAGCCAAGTTGGGATAAAGTTCTAAATTACTCTCTCGACATAAATTAGAATACCTAAAACATGCAATCAAAATTCTAACTCACAATTTTCATTAATGAATTAGAGGTTTCTAATTACATATTCCAAGAATAAAAGCCAACCTATAGCAATTATCTCAACATACCGATCTCTCAAAATACATCTTGATAATGAAATTCTATTAGATTTCAGATAAAGCAATCTTTCGAATTACTTTAACTTACAAAGATCATGCAAAAGATACTAATAGAAAATCTGCATTTGAAAGACTATGAAATAGATGGAAATAGAAAGAGTAATAATATGCAAATTCATTGAAAGGATATTCATAAAATTGATGGAGAAGAAGTAAAAATAAGAGAATAAGATAGAAGCCTTTAAACCCTTTTCTCAATCTCTTGAAACAAGTTTTCTTCTCCTTGATCTTCTTCTTCAAAACATAAAAACTACTTAGAACTTTAACTAAAAAGAACTGTTCTACAAAATACAGAAAATTACTTAACTAAAATTCATATCCCTAAAATTACAGTTAAACTACATATTTATAGATGATAATTTAAAGTTTGTGTCTCTTAGAGATGTCTCTTGAGAATTGTTGTAATTGTTGGTGAAAGGAGGTGACTTTTCAAGTGAATTTTGGCAGAAAACTGCCCCAACGGTCGCCTCTGTCGCGCTCGCAACGTTATCGCGATCGCGACAGAACACGCTATCCATTTCTTCCTTTCTTTCCTCCTTTCCTACTTCGGTTTTCTCTCTAGAGGAACACGACTCGTGCTCTTCTCTCCTACTCGTGCTCCTCCTGTCCTAGTCGTGCTCTTCCTATCCTAGTTGGATAGTTCTACTCTTCCTTCTTCTCTTCTTTCTCTTTTGCTCTCCCTTTTCTCTTTTGTCTCAGTGCCAGCACGACTCGTGCTTTCCCCTCCTAGTTGTGCTCCCATGTCCCGATCGTGCTCCAGAATCCTGCTCGTGCTCCATAATCCTACTCGTGCTCCATAATCCACATATATGCTTCTTTTCTTCATTTTTTCACCTAAATACACCAGTAAACACAAAAACACACAGACTAATACAAATAAACCTAAACTAACACATATGACATCAAATATACACACAATTGCATGATTATTTTCATAAACTCATACAAAACATACATTAAATTATACTTTCATTAAGCTCCTATCAAATTCCCCCATACTTAAACCTTGCTTGTCCTCAAGCAAGAGAAAAGAGATAAGAAAATTTAACAGCTAGTAAACATAATTATATAGCACTGTCCATTCAGCATATATACTAAAATTGCAAAGATCAACTATCTCAAACACTCTCAAATATCAGTAAATCAAAATTCAAAGTATGTATTGAAAATTCAACAAGTCATCTAACTTTACTACTTCCAACATAAAGAATATAAAGTCTCAAGAAACTAAACATGAATCAAAGAGAGAAAATTGATCATAAAGTTAAAAATTCTAAGATTGCTAGTCACCTTTTAGGACAATTGTTGAGCTCACTTACCCTTACTCCAATCTCATGGCATTTTTAGACTTTTCTTTCTTTTCTTTCATTTTTTTTCTTTTTTTTACATAGGTATAGTTTTTATTTGATCCCATGCATAGCAAGAGAAGGTAATATGGGTGTGTTTTACACTCCATCCCATACATTTCAATTTTGGATATACATCTTGCTTTCTTATTCTTTTAATGACTTGAGTGGGTGCATTTTATGCTCCATCCCACTTATTTTTATTTTTATTTTTTCTTTTTGAGTCCTCATCCATTATTGAAAAGATAAGAGGGTAAGTATTATGGCTATAGTTTCCATAGGCAACTAAAAACTTAAAATTTTTTACTAAATAAGCAAATTCTAACTTTAAAAATATGCGTAGTAGAAAGACTAAATAATCCACAATATTGAAAGAAGTAAAAGAAAATAACTGGAAAAACTTAAAACACATACCAAAAATTTTGAAAAACTGAGAAAAATGAGCATAAAAAATAATTGACTTAACAACCTATATAATATACCAAAAGAACAATACTTTATAATAAAGCTTACTAAGAACCTAATTGAAAAACAAAGACACACAAATAATCATGCAATTAACATACAAAATACATACAAAAACTTATAAAGCATAAGTAAACACAAACAACACAACACACTCACTCCCCCACACTGAGAACCAACATTGTCCTCAATGTGAAGAAATGAAACAAAACAAACAATTAAAAGAAAGAAATAAAATAAAGAAAAGAAACGCTCCCCTATCATGGTGAAGGTGGAGGTGATGGAACCTCAAATCCAGATCGTGCGATGAACTGGTCAAACGTGTACTCCAACCTCCTTTGCCTTCTAGCCAAAACAGTTTGCTGATCTTGTATATGATTTAAATTGTGAAGAATTTGATCAAACATTGCTGTAACATGGGGGCTAGAAGAACCAATTTCAGGTGCAGCAGGGACCTCATGCATGGAATCATCTCTACTAGGCTCCTCATCACTCTCCTCTTCTTGTTGAGTAGAAGGGCCGGCAAGTTCCCTCCAACACGACCTTAGGCGAGGTGGGATTACCTGAAAATTAGAACGACAAACCTCTCCATGGACAAATAAATGTGTAGTAAAATATACACAAGGATGATCATGAGCATATAAATGAAAATTAATATCTAAACTTTTTGCAATAGCAGTTATAATGTGCCCATGTGTGAGAGGTGAATCTTTTTTTCTGGCACATTGCAACAATTGATTAAATAGCCAATATGACCAACATATAGCTATGCCCTTGTGCACACACCACATTAGGAATAATTCATTCAAAGAAACTCTATTAAATTCAGCCCTGTTAAAAATTAAGGAAGCCAAAATCTTGTGCAAAATCCAATATTTCAAATCCTTGATGTACATAGACTTAGCATCTCTAGTCTTAAATGGTACTTGCAAATCAGTTAAATAAGTCCAAAACTCATTTGGCTTAAAAGACCTAGGTGGTTCAGTGAGTCCATTTTGAGAAAAGCCAAAAATTCTATGCATCATGAAGTATGTTAAAATATGAGGCTTGCCATCAAGTCTGAAATCCAATAAGTTTTCATTCTCCTCATTTCTATTCAAGGTAGTGTAAAACTCTAACATCAAGTCTAGATAAACGAAATCTTGCATGTTTACAAATCTAAATAAACCACAGTTGGCTAACATTGCATTAACAGTGTTCAACATGCCTACCTATTCTAGAAGTTCAGTTGGAAAAAACTTACATTGCAAGATTTGCCTATCACGTAAAGCATGAAATCTGCCCACCTCAGCCACTGAGAAAATGGGAAATTCAGCTCCAAATGTAGAAGAAATATCCCCCTCAATAGCCGCCTGATGGACTTCTTCAGTGTGTGAGGTTGAGGGATTTTTGGTCCTAACCATGGTTGTTTGCTTAAGGCAGATAGGGAAAGTAATAGAATAACATAATAACTGAAGAAAATATGAAAGCTGGAAGAAGAACAGAATGCTATGATGATGATAAAGGCACAAGGAAATGTAAATGGACTGCACAATCGAGAAGAAAAACTAGTGAAAGCTGAAGAAAAATAGACGATGAAAATTTGAAAACAACGAGAAGAACAGGAGGAAACTGACGACAATGAGAGAAATAAAAGAGGAAGAGATGGCTGCTATTATAAGAAACGAACAGTGAAAGAAAAATAGAGTGCTTGCGTGAAAGAAAATAAAAGAAAGAATGAACAAAGAACAAAGGAAGAAGAATGAAAAATGAAGAAAAGAGAAAGAAGACAGAAGAACGAAGAAGAAAGATGAAGTGACGCGACTCGTAGAGTAGAACACGATGAGGGCAAAAACTAAAGGAAATAATAAAAAGAAGAAGCACACAGAGGAAACGGTTTGTTAAAACTACAAGGCAAAATAGCAAATGTGAAATGAAAAATAAAGGGAAAGGAAGTGAAAAATCACGAATTTAGGGTTTTGAAATAGAATTTCCCTCTTTAATTTCTAAATTAGTGTGTTTTAGCGTTAGGGTTAGTCTACTTAAGTTAATTTTAACTTAAGAATTATGGTAATAAGACAGTAAGACCAGATTAAAAGAAAAACAAAATAAAATAAAATATTTGAAGAAAAGAAAACTTACAACGATGTTAACAGATCCGATGGAGATACTGGGCACCCAGCACGAGTCGGACAACACAGCACTACTCGTGCTGGTGACACTTACCTGATGGGACTCGTGCTAAAGGATGAAGAGGGGCATTGCCTTCTGTCGCCTACAGTGAACACGAGTTGGATGCTCAAGCACGACTCGGATACTCCTTGGACTTCCCTGCTACTGTTGCCTACAGTATACGAGTTTCATTCTGTCGCGATCGCGACAGAAATGCACACATTTTATTTTTTATTTATTTATTTATTTATTTATTTTTTTATGAAACCTTCAATAAACTCCTAGCCTTACTAAATTATATAAACAAAATCAACTGAATTAATAACATAGAAATTCAAAATACAAAAAATAGTAAATAAATCTACATACACTAAGATAAAACAACATAAAATACATTTAGAAAGAAAATATAATTAAGTAACCTAAATAAAAGAACTAGACATATCATGGCTTTATATGATCTCTAGGATTTTCCTCAGTATGACTTGGAAGACATCCTAGATTTCTAGAAGGTAAGGAACTCGCAAGTTGGCCTAATTGGACTTCAAGAATATGAATAGAGGCAGCATGATTTTTATTGATTTGGTCAATTTTTGCCTCTAGTTTCTTTTGACTTTCATCTTGAGAATTCATCTTATAATTAATTTCCTCAATAAACTTATCAATCTTCCCTTCAAAAGCACCAAACCTATCTTGTGGTTGTTGGTATCCTACTCCCCTATTTTGGTTGTTATTATTTGTAACACCCCCATACCCCCAGCAAGGAATATCGGGGCGCTACGCGGACACTTACGTATACATGTACATACATTAGCGGAAGCGATAGCATAAACACATCCATTTAAAAGTAATTAAATACTACACTAGGGCCCACTTGCATTTCATATTAACTACATATACATTTACATGTTCATATTACATCTGTTTTCATTTAGCTTTACATATACATTTACATGTACCCTTACTTGTGGTTTTTCTACTTATATTACATAATGATGTTACTCAAAATGTAAAACTCTATTTCTAACTTGTAAAAAGATATGACAAAACTCCTAGTGGCCTTGACCCGCAGATGCCCGCTCACTGCTCCGAACCTGTAACATACACGGAAATAAACATCCGTGCTAAGCGATAACGCTTAGTGGGGATGAAATAATGCAAAGGACTTCTTTACGAAGTCACAAATAAATCACACAGTTCATATATCTCATGCATATAACTCTTATACGTCTATAGGTTGCATGCTTAAATATCAAATACTCTGAAATCACATATAAGTAACATCTACTCTTTCACTAATTCATGTACACTACATCTTGTACATTTCATTTATTCAAATATACATTATCATGTAACCACATTCATGTCAGTACACTCATGTAATCATGTACTTGTATACAGAACTGTAATGTACTTAAACATTACTTTCATGTACTATAGCTTTATTCGAAGCAACACTATAATCATCTCAAGTTCACTGCACAACATTTAACAAAACAAGCCTGAGTTCCTCTCATGGTGGATACGGGACGCTCTATAAAAAAATATTTTCGGTAGACCGAAGTCACAAAACATTTTCATATATCTCTATTAATGACCATTCTCAGAGGTCGACCCGCTTCGCCCAAACGGGGCGGAACATTGGCAGCTGCACTCAGTAATCCCTTTATAAGCATGCTTATCTATCCACTATAACGGTAATCAGGCTCAATACCGACTCACACACTATACACGGACATCAACTCATCAACTAAAATTCAAGTGCATTTATCAAATTCAGAGACATTTAATTGATGTACAATCTTTAATAATCATCATATACATGTGTTCAACTCATTACATAAACATATAAATCATGCAAAGCAAGACAGAAGAAAACACTCTCTTCAAAACAAATAAAACAGGATGCGAAGAGGTTCACTGTCGCGATCGCGATAAGAAGTCGCGCTCGCGACAGAAGCCAAGTTCATTGTCGCGATCGCGACAAGAGGTCGCGCTCGCGACAGAAGCTAGATTACAAAAAGGCTCTATACTCTATACCAAATGCATTATATAACAATTCATATCACATGGCATCATATGGTCAACGCTAACTCTTATGCCGTAGCATTGGTTACATAGATAACTAATCCTATAATCATTTGATAACCCTAAACATGTAGAGTATAAATCACGGAAACATTCCGGGGTAATACGGGTTCATTCCGGGGAGTAAAACATCAACAAAATATACAATTTAGTCAAGGGGAAGGGTCAGGGGTTGACCCGTGGAAACTAGGAGCTCAAAAAGAAGAAGAAAAAGCCTAAAATGAGTTGTTCTGTCGCGAGGTCGCGACATGTGTCGCGCTCGCGACAGAAGCTCCGCTTTGGTGCCTCACAAGACTGCTTTTTACCCTAAACTTGTATCATCTAAATGAACCTCTAAACGTCTATTTTTGGAAAACGTTCTTCTTAACAATTGTTCTCTAGGATGTTAACTTTCAAATGGGACAAGTTTCAGGTCGTTTGGACATCTATAACAAAAGATATGATCTAAAAAACATATACTGTTCTAGTGACCCCGCCAGAACAGGGTCACCTACGTTTTAATTACTTTTTGGGATACTTATGGCCAGAATTAGATTAAGCACCCTCTTAGACATTTTTAGACACGGATCTTATCTTTCATATACAATTGGAATCAACCCAATTGGGATCCTATAACTCTACTTATAACAAATACTATACACTGGGGTCTAATGACAAATAAGCAGAATTTCGCAACATCAAACTCTATTATCAACACAAACACTCAAATGATCAGGTTACATACTTTAAACATATATACACTTGTCATGAGCACTGTAAGCAATCAAAATGAACATCTTGAGCTAATTAAAGCTCATCAAGCATCTCTTTATTTCAACATGTCTCTATTAAAACATTTTTCATCTAAACACATGCAAAATTAACAAGATCACACTCGATCCCTACCTCTAGGAACTCGATCACAACTCTCTACTCGTTCCGATCTTCTCTTTCCCTTTATCGATTCTCTTGCCTCCAGCTTGCACCAAAGCCATACACAAAAACACTTGGGGTTACTCTTCTTTTTGGCTTTAAGTCAAAATAGAAACCAAGTAGTAGAAGAAGACTAATGCTATCATAATAGTATTACTTACCTCTTCTCAAAAATCCACTCTCTTCATCTCAACCCAAATGATTCTCTTTAGGAACAAATGAAAAAGAGAAGAAAAGAGAGGAAGGTGGAGCACGGCAAAACCAAGGAAAAGGAAAAAGGAGGAAAGCCAAAAGCAAAAGGGCCAAAAGCTAGGAAATGAATAAAATGGACAAATGTTGGCCGGTCAAACCCAAAGAAACCAAATCCTCTCACATAATTGCCACCAAACCAAATAAATGCCAACCACTCTCATTAATCCATCTTCATCCAAAAAGCCCCATGCCACATGTCACTCTCTCCTGTAGCCATGTGTCACTTCCCTACAATGACACTTGGCACACTTCTACAATGCCACTTGTCAAACTCTTATGCCGCCACTTGTCACTATTCTACGATGCCACTTGTCAACCTCCTACGCCGCCATGTGTCACTCTCTTATACCGCCACTTGTCACTCTTCTACAATGACACTTGTCATTTTTCTATGATGACACTTGTCAACTCACTACAACTCCAAGTCTCTTAGTCCCACTTATGCAAGCATCTCACGAGAGGGTTCTGTCGCGCTCGCAACGCTTGTCGCGCTCGCGACAGAACGCTCACATCCACTCTAACTAGCTGAAGTTCGAAAACCGGTGGAGGGCTCTGTCGCGCCCGTGACACTTGTTGCGCTCGCGACAGAACTCTCGCACATAAACTTACCTTTATCGAACAAAACTCTGTAATTCTTCTAGGGCCACTTTGGGGTGTGACATTATTATTAGTTCCCCATGATAAATTAGGATGACTCCTCCAACCAGGGTTATAGGTGTTAGAATAAGAATTACCACGTCCTTGACCTTGGATAAAATTAACTTGTTCCTCCTTATTAACCATGCCCAAATTGCAATTGTCACTCTTATGCCCTTGTTGACCACAAACATTGCATGCATTTGATGAATTACCACCCATACTTAGACTATTAACTCTATGATTCACTGCTTCAATTTGGGCTTGCAATGCAACTACAGAATCTATTGAATGTACCCCCCTAGCATTAGAATTATTATACTCCCTTACTCTTTCCAGAGGCCACATACAATTATTCATTGACATTTCTTCCAACAACTCAAAAGCTGCTTCAGTAGTTTTCCTCATTAGAGAGCCACCAGCTGCGGCATCAATTGTTCCCCTTGTAGTTGGGTTAACTCCATTATAGAAGGTTTGCATCAAAAGCTCCCTTGGAAGGTTATGGTGTGGACACATTCTTTGCAATTCTTTGAACCTTTCCCAAGCCTCATACAAAGATTCATTGTCATTTTGAACAAATGTAGTGCTATCCTTTATGATTTTTGTTGTTTTAGCCAAGGAAAAATATTTGGATAAAAATGCTTGGACCAATTGGTCCCATGTAGTAATTGATCCCCTTGCTAGCAAATTCAACCAAGCTTTGGCCTTATCTTTCAAAGTGAAAGGGAAAAGCCTAAGTTTGATTGCATCAGCCGATGCACCATTAATCTTAAAGGTATCACATATTTCAAGAAAATTTGCCAAATGAGCATTAGGATCCTCATTTGCCAAACCATAAAATTGAATGCTATTTTGAATAATTTGTAATAAAGAAGGTTTAATCTCAAATTGATTTGCGTTTACCGTTGGCCTTACCACTCCTTGTTGAGCACCACTCAATGCAGGTGTGGCAAAGTCCATAAGTCTTGGTGGATTTTCTTCAGCCATGATAATTGGTCTCTTATTCTTATTCTTCTTTCTATTGGACTTCTGGTTACTTGACAAAAATCTTTCAATTTCAGGATTCAATGGTTCAAGTTCTTCTTGTGAACTTCTTGTACTAGGCATGAACTTTCAAATCCTGTAAAACAAAAAACAAAACACAAAGTTACACTAAACAAATTAACAAATTAAAACAAATAAAATATTGTAATCCAAAATCATAAATCAAGTTTCATAATGGCAAAATCAACGTTCCCCGACAACAGCGCAAAAAACTTATTGAGCATTTTCTATAGATGCTAATGACCGCAAGTATACGGTGTACCGGAATAGTACTTAAGAATGTCGATCCCACGAGGAATGTAATTTACACACTATTACTACCTAATTTTAACTTTGTTTACAATGATCAATTAATGGTAAAGTTGCTGTAAACTAATTTAGAATCTAAATTAACTAAACCTAGTTATTGATAGTCAAAAGAAGATAAAGGATAAATGAATAACTAAAGAATATGAACTTGATTTCATCATTTTGATCAACATTTATTCATCTTTTCATGCAAGCCAAGTTGGGATAAAGTTCTAAATTACTCTCTCGATATAAATTAGAATGCCTAAAACATGAAATCAAAATTCTAACTCACAATTTTCATTAATGAATTAGAGGTTTCTAATTACATACTCCAAGGATAAAAGCCAACCTATAGCAATTATCTCAACATACCGATCTCTCAAAATACATCTTGATAATGAAATTCTATTAGATTTCAGATAAAGTAATCTTTCGAATTACTTTAACTTACAAAGATCATGCAAAAGATACTAATAAAAAATCTGCATTTGAAAGACTATGAAATAGATGGAAATAGAAAGAGTAATAATATGCAAATTCATTGAAAGGATATTCATAAAATTGATGGAGAAGAAGTAAAACTAAGAGAATAAGATAGAAGCCTTTCAACCATTTTCTCAATCTCTTGAAACAAGTTTTCTTCTCCTTTATCTTCTTCTTCAAAACATAAAAACTACTTAGAACTTTAACTAAAAAGAACTGTTCTACAAAATACAGAAAATTACTTAACTAAAATTCATATCCCTAAAATTACAGTTAAACTACATATTTATAGATGATAATTTGAAGTTTGTGTCTCTTAGAGATGTCTCTTGAGAATTGTTGTAATTGTTGGTCAAAGGAGGTGATTTTTCAAGTGAGTTTTGGCAGAAAACTGCCCCAACGGTCGCCTCTGTCGCGCTCGCGACAGAACACGCTATCCATATCTTCCTTTCTTTCCTCCTTTCCTCCTTCGGTTTTCTCTCTGCAGGAACATGACTCGTGCTCTTCTCTCCTACTCGTGCTCCTCCTGTGCTAGTCGTGCTCTTCCTGTCCTAGTCGAATAGTTTTACTCTTCCTTCTTCTCTTCTTTCTCTTTTGCTCTCCCTTTTCTCTTTTGTCTCAGCGCCAGCTGTGACGCGCGCCGGATCCCCGCGGCCGCCCGTTCGACCGCCCGCACGTGGGCGATCGGGGCATTTGTGGGTCCGTTGACATCTTGCAATAAATCGCAAGTGCGTCTATGTTGGGCAATAAGGAGGTTTCATGGAGTCGCCACCCAATAGAACATTGGGAAAGTTTCTCTCGCCTCGGAGAGCCTAAGACTGCGCATTGTATCCATTTTGGGCCAGCCAGAGGGGTCATGGAAGGTAAAACCTCTCGCCCTAAAGAGCCTAGGATTAGCGCTAAAGTCTCGTGGCACAAAAAGGTGTCTTGGAGGGTAGACCTCTAGCCTCTTTGAGCCCAAAGACCAGAGCTGGGACCGGGATTTCTCATCTATTTCTACCTCGATTATTTTATGATCAAATTTTAATACTATTGATTCTCTCTCTCTCCACACGATGCAATTAATTGAAAGGCGCATTTATTCACATTTTGAAAGCGGTAAATGAGCAAAATAAATATCGAAAGCGATAAATTACAATAATACAAGGAGCAGAATACAACTCTCTCTTGTAAATGTGCGAAGCATACATAAAACGGGTTATTCATTTAATAGTGAGAACATTGGTCCTCGCATGCATATTTATTATGAAACAGTTTTGATGTGATGATTTATTTGGGTATGAAAAAGCTAGGACATTCGTCCCCTTTTATTTAGAAAAAAATGTCAAGTTAATTAATAGAAACGTTTTTGTGATTTTCTTTTTAGCGTGCCTAAATAAAGAATTTTACAAGAAAATTATATGGCAAAATTAAATAAAATGTTACAAATAAAGAAAATAAATATATGAACCAAACGAGCCTCTTTGGACCTCCCGATGTGCTCGCAAAAACGCCCAAGCGAAAAATGAGTTTAGACATAAAAACAAAATACAATTAAAACAATGTTAGTGATTAAATTAATTAAATCAATTAAACATACAAATTAATGAATAACAAATTAAAATAACATAAGATGATATGAAAAGAATGATAATGGAATCAAAAATATTAATAAACCAAAATAAAATGAGAAACATGCATTGTATGTGATAAATGATTAAATGATGTGATGAAAATAAAATAAAACATGTTAATTAATTAGTACATGAAAATATGAACATGATGAAAAATGATGATAAGTGAAAAATAATGAATGAATAAATAAATCAATCATAATAAATCAATCATGTAACAATGATAAAAAGAATAATAAAAATTAGTAAACAAAAGAATGATGAAAATAATAATGATATATAACAAGGTTAATTGATGTGTTCATAATTAATATAAACTATTTACATGGCAAAAAGATTAATTTAAATTAAATAATTATTTGCATGTTAAAAATAATGAGGAATCAAAATAAAATCATTTACATGTTAGGAATTAAAAGAAAACAATATTCACATGAATAAAAACCAAATCATGTATAAACAATTTAATGGAACGAATATAACATCAATACAACAAATGAATAGATGAAAACAATAAATAGATCAATAAAACAATAAAATATGCATGAATAAATTAAATAAAAATAAAATAGAAATTGAAATTGAGCCTAGAATATTTACCCTCAGAGTATTGGATTTGATGAAGGAAAAGTGATGATTTTCCGGAAAATTGCTTGAAAGAATAATTTTAGCAATAAAATTAATTCTCTTTGTTTATGGAGAAAAACAAAGGAATTGATTTGTATGCTTAAGATTAAAAAGAAATTGATGTCAAAATGATGATTAATTTCTTGTGTTTATGAAGAAAAAACCAAAAAATTAATTGGAATAATTAAGAATTGAAAATTGATCTTTCAATTTCAATTAAACCTTTTTAATTAAAAGAAAAATCTGAAAAATCTTGAAAAGAAAAATAGAAGAAGAAGAATTCTGGAAATTCTAGGTCTAAAAAATGTGGAGGCCTCCAAAAGAATCAATTGGAATAATTAAGTCTTGAAAATTAATTTTCCAATCTCAATTAAACCTTGTTAATTCAAAGAGAAATCTCAAAATGTTTAGAAGAAAAATCAAAGCGGAAGAGAAATGCTGGAAATTCTGATGTAAAAAATAGTAGTGGAGGCTCTACTTTTTTGATTCATCATAAAGTATTTAAAGAATAGAAAATGTTGCCCTAATTTAATTAAGGAAAACAAACCTAATTTTATTCAAATTCCTTTATTTTTGGGGATAAAATCAAGTTTTATTAATTAATAATCTATAAAAAATATTTTGGAATTTTATTTGAAGTCAAAAACCCTTAATTTTGGGATAAAAACGGATTTTTGGGTGAAAAAATCGGAAAAGGGGCTGAAAAATGGGAAAATAGGGTATCAGACCCTATACCGACGGCCAGGAAGACAGTCGCTATAGAGGGGCGGGCGTCGGAGCGGTAACCAGGCGAGCTTCCGCGCGGAGCTCGCGGAAATCACGCGCCTCAGCGCGCGGAGCGGCGCGCAGTGCGCACAACGCTGCGCGTCGCTCTTTAGCGACGCGCAGCATTGGCGACGCTGCGCGTCACCATATCGAGCCCGGCGCGCTGGGCGTCTGCGCGCTGGACGCCTGGCGCCTGCGAGCTGGGCGCCTGCGCTGCCGCGCCCGACACTCGCGATCCGAAAAAACCTTTTTTTTTATTTTTAAATTTTAAATTGACTAAAAACACTATAATTTTAAGCCCCCATTTTTCAAAATTAATTTTTTTTAAATATTTTTCTATTTTCTAATTTTTCACTCTAAAATGCAAATTTGACAAGAAAACCATCACTTGTAATCTTTTAAGCCGGTGAAGGCAATTATCATCATTGGGTAACTTCGATCTAGGCTTACTCAGGACCCGGTGTCTACACCAGCACGACTCGTGCTTTCCCCTCCTAGTCGTGCTCCCATGTCCCAGTCGTGCTCCAGAATCCTGCTCGTGCTCCATAATCCTACTCGTGCTCCATAATCCACATATATGCTTCTTTTCTTCCTTTTTTCACCTAAATACACCAGTAAACACAAAAACACACAGACTAATACAAATAAATATAAACTAACACATATGACATCAAATATACACACAATTGCATGATTAATTTCATAAACTCATACAAAACATACATTAAATTATACTTTCATTAAGCTCCTATCAATGAGTAATTGAGTATGTAAATTAATAACGTGATTATATATAATTATTATCAGTGGTGGAGTCAAGACCCTAGGGTTAGGAGGGCACACATTATAATTTTATTATAAAAAATTAAATATTTAAAACTCATATAAATTATACCATAAAAAAATATTTCATTTAAAATTTAAAAAGGATAATAATTAAAATAAAATAAAAATACAACATTTACAATTGTTCTCAACGCGATTTCTTATTTTAAAACCGTTGAATAATTAGTTCATTGTCAATAGTATCGAACACATCTTCTCCTATATAAGTGATTAGACAATCACTCATCCAAACATCTCCCATTCGGTTACGCAACCGATTTTAACAATCCTCATTGCAAAAAATGCTCTCTCTACGATTGTTATGGCAACAGGTAAAACTAAAGTCAATTTGATAAGCAAAGAAACCATTACATAAACAATGTGCTTTCTAGTTTCAACTAATGTAACACCCCCTACCCGTACATAGCAAATTGTATGATCACATGGCCGGTTTATGACAACGAGTGAAAGTTGTCACCCAAAACCAACACGTTTGATACAATAACAATTAACAAAATGCAGAAATATAAAATTTCTTTCATCATCAAAATCACCCTCGCATAATACGTAAAACGAAGTTCACAATTTCACTTACAATTGAAATTTCATAATTTAATTTTCGCATACAAATGAATCCATAACTTTACATATTACATTTCATTATTGAATACAATGCATAAACTATACAAAGAATTATTATAGACTTATTGGCCATGACAGAGTGCGGAATGTCCTTGGCAAAATCATCCATCTTCAATACCTGCACGGATGGAACACCCGTGCTAAATACGAAGGCTTAGTGGGGAAATAAACCATAACATGGACGAGCACTCACAGTGGTCATTAACAATATCCACAAATAGTTGCATTTAATAGAGTCACATATAACTTAATTTATCATGACAAGTACATATAGAAACTTTCATATAAATGGTTATCTATAATTAATAGTGTTCATAATATTTAAACATAGTCAAAACATCCCTTAACCAAACCTATACATTTACCGTATTACTTATTCACACATATTTATTTAACAAATAACCTCTTGTAATAACATACATGAATAGTACACATACACACAATTTTATTCATATAGTGTGAAAGGCCATATTATGTACTTATCATGTACTTTACCAAAATTAGTACTTATCTTATACATTTACTTAAGTAAAACATGTACAATTTTACAAGGCATTCTTTGCTTTGAATTAATTTTCTATGTTTGCTTATCATATTCATATATATATTCATACCTTTAATAATTTATCATATTTTCTTGAAAAGAATATAAGAATATTCATACATATAAAAACATTCGGTTGTTAATTTATATTCCATAGTACTCATTTAATATTCCTTTATTCAGAGGTTGCCTGCATCCCTAAAGTGGTGGATAATCGAAAAAATGCATAGTATAGATACCGGGTCCCGAGGCTGCCCAAATCAGAGTTACCTAATAAATATACCGGTACCCGTTCCATAGGACAAGGAGTGAAGTCATAAGCTGTCGCCTTTGGAATTTGCAAATTTTAGGGATATTGGTGACCAAAAACTCTATTTTTCTGGGTTGACCGATGCCTGTCGGTCAATCGAGTGCCCGTCATTCGTGTTTGAGCGATAGCTGTCACCCGTGCTAGCGAGCGGCGCCCGTCCCTTAACTCGACTGGGTGCCCGTCGCTTGTATAGGTGAGCGACACCCGTTGCTTGTGCGAGCGGGTGCTCGTTGCTCTCGCACTGGAGGGACGCATGTCCCTCGTGCGAGCGGGTATCCGCCACTCAAATGACCAATATGCCACTTTCATCGACGCCCAGCCCATCGATGGGCCGATGCACGCCCATCGGTCAGGTCCTGGTGACGTATTTGTGGAAAAAATTGCATTTTCTTATTGTTTATCTTTAAAATAAATATCCAAGATTTGATTTTATCTTATAAAATCCAATTTGAATTCAAAAAGATTTGGTTTTATCTCCAAATCTAATTTGAATTCAAAAATATTTGATTTTATATCCTAAAATCTAAGTTGAATTCAAATATATTTGATTTTATCTTCTAAAATATAATTTGAATTCAAATAGATTTGATATCTATCTTTAAAGATAATTTGAATTTTTTGTCATATCCTCAGTTAGCTTATAAATAGCAGGTTGAGGATCAAGGTTGGGGGTTCGATATTTTTCAGGTTATAAATATTTCTTAAAAGACTAAAACTTTTTGATCAGCAATTTCATAAGTAAAAGGCATTCTTTCCATTTTTTTCTTCAAAATTCTTGGAAACGAATTAGGAAAGCTCGAGGAAGTAAAAATAATTTTCTTTCCTCAATTCATTTCTTCTCAGATTCAAAATTGTCCACAAAAGGCCAAAATTGAAATCGATAAAAAGAGATAAATTCTTTTCTCTTAGTTTATTTTCTTAAAATTTCAAATCATTCGAAAGGAGTAGTTTTATTAAAGAAATTGTCCTAAAATATTTTTATTGGTCAGCCGGTCCTTGCAGAAATCAAGGGAACTTTGCGCGACTTCTACCTTCCGAAAATCAACATTCCGAGGGTAAACATTCTATATTAGCCCATTTTATTGTTTTATTTATTTTATTGACATTTTATTGCATGAAAAATAAACTAAAATGTGAAATATTGGATTTTAATTGAATTTTTCCATTTTTTGAGGTTTAGAGTTGATCGACGGGCTGAAGGCCCTACTGACAGCCGTCGTTCAATCGAACGACAGGCCGTTACAGGAATTCTTTCTTCCCGTTAGTCGCCCTAGTGATGGCCATCGCTCGGGCGATCCAGCCATCCCTAGTCCTCCTTTCTTCCCTTTTGTTGATATTTATTCCTCTCTCTTCAATTTATTTCCACTTTTTCTTATTATTCAGATTATTTGTTCTTTTTTACTTCTATTAATTCTTTTCATTATTATTTTATTTTGTTATTATGCTAACATGTTATTCATTATTTGTGAGTTTCTTTATTTTATTGAACACTGGGTGCTAGAAAAAGGGAACTAATTAGAATGATGCGAAAACGTCAATACGGTTCATTTCTTCTACCTTGTTCTCTCTCGTTTATTTTTATTAAACTTTATTTGTTGTAAATATTATTTCTGAGCTCGCTAATATAAAAAGGCAAAGGATTTCTACAAATGAACTGGGTTTTCTTTAAATAAAATGGGACCAAAATCCTTATTTTCCCATCCAAATAAATTTTCACCTTTAATATTGTACTTTTAAGCATGCATGCAAGGACCAATGTCCTCATTTCAAATTGAATATCCCGATTTATGCATGATTTACATGTCCTTTTTATTGGGGGTTGTATTCCACCCCTAGTTTAATTGTAATTTATTGTATTTTTATTTGCTTTATTTTAATCTTGCTCTTATTCACCGCTTTTCACTATGTGATTGATCTGCACTTTAATTACTTGTATTAAACTGTATGAGAAAAGGAATGAAATCTTAATCGTCAAACTTAATCGTAAATTCAGCCAAGGTATGAATAAGAGTGGAGTCCCGAACTCTCTCTGGTCTTAGGCATGATGAGATTAGATGAACATTTTCAATGTCCTATTGGGAAGCAGATTCTAAAATATCTCCTGTTGCCCAAAATAGACTAACGTGCATTGTATTAGGCTTCGTGATATTAGATGAACCATCTCCAATGTTCTATTGGAATGGGAATTACAAAATATCTCTCATCGCCTAAAATAGACTAATATGCATCGTCTTAGGCTTCACAGGATTAGATGAACCATTTCCAATGTTCTATTCAAAAAGGAATTCCAAAATATCTCTTGTTGCCCAATATAGACACATACACACTGTCTTAGGCTCAGTGAGGCTAGATGAACTTTTCTAATGTTTTATTGGGTGGCAACTCCAAAACACCTCTTATTGCCAAAAATAGACGCTAAAAGCGAGTTTTCAGTGCCATCGGGGTTCAGCACGCGTTACACATAGGTACTCGAGGGTACTTTTATATATTGCTTATCGGGATCCAACCGGGATCCAAAATACTTAGGGATCCACACGGGATCTAAAAACGCATAGAGGACTGAACCATAGGTCCAAACCACATAGGCTGTAGCAATAAAAGACCCTATAGACATGCTTATCTATCCATGACTCGGTTAACGCAGGCTATACACATACTCATATTTGTTCCATTCTTATGATTCTCATATCAAAATTGCATTCCTCATATTCACAAACACTTATTATGATCATATAATGATCATGTACGCTTATAGACTCATCATATAATTCTCATATTAATGTCATACTCGTTATAAATTCACATTCATTTATGATGATTATATATGTCAATCACAACCACTTTCAAATTATCACATATGGTTAACATGTAACATTTTCATATTATATATATCAAGTTGCATATCCATATACAATATATACATATACATATACATATATATATACACAATCTGCAATCTAGAATGTATACACATACACTTAAATACAGTTCATCCATGTCTATTAATACATGATGATTCGTATCATTTTGTGTTTGTGTGTGTGTGTGTATATATATATATATATATCAAGTATACATGCACTCACCTCTTTGAATTTTTCAAAGTGTACTCATATATTTTAATATAACTCATTTGAATTCATATACACATATACTTTTAAATTTTGTTGTATTAAAATATAGTAAATTTCTTGAATATTTGTGTGTTTCCCAATTACATTCATAATATTAGTTTCTATGTATACCGTTTATTTCATTTACAGTCATATTACATTTTTAACAATTCCCATGCGCACATAATTCCATTCAAAAGTAATCCAAATTTAATCTTATACAGAGTCTACGCATACTTGCTATTTATATGCCATTCCTTAATTGTTTAACATATTATTGAGTATCCATATCATTATTGTAACACCCTTACCACTTTCGTACAATACATACACCGCATTACTTATACTATTGCGGTAATTTTTTTTTCAAACTGTCATATCACTAGCATGCTACATTAAATGCAGTTCAGCCATTACATTTATATATCACGTCATCTAATAATCTTCTATAATATTTATCATGTCAATAATGCACAATACTAAATCAATTCTAAACTGTTACATATACATGCCACTAACACTATTTATTCGATCAAAATTGGGCAGTATAACATCTTGTGACGCGCGTCGGATCCCCGCGACCGCCCAGGGGACCGCCCGCTTGAGGGCGATCGGGGCATTTGTGGGTCCATTGACAGCTTGCAAAAAATCGCAAGTGCATCTATGTTGGGCAACAAGGAGGTTTCATGGAGTCGCCACCCAATAGAACATTGGGAAAGTTTCTCTCACCTCGGAGAGCCTAAGACTGCGCTTAGTGTCCATTTTGGGCCAGCCAGAGGGGTCTTGGAAGGTAAACCTCTTGCCCTAAGGAGCCTAGGATTAACACCAAAGTCTCGTGGCACAAAAAGGTGTCTTGGAGGGTAGACCTCTAGCCTCTTTGAGCCCAAAGACCAGAGCTGGGTTCGGGATTTCTCATCTATTTCTACCTTGATTATTTTATGATCAAATTTTAATTATCATTAATTCGCTCTCTCTCCACACGATGCAATTAATTGAAGACGCATTTATTCATATTTGGAAAGCCGTAAATGAGCAAGTAAATAGTGAAAGCAATAAATTACAATAATACAAGGAGCGGAATACAACTCCCTTTTGTAAATATGCGATACATACACGAATCGGGGTATTATTTATTTTGAGGACTTTGGTCCTCGCATGCATCATTACTAAAATTGGATGTTTTTATTGTGATGATTTTTATTGGATGAAGATAGGATATTGGGTCCTTACGTTTATGAAAACCTCATTTTATTGAATATAAAACATTTGTCAATTTTTATACTTAACGAGATACAAAAAGGGTATACCCATGTACATACAAACAATTAATGGATAAACGAATAAAGAAAATGATAAAGAAAGTTAGGAAACTAAACCGGCCGAAATCCTCCGAATATGGTAGATAGCCCCTCAAGCTCAGGATAATCCAAGAGAATCAGTATGTGCTCACAGAAAGTTAAATGATGTCAATATATGAAAACTCAACATAGATAGAGGCAAAAATCTTAACAAGAATAGAAAAAGATTCGAAAACATGGAGACAGGACCCAGCGACGGCCTCTGTTGGGTGACCGACGGGCGTCAGTCAAAATGACCGATATGTCCGTCGCTCACTCAAGAGAGAGGGCGTCTGTGAGTGGGGTGACCGACGGGCGACGGTCACCACTGTCTCCGAAAATAAACAGTGAAAAACTCTCTTTTGGAGCAAAAACGGGTTTTTACCAAAAAATGAGATGAAAAGAGTGAAAATAGAGGAGGATAATAGCAAAAAGTTGAAAGAACAACAAAACAAGGAGTAAAGATGAAATGATATGGAGAATGAGTTTGGAATACTTACCCTCAGATAATCCTTTAATGATATTCTTGATGTTGATTAGAGCCCCACGCGTTCCACGAGAAGCAAAGTGAAGGATCGAAAAAAGGAAAATAGATTATTTCCTCCTCAACCCCTCAAAAGATTGACTTTGGAATCAAAATTCAAAGAAAACTAATTAGTTTTAGTTCCTTTTTAATGATTTTATCCTCTAATTAAAAGAAATTCTTTGATGAATGTGTTTGCTGGAAGAGAGAGAAAATGTGCTTGAATTTTGGCAGAGTTTCCCGTCTTGAAAATTTTTGGAACCCTTTTTAAGAGAAAATCAGAAGCTTTTATAGGCGAGGCACGACCGACGGGCGCCGGTGTATGGAGGCGGGTGTCGAAAGAATCCTTCTGACACAAGGATTCATTCGACGGCCCTGCCACATCCACCGACGGGCGTCGAAAAAGTTGCGTTCTCCGGGAAATCAGGCGGCGCTCTGGCAGAGGTGGTGCCTTCCGACGGGCGTCGGAAAATACCCCAGGCCGTTTGTGACCCTAAGCGATGGGCTGGCCCTCACAGACGGTCTGGCAGTCTATAGAGGAAAATATACTTTTTTGACTCGAAAATTTCCTGTTTTCTCCCCCTCTGCCTATGAAAGGTGAAAAGACTCATTTCTCGTGGAGTATGGGACTAAAACCTACAAATCCAAACCATTTATACAGGCTTGGATACTGATTTCATCACAGGGTAATCTCTAATCCGGACCGCTCCGGTACACGGTGCTTACAGTTGCCCCCAGTTTTGGGGAAACTAGTGCACAAGCGCCTAGATAAGCCAAAATCAGAGAAAGGACAGAAAGGAAGAAGGCGTACCTGCGACGGTTCTTACCTTCCGTGCCTTTTGCCGGGTAGACCTCGTCTAGGTCTGTTCGGCGACGCGAAGATACCCCTATCGGTCTCATCTCGACCTGTAGGTGTTGGTGAGACGTAGATTTCTCTAGCCACAATCCCGATGTGAAGAGCAGTGTTTATCTAACTGCAGCTTCGATCTGAAGTCCCCCTGCTAACCCCCATCCGGTCTGCAAGGTGCGTAGTGCTGGAATATGACATGATATGAATATGACAATAACGCAGCGGAAAACATCAAAATTGGATCATACATGCTAAGCAATTCCATAACAAGAATCGAAACATGCACTTTTAGGGTTTTAAAACTTACAACTTTAGATGCCTATTCCAAATTGAGTTTGATGATGATCAGCAACTAAGATGAGTTTGTCCACCTTTAATCTTCACCACCAATGCCAAGGAATAGCCTTTATGCCAATCCTCTCTATGTTCACACACACACTTGTAAGCAAGGCTTAAAACCGAGATTGCTAGCTCTCAATTATTAGTATTGTGTAATGGCAAGGATTGAAGCTACAAGCTTTTTTCTTTTCTTTCCTTTAGGTGCTATTCATGCCTAATAACCTAAGAAAATTCAAATATTAGTTTAAACCCTTTTGAATTTAAAATTCAAATTAGGATTTAATACTCAATTAACTTAATCATATAATTAATTAATTAAAATTAAATCATGTGGGCCGAATTTCTCCTCTCTCATGGGCCAAGGTCCAATAGCAATTTTAATACCCATTACATACATTAATTTGACTTTAATTAAAAGCCCAAATTAATGCCCAATACATTATTTAAATATTTTAAGCCCAATACTTTGTGTGCGATCCTATAGGTCCATTTAATGTTGGCAATGAATTAATGAATTAATTCAAAGGCTATATATATTCTCTAGCAAGATATTATAGCATTCCAAATTAAATGAAAATGCAAATGGCATTTAGTGACCTACTGCAATTTTGCATAGTCCCTTACCCATAAATATCAGAATTAATATAAGGCATGGAACTAGTCATCCTTATATGTTAGTTAATTCCTTTCTTGATATTCCAGTGACACTGAATTCTCAGATAAATAATGGTTACTCATTATTTCATCTCGGTATGGCCATACACTTCTCAGTTCACTGATCAAGTGGCCGATGATATTTTCTCTCTTATAGAGAGGGGTAATCCCTTCACTTCTCTCATGCTCTCTGATATGAATCAATGTATACCCAAGCATACCCATACTTGTCACTCTATTATGAGCACGTTAGGTGTATGTCAAAGTACACAGTAATTCATAAAGAGTTTCATAGAGATTTCAGGTCTAAGAACTCCGATACAAAACTTGCATATGAGAAACACTTATGACTTCTACCATGTAGTGTTCTCATTAATGGATCGAATCCAGATACCATATTGTAAACATCTATCTATGATCTCTGATTGACACTCTTGTCCTTATGATCCGTAAGACAGAACTCAATTTATCAGAGAGAGCATACTAGTCTTAATTCATTTGTTATTCCCATAACAATGACTGACTAGGGATATTTAGAATGAAGTCTCATTTGTTTCAAGGTCTTACAACCATGTGCCTCACACATGATAACTTAAACTGAAACAACATTCTTGGATAGTTCTATCAATTGACATGCACAGGAATACAATGGATAAAACAAATGCCTCATTTATTAGCTAAAGTGTTTTATTACAATGTATTGGGGCTAGGGCTAACACTAACAATCTCCCACTAGCACTAGTCCCAATTGGGCATAGCCCTAAGACCGAATGCTCTCAAATGAGCTTCGTGTAGATTTGGACGCAACTGTTTCGTCAAAGGATCTGCTACATTATTTTCACTTGCTATCTTGCTAACCTTGACGTCCCCACGATCAATGATCTCTCTGATCAGGTGGTACCTCCTGAGTATGTGTTTGGATTTCTGGTGTGACCGGGGCTCCTTGGCCTGTGCAATGGCCCCGTTGTTGTCACAAAAAATTTCTAATGGATCTAGGATGCTTGGGACCACTCCTAATCCAGAAATGAAATTTCTAATCCAAACAGCCTCTTTTGCAGCCTCACTCGCTGCAATATACTCAGATTCTATAGTTGAGTCGGCGACGGTCTCTTGCTTTGAGCTTCTCCAGCTGACAGCACCACCGTTTAAAACAAAAACAAATCCAGATTGCGATCTTGAGTCCTGAGTGCTGGTTTGAAAAGCAGCATCGGCATAGCCTTGTATGACGAGCTCTTCCTGACCACCATACACCAAGAAGTGATCCTTAGTCCTTCGTAGGTACTTTAGAATCCCTTTTACAGCAGACCAGTGCTTTTCACCAGGGTCTTGCTGAAACCTACTGGTTATACTCAGTGCATGAGCAACATCCAACCTAGTACATAACATAGCGTACATGATGGATCCAATAGCAGATGCATATGGGATTCTACTCATGTCGTCCCTTTCCTTTTTGGTTTTAGGGCACTGTTCTTTAGTCAAAGGAACTCCCAAAGCCAACGGTATGTACCCTTTCTTTGAGTCTCCCATACTAAAACGTTTTAGTACTTTGTCTATGTACTTTTCTTGACTTAGTCCCAAAAGCCGATTCGATCTGTCTCTATAGATCCGAATACCAAGTATTGTCTCAGCTTCACCTAAGTCTTTCATCGAGAAACATTTCCCCAACCATTGCTTAACCATTTGCAATGTTGGAATGTCATTCCCAATGAGAAGGATGTCGTCCACATATAGGACCAAAAATACTATTATGCTCCCACTAACCTTCTTGTACACACAAGGCTCATCTTCGTTCTTGACGAAGTCAAAATCTTTGACTGCCTCATCAAAACGAAGATTCCAACTTCGGGATGCTTGCTTTAATCCATAAATGGATTTCTGAAGCTTGCAAACCTTCTTAGGATGCTTGGAATTGACAAAACCTTTAGGCTGTGTCATAAACACCTCCTCTAGTAAATTTCCATTGAGGAAAGCAGTTTTGACATCCATTTGCCATATCTCATAATCATGATATGCAGCTATGGTAAGCAAGATCCTAATGGATTTGAGCATGACTACAGGCGAAAAGGTTTCATCATAGTCTACACCATGAGTTTGTCGAAAACCTTTTGCTACTAGTCTACCTTTGTAGGTCTTATCAGCTTTGAGTTTAAATAGCCACTTGCATTCAATTACCTTAGCACCTTCCGGTGGATCAACCAAGGTCCAAACCTGGTTATCGTACATTGATTGCATCTCGGATTTCATGGCTTCAAGCCAATTTTTCGAGTCTGGGCTTTCAATAGCTTCTCGGTAGGTAGTAGGATCCTCACGATATACTAACTCAATAGTGTCACTGTCGGTGATTAGAAATCCATATCTCTGAATCTCCTGACGTACCCTATCGGACCTTCTAGGTACTTGTGTAATGGGTTCTTGTTCCACAAGTGGTTGTGAACTTGATCCCATTTCCAACTCATCCTCTATAGGAATTTGTGGCGCTTGAATTTCTCCAAGTTCTACTTTACTCCCACTATCTTTCTTGAGAAGGAACTCCTTTTCCAAGAAGACAGCCTTGCGAGCAACAAATACTTTGTTCTCGACTTGTGAGTAAAAGTAGTATCCCTTTGTTTCTTTGGGATAACCCACAAATAAGCAGACAGTGGATTTGGACTCTAGTTTGTCAGATGTTAATTTCTTAACATGTGCTTCACAGCCCTAAATCCTAAGAAATGACATATTGGGTTCTTTCCCAGTCCATACCTCGTATGGTGTCTTCTCAACTGCTTTAGTTGGAGTACGGTTTAGTAGAAACGCATCAGTTTCTAATGCATAGCCCCAAAAAGAGATAGGAAGATTTGCTTGACTCATCATAGATCGAACCATGTCTAATAGAGTTCGATTTCTCCTTTCGGACACACCATTCCATTGTGGTGTTCCAGGAGGAGTGAGCTGTGAAATAATACCACACTCTTTTAGATGACCGTCAAAATCTTGGCTTAAGTATTCGCCACCTCTATCAGATCGAATGGCTTTTATACTTTTGCCAAGTTGTTTTTCTACTTCGTTCTTAAACACTTTGAATTTCTCAAAAGTTTCAGATTTATACTTCATTAGATAGACATAGCCATATCTACTGAAGTCATCTGTGAACGTTACGAAGTAGCTAAAACCACCTCTAGCTTGTGTACTTAATGGTCCACATACATCGGTATGTATTAGTTCCAATAAGCCATTAGTCCTCTCACTTTTCTTATTAAAAGGACTTTTTGTCATTTTTCCATGCAAACATGGCTCGCATGTATCATAAGACTCTAAGTCGAATGACCCAAGTACTCCAGTTTTGTGGAGTCTTGAAATGCGTTTTTCGTTTGTATGTCCCAAACGACAATGCCAGAAGTAAGTAGGGTTCAATTCGTTTGATTTAACCCTCTTTGTATTAATGTTGTATATGGACTCTTTGTTTTGTAAATCAAGGATATAAAGGCCATTTTGCAACATGGCATTGCCATATGAAATGCCTTGGCGATGAATATGAGCATTGCCATTTTTAATAATAAAATCAAATTCATCCAAATCCAATAATGAAACTGAAATAATGTTTCTGCTCATAGCAGGTACATAATAACAATTTTTCAAAACTAAACAAAATCCGGAAGGTAAAGTGAGTTGATAGTCGCCTATCTCCATGGCAGCAACTCGTGCTCCATTCCCCACACGGAAGTCCACTTCATTCTTTCCAAGTAACCGTCTATTTCTTAGCCCCTGCACATTTGAACAAATGTGAGAACCACAACCGGTATCTAGTACCCAAGTGGTAGAGATAGAAAGGTTAATTTCAACAACAAAAATACCTGAACTGGACGCCTTGGCTCCATTCCTTTTTTGTTCTTCCTTGAAGAGAGCGCAATTCTTCTTCCAATGCCCTATTTTGTTGCAATGGAAGCAAGTGCTCTCGCTCTCCTTGGGCTTTTGCGCCTTGGGCTTGGATTGGGCCTGAGGTGCACTCCCATTTGACTTGATCCGAGCCAGGTCATTCTTGGGTTTTGCCTTTCCCTTTCCTTTTCCCTTAGCCGGTCCCTTCTTAATGCCCCCTTGAACCATCAGTATGGGATTGGTCTTTCGAATGTTCTCTTCAGCATTCTTAAGCATCCCATGAATCTCAGTGACTGACTTGTTCATTGCATGCATGTTATAATTCATTACAAATGGATCATAATCATCAGTCAATGATCCTAATATCAAGTCAGTGGCCAATTCCTTTGGCACTTGTACCTCAAGCTTTTCTAGAGTATCAAGATACCCTTTCATCTTGAGTACATGTGTACTAACAGGAGTACCCGCAGCCATCTTACAGGAAATCAAGGCCTTTGTTGTCACAAATCTCTCATGACGAGCTTGCTCTTGGAACATCTCCTTTAGGTGCACCATGATCGCATAAGCCTCTTGGTCCATAAATTGCTTTTGCAAGTCAGGCACCATAGTGGCCAGCATCAAACAGGTCACATCATTGGAGTCACTCTTCTTGGTCTCAAAAGTTTCCTTTTGAACTGCAGAGGCGTTCCTGCCAGGTTCAACAGGCAAGGGTGCATCCAAAACATACGACTTTTTCTCTTGCTTAAGCACTATTCTCAAGTTTCGAGACCAGTCTATGAAATTGGTGCCATTCAATTTGTCCTTTTCAAGGACCGATCGCAATGAGAAATTGTTGTTTGATGATGCCATTTTTCAATCTACAATAAAATTTAGCAGATTAAATGAGGTCTTATTTTATAATCCCACAAACCGAATTAATATCCCTTTAAATAATTCGCGTTAGTGATTTAATGTGGGCCAAGATCCACTTTTCACAACAACTTATTAGTCAAGCTGAGCTTGTACACCTAACAAGTTAAGTTACTTAGGTAGGAAAAACTCCAATCATGTCTCGTACATGACTCTTGGATCAAATGGGTTAACATCTCAAGATGTTATAGCACAACCCATTTATTAGTTGCCTAGGTCCGAGCATCCCTTTCCATGTTAAGTCCACCTACATTCACAACCCATGCCTCACAAAGATAATCGAGCGTATCTAGGACTCCCAGTCTACGTGATCGATGATCGATGCCTTGACATGTTTCGAATTAGGAAGGCAACTTTGTGACTTACTATTATTATTAGGGATTCATTTTATTACGGCTTACATGGCATATGCTTTGTCATCCATTTATAGCATGCATATATAAATAATTGCATAAAGTAAAGCGTGACAAACATGGGCCCAAAAACCTACAACTAAGATTCTATACTATTACATAAGAATCTTCGAGTTGGGCTTCTTTACTCCGGTGGGCTTCATCTTGACTTACAAAGTCTTCAAGTAAATTCTATTCTAAGAAATAAATGAAACTTTTGCAATAATACATAATGGCTCGCAGGCCATAATTAATTACAAAAACCCAGGGCCCATGAATGCACCATGCATATCCATTCATCACACCAAACAAGCAAATTAATATACATAACATTCATGGATCAAACAAAGTCCAATTTTAATTAAATTAGCCAAGCCCATTAATGGAAATTGTGTACTTGAACCTTTAAGAGATGACCCTATGATGGGCCTAGGCCGAGGCCCAATGGACTAAATCCTCTTATTGAATAAGTTCTCTTAAAAGCCCAAAACACAAACTAGTTAGATTTGTGCTATAAATCAACTCTAGTATAATTTCCAATTTTGCCATTTTTATTTTTATGTCATACTGTCCATAAACATTAAAAATACATATAATATGTACCGACATGAATTAAAAATAAAAATCATGAAGAACATATATATGATACACGGCATACATATAAAAACAAACAAACATCAAAACTAGTTGTTTAATTCTTATGTGATGCCACAAAAATGCACAAATACTTAAATCAATTTTATGAGTCATTTAATAATTCAAATAAGGTCATAAAAATGATTTAATATATTGTACCAATCTGATCTAAATGTGTTTTTACCATTTTAATCAAATCAAAACAAACAATGTTGATTAAACATGTAACAAATACAAACTAGTCATTGTTTTAAGTGATATTAAAATTAATCAATTAAATTGTCATGGACCAGAATTAAAACCAAATTTTAAAAATGTCCAGACCTGATATTTAATCTTTAAAATCACTTACAAACATGCCAAAAACGTTTTTACATTTAATATTCAAAACTAGTTGTTAAACTAACAATTAACATGCCAAAAGCACCTAGTTTTAATATTAACATATACCATCAGGTATTATCAATTAAATATGACCAATAAAAGCTCCTAGAACATCTTAGGACATTATATTAACATGTCATATTAATTATAATACCTATCTAATCAATTAAAATCGTTTTTACACCAAAACAATGCAAAAAACTCAAAACAGAAAATTTCAGCATTGCATGTATTAAAAGTAACGATTTTTAATTAATTATTTCATGCATCTAAAGCACTAAAATAAGCATGTTTAGGCTCTGATACCACTGCTGGAATATGACATGATATGAATATGACAATAACGCAGCGGAAAACATCGAAATTGGATCATACATGCCAAGCAATTCCATAACAAGAATCGAAACATGCACTTTTAGGGTTTTAAAACTTACAACTTTAGATGCCTATTCCAAATTGAGTTTGATGATGATCAGCAACTAAGATGAGTTTGTCCACCTTTAATCTTCACCACCAATGCCAAGGAATAGCCTTTATGCCAATCCTCTCTATGTTCACACACACACTTGTAAGCAAGGCTTAAAACCGAGATTGCTAGCTCTCAATTATTAGTATTGTGTAATGGCAAGGATTGAAGCTACAAGCTTTTTTCTTTTCTTTCCTTTAGGTGCTATTCATGCCTAATAACCTAAGAAAATAAGAAAAGAAATTCCCCCTTGTGAAAATCGGCCAAAAGAAAAATTGAGAGTGAGAGAGAGAAGTCTTTCTCTACACCACCTCTCCTAGCGTTTTTTTTCTTTTCCAATGTCTATCCTTATCTTATGGCAAGTCTTTAATATGAATTTTACTACCTTAAGATAGTTTATTCAATCTTAAACACTTCCTAGAGATAAGTAACAAATATTAGTTTAAACCCTTTTGAATTTAAAATTCAAATTAGGATTTAATACTCAATTAACTTAATCATATAATTAATTAATTGAAATTAAATCATGTGGGCCGAATTTCTCCTCTCTCATGGGCCAAGGTCCAATAGCAATTTTAATACCCATTACATACATTAATTTGACTTTAATTAAAAGCCCAAATTAATGCCCAATACATTATTTAAATATTTTAAGCCCAATACTTTGTGTGCGATCCTATAGGTCCATTTAATGTTGGCAATGAATTAATGAATTAATTCAAAGGCTATATATATTCTCTAGCAAGATATTATAGCATTCCAAATTAAATGAAAATGCAAATGGCATTTAGTGACCTACTGCAATTTTGCATAGTCCCTTACCCATAAATATCAGAATTAATATAAGGCATGGAACTAGTCATCCTTATATGTTAGTTAATTCCTTTCTTGATATTCCAGTGACACTGAATTCTCAGATAAATAATGGTTACTCATTATTTCATCTCGGTATGGCCATACACTTCTCAGTTCACTGATCAAGTGGCCGATGATATTTTCTCTCTTATAGAGAGGGGTAATCCCTTCACTTCTCTCATGCTCTCTGACATGAATCAATGTATACCCAAGCATACCCATACTTGTCACTCTATTACGAGCACGTTAGGTGTATGTCAAAGTACACAGTAATTCATAAAGAGTTTCATAGAGATTTCAGGTCTAAGAACTCCGATACAAAACTTGCATATGAGAAACACTTATGACTTCTACCATGTAGTGTTCTCATTAATGGATCGAATCCAGATACCATATTGTAAACATCTATCTATGATCTCTGATTGACACTCTTGTCCTTATGATCCGTAAGACAGAACTCAATTTATCAGAGAGAGCATACTAGTCTTAATTCATTTGTTATTCCCATAACAATGACTGACTAGGGATATTTAGAATGAAGTCTCATTTGTTTCAAGGTCTTACAACCATGTGCCTCACACATGATAACTTAAACTGAAACAACATTCTTGGATAGTTCTATCAATTGACATGCACAGGAATACAATGGATAAAACAAATGCCTCATTTATTAGCTAAAGTGTTTTATTACAATGTATTGGGGCTAGGGCTAACACTAACACGTAGCACTCTCTGGCTGCCGCGCGAACTGTGAGATGCCGCACTCTCTGGCTACAATCTCGATTTGGTGAAGAGCAGTGTTTCTCTAACTGCAGCTTCGATCTGAAGTTCCCTTGCTAACCCCCATCTGATCTGCAAGGTGCGTAGCGCTCTCTGGCTGCCGCGTGAACCGTGAGATGCAGCACTCTCTGGCTACAATCTCGATTTGGTGAAGAGCAGTGTTTCTCTAACTGTAGCTTTGATCTGAAGTTCCCTTGCTAACCCCCATCCGATTTGTAAGGTCCGTAGCGCTCTCTGGCTGCTGCGTGAACCGTGAGATGCAGCACTCTCTAGCTACAATCCCGATGTGAAGAGCGGTGTTTTTCTAACCACAGCTTCTGCTTCTGCTGGCCTCGTCTCGGCTTGCGCAGGGTTGAAGAGATGTAGCGCTATCTGTCTACAAACTCGATGTTAAGAGCAGTGTTTTTCTAATCTCGGCTTCGACTGGTGAGATGCAGCACTCTCTGGCTACAATCTAGGTGTGAAGCGGAGGGGACCTCGCCGGGTTCCTCGTTCCAAAAAATAATGAATCTTAGGCGCCCTTGTTCGGACTTTTAATCGATGCTTGTGCTCGGATCGATGTTTCTCTGTACGTGCGTGATAAAAGGTTTTGTTAGTTCATGTTTGAGTTTTCATCTTTTAACCTGTCTATTAATAGCGTGATTTTGCTTTATCTGTTAGGCCATGTTTCATTTATATTCTTTTTATTGAGTTGCTATTCATCATCTTTCACCATTTTTTGGTTTTCCTTTTTTTGGAATATGAGTAAATGTGGAAGCATACATTTCTCTGTGTTATGAATGAATCATAAATACCTGCATAAATGCATAAATCTAAAAACAAAAGTTTTTCACTAGCAATGTCTATTTCGTACAATGTATATACAAAGTGAAAATGTACAAAAATATGACTCCCTGAATATCAGAGGGGTGTGTAGTCGGAGGGCTCATCGGGATCCTCATCATCTGATATGTGCACTGTCCCTGGCAGAGGTGGAGGCGGAGCTGGCCGTGCCGGAGGTGGAGGCTGAGCCGTGGAGGGTCCTGCCCCAGCATCGCAGGCCTGCCTAAAACGGATCTAAGCATAGCCATCCAAGAAGGGCTGGGTGCAAGTCCTCATGAACCCTAAAGCCTCTGATACTGTGCCTCCCAACTTCTTGAATGCCTGGCTCATCTGGATGGTCTGCTCGCTGGCGGCCCTCCTCATCTGCTCTAGGTGATGCTCTGTCTGCTCTCTGAACTCCCTCATGGTCTGAGACAAGGGTGGGAGGATCCCCTCTATCTCCTGGACCCGGGATCTCAGAGAGTCCAGTGACTCGTCGATCATCTGTAGGGTCATATCAACCCTCTGAGATGCCTGGTCCTGAGACGTCCTCAAATCATGAGCGAGCTGCTGCCTAAGCTCCCTCTGACCCTAGGCGACCTGCTCGATCAGCCTCGCCTGCTCAACTCTGAAGGCCTCTATGGCCCAAGCCTGCTCATCTCTGAAGGCCTCTATGACCCGAGCCTGCTCCCGTACAGTGTGCTCGATGTAACCGGCCTGCTCCTGGGCTAGCCGCTCTACAGACTGGGACTGCTCCTGAATAGCAGCCTGCTGGCAGTCCAACCTCTCGTGTATAGCTCTACCCCTCTCATCCTGTCGTCGCTCTAGGGCTGTGAACATGGAAGTGAGGAGCTGAGAGAAGTAAGGCTGTGCTGGTTGCTGCTGTGGTGGCTCTGGCGGTGGTGCTGCGGAGGTGGATGCCCCTGGGTCACCTCGGAAATAAGGATGATATCTCTCGGGGGGCCCGTGGATAGTCCTCTGTACCCTGACACTCGGCGACGGGATAGAGTCGGCGCTCTCGATGCCGGTGATGCTGCAAAGAGCTCATCCATAGTGAACTCTATGTCGAAATCCGATGGAGTCCTGGGCTGCTCCTGCTGCGGTGGCGGTGGCGCTGTCTGAGGCTGAGGCTGGGAAGGTTTCGGAGGCTGCTGCTCCGACTGAGGCTCGGGCTGTGGAGGCTGATGCTCTGGCTGAGGAGGCTGCTACTCCGGGTGGTCTGGATCTGGACCCAAAGGTGGAAGTGAGAACATTCGCCGGGTCTCGTGAATGGACATCACCCTGTAGGCCTCTGCCTGCCCTGATATCGGCGAGATCATCCCCATCTGCACTGCCGCCGCGGCATCTGCGTGTATCCCCTCATCTAGGGGGCCTCTCAGCCTGTCTAGGGCAACTCCTAACCTCAAAAGCAACCTAGTGATGACTCCTCCCACTATCACCACCGGTGTCAATCCTCTGCAGACTCTAGTCAGGTTGGCCAAGATCTCATGGCTAATGTTGAGGCGCTGGCCTGCCACCATAGCCCAGAGGCTCTAGATCTCGGCCGCATTAAGCGACCCTAGATTACCAGCTCGACCAAGGTACGAACTGGATAGCACTCTGTGCAAATACTGGAGTGCCTGAGACACCAGTACGGTGCTCTTCGCTGTATCATGATCATACAGCACTCCCGGTAGGGCAATGGCCGCCCAGTGGGCGCGTCTCACCGCTCGCCATGGGATCTCGACCCCCTCTTCTATAGGGAGCCCCATGGCCTGTGCGAATCTCTGCCTGGTAATACTGTAATGGTTACCGTCGAACCAGAACTGGACCACCCCTGCCTCGGTATCTGACCTCTGAAAACCGCCATAGCGGAGGGTGGCTAGGACCTGGCGAGTAGTCTCTGGAAAAGCCTGGAAAGAGGGGTCAAGGAACTCTGTCCACCCAGTACCCTCAACAAGCATATCAAACTCTGGGGCCATCCCTAGGGCCTCTAGGAACGGCCGGGACACGAAGCGGCTAGCCCGAATCTCCACCTGGGCCAACGCTCTATATCTCTAAGCTGACTCATCGTCCATCCAACCCAGAACTACGACCTCGGGCTGGGCTTGCGGTGCTCTACGTCTAGGAGGCATCCTGCAAAGGAGAAAATTAGATAGCAAAAATTTAACAAAACAAGCATTATTAGACTTATCTTCAAGGTGAAAGCCCATTCAAGCCTCACGAGGGCAAAGGCGGCCCGAATACGAGATAAAAAAAACTGATAATAAATAAAAAGGGGCGAACGTCCTATCAAAGGAAGTTGCCCAACATGCTTCGAACATATCAAAACAAAAGAAACATGCAATTAGCATGGAAATATTTAAAGCGAATAAAAGTGGGCTTCCTAGGCCCCAAGGGATGCATTATACACAAAGATATTCAATTTAGAATAAATAATAAAAAAAATAAAAATTTGGGCAGCACCCCGGCAAGGGTGTGCCCAACCTCCTGCATAAAAAGGCATCAAACTAGGCCTCAGGCCTCAACAACAATATACGTACATAAGTGGGACGCACCCCGGCAACAGTGTGTCCCCAACAACACAAGATAATGGCCTCAGGCCTCAACAATACAGAATAATGCGCTTAGAAAGCATATTCTAAAGCAATGAAGTTATAGAAAAATTCTATTCCTATGTGATCATGCAAAAATTCGGATTAATTGCATTACAAAAATAATAAATGAATAAATAAGGAAAACGGGCAGCATTCTCCCTAAATTTTTAAGGCATCTAAAGCATCCTAACCATTTCTAAGGTTAAAGGAATAAAAACATGAAGAAATAAATTGAATTAATCAAGGAAGGTAGTTATTTTACTTACTTGCAGTCGCGAGAAGTGTAGAAAAACTGAAGAAAATGAATGTCTGAGCATCCAGTGAGTGGAGAACGCAAAAAGATGAAGAAAATGCAAAGAAAATGAGAAGGAAAGCTTGAAAATGCAGAAAAAACGAAGAAGAAACCGTTTTGGAGAGGGGAAGTGAAAGTGACAGCATCGTTAATCCGTCTATCACTCGCCCTTATATAGAGTTTCGTGACCGACGGGCTGGGCGCCTGTAGGAGCGACCGACGGGCTGGCCGTGTGTCTCTCAATAAATGCGAGTTAATGCGCGTGATGAATGCAATGCTGACGTATGCATCTGCCAGGTGGATCTTTACCAACGGGCAGGCCGTCTCTTAGGAGAGGCGGGTAGGCCGTCGGTGACACCTCCCTATAAATTCTTACAAAATTTTGCTCTTCTTGTGTCTCTTCATTTTCCAACATCTTGAGCCTTTTATTTTTCCTAGCATGTCTTCCTCTCTAGCCCAAAGAATGCACCGTATCTTAGATGACAAGCACACTTGGGAAGAAGGTGCCCTTTCCTCTCTGTCTGGGCTGAAATACCTGTGCTGGGTCAAAGTCGATCAGAACCTCCTTCTGGCGGCAACCCACTTCTGGAACCCCCGATTCCATGTCTTCCGGTTCACCTACCAGGAATTGTGCCCTTTGGCTGAAGAGTTAGCTACCATTCTCGGAGCCTGGTTCCCTCCTAGCGCTCTGCCTTGCGTCCCCCGCTGCGGCCTACTCCAAACCTGGGACATAGCTATGGCCCTAGGCGTACCTTCTTCTGAGGTCGTTCGGCTGATTTCTCCGGACTCTTCGTTTGCTCTAGGGCCACTGATCGAGGCTCTAGATCAGTTTACTGACATCCCCACCTACCGGGTAAGCACCGTATTTCTGTTTTGCATGGTGAACTTCCTCACCGTTGTTCCGGGGGGTTTGACAAGTGATCCTTGCTTGTTCGGAGTTCTAAGCGACTTTCTTCTGGGATTATCACCCTTACCACTTATTCTGGCTCAGACCAGTCTGGGCCTGGACGCTGTGAGCTCTGGATCCACTACCACTTTTACCGGCAGTCCCTTATTGCTCCAAGTACGTCATTATTTTAAAGGTAGTGCGTCCCTTATGGATTTTCACACTAGCTTTTCTTAGCGGGAGGTGCGTCCTTTCGGATTTTCACACAACCCTATGCCTTATTTTTGCCTGAAGTAAACCCTACTTACTCCAGCGGCTTTTTTCTTTTCTTCTTTTTTTTCTTTTTTTTCTTTTTCTTTTTCTTTTTTCTTTTTTTTTCAGATCTGGCTACAAGAGAAACTAAGGATGCTGTCTGAGCCACCTCCTCGGGTTATTCCACAGTATTTGCCGAGCCATTTTCTTCCGCGTCGATGACTGTATGTGTGTGCCACTGCAGGGGAAGGCATTAGTAGGTTTGGCGAGTTGTCAGATGATGATATCAGTTTCATATCTTTGTGTGTGCCACTGCAGGGGAAGGCATTAGTAGGTTTGGCGAGTTGTCAGATGATGATATCAGTTTCATATCTTCCTAGCTCTCACTATCTCATGTGGTCATTGATGGGCCATCGGGGTGTGTTCCCCTCTGTGGGCTCCGTCGAGCCACCTTCTGCATCACTTCTCGATGTACGCGTCAGCTCAGGATGACCCAAGATGTGGTGAGGGTTCCTTTATCTTTCCGGGGAGGAGCCCTTTCGGCTGCGTTCTCCTCAAGGTATCATGAGCTGTGGGGCAAACTACCAGTGAAGACTGTTATCCTGAGGTTCGGCAATCATTCTATGTCTTCAACTAGCGAATACAAGAAGTGGATCCTTAGTCCAGCATTTGATAACAGGACACGAGGGCTCAAGCATCTGGTTGGCGAGAGCAGCAGCAGGACTTAACTTAGCTTACACATGTATTTCTTTTAGTGTTACACTTCCTTTTAATGCAGAATTAGAAAATGACAAAAATGAAAAGAATAATATTCACTCTATTTCACGAAATTGTGTACATTTCCATATAATTTCAGCATACATGATCAGTTTTGACATTCACTCAACCGCGTACGCCCTATAAATACATGAAGCCAAATTTTAACAGCATCAACTCCTATTACCGATCGGCCCTCTTGGGTTTTCACGATCGGACATTTTCTCTCGTGCCTCTAATTTTTGCACAGGATGCCTTTTTTCGGTTTTCACCCTGTTGACGCGCCCAATTTTAGCACGGCCGCCTTTTTTCGATTTTTGACCTATAGGGCATTTTATTCTCTTCTTTTTATTTTTGTTTTTAGCCATGGAAGCTTTTGAGTCTGTCGACATTGATCGGCTCTTTGAATTCGTTTCCATCACTATCCGATAAGATTGCAGCTTCTTTGGACAATAGCTTTTTAAGGATATACGGTCCCTCCCAGGTTGGTCTGAATTTACCTCTGATATCTGGTATGCCTGGCCTCATCTGCTTGAACACCAAGTCCCCTTCTTTCAGCAGATGCTTTCTCACCTTTTTTCTGAATGTCCTGGCCAATCTCTTCTGGTAAATCTGATTATAATAATAAGCTTTCAGCCTACTCCCATCTAATAAGTTTAAGTGTTGTAGCCTCTGTCGTGCCCATTTGGCCTCCGAAATTTGGGCTTCCATGACCACTCTCAGCGACTTGAGCTCTATATCTCAATTGGCAATACTGCTTCCGTTCCGTATACCAGAGAAAATGGCGCAGCGCCTGTAGACGTCCTTACCGTCGTCCTATATCCCCACAGGGCGAAGGGTAGCTTTTCAGCCCAATCTTTGTAGGTTTGGACCATCTTGGATAGGATCTTCTTCATATTTTTATTAGCGACCTCTACTGCTCCATTTGCTTTTGGTCGGTAGGGAGAGGATTTATGATGTTCGACACCATACTTCTCGAGGAGCTTCCTGGTTTCCCCCATGAACTGTACCCCATTATCAAACACTATGTGATGGGGGAGGCCATATCTGCAGATCAGATTCCTCTCTATGAACTTGGCCATATCCCTTGCGTCAATCTTTTTGAAGGATTCCGCCTTTACCCATTTGGTAAAATAGTCAATTACGACTATGATGTATCTGTGCCCATTGGATGCCGTAGGGCGAATCTCTCCAATGATATCTATCCCCCAAGCAGCGAAAGGCCAAGGTGATGTCAGGTTGTGTAGTTCTGATACTGGTAGGTGTCTCAAGTCTGCCTACTGTTGGCATAACTGGCATTGTTTGACATATTTCAAGCAATCATTGTCTATCGTAAGCCAATAGAAGCCTTGTCTCATAATCTTCTTAGCCAAGGTCAAACCGTTCATGTGAGCCCCACAGACGCCTGCATGGGTCTCCTCCATCACGTTACGGGCTTCTTTTTCATTCAAGCACCTGAGCTGAATCCCGTCTGACTATCTATTGTACAGTACCCCTTCCAAGGATATGAACTGAGTGGATAGCTTCCGGATCATCCTCTGGTCTTTCTCAGTAGCTTCCTCTGGAAACTTATTGTTTTCCAAGTAATTCATGATGTCAAAGTACCATGGTTTCCCATCTGCAACTTCTACCTCCATTACAGGCTTGATCTCGAAGCTGGGCTTCCCAGAACTCGAAATTAGTACTGGCTTCATAGCTACTCCTTCAGGATTATCCCACATCGATACTAAGGTTGCCAATGCATCAGCTAAACGATTCTCATCTCTCGGCACAAAGTGGAAAGTGCAAGTCTCAAACTGCCCACATACCTCTTTCAAATATTCAACGTAGGGTACCAGTCGCTCTTCTTTTACAACCCACTCACCTCGAATCTGGTTAATCACCAAGGATGAGTCACCAAAGACTTCTACATTCTTTGCCCCCAGTGCAGCTAAAGCTTCCAACCCGAAAGTGCATGCTTCATATTCGGCTTCATTGTTGGTTGCCTTGTACCTCAGCTTCTTGGCTAGGGGGAGTTTCTCATTATCTGGGGTTGTCAAAATGATTCCAACTCCAGCCCCTCTGTTATTCACTGCCCCGTCGAAGTGTAACTGCCATCCTTGAACAGAAATCGTGACTATGCTCTCATCCGGAAAGGTGAACTCGGGAGTGTCTCCTTGAATAGGATGCTCAGCAAGAAATTCGGCTATGGCTCGCCCTTTAATAGTTTTGCGAGTGATGTATTGCACATCGAACTCCTGTAGCAAGAGCAGCCACCTCCCCATCTTACCAAGCAAAGACGGCGCCTCTTGCAAATATCTCAACGGGTTCTGCTTGGCTACTGCCTGAACTTTGTATGAGTGGAAGTAATGTCTCAGTTTCTTTGATGCCTAAATCACTGCGAGGCAGATTTTCTCTACTTCAGCATATCTTATCTCATAGGCCAGGAACTTCTTGCTGAGGTAATAAATTGCGAATTCCACCCCAAATTCATCCTCTTGAGCCATCATGGCGCCCACAGAACTGCCCTCTACCGCCAGATACAGAATAAGCGGTTTGATCGGTTGCGGCGGCCTTAGCACTGGCGGATTTAATAGATATTCCCTGATGCTGTCAAAGGCTTTCTGGCAGTCTTCGTTCTAGACCACAGGTTGATTCTTTCTAAGCAGCTTAAAAACAGGCTCGCATATTGAAGTGAGCTTGGCAATAAATCGGCTGACGTACTGCAGCTTGCCCAGGAAACTCCTTACATCCTTCTCTTTTTGCGGCACAGGCATCTCTCTGATGGCCTTTACCTTGTCCGGGTCAATTTCTATCCCCCTCTGGCTGACTACGTGTCCCAATAGTTTTCCTGAAGTCACTCTGAAAATGCACTTCTTGGGATTAAGCCGCAGATTGTACTTATCAATCCTAGTGAAGAACTTCTCTAGAGCTTCGAAGTGGCCCTCCCGGGTGGCTGATTTGACCATCATGTCATCGACATACACCTCTACCTCTTTGTGGATCAGGTCGCTTAGAATCTTGGTCGCCATCCTCTGGTATGTGGCCCCTGCATTTTTCAAACCGAAAGGCATAATCCGGTAGGCGTAGGTCCCCCATTCTGTGATGAAAGCGGTCTTAACCCGGTCAGCTATTTTGTTCAAGATCTGGTTGTAGCCCACATAACCATCTCCAAAGCTGTACATCCCGCAGTTGGCGGCACTGTCTATCAACACATCGATATGGGGTAGTGGAAAATCATCTTTAGGGTAGGCCTTGTTCAGATCTCGATAATCCACGCGCACCCTGACCTTCCCATTCTTCTTTGCTACAGGGACCACATTTGCCAACCATGTAGGATACTGCACTTCAACATGGAACTTGGCCTCAATCTGCTCTCGAATTTTCTCCTTGACCTTGTCTGCCCATTCTGGCCTGAGCCTTCTTAACTTCTGTTTCACAGGCTTGCAGTCTGGATAAGTTGGGATAGCGTGTTCTGCTACGTCTCGGTCGATTGCTGGCATGTCCTCATAGGTCCAGGCAAAGACTTTTTCATGTTTTCTTATTATTCTCTCAAAATTTTTTCTCTCATCAGGAGTTATATTTGATGCTATTAGAATTTCTTTCGGATTTTTCGAGGTTCCAAGATTAAAAGGCATTGTATCAGTGGAATCAATGTCAAAAATTGATGGAATATGATCATGTTCATGCATGTTGAAATCATTGGAAACATTGCACAAGTAAGAGAAATCATTTGCCTTGTTAATAATATTATAATTGTCATTTACATCATAAAAAAGTTCTAGAATAAAAAGACAGTCTAAGCTGGAGTCTTCTGCCTCTCTAGAGGTTGATGCTACCGCAGCTTGTTCATTGGCTTCCTGATTCAGCAGAGGCCCTTCGGGCATGTCCGAGGAAATCTTTAAATCCCCCATCTTCAGTTCTATTTCTGCCATCTTCTCTTTCCCTTTCAACCTGGCAGCTAACATATTCTCGGTGACAACTTCTTCAGGCTCGCATCTATCCCAAGTAATACACTGAGTCATGACCTCTTCATCCCAGAAGTTCTCAGCGGTCTTGATAAACCCGACATGCCAGTCAAATACATCGCTAAAGATCTCGAGTCCAGGGACAATCCTCCCCTTCACCCATTGCAGCTCATCTTCGCCAGCAAAAGTGCATACTGAGGATGCTGGTACAAAGCTTTCTGAAATATGAGGAATCTTATCCATCGTCTTCTTCTTGCCAAAACCGCCTCTGTACCCCAGACCCTTCCGGTTCTTCTGACCTCGAGTGGTGATTGCAGTCTGCAGCCCTTGAGAGTTTCTGCCCAAACCAGCCCCAGGGAGATAGTGCATCTTTTTCATCATATTAACCACAGCTGGGTTATCCACTGACCCACGTTCTTCTCTTATCATGGACACGTGGAAGCCACTAAATGGCTGATTTGCAATTTCAAGTGCTGAAACCTGATTCTCCCTGGCTGCCCTAATAGTCACCACCTCCCCTTCATGTGGGAATTTTATCATTTGATGCAGCGTGGATTGCACTCCTCCTAACCTGTGAAACCAGGGTCTCCCGAGCAGGGCTGAGAAGTTAGCTGGAATGGGCAGAACCACAAATTCTACTTCCACCTCAATGGGTCCCGTCTTGACCTGGGTCTTGAATGTTCCCGAGGCTTGCCTTCTTGAATTATCATAGGCTGTGATAGTCAGATCTGATCCACTGAGCATATCCTCATTTAAACCAAAAGCCTGCAGAGCTATCAGAGGGCACACATTGATAGAAGACCCATCGTCCACCATAACGCAAGCGGTGTGCTTATCGTTAATCTGTGCTTTGATGTACAGGGGTCAGTTATGATTGCGGCCTTCGACCGGTAGGTCGGCATCAGAAAAAACCAATCTCTCCTCCGATCCTCCTTTAACTAAGCCTAAAAGCTCTGATGGGGAAATTATGGCGGCCACAGTGGTCTCAACCAAAGCCTCTACTACCTTCTGCCTATGAGAAGGGGACTGCCTCAAAAGATCCCAGATGGATATTTGAGCTGCAGTTTTCTTCAACTGCTTGACAACCTGGTTCTCCTCTGGCTCTTTCTCTACTGATGGCTGCACCGGCTCAGGTAGCCTTGTAGTCTCAGGGACCACTCTTCCACTTCTCGTTATAGCCCCTATCTCTTCTTCGTCCTCATCAGACCTCCACAAATCAAGGTTCATCTCTCCCTCCTATTCGGCCTCTCCACCGCTCTCGCTGCTTGACCAACAATCAAGGGTCGCCACGACTGCTCTTACCTTTCTATCCTCGGAACCATCAATAGCAATATTCTCGCTCCCATATAAATTGTTGAGCATTTTTAATATATGCTTATTGACCGCAAGTATACGGTGTACCGCAATAGTACTTAAGATGTCGATCCCACGAGGAACGTGTTTACACACTATTACTAATTAATTTTAATCTTGTTTACAATGGTAATAAATTTGATGGTTAAATTTGAACTACTTTATTATAATAATTAATTAAACCTAATTTATGTTTATCAGAAGAAAATAAAGGATATATGAATGAAGAACTAAAAATAATGAATTTCATCCATCATTTTGATTAACATTTATTCATCTTGCATGCAAGCCAAGTTGAACTAAAGTTCTAATTTACTCTCTCGACATAAATTAAAATGCCTAAAATATGCAATCAAAATTCTAACTCACAACTTTCATTAATGAATTAGAGGTTTCTAATGACATAATTTAAGAATAATCACCAACCTATAGCAATTATCTCAATATACCGATTTCTCAAAATATACCTTGATAATGAAACTCTATTAGATGTCAGATAAAGCAAACTCTCGAATTACTTTAACTTGTAAAGATCCTGCAAAATATACTAATAGAGAATCTACATTGAAAGATCATGAAAGTAGATGGAAATAGAAAGAATTATAACATGCAAATTCATTAAAATAATATTCATAGAAATATTGGAGAAGAATTAAAAATAAGAGAATAAGATGGAAGCCTTTCAACCCTTTTCTCAATCTCTTGAAATAGATTTTCTTCTCCTTGATCTTCTTCTTCAAAACATAAAACTAAATAAGAAAATAAAACTAAAGAAAACTGTCTACAAAAATATAGAAAATTACTTAACTAAAATTCCATATATCTATCCTATATTGTCTCATATAAAAAACTACAGTTAACTACATAATTATAGATGTTGATTTGAGAGATGTGTCTCTTGAAAATGTCCTTGAGAATAGTTGCAACTTTTGGTGAAAGAAGGTGGCTTTTCAAGTGACTTTTGGCTCAAAAACTGTCTAACGGTACTCTCTGTCGCGCTCGCAACGTTATCGCGCTCGCGACAGAACACGCTGGTCCATTTTCTTCTTTCTTTCTTTCGGTTTTCTCTTCCTTCTCTGGCCAGTCACGAGACGCTACTCCCCATCACGTGGCATGACTCTTCGTGTGTGGCGTGACTGGCGCTCACGTTTCGCCTCCTCCTCTCTTTCTCTTCTCTTATTTCTCTTTCCCTTTCTTTCCTTGCCTCTCTGTGTCGTCACGAGTCGCCACCTCCGCTCACGACTCGTGACCCTTCTCTTGCAACTCTTTCTCTTCTTTTCCTCCTTCCTCTTCGTTCTTCTTCGCCAGTCACGTCACGTTACCTCTGCTCACGTCGCGTGACCGCTTGTGTGAGATGCGACCTGCACCTCTCTCATGATCCTCTCTTTCCATTAGCTTCTTCGCTTCATTTTTCACCTAAAAACAACAATAAACACTCAACTAATACAAATTAACATAAACTAACATATCCCATCAAATTTACACACAATTTCATGATTAATTACATAAACTCATACAAAATAAATACTAACTTATACCTCAATTAAACTCACATCATAAATCTTATAGCACATACCACTCTGGCAAGCTGGATTCGATCATGAACACTGGTGGTGGCACGGTATTGTAACCGGGCTTCTTCTCAGATTCGCTCTTCTCAGGGTCAGAAATTTGCTTGCTATCAATCAAGTCTTGGATAGAGTGCCGCAGCGCTTTACACTTGTCTGTCAGATGGCCTGAGTGTTGATGAAACGCACAGAATTCATTGTCCTTGTGCCCAGGCTTCCCTTGCGTCATAGCAGGCCTAGGAGCTAAGGGCTGCAATTTCCCTTCCTTCATCAACCTTCTCAAGACCCAAGATAGTGGTCTTCCTAAGTTCGAAAACTTCCTCTGGGTAGTTGCTTCAGTAGCAGACACCTCAACTGTTCTTCTGGTGCTACTACTGGGACCCGCTGTCCTACTGGTTCCTTGACCGGGGTTAGCCCTTTTGGCGAAATTATCGTTGTTAGCTTTTCGAGCCAAGAGCTCTCCCTCCACTTCAATGGCTATATCCTTGAGAGACTCCCAGTCCTTCAACCCTTTCATCTTCAAACCATCCTTCAAGTACGGGCTTGCGTTCTTAATAAGCAAACGGATCTGGTCCTGGGTGTCTGGCTTCCTCCGCATTTCCATTACTCGGTTTCGCCAGCGGGTGAGATAATCATGGAAAGATTCCCCGGCCTTCTGTTAGAGCAGTTCAAGATCTTTAAGAGTTACCTCCATCCTGGTGTTGCAATCATATTGTCTCAAAAACTCCTATGTGAGCAGATCCCAATCTTCTTTAGTGCGACGATCGAGACTATGATACCAGTCGATGGCATGAGCGGTTAGACTCAGACAAAAGTATTTCACCTTCTGCTTCTTAGACAATGTGGTCCCCTTCATGACCAGAGAGTATTGCTTCACATGAGCAGTCGGGTCAGAAGTACCATCAAATTTCGGCACGTCTGGCATCTTAAAGTTGTAAGGAATTGGGTCCTCTCCCTCCAATTCTTTATCCTCTGGGTCATTGATCTGTGTTTGCTGTGCTCGATCCAGTGCCCAATTTATCTCTTGTTAAATTCTCAAATTGGATTTGGGTTCCTTGAAATACAAGAGATACGTCCAGTGATTTAACTCATAAATGGTGTCCTAATTATTGCAAAATTGTTATGGTCTTCATGGGGTTTATGGATTTACAATTATAGTTTTTGATGGTTAGTGCAGACAGGAGATCTTGAGAAGGGTGAAACCCACCAGCGACTAGCTGTGCTTGGGATTGCTATGGTAGCAATGGCCAAGGAATTGGGGTTTGAAATGGCAATTCGTTCACTGGAGCATCTTTTACACTTTGGGGAACAACATATTCATCGTGCAGTTCCTTATCTCTCGGCATCCTCTGCATATCAAATCCAAAGGTACTGATATGATTTTAGTTATTCGATGTTTGCTGTGATAGAAATTATTTTACTTGGATGTTACAATTTGTAAATGGGATTGGATAAGCAAAGTAATTAGGTTCTTTCTATACTTTGGTAGTGCAGTTAAGGACTCTGGTAATTTATGTATCATCTCTCATTTTATTTGTTAATTTTGTTTTAGTATGTTATCTGCAATTAATTATGGTGTTGAAAGCATGGTCCTTAAATGTATAAGAATAATGCTGTGTTGCAAAGCACCCACGGGTGCATTTGCATCTTTAACTGATACCTACTTTGACATTTGGTGAGACTAAACACAAGCTGAATTGTTTTGTAAACCTATGATTTATTTTGTTCTGGCTATGCTCTGTTATGGTTCACAGGGTGCCAAGCCTGGGGAAGGAGGTGAGCTTCCTGGTCACAAGGTCATAGGAGATATTGCTGTTACTAGAAATTCTATAGCTGGAGCAGGACTTATCAGTCCTCCTCCTCATCATGATATCTATTCTATTGAAGACCTTGCACAGTTGATTCATGATCTTAAGGTATGGGAATTTATTGGTTTATACTCTTTGTTGTGCTAAACATGTAGGCTTCATTGTCGTTATTTAAGTTGTGGCCATTCTCAAGTGTGAGGAGCTGTGCTTGTTTAATTTAGAGATCATTCAAGCAGTATATATGGACTCTATGCATTCAATTGTTTTACCTTCCTAATGTCTTCACTTCTTATTGCAGAAACTTAATATGATCATTATAACTAATCATATGGTAGAAACTTAATTGATGGTAACAGAACATGTGGGATATAGTCTATTTTTGTGTCAAATAAAGAAGACAATGTGGATGCATGTAAGTACACTTCATCTCTTCTATTTTGTAGTTCTTATGCCAATTTCAGCTTTTGGCAGGAAGTCATTAAATTAATCAATGCTACCAAAGCCGTGAGATATCTTTATTATGTGCTTTAAATGAGATAGGGTAGTAATTTGAAAGTTTTTAAAATCTTTTTTTAGTTTTCTTAAGTGAAATCACCATCAATTTGTGTCACTGTGCCATTGAAATTCTGATCTAACTTCCACTATGTATTATATTGCTAAAGAAATCAGTTGCTTTGTTTTGGTACTTGCTTTTAACATTTGCCTTCGTTGTCTTGAACCTCACAGGTAGTGGATCTTGATTTTCCAAATACAACTGAAAGCTATAAACTCTACTCTCGGGTTTTATTTCTGTTGTGTTTTTATGTCAGTTGGATCATTGGTATCGATAACGTAGAACTTTATAAAAAAATTTCTCCTATTATATTTGTCATTTGGGGTGGGATCTTCCATGGCTGTAAGTCATCTCATTTTCTTAATTGGACATTGATTTTATTTGTAGATCTTTCAAGATTCTGGCTTACTCACGAGACATCTTTGTGAGATCGCATACCAGTTTTTTGGCTAGGATTCCATTTTGCCAGCAAGGCTATTAACTTCTTATTTTTGAATTATGAATTAGGATATTATAATTTTTTTTTGCATTAAGTAGTATCTTTTTATTTAATTGACTTTTTGTTTAAATAAATACTTTATATTAGTTGATTGATAATTTTTTTTAGAAATTTAATTGATTGTATAATATTAAATTTAAAATATGTCATTTTTACTACAATGCATATATGATAAGTATATTTGTCATAATTTGTCGACTTATTAGTTCATAAATAACGATATAATGTTTATAATTACGATATTAATATTGTAATAAAAAAACATAATATAATGACAATAAAAAATTGTTACTAAAACTATTTTTTGTGACAATTATTTTTATCCCTATTTATGTCACTAAAATGTAACGTAATATGACGATTTATATTCATCGTTAATACACATTATTTTAATGACGAAATCATTTTTCGTCACTTAAAGTATTAGATTTAGTGACGAAATTAAATATTTTATGACGAAAATTATATTTATTTATGACGATAATTACGTAACCAATGCTTAATGGTTTTAATCAGAAGCAGAGTTTCGTCATTAAAAATATTTAATTTCGTGACGAATTTTAAATTTGTCATAAAAAATATCAATCTTTAGTGATGATAAATAATATAATGTGACGAAATATAATTTTATTTATGACATAATTTTTATCATGAAAAGTAAGAACTAAAGATGACGATAATCATTTTCGTCACAAAAAATATACTTACGGTGACAAAAAAGTAAATCGTCACGTAAACTTTTATGTTACGCGCCTACCGTTACGTTCTCTATGACGATAAAAAATCGTCACCTTATCTTTTCAGCGACGAAAAATGAATTTTTCATGACAATTTTTTGTGTCATAAAAAGTCAAATTTCTTGTAGTGATATTCATCATTCTGCCCTCGAATTCCTCAAATCGTCGGCCCACCTCTTCTGCAATTATGGCCCTGGTGGCGTCATCCCCCCTGGGTGAGTTTGCCATCTCAGATACGATACAACCGACTTCTGTTAAAATTTTTGGTAGGCCCTCTCTATCTGACAGTTTAGAAGCAGGAACTCGGATCAATCGTCCGGTAGGTGATCTGGTCCACCTGGGCAGATCTATGATGGCTGTAGGGACAAGGCGTTTAGATATGATGCATGGAATGCAGGTGTAATGCATGGTCGTGGTATGCAACATTCACAATACACAAGCAAGCAAGTAGGTCCTTCCACCCTTATTTCTCCCACACACGTGGTCGTGCAGTCTCTTTCTTAGGCGGGATTAGCCCAAGGGTCAACGAGGGACCCAATGGACACACATGGTCACGGCGAAAAAGCGGCAACATGACACTCCTATGCTAAGGTACAAGCGGATGGATAGTGATCGTCATGTATTTAGACGTTCCACAAATTTCGACATGGCCCTACCGGGGCATGAAAGCCTTTGGCTAGGTTACCAAGCGAGACATCTGGACTCACCCAATACATGAGGATCCATATAGCAAGCATGGAATTGGGGTTCATATCACCTGTGGGAAGTAACTACGGCCATTACATGAGCTTTGGACAAGGGAGATGTTACTTTAAGGCTACCCAAGCATGATCCCTGCCGACAGGTCTAGCTCATCACGAGCATAACGACCGATCGGGTCATCATTTTGATATACCATTGAGGTATGAGACTTGGGCTGGTGATTATCCTTAACACTTCCCCAAATTGAGTGAAAATGGGGTCGTGCTTCAGGAACGCACCGGGGCTAAAAGAGGGACCAAACTAGCATATTCTAAGGCTCTAATGAGATGCTAATGCAAATTTGAGAGAAAGCAAATTTATGAATTAAATTTTAATCATAAATTTTAAACGAGGTATTTTCAAATTGAAATCTCGAACCATATCGTCCCCAGTGGAGTCGCCACTGTGACGCGCGCCGGATCCCCGCGGCCGCCCAGGGCACCTCCCGCTTGAGGGCGATCGGGGCATTTGTGGGTCCGTCGACAGCTTGCAATAAATCGCAAGTGCGTCTATGTTGGGCAACAAGGAGGTTTCATGGAGTCGCCACCCAATAGAACATTGGGAAAGTTTCTCTCGCCTGGGATAGTATAAGAGTGCGCTTAGTATCCATTTTGGGCCAGCCAGAGGGGTCTTGGAAGGTAAACCTCTCGCCCTAAGGAGCCTAGGATTAACGCCAAAGTCTCGTGGCACAACAAGGTGTCTTGGAGAGTAGACCTCTAGCCTCTTTGAGCCCAAAGACCAGAGCTGGGTTCGGGATTTCTCATTTATTTCTACCTTGATTATTTTATGATCAAATTTTAATTATCATTAATTCGCCCTCTCTCCACACGATGCAATTAATCGAAGGTGCATTTATTCATATTTGGAAAGCCGTAAATGAGCAAGTAAATAGTGAAAGCAATAAATTATAATAATACAAGGAGCGGAATACAACTCCCTTTTGTAAATGTGCGATACATACACGAATCGGGGTATTATTTATTTTGAGGACTTTGGTCCTCGCATGCATCATTACTAAAATTGGATGTTTTTATTGTGATGATTTTTATTGGATGAAGATAGGATATTGGGTCCTTACATTTATGAAAACCTCATTTTATTGAATATAAAACATTTGTCAATTTTTATACTTAACGAGATACAAAAAGGGTATACCCATGTACATACAAACAATTAAAGGATAAACGAATAAAGAAAATGACAAAGAAAGTTAGGAAACTAAACCGGACGAAATCCTCCGAATATGGTAGATAGCCCCTCAAGCTCAGGATAATCCAAGAGAATCAGTATGTGCTCACAGAAAGTTAAATGATGTCAATATATGAAAACTCAACATAGATAGAGACAAAAATCTACGGTCACCACTATCTCCGAAAATAAACATTGAAAAACTCTCTTTTGGAGCAAAAACGGGTTTTTACCAAAAAATGAGATGAAAAGAGTGAAAATAAAGGAAGATAATAGCAAAAAGTTGAAAGAACAACAAAACAAGGAGTAAAGATGAAATGATATGGAGAATGAGTCCGGAATACTTACCCTCAGATAATCCTTTAATGATATTCTTGATGTTGATTAGAGCCCCACGCGTTCCACGAGAAGTAAGGTGAAGGATCGAAAAAAGGAAAATAGATTATTTCCTCCTCAACCCCTCAAAAGATTGACTTTGGAATCAAAATTCAAAGAAAACTAATTAGTTTTAGTTCTTTTTTAATGATTTGATCCTCTAATTAAAAGAAATTCTTTGATGAATGTGTTTGCTGGAAGAGAGAGAAAATGTGCTTGAATTTTGGCAGAGTTTCTAATGGAATATGTCATGGTATGTGTATGATGATCACGCAGCGGAAAACAAAAAAAAAATTTGATCATACATGCCAAACAATTCCATGACAAGAATCGGAAACATGCAATTTTAGGGTTTTAATAACTTACAACTTTAGATGCCTTTCAAATTGAATTTGATGATGACCAGCAATTTAGATGATCTTGTCCACCTTAGATGTTCACCACCAATGCCAAGGAACAGCCTTTTTCGCCACTCCTCTCTATTCTCACACACACACTCGCAAAGACGGCTCAAAACCGAAAGTGCTAGCTTACTAAATATGTATTGTGTAATGGAATTAGTTTGAAGCCACAAGACTTGATCTTGTCCTTCTACTATGTGTAATCAATGCTCAAAGTCACAAGCAAGCAAGGAAGAATCCTTCTCCTTGTGTATTTCGGCCAAGAAGAAAAAAAATGAGAGAGAGAGAGATGTTTCACGCAAAACCTAGCCACCACTCTTTTTCTTCTCTATTAGGGTTTTATTCTTATCTCATATTTACCCCTCCTTATGGCAAGTCTTTAATCCGAATTTTCCTACCTTGAGATAGTTAATTCAACCTTAAACACTTCCTAAAGATCAGTAGTAAATATTAGCTCAATCCCTTTTGAATTTAAAATTCAAATTGATTTGAAATAAAACCTTAAGATGTATTAATCAAACTAATCACTTACCATTTAACATGTGCTGAAATTCCCATGGTATATATCCTTTGGAATTTCGGCTAGGTCATCCCATTATTAAGTGATTTAGTTTGACTTAAATATCTTAGGATTTAATACTCAATTAAATTAATTAATACAACATAATTAATTAATTGAAATTAAACCTATGTGGGCCGAATTTCCTCTCTCATGGACCAAGGTCCATTAGCAATTAAATACCCATTACATATACATTAATTTGACTTAAATTAAAAGCCTAAATTAATGCTCAATACTTTATTCAAGTATTTTAAGCCCAATGCTTTGTGTGCGATCCTATAGGTCCATTTAATATTGGCAATGAATTAAAAATTAATTCAAAGGCTATATATATTCTCTAGCAAGATATTATAACATTCCAAATTAAATGAAAATGCAATTGGCATTTAGTGACCTAATGCAATTTTATATATTCCCTTACCCATAAATATCAGAATTAACATAAGGCATGGAACAAGTCATCCTCATGTGTAAGTTAATTCCTTTCTTGATATTCCAGTGACACTGAACTTCTCAGATAAATAATGATTGCACATTATTACATCTCGGTATGGCCATACACTTCTCAGTTCACTGATCAAGTGGCCGATGATATTTTCTCTCTTATAGAGAGGGGTAATCCCTTCACTTCTCTCATGCTCTCTAACATGAATCAATGCATACCCAAGCATACCCATACTTGTCACTCAGTTACGAGCACGTTAGGTGTATGTCAAAGTACACAGTAATTCATAAAGAGTTTCATAGAGATTTTAGGTCTAAGAACTCCGATACAAAACTTGCATATGAGGAACACTTATGACTTGTACCATGTAGTGTTCTCATGTGTGGATCGTATCCAAATACCATGTTACAAACATGTATCTATGATCTCTGATTGACACTTTTGTCCTTATGATCCGTAAGACAGAACTCAACTAATCAGAGAGAGCATACTAGTCTTAATTCATTTGTTATTCCCATAACAATGACTGACTAGGGATATTTAGAATGAAGTCTCATTTGTTTCAAGGTCTTACAACCATGTGCCTCACACATGATAACTTAAACTGAAACAACATTCTTGGATAGTTCTATCAATTGACATGCACAGGAATACAATGGATAAAACAAATGCCTCATTTATTAACTAAAGTGTTTTATTACAATGTATTGGGGCTAGGGCTTACACTAACAATCTCCCACTAGCACTAGTCCCAATTGGGCATAGCCCTAAGACCGAATGATCTCAAATGAGCTTCGTGCAGATTTGGGCGCAACTGTTTCGTCAAAGGATCTGCTACATTGTCTTCACTTGCTATCTTGCTGACCTTGACGTCCCCACGATCAATGATTTCTCTGATCAGGTGGTACCTCCTGAGTATGTGTTTGGATTTCTGATGTGACCGGGGCTCCTTGGCCTGTGCAATGGCCCCATTGTTGTCACAAAAAATTTCTAATGGATCTAGGATGCTTGGGACCACTCCTAATCCAGAAATGAAATTTCTAATCCAAACAGCCTCTTTTGCAGCCTCACTTGCTGCAATATACTCAGATTCTGTAGTTGAGTCGGCAACGGTCTCTTGCTTTGAGCTTCTCCAGCTGACAGCAGCACCGTTTAAAACAAAAACGAATCCAGATTGCGATCTTGAGTCCTGAGTGCTGGTTTGAAAAGCAGCATCGGCATAGCCTTGTATGACGAGCTCTTCCTGACCACCATACACCAAGAAGTGATCCTTAGTCCTTCGTAGGTACTTAAGAATCCCTTTTACAGCAGACCAGTGCTTTTCACCAGGGTCTTGCTGAAACCTACTGGTTATACTCAGTGCATGAGCAACATCCAACCTAGTACATAACATAGCGTACATGATAGATCCAATAGCAGATGCATATGGGATTCTACTCATGTTGTCCCTTTCCTCTTTGGTTTTAGGGCACTGTTCTTTAGTTAAAGGAACTCCCAAAGCCAAAGGTATGTACCCTTTCTTTGAGTCTCCCATACTAAAACGCTTTAGTACCTTGTCTATGTACTTTTCTTGACTTAGTCCCAATAGCCGATTCGATCTATCTCTGTAGATCCGAATGCCAAGTATTGTCTCAGCTTCACCTAAGTCTTTCATTGAGAAACATTTCCCCAACCATTGCTTAACCTTTTGCAATGTTGGAATGTCATTCCCAATGAGAAGGATGTCGTCCACATATAGGACCAGAAATACTACTATGCTCCCACTAACCTTCTTGTATACACAAGGCTCATCTTCGTTCTTGACGAAGTCAAATTCTTTGACTGCCTCATCAAAACGAAGATTCCAACTTCGGGATGCTTGCTTTAATCCATAAATGGATTTCTGAAGCTTGCAAACCTTCTTAGGATGCTTGGGATTGACAAAACCTTCAGGCTGTGTCATAAACACCTCCTCTAGTAAATTTCCATTGAGGAAAGCAGTTTTGACATCCATTTGCCATATCTCATAATCATGATATGCAGCTATGGCAAGCAAGATCCTAATGGACTTGAGCATGACTACAGGCGAAAAGGTTTCATCATAGTCTACACCATGTGTTTGTCGAAAACCTTTCGCTACTAGTCTACCTTTGTAGGTCTTATCAGCTTTGAGTTTAAATAGCCACTTGCATTCAATTACTTTAGCACCTTGTGGTGGATCAACCAAGGTCCAAACCTGGTTATCGTACATTGATTGCATCTCGGATTTCATGGCTTCAAGCCAATTTTTCGAGTCTGGGCTTTCAATAGCTTCTCGGTAGGTAGTAGGATCCTCACGATCTACTAACTCAATAGTGTCACTGTCAGTGATTAGAAAACCATATCTCTCAATCTCCTGACGTACCCTACCGGACCTTCTAGGTACTTGTGCAATGGGTTCTTGTTCCACAATTGGTTGTGAACTTGATCCCATTTCCAACTCATCCTGTATAGGAGTTTGTGGCATTTGAATTTCTCCAAGTTCTACTTTACTCCCACTGTCTTTCTTGAGAAGGAACTCCTTTTCCAAGAAAATAGCCTTGCGAGCAACAAATACTTTGTTCTCGGTTTGTGAGTAAAAGTAGTATCCCTTTGTTTCTTTGGGATAACCCACAAATAAGCAGACAGTAGATTTGGACTCTAGTTTGTCAGATGTTAATTTCTTAACATGTGCTTCACAGCCCCAAATCCTGAGAAACGACATATTGGGTTCTTTCCCAGTCCATACCTTGTATGGTGTCTTTTCAACTGCTTTAGTTGGAATACGGTTTAGTAGAAACGCAGCAGTTTCTAATGCATAGCCCCAAAAAGAGACAGGAAGATTTGCTTGACTCATCATAGATCGAACCATGTCCAATAGAGTTCGATTTCTCCTTTCGGACACACCATTCCATTGTGGTGTTCCAGGAGGAGTGAGCTGTGAAATAATACCACACTCCTTTAGATGACAGTCAAACTCTTGGCTTAAATATTCGCCACCTCGATCTGACCGAATGGCTTTTATACTTTTGCCAAGTTGGTTTTCTACTTCATTTTTAAACACTTTGAATTTCTCAAAAGTTTCAGATTTATGCTTCATTAGATAGACATAGCCATATCTACTGAAGTCATCTGTGAATGTCACGAAGTAGCTAAAACCACCTCTGGCTTGTGTACTTAATGGTCCACATACATCGGTATGTATTAGCTCCAATAAGCCATTAGTCCTCTCACCTTTCTTGTTAAAAGGACTCTTTGTCATTTTTCCATGCAAACATGGCTCGCATGTATCATAAGATTTTAAGTCAAATGACCCAAGCACTCCAGTTTTGTGGAGTCTTGAAATGCGGTTTTCGTTTGCATGTCCTAAACGACAATGCCAGAAGTAAGTAGGGTTTAACTCATTTGATTTAACCCTCTTTGTATTAATGTTGTATATGGACTCTTTGTTTGATAGATCAAGGATATAAAGGCCATTTTGCAACATGGCATTGCCATATGAAATGCCTTGGCGACGAATATGAGCATTGCCATTTTTAATAACAAAATCAAATTCATCCAAATCCAATAATGAAACTGAAATAATGTTTCTGCTCATAGCAGGCACATAATAACAATTTTTCAAAATTAAACAAAGTCCGGAAGGTAAAGTGAGTTGATAGTCGCCTATCTCCATGGCAGCAACTCGTGCTCCATTCCCCACACGGAGGTCCACTTCATTCTTCCCAAGTAATCTCCTATTTCTTAGCCCCTGCACATTTGAACAAATGTGAGAACCACAACCGGTATCTAGTACCCAAGTGGTAGAAATAGAAAGGTTAATTTCAACAACAAAAATACCTGAACTGGACGCCTTGGCTCCATTCTTTTTTTGTTCTTCCTTGAAGAGAGCGCAATTCTTCTTCCAATGCCCTATTTTGTTGCAATGGAAGCAAGTGCTCTCACTCTCCTTGGGCTTTTGCGCCTTGGGCTTGGATTGGGCCTGAGGTGCGCTCCCATTTGACTTGAACCGAGCCAGGTCATTCTTGGGTTTTGCCTTTCCCTTTCCTTTTCCCTTAGCCGGTCCCTTCTTAATGCCCCCTTGAACCATCAGTATGGGATTAGTCTTTCGAATGTTTTCTTCAGCATTCTTAAGCATCCCATGAAGCTCAGTAACTGACTTGTTCATCGCATGCATGTTATAATTCATTACAAATGGATCATAATCATCAGCCAATGATCCTAAAATCAAGTCAGTAGCCAATTCCTTTGGTACTTGTACCTCAAGCTTCTCAAGAGTATCAAGATACCCTTTCATCTTGAGTACATGTGTACTAACAGGAGTACCTGCAGCCATCTTACAGGAAATTAAGGCCTTAGTTGTCACAAACCTCTCGTGACGAGCTTGCTCTTGGAACATTTCCTTTAAGTGCACCATGATCGCATACGCCTCTTGGTCCATAAATTGCTTTTGCAAGTCAGGCACCATAGTGGCTAGCATCAAACAGGTCACATCATTGGAGTCGCTCTTCTTGGTCTCAAAAGTTTCCCTTTGAACCGCAGAGGCGTTCCTTGCAGGTTCTTGAGGCAAGGGTGCATCCAAAACATACGACTTTTTCTCTTGCTTAAGAACTATCCTTAAGTTTCGAGACCAGTCTATGAAATTGGTGCCATTCAATTTGTCCTTTTCAAGGACCGATCGCAATGAGAAATTGTTGTTTGAAGATGCCATTTTTCAATCTACAATAAAATTTAGCAAGATTAAATGAGGTCTTATTAATAATCCCACAAACCGAATTAATATCCCTTTAAATAATTCGCGTTAGTGATTTAATGTGGGCCAAGATCCACTTTTCACAACAACCTTATTAGTCAAGCTGAGCTTGTACACCTAACAAGTTAAGTTACTTAGGTAGGATAACTCCAATCATGATTCGTACATGACTCTTGGATCAAATGGGCTAACATCTTAAGATGTTATAGCACAAACCCATTTATTAGTTGCCTAGGTCCGGGCATCCCTTTCCATGTTAAGTCCAACCTACATTCACAACTCATGCCTCACAAAGATAATCGGGCGCATCTAGGACTCCTAGTCTACGTTACCGATGATCGATGCCTTGACATGTTTCGAATTAGGAAGGCAACTTTATGACTTACTATTTTAGGGATTCATTTTATTACGGCTTACATGGCATACGCTTTGTCATCCATTCATAGCATGCATATATAAATAATTGCATAAAGTAAAGCGTGACAAACATGGGCCCATAAAACCTACAACTAAGATTCTATACTATTACACAAGAATCTTCTTAGTTGGGCTTCATCTTGATTTACAAAGTCTTCAAGTAAATTCTATTCTAAGAAATAAATGAAACTTTTACAATAATACATAATGGCTCGCAGGCCATAATTAATTACAAAAACCCAGGGCCCATGAATGCACCATGCATATCCATTTATCACACCAAACAAGCAAATTAATATACATAACATTCATGGATCAAACAAAGTCCAATTTTAATTAAATTAGCCAAGCCCATTAATGGAAATTGTGTACTTGAACCTTTAAGAGATGACCCTATGATGGGCCTGGGCCGAGGCCCAATGGACTAAATCCTCTTATTGAATAAGTTCTCTTAAAAGCCCAAAACACAAACCAGTTAGATTTGTGCTATAAATCAACTCTAGTATAATTTCCAATTTTGCCATTTTAATAATATGTCATACTGCCCATAAACATTAAAAATTCATATAATATGTACCGACATGAATTAAAAATAAAATCATGAAGAACATATATATAAAACATGGCATGCATATAAAAACAAACAAACAACAAAAACTAGTTGTTTAATGCTTATGTGATGCCAAAAATGCACAAACACTTAAATCAATTTTATGAGTCATTTAATAATCTAAATAAGGTCATAAATATTGATTTAACATTCTGTACCAATCTGATCTAAATGTGTTTTTACCATTTTAATCAAATCAAAACAAAACAATGTTGATTAAACATGTAACAAACACAAACTAGTCATGTTTTAAGTGATTTTAAAATTAATCAATTAATTTGTCATGGACCAGAATTAAAACCATATTTAAATAATGTCCAGACCTGATATTTAATATTTTAAAAACACTTACAAACATGCCAAAACCAATTTTACATTTAATATATAAAACTAGTTGTTAAAATTTCAATTAACATGCCATAATGCACCTAGTTTTAACATTAACATGTACCATCAGGTATACATAATTAAATCTGACCATTAACAGCCCCTAAACAACCTAAGGACAGTATATTAACATGTCATATTAATTATAATACCTATCTAATCAATTAAAATCGTTTTTACACCAAAACAATGCAAAAAACTCAAAACAGAAAATTTCAGCATTGCATGTATTAAAAGTAACGATTTTTAATTAATTATTTCATGCACCTAAAGCATTAAAATAAGCATGTTTAGGCTCTGATACCACTAATGGAATATGTCATGGTATGTGTATGATGATCACGCAGCGGAAAACAAAAAAAATTTGATCATACATGCCAAACAATTCCATGACAAGAATCGGAAACATGCAATTTTAGGGTTTTAATAACTTACAACTTTAGATGCCTTTCAAATTGAATTTGATGATGACCAGCAATTTAGATGATCTTGTCCACCTTAGATGTTCACCACCAATGCCAAGGAACAGCCTTTTTCGCCACTCCTCTCTATTCTCACACACACACTCGCAAAGACGGCTCAAAACCGAAAGTGCTAGCTTACTAAATATGTATTGTGTAATGGAATTAGTTTGAAGCCACAAGACTTGATCTTGTCCTTCTACTATGTGTAATCAATGCTCAAAGTCACAAGCAAGCAAGGAAGAATCCTTCTCCTTGTGTATTTCGGCCAAGAAGAAAAAAAATGAGAGAGAGAGAGATGTTTCACGCAAAACCTAGCCACCACTCTTTTTCTTCTCTATTAGGGTTTTATTCTTATCTCATATTTACCCCTCCTTATGGCAAGTCTTTAATCCGAATTTTCCTACCTTGAGATAGTTAATTCAACCTTAAACACTTCCTAAAGATCAGTAGTAAATATTAGCTCAATCCCTTTTGAATTTAAAATTCAAATTGATTTGAAATAAAACCTTAAGATGTATTAATCAAACTAATCACTTACCATTTAACATGTGCTGAAATTCCCATGGTATATATCCTTTGGAATTTCGGCTAGGTCATCCCATTATTAAGTGATTTAGTTTGACTTAAATATCTTAGGATTTAATACTCAATTAAATTAATTAATACAACATAATTAATTAATTGAAATTAAACCTATGTGGGCCGAATTTCCTCTCTCATGGACCAAGGTCCATTAGCAATTAAATACCCATTACATATACATTAATTTGACTTAAATTAAAAGCCTAAATTAATGCTCAATACTTTATTCAAGTATTTTAAGCCCAATGCTTTGTGTGCGATCCTATAGGTCCATTTAATATTGGCAATGAATTAAAAATTAATTCAAAGGCTATATATATTCTCTAGCAAGATATTATAACATTCCAAATTAAATGAAAATGCAATTGGCATTTAGTGACCTAATGCAATTTTATATATTCCCTTACCCATAAATATCAGAATTAACATAAGGCATGGAACAAGTCATCCTCATGTGTAAGTTAATTCCTTTCTTGATATTCCAGTGACACTGAACTTCTCAGATAAATAATGATTGCACATTATTACATCTCGGTATGGCCATACACTTCTCAGTTCACTGATCAAGTGGCCGATGATATTTTCTCTCTTATAGAGAGGGGTAATCCCTTCACTTCTCTCATGCTCTCTAACATGAATCAATGCATACCCAAGCATACCCATACTTGTCACTCAGTTACGAGCACGTTAGGTGTATGTCAAAGTACACAGTAATTCATAAAGAGTTTCATAGAGATTTTAGGTCTAAGAACTCCGATACAAAACTTGCATATGAGGAACACTTATGACTTGTACCATGTAGTGTTCTCATGTGTGGATCGTATCCAAATACCATGTTACAAACATGTATCTATGATCTCTGATTGACACTTTTGTCCTTATGATCCGTAAGACAGAACTCAACTAATCAGAGAGAGCATACTAGTCTTAATTCATTTGTTATTCCCATAACAATGACTGACTAGGGATATTTAGAATGAAGTCTCATTTGTTTCAAGGTCTTACAACCATGTGCCTCACACATGATAACTTAAACTGAAACAACATTCTTGGATAGTTCTATCAATTGACATGCACAGGAATACAATGGATAAAACAAATGCCTCATTTATTAACTAAAGTGTTTTATTACAATGTATTGGGGCTAGGGCTTACACTAACAGTTTCCCCTCTTGAAAATTTTTGGAACCATTTTTAAGAGAAAATCTGAAGCTTTTATAGGCCAGGCACGACCGACGGGCGTCGGTGTATGGAGGTGGGCGTCGGAAGAATCCTTCTGACACAAGGATTCACCCGACGGCCCTGCCACATCCACCAACGGGCGTCGGAAAAGTTGCGTGCTCCGGGAAATCAGGTGGCGCTCTGGCAGAGGCGGTGCCTTCCGACGGGCATCGGAAAATACCCCAGGCCGTCTGTGACCCTAAGCGATGGGCTGGCCCTCACAGACGGTCTGGCCGTCTGTGGAGGAAAATATACCTTTTTGACTCGAAAATTCCCTATTTTCTCCCCCTCTGCCTATGAAAGGTGAAAAGACTCATTTCTCGTGGAGTATGGGACTAAAACCTACAAATCCAAACCATTTATACAGGCTTGGATACTGATTTCATCACGGGGTAATCTCTGATCCGGACCGCTCCGGGACACGGTGCTTACACATCTATAATATTAACTACCCAAAACTAGCAATTCAGCCAAAAATACAGCCCAATTCAGGGGCACAACAATCATAACTTAATATCCATTCAAAAGTCAATCCGATTCAATCCAATTCATATAAATCAATCCAATACAATAACATTCAACTGTTACATGTATCTATTCCACTAACATAGAATATTCATATACATTTTGATTGCAATATATATACTATTCCTATGACAATAAACTTAATATTCTTATCTTCAGTTTTCCATTCAGTTCCGATCTCAAGGCTAATGGGTCACCTGCTCCATAGACGCTCCACTTGGTACCTACACGTTGTCAAATAAACTATGTGCTGAGCATTAAATATGCTCAGTGGTGATTACGAATCCAAAGATTTCCAAACCTAACTTATACACATACACGTGCACATGCACAAAACACTGTATACTTCATTACTTTCTTAAGTTCATTTAAATCACTCACTAGAATTTCACTTAGTTCCATGTTACACTCTAATCCTTTAGTTGCCCTTATTATTGGCAATTTACAATTTGATCCCTAACTTATTCAGTGCTTATCAAGTAACTCTTTCATTTAACTAAATTACCACTTTACCACTCTGTTTACGTTTACTTATACATATCACTCTTATTTACCTAATGGCATCTAAGTTGCCATGCAATCCTCAAACTTCCATTTTAGTCCTTATTATCTTATCACTTCACTCATTTAACCATATATTACTATAATTTGATATTCTCACAATAACACTGTTCTTTTAACACTTCACTACTTCTTTAACATGTAAATTTACAGTTTGGTCCTCGAACTTTTACTTTCATACACATGTTACATATTAATTCATATTAAGCTTTTACATTGCATTTAAATTCATTAATCATTCGTCTCATCATTTTTATTCATTTAACCTATCATTTCATATACAATTTACCGTTTAGTCCCTATTTTATTAATTTCAAGACAAATTATATTTTTGCCCTTCTTTTGACTTTATTTACGGAATTGCCCCTAGTTACTTAATTTTCACCTTTAATTCATTCTTTGGCTTACAAATTACATATTAGTCCTTAACTTATCACTTTCACGTAAAATTACATTTAGTCCCTAAACTTTGGATTCTTTACATGATTGTCTTTTTACCTTCACTTTTCAATTACACGTCACTTAGAAGTGTACTTTTGCACATAATTACTGTTTTGCCTCTCAATTTTTATCAAATTACGATATTGTCTTTCTTTTATCAATTACTTACAATTTGTCATATTTTTGCTATATTTCCACTTTTATTCATTTCTAAGCTTATAATTCACCAATTAGTCTCTCAACTAATTGTTTTTAGGGTAAATTATGTTTTGGTCCTTAAACTTTTATTTTCTTTCATATGAGTCCTTTCTTACTCAAATTATCATTATCATTTCACTTTTTACACTTTCCAGTTGTGACACGCGCCGAACCCCAAGGTACCCCGAACCGCCCGCTTTTAGGGCTTTCGGGATGAGGTTCATAAGAACTTGTAATAAATTACAAATGCGTCCATTTTGGGCAATAAGAAGGTTTTTTGGAGTCGCCACCCAATAGAATATTGGAAAAGGTCGTCTAGCCTCAGTGAGCTTAAGACAGCGCTGCTATATCCATTATAGGCAAGTCGGAGGTGTCTTGGAGGCTTTCACCCTAATGATAGGATGGTCCTCTAGCCTCACGCTTGGGCAAACCAGAGGTGTCTTGGAGGCATCCACCTTAATCGAATATTAGGATGTCCCTCTCACCTCGTGGCGCCTAGGACTGTGCAATTTTGAGCCTTTTACGGGACATAAGAGGTATCTTGAAGGCCCCATCCCAATTGAACATGGAGATGGCCCTCTCACCTCGTTGAGCCCAAAGACCAGAAAAGGTTCGGGACTTTCCATTTATTCATACCTTGGTTAGGTTTATAGTTGAGTTTTGAATTTATCGTTTCATCCCATTTCTCATTTAATTTTAATGCAGTGAAATTAAAGCACAGATTGTCCATTCAGGGAAGGTGATAAATAAATAAAGCATAATTAAAATAAAGTGCATAAAATAAATTACAACAAAACTAGGGGCAGAATACAACCCCTATTATAAATTGCAAGCGATTCAATTATAAATCGGGATATAAATTAATAGTGAGGACATTGGTCCTCGCATGCACATTTACTACAAAATGGTTTTGAGACATCAATTTTTATTTGTTAGAAAAAATAGGACATCGGTCCTCAATTTATAAGGAAAATCTCAATTTAATTAGTAAAAAAAATATTTGGCCATTTTTACATTAGCGGGATAATACAAGAGAAAAAAAAAAACATTATTCACAATAATAATAAAAAGGGATAAAGTCCAGAGAACGAACACGGGAGAAGACCCTTAAGTCTTGGCAGTAGCTTCTACACCAAATGGCTCTAGATCCCCCAACCAATTCAGAATAAAAACTCAAAAAATAGAGAACATGTTAGTGTAAATTTAAAGAACCAAAATAAATATGAAATTAAATTATAAGAAGGAAAAATGGAAGAAATTGAATAAGAAAACCATTTAAAACAAAAGGAAAGGAAGAAAGGGAATTAAATGGAAAAGAGGCCCAGGGACGGCCCAAGACGCGTGACCGACGGGCGTCCCTGGGAGCGACACTCGCCGAACGACGGCCGTCGGTGGTCCTTATGCCCGTCGGTCGCCTCTATTTCCGAATAGCAACCCAAAATTAAAACTTTTATTTTTAATTTAAATAAAAAATGAATTTATACAAAAAATCACCAAAATAATTGAATTCAAAGTAATAGATCCAGAATGTTTACCCTCGGATTTTTACCTCATGAAGATGAACGTTGCAAGATTTTGACTCTTCAAGTTCTACAAGGATCGGATTGTGATCACACGATCGGGAGGGATTTTCGGTTGCAAAAATCTCACTTTGAAAAATAAACCAAGAGAAGAAAATTATTTTCTCTTTCTTGGAATTTGGACAGCAATAAATATCTGAATTAGCTAGATGGATGAAGACGAATGGATCTCGTTTCCTCGGATTAGCATAATTCGAGAATAAAATAAAAAAGAAACCTTGAAAGAAAAATTCTTTTTGTAGAAATCGAAATATGAAATTTCTGTGGAAATTGCTAATTTTTTGTTCTCTAAAAAGTTTTCAAATCCAGAATGTTTCAGCCAATTTTTCGACCCTTAAAACTGAATCCCTTTCTTCTATTTATAGATTTAGGAAGGAATTTCAAATAAATTTAAATTTTAAATTCAGATTTGAAGAGGATTTTCCGAAATCAAATCAAAACCGAACGATTTTCAGCATATTCCTAAAATCACATCTAACATTTTAAAATATTTGAAAAGATTTTGGAAATTCAAAAAGATTTAAAAGATATTTTGTGAAATCCTTCAAAATTTGGAGAATCCGGCGGTTGAAACAACCGGATCACCGAACGACGGGCTGCCCGTGGATTATCGACGGACGTCGGTCGTAAGGGGCACCAGCGGTCATTCGGCTAACGGGCCCTACACGTGGCATGGAGGTGAGAGAAGGCCATCTCCCGCCAAGAGCGGGCATCACTCAAGCGAGCGACAAGCGCCGCTCAATCAAGCGACGGCCCCGTTCCCGAGCGACGGGTGTCGCACAGGCGAGCAACGGGCGTCTTTCACTCGAGCGACAGGCTCCCCTCCCTGAACGATGGCCGGTGCTCGTCATGAGAGACGGCCTCACGTGTGAGCGACAGGCCATCTGCCACCGATGGGCTGCCTGTCTGTGGAACCAAATGCCAATTCTCAAAGCTAAACTCTCCCCGACTGTCCGAAATCCCCCGTTTACCTAGAAAACCTCCGATCCTTATAAAACTGGAGGATGAACATCTTCAACTTTCGTCCCTTATCTGAAAACTGACGTCAATTTCTTTATCGAGTAACTCTGATCTGGTTTACCTCAGGACCTGGTGTCTACACCAGTCATTTACTATTACTACGCCCTTAACTTGTCATTTGGGTAAGTTTCCCTTTTTCACCCTAAAATTTTCATTTCTTTTCATTTAAGTCCTTTTTCCACTTAAACACTCACTTTTATTTTACTTTTTACAATTTCATATCAGTTTTGCAATTATGCCCCTAGTACAATCCCAACAGAAAAATCTGTAGACTGGATATACCGAACGTGAACCCAAGAGCCCACTATAGTACAGTACTGTAAGGAATGACCCCGAAGGACCATTCCAACAGTATTATAGAACAGAATAGAACATTAAACATAAAACGTTAACGTATCTATGCACTATGGGAGACCATCGTGAATCTGCCATAGTAAAACAAGTCATCATGACTTGCACTGCGGTATCAGTAAGGGTGTCCCTATAGCTAGCCAGACATATGTTGAACTAGATTAGACTGCCAAACACTACTAAGGGAAATAATTTTCAAAAGATTTTCAAATCCACTTTTCATATTTAACACTTAAATTTCCATTTAAACTTCATTTTCATTTTATTTCCATTTCTTTTTCACTAATTACACTACATTTTCACCAATGTTGTACATTCCATGTTACATACTTATTTTACATAATAAGTATGCTTAAATCATTAAAAGGCTATGAAATTTACTTCAAAGCCACGATCATTCCTTTCTTATCATTTCACTTTAATTGATCATTTAATCAACAGTTATATCAAATATAATTCTAATTTCAGTCATTTTATATTTGTTAATATTTCCCACCATGGCCAAAATAGGAAATCATTCTCAAAAGTACTTAATTAATTTCTGACAAGTTCACTTAGCTTTACACTCTCAAATCATATACATATACATATGCATTTTATAGTCTTATTGTCATTAATTAAACTAATTACATTTTTTATTCATTAAATTAAATATTCAATTTTTATGCAACTTTTATTTTATTAAATTTCCTTTTTCACTTCTAATTCACTCATTGGTCTAACTTATCACGCACATATTCTATATACCATATAATCTATCAAATTCTCCTGATTAAATCATTCGGCCACATTATAATTTTTTTCTCTAACACTTTATTTATCACTCAATCATTGCTTAATTTACTAGATTAAGCCTCAATTCACATATGTATACCCTTTAATTTCACTAAATCATAAGGTATACCTTAAATACACCTAAGTATACCATTATGTCTCATTGTCACTAAAACCTACAATTAGTTTTCTCCCAATTTAATCATTCTAATTAACTTATTTAACTTCCTTAACATCAATTATCACTTCAATTACAAATCCTCATTCATTTTACCCATATCCATTATACAAAAATAATATAAAACCCTAATTTTCACATGAAAATAATTAGATTCGGTAGTCACAAACCTTAATTCCATGCTTTAACCTCCTCAAGCTTTCTTGTCCTTAGCCTTTCCCTTGGAAAACTCTTTTTCCCCTTAATTCTCCTCCATGGCTAAAAATATACAACAATCAAACATCAATCAATTTCTTTCTTTTATCAATTATAACCTCATATACACACTTAATACACCCTAATCTACCATCTAAAACCAATAAATTAAATTAAACTAATTTATTTCTCTTAGCTTCAATTGAAGACATAACCTTGAATCCTTGTTTTTCCTTACTTTTAATCCATTAAATGGGTACTAGAGGTTGCTATTATCTTATAGAAGGGCTGAACTACACTTAATGTGTTCTAATTTGGCAAGAAATTGAAGCAAAAATGAAGAAAATGGAGAGAAAAAGGAGAGGGAGTGACTTTGGCCAACTAAGGGAAGGAGAAGGGATGGAGAGATAATGGTCATACACCTACCAATCTGCCATTTAATGGCTTTTATAGTGGACTAAAATTGGTTCAACCAATGGTCTAACCTATTAAACCCAATTAGCCATTTTAGCCCATTATGAAATTTTCCTATGGTTTTCTCACTTCCCAACTCCAATTATTTCAAATTTAATTCCATAATTCATATCATTTAAAAACTAGATTGTACACAAAATTTCACCTTAATCAGAGTCCATTTTCGATCCGGTTGAATCAAACCAGTCCGTTAAGCAAATTTTCAGTATCCTCAAAAAATTATCTTTTCACTACCAAAAATTCCTAAATATCATTTAAAGTTAATTTGGAAATTTGCATCAATTTTGAACATCATTTGCTGTTTTTAAAGCATCGGTCAAACTTTCGGTCAACCCGTGTACTATTTAAACCGAAATCATATCTTTTTCTTACTTTCTAAGTGTAACTCCTGATAAAAATGATCCCATAATATTTAGTATTTATTCATTAGACTCCAATAATATTTTTGGACCAATCAGAAACCATTTCTCAGTCCTGTAATTATTTGTTAGTCCTATACTTAAAATTTTTAGTGTCATTAAAATTTAATTTTTCATACCATTAAATTCTACTCGTCAATATGAGCGCGTCCATATTTTTAGATTATTTTTTCGTGGTCTGTAGCTCAAGATATGGTCCGGTCAATTTCGGGTCAGAATCGGTCAAACAGGGCTAATATCACCTTCAGATGCCTGTCTGAAGTTTCAGATGGCCTGGCCATCCCTCAAGACTGATGGTATAGCCATCTGTAGGTCTACCGATGGCCAGACAGTCTGTCACCACAGACAGCTGTCTGTGGTGATAGACACCCCAAGCCTCCCTTTTTCCACTATTTTGTACTTTTCGGACCCATTTGACCTCCATTTGACCACAAATTTTTTCCTACGGACTTTCGCTGACATGCTCTATCCAATGGTCTAATAAAATATTTTTCAATTCCGATAAGCACTATGCACCCCGATGTCACTATTCACTAATAGAAAATACTATTCACAGCTAACCCAATATTGGGGCTGTTACAATTACTCAATTCAAATTAGCACAAAAATAAACTTAACAAAATGTTAGTTAAACAGGGGGTTCACGGTGGTTAATGTTCTGTGCCTACCGTGAGTCCCAGTTCTACTGACCCGAGCTACACAGATCAGCTAGGTAAACCGAGCTACTCAAGAGAACTGAGCTACAGCTACTAAAGATCTGAGCTATATAGATGAGCCAAGGAAACCAAGCTACTCAGAAGAACTGAGCAATATATAGGAGCTAGGAAAATCGAGCTACTCAGAAGAACTGAGCTACACAGATGAGCAAGGAAAATTGAGCTACACAAATGGGCCACGAAAACTGCGCTACTCAGGAGAACTGAGCTATACAGAGGAACTAGGAAAATCGAGCTACTCAAGAGAATTGAGACACACATATGAGCCAGGAAAACTGAGCTACACAGATGAGCTAGGAGAATCCATCTACTCAAGAAAACTGAGCTATACAGAGGAGCCAGGAAAACCAGCTACTCAAGAAAACTGATACATAGATGAGTCAGGTAAACTGAGCTACTTAGGAGAACTGATACACAAATGAGTCAGGTAAACCGTGCTACTCATGAGAACTAAGCTATATAGAGAAGTTAGGAAAATCAAGCTACTCTGTGGAACTGAGATACACAGGTCAGCTTTTCGCTTCTAACTTGTACAGCCAAAACCAATGTGTAAACCTCATTTTTAAGCAAATTTGTCTCTTAGAAAATATTCCCCAAGGTGTTAAATTTCTAATGGCACAAATTTAATGACACTTGAAGTTTTAGAACTTCAGTTATGAGTTAAAGAACCCAAACTGTTCCTTTGACCCGGCCATAATAGATACCCTTCTGTTTTCGTCAATTTCAAAATGCTTGGAGCCAAAATTAGCTCTTAACCTCTTCTAGACATATGTATTCATGTATCTTAAGGTTTAGATACCACTAGAATCACCCAATTTTGAGATTCCTAGGCCGAATTATAGCCTAAAAACCAAACTGGAGTAAAGTGACACTTAGGCAGAATCTGTCCCAAGGATTCGGCCAAGGTAGAAACCCTTTTATTTTTTCCACTTTTGAGGCACTTACGGCTAGAATTATCTCATAGTCATTTCTATAACATTTGTAGACACAGATGTCATGGTTCTAATCCAACTGGATTCATTCTAATTGGACTTCTAAAACTCAACTTATAACCAAAATAGTCCCCAAAGGTTTGACGGGATCTGGACAGAATTTTCTTTTAACATTTCTTCTACCCAATTTAAACATTTCCACAATAACAATCAACACAACTTAACTCCAATTCACATATATCATTCATACACATATACAATTATATAATTTTGCATCAATTTCACAAAAACACATAAAATTCCCAAACCTTATTTGATATCTCATTTGTTACACTTTTGCTGTCTTTCACCTTCTTTCTTTACTTCTTTGCATCCACTTACTTCTCCTTCCAATTAACACATCAAATTCATTAACAACTAAACAAATCACCATCTTTCCAACTCCCATGAATTAAAGGAAAATAAAAGGAAGATGAACTAAATACTTCTCACCTTTAAGCTTGCAAAAACACTGGACTTAATTTTCCTCATTTGAAGAATACTTGAGCAGAATTTTGGAGTGTGATTCCATAGAGGATTTGGCTACCATGAGGAGACGAAGGGCTGCCCTCTTTTTCTTCCTCCTTATGGCTGGCCAACTATAGCCTTGAATATGGCCAACTTTGATCAATTTATGTGGCATAATCCATCTCTATCTTAAATGCAAAATGTCACTCTCTCATTGGTTACTTTTTACATTTTTATTCTTAATTCCAATTCAATCCTTTTATTCTTTCTTAATTATACATTACCTTTTAATTAAGTTATAATCATACATTAACACACCAAACAGCCCATTTCATGCATTTAAGTCCTCAAATGTCAAATTACCAACTTACACTTAACTTTTCATTTAATACCGGATATGTCCTCAACTACACTTAACCATTTTAACTATCCAATTACACATTTCGATCATTTTAATACTCAAAACACATGCGAATCCTGCTAAGGTGCATTATGGGACATTACAACTAACTTTTGGGAAAAGCTACCAATTCTTTTTAAATTAGAAAAGTCTTCACTACTCCGCATATCAATGATATATGCATATCAATGATATATGTTTCTAACTGATTATCAATGGCTGAGAAATTATGTGGATAAAACATAGCAAATTGAATCAACTTTTGCTTGTCAAACGCAGAAAATGAGTTATCAAGAGCTAAGCATGCTAAACAAAGAAACAATTCCGTATTTGTCTCATTAAGACGATCATTGAGCTCCTGAAGTTGAATGTCCACAACAGTATAAAGTAAGTCAATTCAATAATGATGCAAATTGGTAATCTCTTGAACTTTATGCCTTGATCGCCTATTGCAAGAAACATCCCATCCATGTTTGGCACATCAATATCATAAGCTTTGCAAAACAAAGATACTTTAGACAATAGAGTATTCCTGTAACACCACTATAACTTCCCTAACGTACGTATAGTGATTATAATAGTTACCAAAAATGCTATCAATGCAGGTAAACGTGTGAATTGTTTTCACAAAATCAATATGCAACGTGTGGAACAGTTAATTTCTTATTAAATCTTATACTTAACCGTTGTAATTGTAACTTACTATGTTTAGCCGCTGACCTATAACTTTCTAGTTTATTATTCCAGTCCATAAAAATTTCGGCAGTATGACGGCTATAATATTAACTTACCCAAACCTGCATAATCAACAAACCACAGCCCACACGGGCGCAACAACATAATACAATAATTCTCATCATCCATCAACCACAAACAGTCTCATAATATTCACTAAGTAGTAAAGTCCATTACACACTGTAAATACATATCCATAATTTACAATATTTGTTTATAAGTATATACATGCCATATACCAAAAATCTACTGAAAATATCCCGTAGAAGTTTAGTCCTGACATCTTCCAAAAAGTCGTATGCTTGCTCCCACGCCTAGCTTGTATCTACACGCAATCAATAAAACTACGTGCTGAGCATTAAATATACTCAGTAGTGGTTACAATTCTAAAAATTTTCATCTATCTATTTAGTATTTAGTTAATGCTAAAATATTTAAATTCCAATTTCTAACCAATGTAAACTTTAATATTATCCAATTAACTCCCAATAGTATTTATCATTTAATTTACTTTGAAACTCATTAGTTAATTTATTCACTACATAATTGTATTATTATTATTATTATTTGTACTACTACTATTATTATTATTATTATTATTATTATTATTATTATTATTATTATTATCATTTAATTCTATTACTGCCATTTATTAATAAACCAATTTGTTTGCTTAATTAATTACAATTTCTCATATTAATATTTTATCTTATTAATACTAAATCATTATTTATATAATAACTTACTTAATTATCTATTTAACTTTCAATTTCTTCCTACTTTACTAATCTATTTCATTAAATTATATCAAATTGATATTAATTATTCTAATTTCATAATTTAATCATTATTTAACCGATAATTTATTATTTATTCTTCAATTAAGTATTTAATTTAATATTCTTACCAATTAAAGTATTTTTCCTTTAATTTAGCTATATATTTACCATGTTAACATTAATTTTTCCAATTAGCCCCTAAAACTATATAATTTATTTCATTTTGGTCCTATTTCACACATTAGTCCGGGTTCAGTTAATTTTATTCATTTTTACTATTTTGCCCCAAATATCGGTCAAGTAGAAATCTCCGAACCGGATATGCAGGACGTAGACCCCACAGATCCACATCATTCCAAAGTGACCCGTAGAACCACTAATATATTTACATTCCATTTCATTTGACATTTTAAACATTCATTCATTCGTAGTCCTATTTCACACATTAGTCCGGGTTTAGTTAATTTTATTTATTTTTACTATTTGCCCCTAGTATCGATCCAATAGAAATCTCTGAACCGCATATGCGGGACGTGGACCCCACAGATCCACATCATTCCAAAGTGACCCCATAGAACCACTAATACATTTACATTTCATTTGATTTGATATTTTAAACATTCATTCATTTGTAGTAAACCTCCTACCTTTACCATTCGGCCAACCTTACAAGTCCATTCTTTATATTTTATTTTTATTCCTTGATTATTCATTACATTATTTTATTCATTACATCAGATGTAGACACCTTTATTTCACAAATATACCTAAAGTATACCCTTATTCCCTTTGATATACCATTCGGCAACCCAAAGTTTACTACCTTATAATTTTTTTTTCTTCCTCATTTAGCCATTCAATTTCTCATTTCTAACATCCTAAATCATAATTATTACATTTATTTTAATTGTACACACATATTTTACATAGTTACTATTTAAACATAACCTAAATTCACCCTAAAACAATGGAAATGGTTAGAATTTGTAACCACTCACCTTAATTTCTTGTTCTACTCCTCTAAAGCTTCCTTCCCTTTGCTTTTAGCTCTTGAAGTGTCTTCACCTTCATTATTACCCATTGGTGGCCAAAATTTAAAATTAAATTTGCATTAAAACCATGCCTTTTAACCACATTATAACTACATAATTACACTCTACACACTCTAATTAACCTATTTGAACCATTAAATAAATTTAAAATGTTCAATTCCTCTTACCTCAATTTGAACCCTAACCTTTGTACCCTTGAAATTTCCCAATTCTTCCACTCAATTTGGAGATTAGAGACTGCCATAATGTTGTAGAGGGGCTGAATTATATTATGGAGACTTAAATTTGGAGAGAAATTGAAGGAGAAATGAAGAATGGTGGAGAGAAAATGGAAAGAAAAGATTCTGTCAAGAGAGGGACTATAGAGGGCTAAAATTTTCTGAAATTCTCCCTCAAATTCTGATTTTCCAGCCCTAAAATAGCCTAATTTTTGGGCTGGGCCTGTCCAACAAGGTGGTTGGACCCAAATTTAAGCCCATTTTAAATTTATAGTCCATTAACCAAACCCAATTTATTTATCCACCTTCCCAACCTCTAATTCACTCCAAATCAGTTCCAAAATTTCCCAAATAATAAATTAAGCCTCAAAAAAAAATTTTCATCCCAATCGAAATCCATTTCCGGGACAAGTTCACTCTAACCACCCCGATTCAGCAATTTCCAGTGTTACCGAAAAATTAATTTTTCTTTCCCAAAAATTTCTAAATATTATTATAAGCTTGTCTACCCTTAAAATAATTTTTGGAGGTCATTTACTATTTTTAGAGGTCCAGTCAAATTTTGGTCAAACCGAGTTCCCTAAATGCGGTCCAGGCCTTTTCTTATTTTTGACTTTTGTGGACCTATTTAAACTCATTTTCACTCCAAATTTTACCACTAAACTCACCATAACTAGTATATTATGATGTTCAAATAAAATATTTTTCACCTCCGGGTGCAATTTTTGCCCTGGGTGCACTATTCACCAATGGAAAATACTATTTATGGCTAACCTGGTATTGCGGCCATTACAATTCTCCCCTACATATAAAAATTTCGTCCATGAAATCTTACCTGTATTGAAGAGTTGCGGATACTATTGCTTCATTGCAGCTTCTGGTTCGCACGTGGTTTCTACTACATTGTTGTGATTCTATAACACTTTGACCAGTGGGATTTGCTTATTTCAAAACTGTCTGATTTCCTTGTCCAATATTCTTACTGGATACTCTTCCTAAGTTAAATCAGATTGAATCTGAATCTCCTCAGGTTTGATGATATGACTGGGGTCAGACCGATATCTTCGGAGCAAGGATACGTGAAAGACATCATGGATCCTCTCCAGTTGTTGAGGTAATTTCAATTGGTAGGCAACAGGTCCTACTCGTTGAATAATTTCATATGGACCTATAAACTTGGGATTGAGTTTACCCTTCTTTCCAAACCTCAAAACCTTCTTCCACAGGGATACTTTCAGAAACACTTTATCGCCAACCTGAAATTCAATATCTTTCCTCTTTAAATCAGCATATGACTTCTGACGATCCGAAGCTTTATTTAATCTTTCTTTGATTACTTGCACTTTTTCTTCGGTTTCCCAAATCAGATCCGATCCCACCAATCTTCTTTTCACTCAGTTTTGTCCAGCACAGAAGAGTTATACATTTCCTGCCATATAATGCTTCGTACGACGCCATTTTAATGCTGGATTGATAACTATTATTATATGCAAATTCTATCAAAGGCAAGTATCTTTCCCAATTATTTCCAAACTCGAGGACGCAACATCTCAACATGTCCTCCAGTACCTGTATCACCCGCTCAGATTGTCTATCAGTTTGGGGATGGAATAACGTGCTGAAATGAATCTTTGTTCCCTGTGCTTCTTGTAACTTCTTCAAAAACTGGGAGGTAAATCTCGGATCTCTATTAGAAATAATAGATGATGGCACCCCATGCAGTCTCACTATTTCATTTATGTAAATTTTCGCTAATCTGGTCAATAGGAAATCCATTCTGACAGGTAACAAGTGGCCTGATTTAGTCAGTCGATCAATGATCACCCAGATGGAGTAATGCTTCTTTCTTGTGAGTGGAAGCCCAGTCACAAAGTCCATTTTCACTCTGTCTTATTTCCACTCCGGTATCGAGATAGGCTAAAGTAAACCTGATGGTGTCTGGTGCTCTGCTTTGACTTGCTGGCAAATTAAGCACTTGCCAACAAATTCTGTTACATCCCATTTCATACCTGGCCACCAGTATCGCTCTTTTAAGTCCTGGTACATCTTATTACCACTAGGGTGCATGGCATAACTGCTGTGGTGTGCTTCAGACAAGATCTTCCTCTTCAATTCTATCTGATCAGGACCACACAATCTCAACTTGTAGTATAAGCTTCCAACTATACCCAAAGTATAGTTATCATCACCATTCTCCTTCACTTGGTCCCTAATAGAAGACAGACGGTTATCTTCATTCTAGGTAACCTTTACCTCTTGTAGAAAATCTGGTTTTGCCAACATTTCAGCTATTAAAGCTCGATCATGTGCAATGCCCAATTTGACATTCATGGCCCGAAGGGCTGCCATGAATTTCCTACTAAGTGCATCAGCAACTACATTTGCCTTACCTAGATGATAATCAATCAGACAGTTATAATCCTTAATGAGTTTCAGCCAGCGCCTTTGTCTTAGATTGAGCTCCTTCTGAGTTAACAGATACTTTAAACTCTTGTGATCTGTGTAGATGTAACATTTTTCACCATCTAGGTAGTGTCTCCAGATCTTCAGTGCAAAAACAATGGCTGCAAGCTCCAGATCATGCGTAGAATAATTCTTTTCATGAGTCTTGAGCTAGCGGGAGGCATAAGCAATCACCTTGCCCTCCTGCATTAATACGCAGCCTAAACCATTCTTGGAAGCATCGCTGTAGATCACAAAATCCTTACCCGATTCAGGTTGAGTTAAGATTGGAGCTTCTGTCAACATACTTTTAAGTTTCTCAAAGCTCTCTTGACATTTATCCGTCCATTCGAACTTAACATTCTTCTGTAGTAATCGGGTTAGTGGCGCTGCAATGGTGGAGAAACCTTTCACAAATCTCCTGTAGTAACCTGCTAACCCCAGAAAACTTATGACTTCCGTAACATTTTTAGGTGTTCTCCAATGCAAAATGGCTTCAATCTTCTTTTGATCTACCTTTATGCGTTCTACTAATACCACGTGACCTAGGAAAGATACTTCATTTAGCCAAAATTTGCACTTGCTAAACTTTGCATACAACTGTTTCTCCCTTAAAGTCTGTAGAACAATTCACAAATGCTTGTCATGATCCTCCAGAGTTTCAGAATACACCAGAATATCATCGATGAATACCACCACAAACTGATTCAAATATGGGTGGAAGATTCTATTCATCAGGTCTATGAAGGCTGCTGGTGCATTAGTAAGTCCAAATGGCATGACCAAAAATTCATAATGGCCATACTTGGTGCGAAAAGCAGTCTTCGGTACATCCACCTCTTTTACCTTCAACTGGTGATATCCCGATCTCAAGTCTATCTTGAAAAACACACCTGCACCCTTCAGCTGGTCAAACAGGTCTTCAATCCTCAGAAGTGGATACTTGTTCTTGATTGTTACTTTATTCAATTGTTTGTAGTCGATGCACAATCTAAGCGTCCCATCTTTCTTCTTCACAAACAGTACTGGACCTCCCCAAGGTGAAGTACTGGGTCTGATGAAACCCTTGTCAAGCAATTCTTACAGTTGAATTTTTAATTCTTTAAGCTCCGTAGGCGCCATTCTGTAGGGTGCAATGGAAATGGGTGCTGTGCCAGGAGCTACATCAATCGTAAACTCCACTTCTCTGTCTGGAGGTAACCCAGGTAGTTCTTCAGGAAAAAACATCTGGAAACTCTCGGACTGTAGGCATATCTATAACTTTTAAGGCTTCCTTTTCAACTTCCATTATATAGTACAAGTAAGGAATACATCCCTTCCTTATCAGTCTCTTTGCAGGTTGTAGCAGATATCACATTTGAGAGGAAATATGTTCTTTAACCCACAACTGTGATCTCCTGATTATTTGGAGTCTTAAGTGTCAATCTCTTCCTCTTACAGTCCACAGTCGCTTGGTGGGCAGATAACCAATCCATCCCCAGTATGATGTCGAACTCTCAAAAAGGGAGTTCAATTAAGTTTGCCAAGAAAACACATCCTTGAGCACTCACAGGACAGTTTTTATACACTCAGTTCACTATCACACTATGCTTTTAGCTGACATTGTTTATGCACTTATCGACCCAGGTTCTACACATTTATCACACTAATGTTGCTTATAAATAAATGTGTAGAACCTGGGTCGATAAGTGCATAAACAATGTCAGCTAAAAGCATAAATTTACCTATTATCACATCTGCGGCATCTTCCTCTTCTCTGGCTCTGACGGCATAGGTATGACCCATGGCTCGTCCCTGTCCCTACTGAGGCTGACTAATAGGTTGAGATGCAGCTCGCTGTGCTAATGACCCTCTACCTCTGCTCTACCTGCAATAGGGCCTGAACCTGGGGCAAGACAAGTGGCTGTGGAACCCTGCATCTCGGGACAATCTTTCACCTGATGCTCCCTCGACCCGCATCTGAAGCAGGCTCTAGTCAGAAATCTACACTCGCTCGGATGGAATCTACCACAGAGCTCACACTGCTGAACTATGCCCCATCCTCTGCCTCTGGGTGCACTGCCCACTGAAGAAGCTAGTATACTGCTGGTGTGACGCGCGCCAAACCTAGTAAAGGCCCTTATCGGCGAGACCTACTTTTATGGATCGAGGGATTGGTTCGCGTCTTTTTTATCTTGGGTGCCATGAGACATCTTGGAATCCTTACCCAATAGAACATTAGGGAGTTCATTTAGCCTCATGGTACCTTTAGGCACCTTTGAGGTATTTTGGAGTCCCCACCCAATTTACAAGAAATTGGAAAAGGTCATCTAACCTCTACGGTGTAAACCAGAGATGGTGTTCGGAACTTCACTCTTATTTATGTCTTGGTTATTTATAAATGAATTTTTAATTTCATAAAATTCTATCTCTCATCTCACACGATTAATGCATTTAACTTAAGAGCGCATTAGAAGTATCGAGAAAGCAATAAATGAAAGCTATAAAGAAAGCGATAAAGAAAAGCAATAAACATGCCAAGCACACAATTACAAGAGAAATTGGGATGGAATACAATCCCAAATGAACAAAAGCCAAATGAAATTAAAATGAAAATTAGGACGGAATACTATTCCAAATGAAAGCTAAATAAAATTGCCCCAAAAATAATTAATTACAAGGGCCTGAAGGAAAATACACGAACATAAATTTTAAAACAAACAAAACAAAGTCAAGTATAGAAAATGTCATACATGAATCGGGGCATTCATTTGATTTAGGAACATTGGTTCCTTCACGCTCACTTAAAGAGGCATCGAAGAGTTGTTCGATTGCTGGTTTGAAAACCGAGATGAGTGATCCCATTTTAGAAAACTTAACTCTTCATTTTATTTCGCGACATTTTACATTCCTTGGCTAAAATGAGGGGCATTGGTCCCAATTTATTAGTAAAAATTCTAATTTAATCGTAAAAATATTTTTGTGATTTTTTATCTTACATGTGCATAAAATAAAACATTGTGTTTACAAGCAAACACAAACACGAGTGGGAAATAGGAAAGGTCTCACCCAGATGATGTGGTCTCCTACACGTCGTGACCCCTCCATGTGGTCATGGGAATGCTGATACGAGGCAAATTATAATTAAATCCTGACACAAGAAAGACAATAGTAAAAACATTAGTGATACTTCTAACATTAAATACATACGGATAAAGACAAGAGAAAAATAAAGAAAAATTAATCATGCAAGAATATAATGATAATAACCATAACGATGACAAAAATAATAACAACAATAAAAATAATGACATAACAGCAATAATAAAATAATAATAATAATAATAATAATAATAATAATAATAATAATAATAATAATAATAATAATAATAATAATGGAGGCAACAGGATGATAATAGTCAAATAGCAACAATGGCAAAATAATGAGGTAGTAATAATAATAATAATAATAATAATAATAATAACAACAACAATAGTGGCAACAGGAGAGCAATACTAATGATGATAATAATAATAATAATAATAATAATAATAATAATAATAATAATAATAATAATAATAATGATGATGATGATGATGATGATGATGATAATATAATGAAGGTGCAGGCGTGCATAGTAATGAAAAGATAATAAAATGACAATAAAAGGAAGGAAAGCCAATAGTAAGCAATAACACTAAAAATGCTGGAAACAAATTATAAACATGGTAACAATAACAAAAAAAAAATATTAACAACAATAATGATAAACAAAATTGAACGAGAACGGGTCCAAGAATGTTTACCCTCAAAATTTGTAGAATGGAGAATGATGCCTTAATCCGTCCTCCTTGTCGATTTTGTTGTGGCAAAATGCCAAAAATATTTGAGAAAGAATAAATTTTTAACACAAAAACCCAAGAAAATAATTTGATGGAATGATCAAGCCAAGGAAATTAATTTTCCTTGCTCAAACCAAACCAAGAATAAAATCTTTTTGAGAGAAAAAAGAAGAATTGATGCCTAAGATTTTCTTGAAAAATTCCTTTCATCTCCTTTTTTTTTCTTAGAGAGAAAACCCTATATTCTTGAAAGCCATCCCCCCAAAATGAAGACAAAGTCTCCATTTTGTTTCCCTGGCCTTTCCCCAAAATGGAAAAAGACAAAACATCTTTTATCTCATTGTCCCAAAAAAAACATAAAAACATGAAATAAACAGATTTTTCAACTCCTGAATTTTGACTTTCTTGCAGGTAAAAAGTGACTGCACAGGCGCGACTGGGGGAGCATGAGAGGCCGCATGTCACTTGAGTGGCATGCGGCCTTGGGGCTGTATGTCATTCAAATGGCATGCAGCCTTGGCCTTGGGGGCCGCATGCCATCCAAATGGCATGCGACCTTGAGGCTGCACCTCACGTGAATGAGGTGTGGCCTCACGCGAGGCAACGCGTTTGGCCGCAACTGCGCACGGTGCCCCGGGTGTGCTGCCATGGGCTCTGCACTTCACGTGCACCATGCTGTCGCATGACCGCAGGCCACCGAAAGCCGCAAAACTAAAATAAAATAAAAAATAACAGAAAATAAGATAAAAGTAGGAATAAAATAGAAATTTTTACATTTTTTCTTTTGAAAAAAAAGGAAATTCTCGACAAGAGAAACATCATTTTTGACACCTTTGCCTGTGAGCAAGTATCATTTTCATCATCGGGTAACCCTGATCTTTGACCGCCTCAAGACCCGGTGTCTACAGTTGCCCCCAATTTTGGGGAACCTATAACTTAGGTGCCTGGGTAATCCAAAATTCAGAAACGAGTGAAAAAGACACGTACCTGAGGCGATCGCCTTCCTACTGCGCTGTAGTCCCTGATTGCTATGATTAGTTTCTTGCCAGTTTGTCGGCGTGTGAAACCATTGTTGAGTCATGTGATTGATAAACGTTAGCTTGTTGACACGTGAAACCATGGTTGAATTGCATGTTTGATAAACACCAATTTGTAGGCATGTGAAATCATGGCTGAACGATTGATAGACACCATTTTATCGCTACGTGAAATCGCCAGACTTGGGAGAACGCAATTGATAGAACACCAGCTTGTAGGCGTGTGAAATCACGACTGAACGATTGATAAACACTAGCTTGTAGGTGTGTGAAACCGCCAGACTTGGAAGAATGTGCTTGATAGAACACCAGCTTGTAGGCATGTGAAATCACGGCTGAACGATTGATAAACACCAGCTTGTAGGTGTGTGGAACCGCCAGGCTTTAAAGAACGTGATTGATAGAACACCAGCTTGTAGGCATGTGAAATCACGGCTAAACGATTGATAAACACCAACTTGTAGGTGTGTGAAACCTCCAGACTTGGAAGAACGTGATTGATAGAACACCAGCTTGTAGGCATGTGAAATCACGGCTGAGCGATTGATAAACACCAGCTTGTCGGTGTGTGAAACCTTCAGACTTTCCTGCAAAATCAAAAGAACTCCGTATGCAAGGGTAAGTTATGCATGTGAATGTGCGTATGTCATGTAAAATGCAAGCGACACCATTCATTCGAGTGGCCCGGGTGTCGAGGCGCGATAACCTCGGCTGATATGATTTAGGGCCCAATTTGCTTGATCATGCCCCCAAGGATCTGAAAGTGTCATCCCGGCCCAGGGACTCTGACCCATGATCTTCTCAAAGTGTATTGCCTAGTACGCGTGCTTTACCCGAAAGGGATTGTCCGGGGTAACGCCGCCTTATCGCTCCAGGTGTCGAAGGTCATTGTTTCAAATGCAGTGCGTCCCTCATGAATTTTCACACCAACTTTTCTTTGCGAAAAATGCGTCCTTTTCGGATTTTCACACAACCCTGTGCTTAATTTTTGCCTGGAATGGCCCCAACATAATCAAGCGGCTTTTATTCATTTCATTTTTTTGTAGGGCAGACTGCCTGTTTCCAAGTTTTCGCCCTACCCTTTGGCCTAACTTTTGCTTAGAGCGTCAGTTACGATTTTCATCCCTAACGGCCTTTACATTTTTTTTAGGTGACACGGATAAAGTTCCTCGCCGGCCACAGCAACAATGGATAAATTGTGCACATTCAATGGGAAACGATGTATTATCTTTTCAAAAGAAACTATTGACCTTCATTGAACGAAAAGAATTACTTTGAGTGTATAATTGCATACTTATACATTCTTTTGTGTGATTTCATTACACATGATAATTATTTAACATTAGGCTCAAAATACCAGACCACGCCTGATCTCGAGATGGATCTTGAAAGCATCAAAACTCCTGTTATCAATCAGCCCTCTCGGGTTTTCTTGATTGAACATTTTCTCCCAAAATTTCGCTTATAAGCCTTTAGCCATGGAACCTTTTTAATCTGTCGATGTTGACCGACTCCTTGAATTCGTTTCCATCACCATCTGTTAGGATTGCAGCTCCTTTAGACAAAAGCTTCTTCAGAACAAAGGGTCCTTCCCAAGTCGGTCTAAACTTGCCTCGAAAGTCTGGAACCCCTGGCCTCATCTGCTTGAAGACTAAATCCGCTTCATTCAAGGGGTGTTTCCTGACTTTTTTCCTGAATGATCGAGCCGATCTCTTTTGGTAAACCTGGTTGTGGTTGATGGAATATGTCATGGTATGTGTATGTAGATAACGCAGCGGAAAAATATCGAAAAACGATCATACACATCAAACAAATCCACGACAAGAATCGAAACATGCACTTTTAGGGTTTTTAAAAACTTACAACTTTAGATGCCTATTCCGAAATGAATTTGATGATGACCAGCAACTAAGATGATATTGTCCACCTTTGATCTTCACCACCAATGCCAAGGAATAGCCTTTGCGCCAATCCTCTCTATGCTCACACACACACTTTCAAGCAAAGCTTAAAACCGAGAATGCTAGCTCTCAATATAAGTATTGTGTAATGGCAAGGGTTAAAGCTACAAGATTTTTTGATCTTGTACTTTCTTTTGGTGCTATTAATGCCTAATCACACAAGAAAGCAAGAAAGAATTCTTCTCCTTATGTATTTCGGCCAAGAAAAGATTTTGAGAGAGAGAGAGGGAAGTTCACGCCTACTATAATATTTACACTAGGGTTTTGCTTTTTTAATCTTTATCCTCATCTTATGGCCAGTGTTTATTCCGAATTTTTACCACCTAAAAGTAGTTTATTCAACCTTAAACACTTCCTATAGATAAGTAACAAACATTAATTTAAACCCTTTTGAATTTAAAATTCAATTAGGATTTAATACTCAATTAACTTAATCAATATTATTAAATTAATTGACATTAAACCATGTGGGCCGAAATCTTCCTCTCTCATGGACCAAGGTCCAATAGCAATTTAATACCCATTACATACATTAGCTTGACTTTTATTAAAAGCCCAAATTAATGCTCAATGCCTTATTTAAATATTTTAAGCCCAATGCTTTGTGTGCGATCCTATAGGTCCATTTAATATTGGCAATTGAATTAATGAATTAATTCAAAGGCTATATATATTCTCTAGCAAGATATTTATAGCATTCCAAATTAAATGAAAATGCAAATGGCATTTGATGACCTAATGCAATTTTGTATAGTCCCTTACCCATAAATAACAGAATTAACATAAGGCATGGAACAAGTCATCCTCATGTGTAAGTTAATTCCTTTCTTGATATTCCAGTGACACTGAACTCTCAGATAAATAATGATTGCACATTATTACATCTCGGTATGGCCATACACTTCTCAGTTCACTGATCAAGTGGCCGATGATATTTTTCTCTCTTATAGAGAGGGGTAATCCCTTCACTTCTCTCATGCTCTCTAACATGAATCAATGCATACCCAAGCATAACCATACTTGTCACTCAGTTACGAGCACGTTAGGTGTATGTCAAAGTACACAGTAATTCATAAAGAGTTTCATAGAGATTTTAGGTCTAAGAACTCCGATACAAAACTTGCATATGAGGAACACTTATGACTTGTACCATGTAGTGTTCTCATGTGTGGATCGTATCCAAATACCATGTTATAAACATGTATCTATGATCTCTGATTGACACTTTTGTCCTTATGATCCGTAAGACAGAACTCAACTAATCAGAGAGAGCATACTAGTCTTAATTCATTTGTCATTCCCATAACAATGACTGACTAGGGATATTTAGAATGAAGTCTCATTTGTTTCAAGGTCTTACAACCATGTGCCTCACACATGATAACTTAAACTGAAACGACATTCTTGGACAGTTCTATCAATTGATATGCACAGGAATACAATTGGTAAAACAAATGCCTCATTTATTAGCTAAAGTGTTTTATTACAATGTATTGGGGCTAGGGCTAACACTAACAATCTCCCACTAGCACTAGTCCCAATTGGGCATAGCCCTAAGACCGAATGCTCTCAAATGAGCTTCGTGCAGATTTGGACGCAACTGTTTCGTCAAAGGATCTGCTACATTATTTTCACTTGCTATCTTGCTAACCTTGACGTCCCCACGATCAATGATCTCTCTGATCAGGTGGTACCTCCTGAGTATGTGTTTGGATTTCTGGTGTGACCGGGGCTCCTTGGCCTGTGCAATGGCCCCGTTGTTGTCACAAAAAATTTCTAATGGATCTAGGATGCTTGGGACCACTCCTAATCCAGAAATGAAATTTCTAATCCAAACAGCCTCTTTTGCAGCCTCACTCGCTGCAATATACTCAGATTCTGTAGTTGAGTCGGTGACGGTCTCTTGCTTTGAGCTTCTCCAGCTGACAGCACCACCGTTTAAAACAAAAACAAATCCAGATTGCGATCTTGAGTCCTGAGTGCTGGTTTGAAAAGCAGCATCGGCATAGCCTTGTATGACGAGCTCTTCCTGACCACCATACACCAATAAGTGATCCTTAGTCCTTCGCAGGTACTTTAGAATCCCTTTTACAGCAGACCAGTGCTTTTCACCAGGATCTTGCTGAAACCTACTGGTTATACTCAGTGCATGAGCAACATCCATCCTAGTACATAACATAGCGTACATGATAGATCCAATAGCAGATGCATATGGGATTCTACTCATGTTGTCCCTTTCCTCTTTGGTTTTAGGGCACTGTTCTTTAGTTAAAGGAACTCCCAAAGCCAAAGGTACGTACCCTTTCTTTGAGTCTCCCATACTAAAACGCTTTAGTACCTTGTCTATGTACTTTTCTTGACTTAGTCCCAATAGCCGATTCGATCTATTTCTGTAGATCCAAATGCCAAGTATTGTCTCAGCTTCACCTAAGTCTTTCATTGAGAAACATTTCCCCAACCATTGCTTAACCTTTTGCAATGTTGGAATATCATTCCCAATGAGAAGGATGTCGTCCACATACAGGACCAGAAATACTACTATGCTCCCACTAACCTTCTTGTATACACAAGGCTCATCTTCGTTCTTGACGAAGTCAAATTCTTTGACTGCCTCATCAAAACGAAGATTCCAACTTCGGGATGCTTGCTTTAATCCATAAATGGATTTCTGAAGCTTGCAAACCTTCTTAGGATGCTTGGGATTGACAAAACCTTCAGGTTGTGTCATATACACATCCTCAAGTAAATTTCCGTTAAGGAAAGCAGTTTTGACATCCATTTGCCATATCTCATAATCATGATATGCAGCTATGGCAAGCAAGATCCTAATGGACTTGAGCATGACTACAGGCGAAAAGGTTTCATCATAGTCTACACCATGTGTTTGTTGAAAACCTTTCGCTACTAGTCTACCTTTGTAGGTCTTATCAGCTTTGAGTTTAAATAGCCACTTGCATTCAATTACTTTAGCACCTTCTGGTGGATCAACCAAGGTCCAAACCTGGTTATCGTACATTGATTGCATCTCGGATTTCATGGCTTCAAGCCAATTTTTCGAGTCTGGGCTTTCAATAGCTTCTCGGTAGGTAGTAGGATCCTCACGATCTACTAACTCAATAGTGTCACTGTCAGTGATTAGAAATCCATATCTCTGAATCTCCTGACGTACCCTACCGGACCTTCTAGGTACTTGTGTGATGGGTTCTTGTTCCGCAAGTGATTGTGAACTTGATCCCATTTCCAACTCATCCTCTATAGGAATTTGTGGCGCTTGAATTTCTCCAAGTTCTACTTTACTCCCACTGTCTTTCTTGAGGAGGAACTCCTTTTCCAAGAAAACAGCCTTGCGAGCAACAAATACTTTGTTCTCGGCTTGTGAGTAAAAATAGTATCCCTTTGTTTCTTTGGGATAACCCACAAATAAGCAAACATTGGATTTGGACTCTAGTTTGTCAGATGTTAATATCTTAACATGTGCTTCACAGCCCCAAATCCTAAGAAACGACATATTGGGTTCTTTCCCAGTCCATACCTCGTATGGTGTCTTCTCAACTGCTTTAGTTGGAGTACGGTTTAGTAGAAACGCAACAGTTTCTAATGCATATCCCCAAAAAGAGATAGGAAGATCTGCTTGACTCATCATAGATCGAACCATGTCCAATAGAGTTCGATTTCTCCTTTCGGACACACCATTCCATTGTGGTGTTCCAGGAGGAGTGAGCTGTGAAATAATACCACACTCCTTTAGATGACAGTCAAACTCTTGGCTTAAGTATTCGCCACCTCGATCTGACCGAATGGCTTTTATACTTTTGCCAAGTTGGTTTTCTACTTCGGTTTTAAACACTTTGAATTTCTCAAAAGTTTCAGATTTATGCTTCATCAGATAGACATATCCATATCTACTGAAGTCATCTGTGAATGTCACGAAGTAGCTAAAACCACCTCTGGCTTGTGTACTTAATGGTCCACATACATCGGTATGTATTAGCTCCAATAAGCCATTAGTCCTTTCACCTTTCTTGTTAAAAGGACTCTTTGTCATTTTTCCATGCAAACATGGCTCGCATGTATCATAAGATTCTAAGTCGAATGACCCAAGCACTCCAGTTTTGTGGAGTCTTGAAATGCGTTTTTCGTTTGCATGTCCTAAACGACAATGCCAGAAGTAAGTAGGGTTTAACTCGTTTGCTTTAACCCTCTTTGTATTAATGTTGTGTATGGACTCTTTGTTTGATAGATCAAGGATATAAAGGCCATTTTGCAACATGGCATTGCCATATGAAATGCCTTGGCGACGAATATGAGCATTGCCATTTTTAATAACAAAATCAAATTCATCCAAATCCAATAATGAAACTGAAATAATGTTTCTGCTCATAGCAGGTACATAATAACAATTTTTCAAAATTAAACAAAGTCCGGAAGGTAAAGTGAGTTGATAGTCGCCTATCTCCATGGCAGCAACTCGTGCTCCATTCCCCACACGGAGGTCCACTTCATTCTTCCCAAGTAACCTCCTATTTCTTAGCCCCTGCACATTTGAACAAATGTGAGAACCACAACCGGTATCTAGTACCCAAGTGGTAGAAATAGAAAGGTTAATTTCAACAACAAAAATACCTGAACTGGACGCCTTGGCTCCATTCTTTTTTTGTTCTTCCTTGAAGAGAGCACAGTTCTTCCTCCAATGCCCTATTTTGTTGCAGTGGAAGCAAGTGCTCTCGCTCTCCTTGAGCTTTTGTGCCTTGGGCTTGGATTGGGCCTGAGGTGTACTCCCATTTGACTTGAGCCGAGTCAGGTCATTCTTGGGTTTTGCCTTTCCCTTTCCTTTTCCCTTAGCGGGTCCCTTCTTGATGCCCCCTTGAACCATCAGTACGGGATTAGTCTTTCGAATGTTTTCTTCAGCATTCTTAAGCATCCCATGAAGCTCAGTAACTGACTTGTTCATCGCATGCATGTTATAATTCATTACAAATGGATCATAATCATCAGCCAATGATCCTAAAATCAAGTCAGTGGCCAATTCCTTTGGTACTTGTACCTCAAGCTTCTCAAGAGTATCAAGATACCCTTTCATCTTGAGTACATGCGTACTAACAGGAGTACCTGCAGCCATCTTACAGGAAATTAAGGCCTTAGTTGTCACAAACCTCTCGTGACGAGCTTGCTCTTCGAACATCTCCTTTAAGTGCACCATGATCGCATAAGCCTCTTGGTCCATAAATTGCTTTTGCAAGTCAGGCACCATAGTGGCTAGCATCAAACAGGTCACATCATTGGAGTCGCTCTTCTTGGTCTCAAAAGTTTCCCTTTGAACCGCAGAGGCGTTCCTACCAGGTTATTGAGGCAAGGGTGCATCCAAAACATACGACTTTTTCTCTTGCTTAAGAACTATCCTTAAGTTTCGAGACCAGTCTATGAAATTGGTGCCATTCAATTTGTCCTTTTCAAGGACCGATCGCAATGAGAAATTGTTGTTTGAAGATGCCATTTTTCAATCTACAATAAAATTTAGCAAGATTAAATGAGGTCTTATTAATAATCCCACAAACCGAATTAATATCCCTTTAAATAATTCGCGTTAGTGATTTAATGTGGGCCAAGATCCACTTTTCACAACAACCTTATTAGTCAAGCTGAGCTTGTACACCTAACAAGTTAAGTTACTTAGGTAGGATAACTCCAATCATGACTCGTACATGACTCTTGGATCAAATGGGCTAACATCTTAAGATGTTATAGCACAAACCCATTTATTAGTTGCCTAGGTCCGGGCATCCCTTTCCATGTTAAGTCCAACCTACATTCACAACTCATGCCTCACAAAGATAATCAGGCGCATCTAGGACTCCTAGTCTACGTTACCGATGATCGATGCCTTGACATGTTTCGAATTAGGAAGGCAACTTTGTGACTTACTATTTTAGGGATTCATTTTATTACGGCTTACATGGCATACGCTTTGTCATCCATTCATAGCATGCATATATAAATAATTGCATAAAGTAAAGCGTGACAAACATGGGCCCATAAAACCTACAACTAAGATTCTATACTATTACACAAGAATCTTCGAGTTGGGCTTCACCACTCCGGTGGGCTTCATCTTGATTTACAAAGTCTTCAAGTAAATTCTATTCTAAGAAATAAATGAAACTTTTACAATAATACATAATGGCTCGCAGGCCATAATTAATTACAAAAACCCAGGGCCCATGAATGCACCATGCATATCCATTCATCATACCAAACAAGCAAATAAATATACATAACATTCATGGATTAAACAAAGTCCAATTTTAATTAAATTAGCCAAGCCCATTAATGGAAATTGTGTACTTGAACCTTTAAGAGATGACCCTATGATGGGCCTAGGCCGAGGCCCAATGGACTAAATCCTCTTATTGAATAAGTTCTCTTAAAAGCCCAAAACACAAACTAGTTAGATTTGTGCTATAAATCAACTCTAGTATAATTTCCAATTTTGCCATTTTTAATATTATGTCATACTGCCCATAAACATTAAAAATACATATAATATGTACCGACATGAATTAAAAATAAAAAATCATGAAGAACATATATATGATACACGGCATACATATAAAAACAAACAAACAACAAAACTAGTTGTTTAATTCTTATGTGATGCCACAAAAATGCACAAATACTTAAATCAATTTTATGAGTCATTTAATAATTCAAATAAGGTCATAAAAATGATTTAATATATTGTACCAATCTGATCTAAATGTGTTTTTACCATTTTAATCAAATCAAAACAAACAATGTTGATTAAACATGTAACAAACACAAACTAGTCATTGTTTTAAGTGATATTAAAATTAATCAATTAAATTGTCATGGACCAGAATTAAAACCAAATTTTAAAAATGTCCAGACCTGATATTTAATCTTTAAAATCACTTACAAACATGCCAAAAACGTTTTTACATTTAATATTCAAAACTAGTTGTTAAACTAACAATTAACATGCCAAAAGCACCTAGTTTTAATATTAACATATACCATCAGGTATTATCAATTAAATATGACCAATAAAAGCTCCTAGAACATCTTAGGACATTATATTAACATGTCATATTAATTATAATACCTATCTAATCAATTAAAATCGTTTTTACACCAAAACAATGCAAAAAACTCAAAACAGAAAATTTCAGCATTGCATGTATTAAAAGTAACGATTTTTAATTAATTATTTCATACATCTAAAGCACTAAAATAAGCATGTTTAGGCTCTGATACCACTGATGGAATATGTCATGGTATGTGTATGTAGATAACGCAGCGGAAAAATATCGAAAAACGATCATACACATCAAACAAATCCACGACAAGAATCGAAACATGCACTTTTAGGGTTTTTAAAAACTTACAACTTTAGATGCCTATTCCGAAATGAATTTGATGATGACCAGCAACTAAGATGATATTGTCCACCTTTGATCTTCACCACCAATGCCAAGGAATAGCCTTTGCGCCAATCCTCTCTATGCTCACACACACACTTTCAAGCAAAGCTTAAAACCGAGAATGCTAGCTCTCAATATAAGTATTGTGTAATGGCAAGGGTTAAAGCTACAAGATTTTTTGATCTTGTACTTTCTTTTGGTGCTATTAATGCCTAATCACACAAGAAAGCAAGAAAGAATTCTTCTCCTTATGTATTTCGGCCAAGAAAAGATTTTGAGAGAGAGAGAGGGAAGTTCACGCCTACTATAATATTTACACTAGGGTTTTGCTTTTTTAATCTTTATCCTCATCTTATGGCCAGTGTTTATTCCGAATTTTTACCACCTAAAAGTAGTTTATTCAACCTTAAACACTTCCTATAGATAAGTAACAAACATTAATTTAAACCCTTTTGAATTTAAAATTCAATTAGGATTTAATACTCAATTAACTTAATCAATATTATTAAATTAATTGACATTAAACCATGTGGGCCGAAATCTTCCTCTCTCATGGACCAAGGTCCAATAGCAATTTAATACCCATTACATACATTAGCTTGACTTTTATTAAAAGCCCAAATTAATGCTCAATGCCTTATTTAAATATTTTAAGCCCAATGCTTTGTGTGCGATCCTATAGGTCCATTTAATATTGGCAATTGAATTAATGAATTAATTCAAAGGCTATATATATTCTCTAGCAAGATATTTATAGCATTCCAAATTAAATGAAAATGCAAATGGCATTTGATGACCTAATGCAATTTTGTATAGTCCCTTACCCATAAATATCAGAATTAACATAAGGCATGGAACAAGTCATCCTCATGTGTAAGTTAATTCCTTTCTTGATATTCCAGTGACACTGAACTCTCAGATAAATAATGATTGCACATTATTACATCTCGGTATGGCCATACACTTCTCAGTTCACTGATCAAGTGGCCGATGATATTTTTCTCTCTTATAGAGAGGGGTAATCCCTTCACTTCTCTCATGCTCTCTAACATGAATCAATGCATACCCAAGCATAACCATACTTGTCACTCAGTTACGAGCACGTTAGGTGTATGTCAAAGTACACAGTAATTCATAAAGAGTTTCATAGAGATTTTAGGTCTAAGAACTCCGATACAAAACTTGCATATGAGGAACACTTATGACTTGTACCATGTAGTGTTCTCATGTGTGGATCGTATCCAAATACCATGTTATAAACATGTATCTATGATCTCTGATTGACACTTTTGTCCTTATGATCCGTAAGACAGAACTCAACTAATCAGAGAGAGCATACTAGTCTTAATTCATTTGTCATTCCCATAATAATGACTGACTAGGGATATTTAGAATGAAGTCTCATTTGTTTCAAGGTCTTACAACCATGTGCCTCACACATGATAACTTAAACTGAAACGACATTCTTGGATAGTTCTATCAATTGATATGCACAGGAATACAATTGGTAAAACAAATGCCTCATTTATTAGCTAAAGTGTTTTATTACAATGTATTGGGGCTAGGGCTAACACTAACAGTGGTAGTATGCCTGCATCCTATCTTCGTCCAACAGATTCAATTGTAGCAGCCGTTATTGAGCCCATTTTACTTCTGGTAGCTTGGCTTTTGTTACCACCCTCAAGGATTGGAGTTCGATTTCTATTGGTAGAACTACTTATGTCCCATAAACCAAGGAGGAAGGCGTAGCTCCTGTAAAAGTTCTGGCAGTGGTCCTGTAGCCCCACAGTCCAAATGGCAGTTTTTAGGCCCAATCTTTATAAGTTTTCACCATCTTAGCCAGTATCCTCTTGATGTTCTTATTGGCTACTTCGACTGCCCCGTTAGCCTGCGGTCGGTAAGGGGAAGACTTATAGTGTTGGATGGCAAACTTTTTGAGCATCTGCTTGGTTTCAACTTGGAACTGTACCCCATTATCCGACACGATGTGATGCGGGAGTCCGTACCTACAAACCAGATGTCATTCGATGAATTTGGCCATTTCGTGGGCACCCAGCTTCTTGAAGGATTCAGCCTCTACCCATTTAGTGAAGTAATCAATAGCGACTACGATAAATCTATACCCGTTAGAGGCTGTGGGATGTATTTCCCCTATGATGTCATTCCTCCAAGCTGTGAAAGGCCATAGGGATGTAAGGTTGCATAACTCTGAAACTGGCAAGTGTCTCAGATTGGCATATTGTTGGCATAGGTGGCACTGCTTCCAATACTTAGAACAATCCATGTCCATTGTCAGCCAGAAGAACCCCTATCGCATGATTTTCTTTGCTAGAGCTAGACAATTCATATGGGCTCCATAGACCCCTGCATGGGTTTCCTCCATAACCCTCTTGGCTTCCTTCTCATCCAAGCACCTTAACTGTATGCCATCAGCTTGCCTCTTGTACAGCACACCATCTACACTGATGAACTGGGTGGACAGTTTGCAAATCATCCTTTGGTCCTTCTCAGTGGCCTCTTCTAGGAATACTGACTTTTCCAAATAATTCTGGTCATCGTAGTACCATGGCTTTTTGTCAGTGGCCTCAACATCCCCGACCTGCTCAGTTTCAAAGTATGGCTTGTCTGAACTAGAAATGAGTACAGGCTTTATGGCTATCCTTTCTGAGTTATCCCATATATACACCAGGGTAGCTAGGGCATCTGCTAATTGGTTCACATATCGGGGCACGTAGTTAAAAGTGCGGATTTCAAATTGACCACTTAGTTCCTTCAAGCACCTTGCGTATGGTAACAGTCGTTCTTCCTTGATGGACCATTCACCCCAGACCTGATGGATTACCAAGGATGAGTCTCCGAAGACCTCTACTACTTTTGCCCCCACGGCTAAGAGTGCTTCTAACCCTAAAATGTAGGCTTCATATTCAGCTTTGTTATTGGTGGCTCTATATCCCAATTTCTTAGCTAAGGGGAGCTTCTCACCCTCTAGGGTTACCAAAATCACTCCCGCTCCGGCTCCCTTGCTATTCACTGCTCCATCAAAGTACATCTGCCACTTCTGCACTGTGATGGCTGCCACATCTTCATCCGGGAATTCATATTCAAATTGGTCACCTTCGATCGGATAATAGGCTAAAAATTCTGTGACTGCCCAACCCTTAATGGTCTTTCTGGTGATGTACTCCACATCAAATTCTTGTAGTAATATCAGCCACCTCCCCATTTTTCCTAGCAAGGAGGGTGCCTCCTGAAGGTACCGAAGATTTATTTGGCGACTGCCTGCACCTTATAAGAATGGAAGTAATGTCTTAGTTTCTTTGAAGCCCAGATTACCGCTAGACAGATCTTTTCCACTTCGACATACTTGGCCTCATAAGGAAGGAATTTTTTACTGAGATAGTAAACCGCAAATTCAACCCCAAATTCATCCTCCTGGGCCATCATAGCACCTATAGAATTCTCCTTTATTGCTAGGTAAAGAATTAATGGTTTGACAGGCCGCGGTGGCCGTAGAACTGGGGGGTTTAGGAGGTAATCCTTAATAATATCAAAAGCTTTCTGGCAGTCATAATTCCACCGAACTGGCTGATTCTTCCTGAGGAGCTTAAAAATTGGTTTGCATACTAAAGCAAGCTTGGAAATGAACCTGTTGATGTACTGTAGTTTGCCCAAAAAACTCCTGACTTCTTTTTCCTTTCAAGGTGTTAGCATCTCTCTGATTGCCCTGACCTTGTCGGGGTCCACTTCAATTGCCCTCTGACTTACCACATGGCCTAACAGGTTACCCGACGTGACTCCGAAGATGCATTTCTTGGGATTGGGGTGAAGGTTATACTTGTCAATCCTCCAAAAGAATTTCTCCAAGGCCTCGAAATGCCACTCTCGAGTAGCCAACTTGATCATCATATCATCGACGTATACTTCCACCTCTTTGTGGATCAAGTCGTCAAGGATTTTTGTAGCCATCTTTTGGTAAGTTGCTCCTGCGTTTTTTAATCCAAAAGGCATAACCCTGTAAGCGAACATACCCCACTCAGTGATGAAGGTTGTCTTAATTCGATTCACGATCTTATTGAGGATTTGGTTGTACCCTGCATACCCATCCACAAAACTGTACACCATGCAAGCAGCCGCACTATCTACTAGTACATCGATATGGGGCAAAGGAAAGTCATCTTTTGGGCAGGTTTTATTCAGGTCCCGGTAGTCGACACATACTCGAACCTTTTCATCCTTTTTGGCTACGGGAACAACATTAGCTAACCATGTTGGGTACTGAACTTCTACTAAGAACTTGGCTTCAATCTACTTGTGCACCTCCTCTTTTACCTTTTCTGCCCACTCCGGTCTTAGTCTTCTAAGCTTCTGTTTGACCGGCATGCATTCTGGATAGGTTGGAATGGCATGTTCGGCAACTTCTTGATCAATTCTTGTCATGTCTTTGTAGGTCTAGGCAAAGACTTTTTCATATTTTTTCAAAATTCTCTCAAATTTTAACCTCTCTTCAGGAGTTACATTTGATGCTATCAAGATTTCCTTTGGGTTTTCCAAAGTCCCGAGATTAAATGAGGTAGTATTAGTTGAGTTAATGTCAAATATGAATGATTCATGTTTGTGATCATGCATAATGAAATCATGAGAAACATCGCACAAGTAAGCAAAGCCATTCATCTCATTAACAAACTCAGAATTACAAGCATAATTATCAAATAGTTCAGGGATAAAGAGTACATCAGAAAAGCTATCATTAACATCTTCCACTGATGCCGGTGCTGAAGTCGATGGTCCACCGTCTTGGTCGTCTGCGATCTTCAGGTTCTCCAATTCTGGCACTGCCACTTTAACTTCCACTTTTTCTTTACCTTTCACCTGGGTGGCCAGCAGACTGTCAGTGGCAATCTCCTCAAGAACTTCCCGATCCCAAGCCAAGCTTTGGTTGAGGATCCCCTCGTCCTAGAAGCCTTCTACTGACTTGATCACTCCGTGGGACCAATCATAAACATCATTGAAGATCTCGAAACCCTGGGTGATCTTGCCGCCAATCCACTGTGGCTCAGCTTCTCCACAATAGGCACACGCTGATGTAGCTAGCACAAAACTCTTCAAAATGTGCAGGATCTTTGCAGGCTTCTTCCCAAGTTTGTTCTTCTTAGATTCAGTGGTATAACCCAAACCTCTTCTATCTTTTTGCCCCCTTGTAGTGATAGGCACTGAAGGTCCTTATGAATTTTTTCCCAAACAGGCCCCCGAGAGGAAGTTCATTCTCTTTATCATGTTGACAACCTGAGGGCTCTCTACTAAACCACCCTCTTCATTCACCACAGCCACATGGAACCCACTAAAGGGTTGATTGGAAATCCCAAGTACCGACACTGGATTATCGCTGGCTACCTTGACTGTCACAACCTGGCCCTCATATGGGATCTTAATCATTTGGTGGAGGGTAGACGGAACCCCTCCAAGCCTATAAAACCAGGGCCTTCCTAGTAGCACTATGAAGTTGGCTGGGATAGGCAGGACAATAAATTTAGTTTCTGTCTCAACCAGCCCGGTTCTCACCTGCGCCTTGAAAGTCCCGGCAGCTTGCCTCCTTGAATTGTCATAAGTGGTGATGGTTAGGTCGGATCTGCTCAACATGTTTTCATTGAAAACAAAAGCTGGAAGTGCCACCAAAGGGCATACATTTATGGAAGAGCCGTCATCAACCATAACATAAACGATATGCTTGCCATTGATCTGTGCCTTGATGTACAATGGGCGATTGTGTTTGCGGCCCTCAGGTGGTAAATCTGCATCAGAATAAACCAATTTTCTCCCGAGCTCCCTTTAACTAAATCCAGTAACTCAGATGGTGAGATAGTGGTGGCAACAGTGGACACACATAAGGCTTCTACTAGCTTCTGCCTATGTGACGGAGATTGCCTCAGCAAATCCCAAATGGATATCTGAGTTGTTGTTTTCTTCAATTGTTTCATTAACCCATCCTCCTCGGGCTCCTTTCTTGCAAGTATAGGCGCTGGATCTTGGGGCCTCTCTACCTCTAGAATTATCCTGCCGCTCCAGGTCACAGCTTGCACCTCTTGTACCTCCTCTTCATCCCAGAGTTTCACAAATCCTCCGGCTCTTTGACTTCTTCGGCCTCGCTTTCACTAGTTGAGTCCCAACACTCTATCATGCCAACTTGAGGTTCCTCTTCACCAACTCCCTACTCAGGACGAATAACACCCACATAGTTATTACCATACAGGTCCCTTAGCACATACCACTCCGGCAGGCTAGAACCTATCATAAAAATGGGCGGAGGAACAGCATTATACCCAGCTTTCTTTTTCTTTTCCCTCTTCTCGGGGTTAGAAATTTGTTTACTGTCGATAAGGTCTTGGACTCTATCCCTCAAAGTTCTGCAATAGTCAGTGAGATGGCTAGTGTGCTGGTCAAAAGCACAATACTGATCCCCCCTATGGTTTGGCTAGCGATGGTTCTTAGCCGGCCTGACTGGCAATGGCTGGAGCTTTCCTTCTTTTATTAGTCTCTCCAAAACCCAAGATAACAACCTTCCCAAATTCGAGTACTGTCTCTGGCTCGCATCAGTGGCTGAAACTTTCGCTGTCTTGCCCACTCTATTACTGCTGCTTCCAGCGACACCCAACTTTCCTCCTCCTTGAGGCTCATAGTTCTTCAGAGTGAAATTATCATTGCTGGCCTTCCTTGCTAGATATTCTGCTTCGGCTTCTATGGCGATATCTTTCAAGGATTCCTAATCCTTAAGCCCTTCTATCTTAAGCCCTTCAATCAAATACGGGCTAGCGTTCCTAATGAACAGTCTGATTTGATCTGAGGTGTTGGGTTTCCTCTTCATCTCCATAACTCGATTCCTCCATCGAGTAAGGTAATCATGGAAAGACTCACACTTCTACTATAGCAGCTCGAGGTCTTTCAGCATCACTTCCATTCGGGTAGTACAGTCGTATTGCTTCATAAGTAGATCCCAGTCTTCCTTTGATCTCCTACCCAACCCATGGTACCAATCGATTGTCGGCCCCATCAGACTAAGGCAGAAGTACTCCACCTTTTTTTTTTGTAAGTCCCGTGCCCTTCATGATCAGGGCGTACTGCTTGATATGTGCCGAAGGGTCCGAAGTACCGTCGAATTTTGGCAAATTCGGTATCTTAAACCTTTTTAGAAGCAGCTCTTCCTCACCCAGATCTATGTCTTCGAGGATGATCCCTTTCCCAGCTTACAGCAGACATGTGATGGCCTCAATCTTTTCCTCCATCTTGTTTACCACGTTATCCTCTACCATGGGGACTCTGCACCTCACAGCTTGAGAGATTATCAGCTCATCCTCCTCTTCCCCTAAGAATTCATCCATCGATCCAAAATCCTCATGCTTCTCTGTTCAGCTGGTGTCACCGCTCTAGGCTCTATAATTGGTTATTGCACGGTAGTAGTTGCTATGGGAGTCTCCCCTATAACAGGTGTTTCAACCTGCTCTACAGCCAGAGCTACAGATGGTTGTCCAGCATTTGGTGCCATCTGAACGACAAGGTTCCCCATCAAGGCCAGCATGTTCCTCTCAAAGTCCTCAAACCTGTTGTCCAAATCTTGCGTTGTTAAAGCACCTATGTCTTACGGTAAGTCTGTTATTACTGAACCAGAGGGTTGTTCTGAATAAGAGTTTGAATTCCTATCCCAATCTGAACCCGATGTAAGCATTAAACCCAGCAGCTGAGCTACTAGATTCCTGATCAGCCTTCCACTATGATCCCTAGACCACCCGAATGAATCAATGATGGCTGTAAAACTCAGTTTGTTAGCGTGATGCATAAATGGCATTAAAGATGCATGGTCGTGTTGGTGCAGCATCCACAATCACATGTAAGAAAATAGATCCTTCCAACCTTATCTCTCCCACACACGAGGTAGAGCAGTCTCTTTCCTAGGTGGGCTTAGTCCATGGGTCAATAGGGGACCCTATGAACGCGCGAAGTGCATGGCAAAAAATCGGCAACATAACACCTCTTATCTAATGTGCATTCGTATGAGTTTTGGCCACTATATATTTGGATAATTCAATCTTATTAAGATGGGCTTATCGAGTCATGAAAGCCTTTGATAGTAAACCACCTAATTCGCTTGATTTTATCTAATATATAACGACCCACACCACAAGCATCGTATTAAGGAGCATGTCACCTAGTAGAAGTTTCTATTTGCTATTACATGAGCTTTGGTCAAGGCGATGATACTTTAGGGCTACCCAAGCATGGTCCTTGCTAATGGGTCTAGCTCATCACGAGCATAGCGACCAATTGGGTCTCCATTTGATATACCAAAAGGTACTAAGCTTGGGCTGGTGATTATCCCTAACACTTCCCTACAATGAGTGAAAGTAGGATCGTGCTTCGGGAATGCACCGAGGTAAAATAATGGGCTAGCTAGCGTAATTGTAAGGCTCTAAAATGATGCAATGCAATTATCGTAAAGAAATAGAATTTTAAGTTTTAAAAACCAAATTATACACTTTAACCAAGACACTTTTAGAGCAAAGTCATGAAGTCCCCAGTGGAGTCGCCACTGTGACGCGCGCCGAACCTAGCAAAGGCCCTCATCAGCGAGACCCGCTTTTAGGGCTCAAGGAATTGGTTCGCGTCTTTTTGATCTTGGGTGTCATGAGACATCTTGGAATCCCTACCCAATAGAACATTGGGGAGTTCATCTAGCCTCATGGTACCTTTAGGCACCTTTGAGGTATTTTTGAGTCGCCACCCAATTTATAAGAAATTGGAAAAGGTCATGTAACCTCTACGGTCTAAACCAGAGATGGTGTTCAGAACGTCACTCTTATTTATGTCTTGGTTATTTATAAATGAGTTTTTAATTTCATAAAATTCTATCTCTCATCTCACACGATTAATGCATTTAATTTAAGAATGCATTGCAAGCATCGAGAAAGCAATAAACGAAAGCTATAAAGAAAGCGATAAAATAAAGCGATAAAGAAAAGCAATAAGCACGCCAAGCACGCAATTACAAGAGAAATTGGGATGGAATACCATCTCAAATGAACGAAAGCCAAATGAAATTAAAATGAAAATTCGGACGGAATACAATCCCAAATGAAAGTTAAATAAAATTGCCCCAAAAATAATTAATTACAAGGGCCCGAAGGAAAATACACGAACATAAATTTTAAAACAAACAAAACAAAGTCAAGTATAGAAAATTTCATACATGAATCGGGATATTCATTTGATTTAGGAACATTGGTTCCTTTATGCTCACTTAAAGAGGGATCGAAGAATTGTTCAATTGTTGGTTTGAAAATCGGAATGAGTGATCTGATTTTAGAAAACTTAACTCTTCGTTTTATTTTGCGACATTTTACATTCCTTGACTAAAATGAGGGACATTGGTCCAAATTTATTATTAAAAATCCCAATTCAATTGTAAAAATATTTTTGTGATTTTTTTATCTTACATGTGCATAAAATAAAACATTGTGTTTACAAGCAAACACAAACACGAGTGGGGAATAGGAAAGGTCTACCCAGACGATGTGGTCTCCTACGCGTTATGACCCGTCCGTGTGGTCATGGGAATGCTCACACGAGGCAAATTACAATTAAATCCCGACACAAGAAAGACGATAGTAAAAAGATTAGTGATAGTTCTGACATTAAATACATACGTATAAAGACAAGAGAAAAATAAAGAAAAATTAATCATGCAAGAATATAGTAATAATAACCATAACAATGATAAAAATAATAACAACAATAAAAATAATGACATAACAACAACAATAAAATAATAATAATAATAATAATAATAATAATGGGGGCAACAAGATGATAATAGTCAAATAGCAACAATGGCAAAATAATAATAATAATAATAATAATAATAATAATAATAATAATAATAATAATAATAATAATAATAATAATGAAGGTACAGGCGTGCATAGTGATGAAAAGATAATAAAAAGGAAGGAAAGCCAATAGTAAGCAATAACACTAAAAATGCTGCAAACAAATAATAAAAAAAAATATATTAACAACAATAATGATAAACAAAATTGAACGAGAACGGGTCCAAAAATATTTACCCTCAGAATTTATAGAATGGAGAATGATGTCTTAATCCGTCCTCCTTGTCGATTTTGTAATCGCAAAACACTAAAAATATTTGAGAAAGAATAAATTTTTAACACAAAAACCCAAGAAAATATTTTGATGGAATGATCAAACGAAGGAAATTAATTTTCCTTGCTCAAACCAAACCAAGAATAAAATCTTTTTGAGAGAAAGAAGAAGAATTGATGCCTAAGATTTTCTTGAAAAATTCCTTTCGTCTCCTTTGTTTTCTTAGAGAGAAAACCCTATATTCTTGAAAGCCAGCTCTCCAAAATGAAGACAAAGTCTCCATTTTGTTTCCCTGGCCTTTCCCTAAAATGGAAAAAGACAAAACATCTTTTATCTCAATGTCCCAAAAAATACATAAAAACATGAAATAAACAAATATTTTTCAGTCTTGAATTTTGACTTTCTTGCAGGTAAAAAGTGACTCCACAGGCGCGACTGGGGGAGCAAGAGAGGCCGCATGTCACTTGAGTGGCATGCGGCCTTGGCCTTGGGGGCTGCATGTCATTACTTGAGCGGCATGCGGCCTTGGCCTTGGGGGCTGCTTGTCATTCAAGTGAAGGGCCGCATGCCACTCAAGTGACATGCGGCCTTGAGGCCGCATGTCATTTGTGATGTGGCCTCATGTGAGGTCGCACCTCACATGAGTGAGGTGTGGCCTCAAACGAGGCCACGCGTTTGGGCTGCCATGGGCTCTGTGCTTCGCGCGCACCGTGCTATCAAGCGACTGCAGGCCACCGAAAGCCGTGAAACTAAAATAAAATAAAAAAGAACATAAAATAAGATAAAAGTAAGAATAAAATAGAAATTTTTACATTTTTAATTTTGAAAAAAAGGAAATTCTCAACAAGGGAAACATCATTTTCGACACCTTTGCCTGTGAGCAAGTATCATTTTCATCATCGGGTAACTTTGATCTTGGACGGCCTCGAGACCCGGTGTCTACAGCTGGCAACTGGATTCCTTTGACCACGAGGTGGTGCCATAGATCCCCAACTCTGAGTAGGTGGTGGTCGTCTTGACTTCTTACTCTGACTCCCCATGCCACTGGATTGACCCAGTTTCCTTTTCTGTTAAAATTGAGTCTGTCTTTCAACTTGATCCGCCTAGATCGTGTCCACTTTTATGGCAGCATCGACTAAAGCCCTCAAATTAGGGTGCCTCTGAGTCCCAATTATTTGCCTAATACGATTATGCAGCCCTCTCTCAAATCTCTGCATCAACCTATCCTCATTCCTCAAGCCATCATCCAGGTAAGCACTCAAACACTCAAATTCCCGCTCATACTCAGATACAATCCTATTGCCTTGCCTCAGTCTCCAGAAGGCATCTTGCATCGAAGCTATGTACTCTGATCCAAAAAACTTTTTCTCAAACTGAGCTAGGAAATATTCCCATGCTAACTGATCTGCGGGGGTATGCTTCCGCATTGAGTCCCACCATACATATACGGGGCCCTAATATAGAGCTACTGCCCCCTCAAACATCTCCTCTGGTGGGCTATACGTGATCTCGAATAGCCTCTTTGTTCTAAATATCAAGCCTCTGCCTGTTTTGGTGTCATCGGATCTTTCCCATAAAAATCCTCTGCTCCCAGTCTTTTTAACTGTTCCAAAATTGGTTTTCTTTTTAATGGTGCTGGGGGCTGATCAGGAGCCTGAGGCGAAGGTGGCTACGCTTGCTGAGCCTGCAACCTCTACTGAATATACTCCACCATCATATTCAAGAAGTTCGACTGAGGTGGAGGAGGCAGAGGCATAGCTGATGGAATAGCTATAGCCTGTGTCTGTGGCGTTTCAGCTTGCCCAGCACTAACGAAAGCGGCGCTTTCCACATCACCTTCACGGTGCCTTTCCTCAGATGCCATAACTATAACCTAAAGGAGCAAGCATACATTAGTTTAATAACACATTCCATTCCATATTGGCATGTATATACATTCAACCAAATTCTAATAACCCCACTCCGATATTAGAATTGACTAAACCCCGCTCTGATACCAATAAAATGTAAGATCCTTATCACTTCCCTAACGTACGTATAGTGATTGTAATAGTTACCAAAAATGCTATCAATGTAGGTAAACATGTGAATTGGTTTCACAAAATCAATATGCAATTTGTGGAACAGTTAATTTCTTATTAAACCTTATACTTAACCATTGTAATTGTAACTTGTTGTGTTTAGCCGCTGACCTATAACTATCTAGTTTATTATTCTAGTCCATAAAAATTTCGACAGTATGACAGCTATAATATTAACCTACCCAAACCTGCATAATCAACAAATCATAGCCCACACGGGCACAACAACAGAATACAATAATTCTCATCATCCATCAACTACAAACAGTCTCATAATATTCACTAAGTAGTAAAGTCCATTACACACCGTAAATACATATCCATAATTTACAATATTTGTTTATAAGTATATACATGCCATATACCAAAAATCTACTAAAAATATCCCGTACAAGCTTAGTCCTGACAGCTTCAAAAATGTCGTATGCTTGCTCTCACGCCTAGCTTGTACCTACACGCAGTCAATAAAACTACGTGATGAGCATTAAATATGCTCAGTGGTGGTTACAATTCTAAAAATTTCCATCTATCTATTTAGTATTTAGTTAATGCTAAAATATTTAAATTCCAATTTCTAACCAATGTAAATTTTAATATTATCCAATTAACTCCCAATAGTATTTATCATTTAATTTACTTATAAACTCATTAGTTAATTTATTCACTACATAATTATATTATTATTATTAGTTGTACTACTACTACTACTACTACTACTACTACTACTATTATTATTATTATCTATTACTCCCATTTATTAATAAACCAATTTATTTGCTTAATCAATTATAATTTCTCATATTAATATTTTATCTTATTAATACTAAATCATTATTTATATAATAACTTACTTAATTATCTATTTAACTTTCAATTTCTTCCTACTTTACTAATCTATTTCATTAAATTTTATCAAATTGATATTAATTATTATAATTTCTTAATTTAAATCATTATTTAACCTATAATTTATTATTTATTCTTCAATTAAGTATTTAATTAAATATTCTTACCAATTAAACTGTTTTTCCTTTACTTTAGCTATATATTTACCATGTTAACATTAATCTTTCCAATTAGCCCCTAAAACTATATAATTTATTTCATTTTAGTCCTATTTCACACATTAGTCCGGGTTCAGTTAATTTTATTCACTTTTACTATTTTGCCCCTATTATCAGTCCAGTAGAAATTTCTGAACTGGATATGCGGGGCGTAGACCCCACAGATCCACATCATTCCAAAGTGACCCCGTAGAACCACTAATATATTTACATTCCATTTCATTTGACATTTTAAACATTCATGCATTTGTAGATCGCCATTGGCCTACTAATAGTGAGTCGTTATAACTCACACCGTGGTTTTACTATCCCTATGGCTAGCCAATTATATCCTGAACTAGATTTAACTACTAGACTATTACTAAGGGCAAGAATAAATAAATTATCACATTACTTCATTATAATATACCATTATGCCAACAAAACCTCCTTCATAATATTCATTATTTTCTTACTAAATCTTCTCTATTCCACTACTTATTTAATAACATAATCATCCATATCAAAATTTCATTAAAACTATACATTTAACTTCATCTGCATAATAAACATAATATACTAATTTATTCTAAAATATTCATTTTTACTCAATAAATTCTAAATAAATTACAATACCCTCAATTTTTATTCTATATTCATTTCATGCCATACTTTCAACTAAATACACATTTAACTTGCTTTTTAAGATATAAATATTATACTAATTTATTCTAAAATATTCATTTATGTTCGATAAATTCTAAAAAAATTCTCATACACTCAATTTTTATCCTATTTTCATATTATGCACTTATTTTTAACAATTAGCAAGATTATACCTTAAACCTCCTACTTTTACCATTCGGCCAACCTTACAAGTCCATTCTCTATATTATATTTTTATTCCTTGATTATTCATTACATTATTTTATTCATTAAATCACATGTATACACCTTTATTTCACAAATATACCTGAAGTATACCCTTATTCCCTTTGATATACCATTCGGCTACCAAAAGTTTACTACCCTATAATTATTTTCTTCCTCATTTAACCATTCAATTAAACATTTCTAACATCTTAAGTCATAATTATAACATTTATTTCAATTATACACACATATTTTACATAGTTACTATTTAAACATAACCTAAATTCACCCTAAAACAATGGAAATGGTTAGAATTTGTAACCACTCACCTTGATTTCTTGTTCTACTCCTCTAAAGCTTCCTTCCCTTTGCTTTTAGCTCTTGAAGTGCCTTCACTTTCCTTATTACCTATTAGTGGCCGAAATTTAACATTAAATTTCCATTAAAACCATGCCTTCTAACCACAATATAACTACATAATTACACTCTACACACTCTAATTAACCTATTAGAACCATTAAATAAATTAAAAACCTTTAATTCCTCTTACCTCAATTTGAACCCTAACCTTTGTACCCTTGAAATTTCCCAATTCTTCCACTCAATTTGGAGATTGGAGAGTGCAATAATGTTGTAGAGGAGCTGAATTATATTATGGAGACTTAAATTTGGAGAGAAATTGAAGGAGAAATGAAGAATGGTGGAGAGAAAATGGAAAGAAAGGATTCGGCCAAGAGAGGGACTAGAGACTGCTAAAATTTTCTGGAATTATCCCTCAAGTTCTGATTTTCCAGCCCATAAATAGCCTGATTTTTGGGCTGGGCCGGTCCAACCAAGGTGGTTGGACCCAAATTTAAGCCCATTAACCAAACCAAATTTATTTCTCCACCTTCCCGACTTCCAATTCACTCCAAATCAGTTTCAAAATTCCAAAAATAATAAATTAAGCCTCCACAAAAATTTTTAACCCAATCGGAATCCATTTCAGGGGCTGGTTCACTCTAACCGGTCCGATTCGGTAATTTCCAATGTTACCGTAAAATTAATTTTTATTTCCCAAAAATTTCTAAATATTATTATAAGATTGTTTATACATTTAAAATAATTTTTGAAGGTAATTTATTATTTTTAGAGATCCAGTTAAATTTTGGTCAAATCGAGATCCCTAAATACGATTCAGAACTTTTCTTATTTTTAAATTTTAGGAACCTATTTAAACTCATTTTTACTCCAAATTTTACCACTGGACTCACCATAACTAGTATTTTTCGATGGTAAAATAAAATATTCTTCACCTCTGGGTGCAATTTCTGCCCCGGGTGCACTATTCACCACCAGAAAATACTATTTACGGCTAACCCGGTTTTGGGGCCATTACAATCCCATCCACTATCATTGCTTTGAAATACTATAATTTCATGGCATTAATGATATCTTGATCCTTCCTTTGTAATGCCTATGTGTAGACACCGGGTCCCGAGTAGCCTTGATCAAGATTACCCAATGATGAAATTTAGCTATGCCGGCTTATAGGCAAAAAGATTGGAGTTCGGAAGTGATTTTCCTTGTCTTTTTTTTATGAGTAAAAAATATATTTTAAATATTTTAAAATTATTTTTAAAATTATTTTGGAGAAGAAAAAGTGTGTTTTAGGTTGAGGGTATTTTATATATATATATAAAAAAAAAAAACCAGAAAAGCACGACTGTGCTTTGCGCTGCACTGCGCGCAATAAAGCACAGCTGTGCTTCTTTGAAAGCACGGCTGTGCTTTGCGTGCAGCGCGCAGTTGCCCCATTTTCGCCCCATTTCGCCCCATGTCTCCCATTTTCAGCTCCCACTTGAGTTTTAACCGTTTTTGGACTGTTTTTGGTGGTTTTTGGGTGATTTTTGAGGGTTAAAACACTAGAAAAAATTCAGAACAGGGAGAGGACTAACGAAGAACATTGGAAGAGGAAAAAACTGAATTTTAGAGCTTTTGAGTTGAGAGAGAAAAATCCATCTTATACACTTGTTTCCAAGAGTTTTTCTTCAAGTTTTCAAGCTATTTTCTAAGGATTTTCACAAGAGAAGACAAGGAATTCAACACTTCTACCTTCAATTCTTCAAAACTAAATTTGAGTGTAATTATTCATGGCTTAAACTCCTTAATTCTCTTGTAGATTTTAATTTCTTTTGCTTACAATTAGCATATTAAACATGTAAATTCTTTTAGTCTCCATATTTTTCTTCTTCTTTTGTCTTCAATTATTTATTTAACAAGTTAATTCTTTCAAATTTATCATATCATTTTCATGTCAAGGTGTTTATTTTTATGTCATTATGCATGTTCAACTTAGGTTGTTAATGTTCTTTACATCCATTGATGTTTATTATGGCTATTATTGTTATAAATGCTAGTTTTATTATTATAATTTATATTACACTCATTTATTGATGTCATTAGGTATTAGTATCATTATTACCATTAATGTCATTGTTCATATTTGCATGTATGTTAAATTTTAAATTTATTTTCTTATGCCTTTTATGTTAGATATTACTTTAGGCTTTATTATGCATGTTAAATTTTATTATTCTTATGTTATGTTTTCATGCACATCTTAGAAGTATTAAAATTGATTGTCACTAATCTTTCATGCATGTTAATCACCATTATTAATAAATTGCATTTGCCATGATGTTATCTCACTTTATGCTTGTTAAATTGCATCATAATTATTTTTATGCATGTTATAGTATCTTAGGCATGTTATATGGTCATTATACATATTATCTTTTATGTCATCTCATCTCTTTGGGTTAATTTCTAACATGAATCTCTTCTATTTTATTTTTGGTTGCAAATCATTGTTTTATTCTCATTTGAGTACCAATGCACGAGAAGGAGGATATGCGGACTTTGGTATTTTCATTGCACATTTTCAATTCTCATTTTATTTTTATTTCCTTGTATATATTCGTTGAATAAAATGTTTTTTTATGCACGCGTGAATAAAAACCACACAAATATTTCTAATAAATTAATTTGGATTTTTCATAATAAATGGGACCAATGTCCTAATTTTCATCCCAAATAAATCATCACATCCAAAATGTTTTCTTTAATTGTGCATGCGGGGACCAAAGTCCTCATAATTAATAAATTCCCCGATTTTATGCATGTTTGCACTTTTAAATGGGAGTTGTATTCCGCTCCTGGTATTATTGTAATTTATCTTTGATGTTATTTTTGATGTTATTATTGTATTCCGCTTTTAAATTAAAATTGCATCGTGTGGAGAGAGAGCGAGTTAATAAACTCAAAACCAAATTATAAAATTAATCAAGGTAGAAATAGATGCGAAGTCTCGAACCCATTCTCTGGTCTTTGGGCTCAAAGAGGCTAGAGGTTTACCCTCCAAGACACCTCTTGTGTCACGAGACTTAGACATTAATCCTAGGCTCCTTTGGGCGAGAGGTTTAACCTCCAAGACCCCTTTGGCTTGCCCAAAATGGATAAAAGCGTTGTCTTTGGACTTAAGGAGGCGAGAGGTTTACCCTCCAAGACCCCTTCGGCTTGCCCAAAATGGATGAAAGCGCTGTCTTAGGCTCTTCGAGGCGAGAGAAACTTTCCCAATGTTTTATTGGGTGGCGACTCAATGAAACCTCCTCGTTGCCCAAAATAGACGCACTTGTAATTCGTTACAAGTTGTCAACGGACCTCAAATGCCCGATCGCCCTCAAGCGGGCGGTCAAGGGGCACCCATGCGGGTCCGGCGCACGTCACAGTGGCTACTCCACTGGGGACAACTGGTTCGAGACTTCAATTTGAAAATACCTTGATTAACTTTTACAATTAAGTTTTAGTTTATGAAATTCGCTTTATCTCAAAATTGCTTATCATCTCATTAGAGCCTTAGATTAAGTTAGTTTGGTCCCTTTTCAAACCCCGGTGCGTTCCTGAAGCACGACCCTATTTTCACTCAATTTAGGGAAGTGTTAAGGATAATCACCGGCCCAAGTCTCGTACCATTATGGTATATCAAATGGTGACCCGATAGGTCGTTATGCTCGTGATGAGCTAGACCCGTCGGCAGGGATCATGCTTGGGTAACCCAAAAATATCATCACCCCATGACTAAAGCTCATGTAATGGCAATAGATACTTCCACTAGGTGAAATGTACCATAATACTATGCTTGCTATATGGGCCATCATATATTGGACGAAATCAATTTAATTAAATGGTCTTCATCAAAGGCTTTCATGCCCCGGTGGGCCCATCCTAGTTAAATTGAATTGTTCAAATACATAAAGGCCAAACACCCATACGTATGTACATTAGATAGGAGCTGTTATGCTGCCGGTTTTTTACCGCACACCATAGGTGTCCATTGGGTTCCATGTTAATCCATGGATCAAGCCCACCTAGGAAAGAGACCGCATTACCACGTGTGTGGGAGATATAAGGTTGGAAGGATCTATCTGCTTGCATGTGTTTGTCTATGTTGCATCAGCACGAGCATGCATCATATTTTAATCATGCATCATCTTAATAATTTCTGCATTTCAGCCATCATAGATTCTCCTGGGTGGTCTAGAGGTCCCGACGGACGGTTAAGAAGGATGCCGCTTTTGGGGTTAATGGAGTTAGTGTCGGATCAGAGTTCAGATTCAATCTCAGAAAATAGTGTGGGGTTTTCTTCTAAATCATCAACAGAAGTAAGCATGGCTAATCCATCAAATGAGTCTGATGCAACCCGGGCAATAATCGCTGATGAGGTAGGAAAGAGAATGGAGGAATTTGAAGCCCGAATGATTGCAATGATGGGCAATCTTGTCGCCACAATAGCTGGGCAACAAGCTGCTGCTGCCCCTATCCGAGTACCAGCTGAACAAGAGGCTGTTAGAGAAGAACATCCTGCTGCAATTAACCAACCAGTGGTTGACCCACCTATTGTTGAGCAAAGAGTACCTGCACCTATTGAGCGTAGAGAGGGCCCCAGGTCTGAAGCTGAGTTTGGGGGAGATGAGCTAGAGGAGCATACCGTAGCTAAAGAGAAGTTGCCAAAAATGGATGAGGCAATGTGGAGGAAAATGGAAGAGAGATTTGAGGCCATGGCAAGGATGATGACTTTGGGGAAAGGAATGAACCCGAAAGACCGAGAGCTAGATGGGGATGACCTGATTCCCCAGAATTTTAAGATGCCAGACATTCCCAAATTTGATGGCACCTCTGACCCTGCCGCACACATCAAGCAATACTCGCTGGTCATGAAGGGAACAACCTTAACAAGAAAGCAAAAGATAGAGTATTTCTGCTTGAGTCTCACAGGAGCTGCCATTGATTGGTACCATGGGCATGAGAGGAGGTCCAGGGAGGATTGGGACTTGCTAACTGAAGAGTTCCTTAAGCAGTACGATTGCAGTACCCGGATGGAGGTCACTTTGAAAGATCTCGAGTTGCTACAACAGAAGGCTGGGGAGTCCTTCCACGAGTACCTTACTCGGTGGAGAAACTGAGTTATGGAGATGAAACGCAAACCAGACACTTCTGATCAGATCCGGTTATGCATTCGAAATGCCAACCCTTACTTGAGAGATGGACTGAAAATGAAGGAATCAAGGATTGGGAGTCCTTGAAGGACATTGCCATAGAAGCAGAAGGAGAATATTTAGCCAAGAGGGCAAACAGCAAGTCCTATGCTAGGAAGGGATACAGCAATCAGGGGACAGCCAAGCCAGCAAGTTCAAGCAGTGGTAACAGAGGTGGGAAGACAGCTGAGGTGTCTGCAACAGGCGTAAGTCAGAGATATTTCTCGAACTTGGGTAGGCCTTTATCATGGGTGCTGAAGAGGCTAGTAAAAGAAGGAAAACTGCGACCCCTATCACCTAGGCCGGCCAAGACCCAGGGACAGCCAGGGCACAAGGAGAATGAATACTGCGCATTTCACCAACATACCGGCCATTTGACGGATGATTGTATAACGCTAAGGCATCGGGTCCAAGATCTAATTGACAACAAGCAGATCACCGATCCTGAGAAGAGAGACAACAAGAAGAAGTCCGGTTATAATACAGTGCCACCTCCAGTCTTTATGATTGGATCGAGCCTATCAGAGTGGTACGTGATGCAAGATCTATATAGAAATGAGTATGTCGCTATTACTCGCCCTGCAGTGGATAGAGAAGGGGTTTTCGTGGCGACAATAGACTGTTGGTCCACTAGTGAGAGTGGAGATGATGAAGATGAGAAAAATGGAGAGTTTACGGATCTGTGGGATTCAGAGGAAGAAGAAATAGCAGAAGCAGTAACAAGAAGTGGGAGGGTCATTCCAAAAGTTGAGAAGCAGCAAGACCCAGCACAAGCAATTGCAGAAAAGGAGCCGGAAGAAAATTCAATAGTGAAGCAACTAAAAAAGACCACGGCTCAGGTATCTATTTGGGACCTCTTGAGACAGTCCCCCTCTCACCGACAGAAGTTAGTTGAAGCATTGAGTGTATCCACCGTAGCAACTACAATCTCTCCATCCGAGCTTTTAGACCTTGTTAAGGGGGGATCCAGGGAGAAGTTGGTTTTTTCTGATGCAGACCTACCAACAGAGGGTCGCAACCACAACCGACCTTTATACATCAAGGCACAGATCAATGGTAAACACACCGCTTGCGTCATGGTTGATGATGGGTCGTCAATAAATGTTTGCCCCTTGGTGGCGCTTCAGGCCTTTGGGATGGATGAGAGTATGTTAAGCAAATCTGACCTGACCATCACTGCCTACGACAATTCCAGGAGGCAAGCATTGGGAACTTTCAAAGCTGTTGTAAAGACGGGGCCCATTGAGACAGAAATGGATTTTGTGGTCTTACCGATTCCAGCAAACTTCTCAGCTCTGCTTGGAAGACCGTGGTTCCATAAGTTAGGGGGAGTGCCATCCACCTTACACCAGATAATTAAGATACCTCATGAAGGAGAGGTAGTGACCATTAAAGCAGCAAGAGAGAACCAAGTGTCTGCCTTGGAGATCTCTAATCAGCCATTCAGTGGCTTTCATGTATCGGTGATCGGAGAAGAGCAAAGCTTAGAAGGTAGCCCTCAAGTGGTGAACATGCTAAAGAAGATGCACTTCCTCCCAGGGGCTGGTTTGGGAAAAGAGTCACAAGGGCGGCAGGATGCTATCACTGCACGTGGTCAGAAGAATCGAAAAGGGTTGGGATACAAAGGAGAGTATAGTAAGAAGAAAGTGTCAGAGAAGGTTCCCCATATTTCGGAGAGCTTTGTGCCATCATCATCGATTTGTGCTTACCCCGGAGAAGAAGAGCCGCAATGGGTGGACGGGAAGATCATCCCGGGATTTGAAATTTTCAACGATGTCTTTAATTGGGAGATCGGAGTTGTTAAAGCTGTAGAGAACTTTTGGGACGAGGAGATTATGACCCAATGCAGCATCTGGGATAGGGATGAGCCCGAAGAGATCGTCACTGATAAGATGTTAGCCACTAAGCTCAAAGGGAAGGAGAAGATAGTGGAACCAGAACCGAAGATTGAAGATCTCAAGATTTCACCAAATCAAGAGCCAAAGAACAGTCGGCTGCAGCATCGGCGTTGACTGAAGTTGATAGTCATTTAGATTCTCTTTTTATGCCAGAACTCTTTGAGAACAATGTTAATGTTTCTAATTATGTTAATGAGATGAATAACTTTGCTTACTTGTGTGATGTTTCTGATGATTTCATTTTGCATGATCATAAGTATGATGCATTCATTTTTGATATTAATTCAACTGGCACAACTGCATTTAATCTCGGAACTTTGGAAAATCCAAAGGAAATTTTGCTAGCATCAGACATAACTCCTGAAGAGAGAATAAAATTTGAGAGAATATTAAAAAAATATGAAAAAGTCTTTGCCTGGACCTATGAGGATATGCCGGGAATAGATCGAGATGTTGCCGAACACTCCATCCCAACTTACCCAGAGTTTAAACCAGTCAAGCAAAAACTTCGGAGACTTAGGCCAGAATGGGCACAGAAAGTGAAAGAGGAGATCCATAAGCAGATTGAGGCTAAGTTCCTGATAGAGGTTCAATACCCAACATGGTTGGCTAATGTGGTTCTTGTAGCTAAGAAAGACGGTAAGGTTCGAGTATGCGTCGACTATCGAGACCTGAACAAAGCTTGCCCTAAGGATGATTTCCCACTGCCTCATATTTATGTGCTAGTAGATAGTGCTGCTGCTTGTATGATGTACAGCTTTGTGGATGGGTACGCAGGGTACAATCAAATCCTTAACAAGATAATGGATCGGATTAAGACAGCCTTCATCACCGAGTGGGGGACATACGCCTATCGAGTTATGCCTTTTGGGTTGAAAAATGCAGGAGCAACTTATCAGAGGATGGCCACCAAGGTTCTCAATGACTTAATCCATAAAGAAGTAGAGGTGTATGTCGACGACATGATGATTAAGTCGGCTACTAGAGAAGGTCACTTTGAGGCTTTAGAAAAGTTCTTTCAAAGGATCAGCAAGTATGATCTGCGCCTCAACCCCAAGAAGTGCATTTTTGGAGTTACATCAGGAAAGTTGCTAGGCCATGTAGTAAGCCAGAGGGGAATTGAGGTAGATCCCGATAAAGTTAAAGCCATAAGAGAGATGACGGTGCCCAAGAAGGAGAAGGACGTCAGAAGTTTCCTAGGAAAGTTTCAGTATATCAGCCAGTTTATTGCCAAGCTAGCTTCAGTATATGAGCCTATTTTCAAGCTTCTTAGGAAGAATCAACCGGGGGTATGGAATGATGACTATCAATTGGCCTTTGACACCATTAAGGAGTATTTGTTAAATCCTCTGGTGTTAAGACCACCACGCCGTACCAAACCACTAATCCTGTACCTGGCTGTGGAAGATAACTCAGTGGGTGCTATGATGTCTCAGGAAGATGATTTTGGTATAGAGTTTGCCGTTTACTATCTTAGCAAGAAATTCCTGCCTTACGAAGCCAAATATGTAGAGGTGGAAAAGATTTGTTTAGCAGTTATCTGGGCTTCTAAGAAGTTGCGACACTACTTTCATACCTTCAAGGTACAGGCAGTAGCCAAAAATAATCCTCTTAGATACCTCCAAGAAGCACCCTCTCTACTAGGGAAGATGGGAAGATGGTTACTGCTGTTGTAGGAATATGACATTGAGTACATAACCAGGAAAACCATTAAGGGAAGACCCGTAGCGGAGTTCTTAGCCGAGCATCCTATTGAGGGAGATTAGTTTGAATACAACTTCCCAGATGAAGATGTCACGGCCATAGCAGTGCAAGGGTGGCAATTATTCTTTGATGGAGGAGTCAATAATAAGGGAGCAGGCGTATGAGTTATTCTTACGACCCCAAATGGTGAAAGGCTACCATTGGCTAAGAAGCTGAGGTATAAGGCTACCAATAATTAAGCAGAATATGAAGCTTGCATCTTTGTGTTGGAAGCATTACTCGCTCTGGGGGCAAAGACCGCAAAAGTATTCGGAGATTCTTCCTTGGTAATTCATCAGATCAGAGGGGAGTGGTCAATGAAAGAAGAAAGGCTGTTGCCTTATGTGAAGCACTTGAGAATGTTGAGCAACCAGTTTGAGACTTGCACTTTTCACTTCATCCCCAGAGACGAAAATCAGTTAGCCGATGCTCTAGCAACATTAGTGTCTATGTGGGATAACCCAACAGGAGTTGCGATGAAACCCATGCTGATTTATAGTTCGGAAAGACCTTGCTTTGAAGCTGAACAGGTGATGGACATTGAGGCCACTGATGGAAATCCATGGTATTATGACATTCAGAATTATTTAGAGAGATCAGTCTTTCCAGAGGAAGCCACTGAGAAGGACCAAAGAATGATCAGGAAGTTATCCACTCAATTCATCAGTGTTAATGGCACTTTGTACAAAAGGCAAGCTGATGGTATCCAGTTAAGATGTCTGGCAGAGAAAGAAGCTAAAAGAGTTATGAAAGAGGTTCATGCCGGGGTTTGTGGAGCTCACATGAATGGCTTAGCCTTAGCAAAGAAGATCATGCGCCAAGGGTTTTATTGGCTCACAATGGATACAGATTGTTCAAAATTTGTGAAGCAATGCCAGTTATGCCAACAGTACGCGAATTTGAGGCATATGCCAGTTTCAAAGTTACATAACTTAACATCTCCATGGCCATTTGCAGCGTGGGGAATAGACATCATAGGCGAAATCCATCCTACGGCTTCTAATGGGCATAGATTCATCATAGTTGCCATTGACTACTTCACTAAGTGGGTTGAGGCTGAATCTTTCAAGAAGGTTGATGCAAGGGATACGGCTAAGTTCATTGAGCGGAATTTGATATGCAGATATGGTCTCCCACATCACATTGTGTCTGATAATGGGGTGCAATTCCTGGCAGAGACTAAACAGATGCTCCAGAAATATGGGATCCAACATCATAAGTCTTCTCCTTACCGTCCTCAAGCAAACGGTGCAGTTGAAGCGGCGAATAAGAATGTGAAGAGAATTTTGGCCAAGATGGTTCAGAACTACAAGGATTGGGCAGAAAAGCTACCCTTCGCACTTTGGGGTTATAGAACAACAGTCAGAACCTCTACGGGGGCAGCACCATTCTCTCCGGTATATGGAACTGAAGCAGTCCTACCGGTTGAAATTGAGCTGAAATCATTGAGGGTAGTCACGGAAGCTGAGATTCCTGAAGCAGAATGGGCACAACAACGTTTGTCACAGCTAAATCTGTTGGATGAAGACAGGTTACGAGCCTATTACCACAACTAAGTTTATCAAAAGAGGCTGGCTCGGTCATTTTGCAAGAAAGTATGAAAGCATCCGTTGAAGGAGGGGGATTTGGTCTTTAAGATGATGAGACCGGGAGTTCCAGACATACGAGAAAAATTCAAACCAACCTGGAAAGGTCCATTCATTTTGAAAAAGTTGCTAACAAAAGGAGCAGCAATTTTAGCAGACAGTGATGGGAATGAGTTCAAGGACCCGGTCAACGTCGATAGGTTAAAAAGGTTCCATGGCTAAAGACCAAAAATAAAAAGAAGAGAATAAATGCCCCGCGGGTCGAAAACCGAAAAAAAGGCGGCCTTGCTAAAATTGGGCGCCCTGTCAGGGTGAAAACCGAAAAAAGGCATCCTGGGCAAAAATTAAGGGCCGAGAGAAAATATTCAATGGAGAAAACCCGAGAGGGCCGATTGATAACGGGAGTTTGATGTTGATAAAATCCGCTCCGAGATTAGGTGTAGTCATATGCTTTTGAATTCTTGTCAAATGAAAATCATGTATGATGAAATCATAGAGAAATGTACACAATTTTGCAATGAATACAAGAATATATTTTCAATGATCTTTCAGTTCTGTCTTAAAAAGAAATATACCAATTGATCATCTGATGATTATTACTCAGTCCTTCATTGGATATGTGCTTTTTGCTCTTAACATAAGCTTTGATGATAACCTTTTCTAAAAAAAATTAATAATAAAAAAAAAGAAGGCCGTTAGAGATGAAAACCGTAACTAGCTCTCTAAGCAAAAGTTAGGCCAAAGGGCAGGATGAAAACCTGGAAACAGGCAGTCTGCCCTACAAAAATAAATATATAAAAAAAAAAGCCGCTGGATTGGGTTGGGTCCATTCCAGGCAAAAATTAGGCAAAGGGTTGTGTGAAAATCCCCTAGGGGACGCATTTCCCGCAAAGAAAAGCTAGTGTGAAAATCCACAAGGGACGCACTACCTTTAAAACAATGACGTTCAATGCCTGGAGCAATAGGGCAGCGTTACTTCAGATAATCCTATTTCAATCAGTTAACACACAACACAGAACATGAATCCCGGGTAAATGATCATTGACCAGGGGGGCAAAGGATGTACACTGGACGTCTCTTTCAGAAAACTTGTCGATGATCCTCAGGATTCAGGGGGCATGGGAGAGCAGGCAAGCTACAACCTCAGAAAAACTTGGACCACTTAGGGCACAATCCATACATTTTTGCAAGCATTTGCATTCCATATCATACACATGTGATTTCTTGTATATTCCTAGGCATACAATCTTGCAGGAGAAATCGGCGGGGAACACCAACAAAAGCCGAGTGATGACACCAGTCCAAGCATCTAAAGGAGCACAGCTCAAAAATTCACAGCGGTTAGCACGATGGCGGCACTACCCACAAGAGGTTAGCACGACCACGGCACTACCAATTCACAGCGGTTAGCATGATGGCGGCACTACCCAGAAGAGGTTGGCACGACCACGACACTACCAATTCACAGCGGTTAGCACGATGGCGGCACTACCCACAAGAGGTTAGCACGACCACGGCACTACCAATTGACAACGGTTAGCACGATGGCGGCAATACCCACAAGAGGTTAGCACGACCACGGCACTACCAATTCACAGCGGTTAGCACGATGGCGGCACTACCCACAAGAGGTTGGCATGACCACGGCACTACCAATTCACAGCGGTTAGCACGATGGCGGCGCTACCCACAAGAGGTTGGCACGACCACGGCACTACCAATTCACAATGGTTAGCACGATGGCGGCGCTACCCACAAGAGGTTGGCACGACCACGGCACTACCAATTCACAGCGGTTAGCACGATGGCGGCACTACCCACAAGAGGTTAGCACGACCATGACGTTACCAGCTACAACCAAAAGACAGCAATAGCTATCATTATAACTCCATCAAGCAGGAAGATCGCCGCTTCAGGTACGCGTTCTTTCCTTTTCCTGAATTTTGGCTCACCTAGGCACCCATGCACTAGCCTCCCAAAAATTGGGGGCAACTGTAGACACCGGGTCCCGAGTAGCCTTGATCAGGATTACCTGATGATGAAATTTAACTATGCCGGCTTATAGGCGAAAAGATTGGAGTTCGGAAGTGATTTTCCTTGTCTTTTTTTTATGAGTAAAAAATGTATTTTAAATATTTTTAAAATATTTTTAAAATTATTTTGGAGAAGAAAAAGTGTGTTTTGGGTTGAGGGTATTTTATATATATATATAAAAAAAAAGCCCGAAAAGTATGGCTGTGCTTTGCGCTGCACTGCGCGCACGAAAGCACAGCTGTGCTTCTTTGAAAGCACGGCTGTGCTTTGCGTGCAGCGCGCACTGCGCGCGTTTCTCGCACGCAGTTGCCTCATTTTCGCCCCATGTCGCCCATTTTCAGCTCCCACTTGATCTTTAACCATTTTTGGACGGTTTTGGGTGGTTTTTGGTGGTTTTTGAGGGTTAAAACACTAGAAAAAATTCAGAACAGGGAGAGGACGAATGAAGAACATTGGACGAGGAAAAAACTGAATTTTAGAGCTTTTGAGTTGAGAGAGAAAAATCCATCTTACACACTTGTTTCCAAGAGTTTTTCTTCAAGTTTTCAAGCTATTTTCTATGGATTTTCACAAGAGAAGACAAGGAATTCAACACTTCTAACTTCAATTCTTCAAAACTAAATTTGAGGGTAATTATTCATGGCTTAAACTCCTTAATTCTCTTGTAGATTTTAATTTCTTTTGCTTACAATTAGCATATTAAACATGTAAATTCTTTTAGTCTCCATATTTTTCTTCTTCTTTTGTCTGCAATTATTTATTTAACAAGTTAATTCTTTCAAATTTATCATATCATTTTCATGTCAAGGTGTTTATTTTTATGTCATTATGCATGTTCAACTTAGGTTGTTAATGTTCTTTACATCCATTGATGTTTATTATGGCTATTATTGTTATAAATGCTAGTTTTATTATTATAATTTATATTACTCATTTATTGATGTCATTAGGTATTAGTATCATTATTACCATTAATGTCATTGTTCATATTTTGCATGTATGTTAAATTTTAAATTTATTTTCTTATGCCTTTTATGTTAGATATTACTTTAGGCTTTATTATGCATGTTAAGTTTTATTATTCTTATGTTATGTTTTCATGCACATCTTAGGAGTATTAAAATTGATTGTCACTAATCTTTCATGCATGTTAATCACCATTATTAATAAATTGCATTTGCCATGATGTTATCTCACTTTATGCTTGTTAAATTGCATCATAATTATTTTTATGCATGTTATAGTATCTTAGGCATTTATATGGTCATTATACATATTATCTTTTATGTCATCTCATCTCTTTGGGTTAATTTCTAACATGAATCTCTTCTATTTTATTTTTGGTTGCAAATCATTGTTTTATTCTCATTTGAGCACCAATGCACGAGAAGGAGGATATGCGGACTTTGGTATTTTCATTGCACATTTTCAATTCTCATTTTATTTATATTTCCTTGTATATATTCGTTGAATAAAATGTTTTTTTATGCACGCATGAATAAAAACCACACAAATATTTCTAATAAATTAATTTGGATTTTTCATAATAAATGGGACCAATGTCCTAATTTTTATCCCAAATAAATCATCACATCCAAAATGTTTTCTTTAATTGTGCATGCGGGGACCAAAGTCCTCATAATTAATAAATTCCCCGGTTTTATGCATGTTTGCACTTTTAAATGGGAGTTGTATTCCGCTCCTGGTATTATTGTAATTTATCTTTGATGTTATTTTTGATGTTATTATTGTATTCCGCTTTTAAATTAAAATTGCATCATGTGGAGAGAGAGCGAGTTAATAAACTCAAAACCAAATTATAAAATTAATCAAGGTAGAAATAGATGCGAAGTCCCGAACCCATTCTCTGGTCTTTGGGCTCAAAGAGGCTAGAGGTTTACCCTCCAAGACACCTCTTGTGTCAAGAGACTTAGACATTAATCCTAGGCTCCTTTGGGCGAGAGGTTTAACCTCCAAGACCCCTTTGGCTTGCCCAAAATGGATAAAAGCGTTGTCTTTGGACTTAAGGAGGCGAGAGGTTTACCCTCCAAGACCCTTCTTATGCTCTATGACCTAACAAATCCTAGGCTCCTTTGGGCGAGAGGTTTACCCTCCAAGACCCCTTCGGCTTGCCCAAAATGGATGAAAGCGCTGTCTTAGGCTCTCCGAGGCGAGAGAAACTTTCCCAATATTTTATTGGGTGGCGACTCCATGAAACCTCCTTGTTGCCCAAAATAGACGCACTTGTAATTCGTTACAAGTTGTCAACGGACCTCAAATGCCCGATCGCCCTCAAGCGGGCGGTCAAGGGGCGCCCATGCGGGTCCCGCGTGCGTCACACTATGACAGTTCATTAGAGATTGCCAATATGTTTTTTATTAAATGCAAAGTGAAAATAAAGTCAAATGTATGTGCTATGTCTTACAAACCATTAGCGTCAGTTCTTTGATCTGGACTTAATCCATATTCTCTAATAATCTCAAGGACATCTACTATTGCTGAAAATTGAAGGATTAAATTTATCAAAGTGCTATAATGTGACCTTTAACGAGTATCAGCACTTTCTTTGAGACCAATTTCTTGATTCGAACCATGACCACTTTCATTTTCAAGTATTTCTTTACCTTTAGCAACTTGTTTTTCATGAAGCATGCCATGTCCCTTACATGATCCTCCAACAACATTCAATAATGTAGAAACTAAGTTGAAAAGAGAAGCAACTTGGATATGATTCTTGGAAATGGCAACAAGTATGAGTTGCAATTGATGAGCAAAGTAATGAATAAATAAAGCAAATAGATTTTCTTTCAATATCAAACTCTTAAGACCATTAAATGGACCCTGCATATTACTAGCACCATCATATCCTTGTCAACAAATTCTTGATATACTCAAACCATACTTGCAAAATAATAGCTCAATTGACTTTTTCAATGATAAAGCGGTAGTGTCACTAACATGCATTATACAAAGAAAATGCTTAACAACACATCCCAACTTGTTAACATAATGTAAAGCAACAACCATTTCTTCTTTGTTGGATACATCACGTGACTCATCAACAATAATAACAAAAGATTCATCCCTGAGATCATTTATTATAGCATTAATTATCACAATTGCAATGGCATTAATAATATCTTTCTGAATGTTAGGAGCAGTTAATCAATTATTCTCAGGAGCATTTTGCAAAATTACATTTTTTAAACCTTTATTGTGATCACTAAGAAATTTGAGAAGCTCAAGAAAGTTACCTTGATTAGATGAACTTTCTGACTCATCATGACCACAAAAAGCTATTCTTTGCTTTAAGAGTAATCGAATACAATCAATTGATACAGTTAATCATCTTCGGTACAAGTCACGAACTTGATCAATTTGCTTAGAAAAAAACAACTTTAATGTGCTGATTTTGTTTCATTAAACTCTCATAATTCCTTTTAGCAATGTTGTGAGCATTATTTGGACATCCAATGTGAAGGTTCAATTTATGTTTTTTGTTCCATTTGGTAAAACCCTTCGATACGAATACCTCACCTCCTGATTGCTTTGCAATATCAGGCTTGAAAAGATAATAACACACGCAATGTGTAGCATCTTATGCTTTGCTATGCTATACTCTAACCAAATATTGAATTCGTTAAACCAAGAGGGACAAAATTGACAAAATTTATCCCTAAATTTTCTCTTAGGAAAATCATGTTGCCGGGGTAGATATGGCCCTATTTGCAAGTAATATCTTATAATCTTATCTCGGTCATTAGGATGTTAATATGACATTTTAGGGCATAGACTAGGATCTAATGGAAGCTCTTCCAAGTTAATATCAACTTTATCAAAATTAGTTTCAAGAGACGTTAAAGAAGCTTGATCAGAATTTATTTTCTTTTGAGAAATTTATCCATACCCTATATCAATGAAAAAAAAATACCTATTACATATTATTCGAGACCACAAGGCCATAACCTCAAACAACTAATTCACAATTAATCACACACTGCCTAAACTATTTATATTTTCTAACAATATCATTTCATATCAACATTAATATACTTAAAACAAAATAAAAATAAACAAAACAAACAAAACAATTAAATATAAATTTTAGTGGTAGCAAACCTTAGTATTTCGCAAAATAACCCCAATCCTTCAAAATACTTCACCGAAATTAACTTAAACTTCTACTTCCTTGCCTTTCTCCTTCTTCTTCAAATTTTCTTCTTCTTCTATAGAACCATTTCCATTATTAATTCAACAATACACAGAAATTATATCATTAAAATGAATAATTAGTAGCCAAAATAATGAAATTAAATTATTGTAAGCTTTAAACACCAAATCCCCAAATTTAGATGTTTAAATCCCTAACCCCCAATTCTTTCCCCCTACTAATTTTCTCAAAATTTCAAGTTTTTCATCACTTATGTTCACCCTTGTACACCCTTGTAGTCGCGGTTCAAGGAGGAGAGGACCGGTGGTGACAAAAAAGGGAAAAATGAAGGTTGCAACCCGAAGCAAAAATGCAAGAGGAAAGGGGAAAAGAACGACTACAGCCATTATATATAGAGAGAGAAAAAGAGGGAGGGAGAACCGGCAACCAGCGGTGGTGGACGGAGCGGAAGAGAGGGACTGTGGCAGTGGCGAAAGGAGGGGATGGATCACAAAAAAAATCGAGGCTAGAACACAAGGAACAAATGAAAAGAGAAAAGAAAGAGAAAAGCAAGAGCAAAACAATGCTGTTTTAGGGGTAAATGGGGTAGAATTTTTTTTTTATATGCCTAGAAATGTTGGGTTTTTACTCGTACTATTTGGGTCACCATTATTTTCGGGCATTAAAAATATACTCCCTTATAAAAAAATTTTTTATTTTATTTACATGCCCAAAAATATCAGGGCACTTAAAATTTGAGAGGGGACACTTAAAATAATTTAGAGGGGTCATAAGTGTAATTTACATATATATTTAAAAAAATTAAAAATAATTTAGGGGAGTCACAAGTGTAATATATATATATATATATATATATATATATATATATATATATATATATATATATATATATATATATATATATATATATTAAAATTGAGGGTGTGCACAGTACAACGTGGCTATGCCCATGATTATTATATATAATGGAATTTTACCAATTAATATAATTATATGAGTATATAGTTATCTTACTAATTAATTTTATTTATTTTAGTATTACTCAATGAGTACTCATCTATTTTTGACCCAATACATATAAGAGTATGTAAATTAATAATTTAATTATATATAGTAGTTGTTATATATAATGAAATTTTAGTTGTACATTTAAAAATGATAATAGAAAAAAATCAAAATTTTTAGAGTGAATTAAATATTAAACTTGAGAGTTTTTAGGAGGAAATTTTTTTTTTTGAGTTTTTGGAGGAAATTAAAAATTGAGTTTAAGGAATTGATGGGTTTTTAAATATTAAAAAATAATTTTTTGAGGTAAAAAAAATTAAAAGGAAATTTATTTGTAAGGTAATGACTTTAGACAAGCTTAGAAGCTTTTTACTCTCGTTATAGCTGAAATTCTTATTTGTTATAAAAATTGGTTGAAATTGGCTACAGTTTTGGTTCAAGAGGCATAAGCTAAACAACTTGAAAAGTTTAAATAAGTAATTACTATGTTTGCGTAAAGTCTTAAACTGTGTATTTAATGCTTAAAACTTTCTAGTGGTCTAATTATCTAATTTTTTTGTTATCTTTTTTTAGATATTGCTTGAAATTCCCAAATCAATGCAAATATAATACAGAGAAGTACCATAAAATGTTAATTTTTAAATTTTGTACTTTACTTAAATTTAATTGTACTTATTAAAATATTTTAATTATATTTGTATTTATTATTGTATATATTTATTTATTTTACAAATTTTTAAAAATATTGAATTATCGAAAATACCTTATTGTTTTGTATATCGAAAGAATCGAAAAATTGAACCGAATTGAATTGTTCTGAATATTTGAAAGTACTATACCAAATTTTTTCGAAATTTCAAGATAATAACAATACATAATTTTTAAAATATCTGAAATTTCAAGACAGAGATTTGCAAATTTTTGGATGATATTGGACTATGTATATCCCTAATTTCGATAATTGGTGCCCCTGAATTTAGCCATTATGACTTTATTGATACAAAATAATCCTTCGGCGGTTTTTTAAATTTTGTCCACTTTTATTTTCACTTAAATTAAAAAATTGTAATTATTATGGTTAGTAGAAAAAAACTTTTCACATGACTTTCCTATTATATCTATTGTATATATAAATGATAGAGTTTGGGTGCGCCCATGACTCTAATTTGGATAAAGATCCAATCCAGATTAAATTGAGTTATTTAATCTGATTAAAATTACCAAATCTTATCTCAGAAAGAGTCTGAGTTAAACTAGAGTTATGGCTCTAGCCTTTAGGACCTCTATAAATAGAGGTGAGGTCCTCATTATTTGGTAACGAGAAAACGTATACGCCGCAAGGCTGCTTGTTCCCACTCACAGTTTTCTGTCTTAATTTTCAGGGGCATTTAGATTGTGAACAAGTTGCTCTTATTCCGAGTGGATAAAAGCCGGACCAGTGACCAAAAACAAACGGGATCTTGGTAGACGCTTCCGCAACGAGTTTCTGCGCTACAAGAGGTAGGTATCATTTATTAATGTTACCTCCACGTTAATTATATGTGTATAATTTTCCATCATTGGTATCAGAGCCGTTGTTTTTGCGTCCTGGCATGTGGCTAAATGGATCTAAAATTTTATGTGTAAAATTATTAGATCTGGGATGCATTGGACACAACAAAAATTTATTTTTGTGTGAAAAATATATATGCGTGTATATTTCGGCTCGATTCCGTAGGCCCGCTATGCCAAAAGCGAGAGAAACCTCATCCTCCGAATTCTCCATTGATACGACATGCTGTTTTTTCCATTCATTCCTTTCAGCCACATGGATAGTTCTATGTGTACACCAAAACCCGAGGGGACGAACATGAGTGTTCTAAACGGCTAGCTAGAAGTCAGGATTTTTTATTTTTGACCTCACCATTAGATTTACAGACCCTGAAAACCCCCCACTGGCTGGAATCGGAGGACGAAAATCGATCGGCAAGGCGGCGCGTGTACTACACGCGGCGCACTACGTTCGGCGCGTGCGTGTGGGCGGTGGCCCACACGCGTGTTGCCACGTGTCAGCAGTGTTGCGTCACTGCTGACACGTGGCCTAATAGCCGATCGCCACGTGGATGGCAGAGGCCATGCCACGTGGCACAACATGGGGCGGACACGTGGGCAAATAAGAGGACGACACGTGGCTGATTAAGGTCATGCCACGTGTTCACATGACGTGTCATACGTGTGACACGTGGCCCAACCAAGGAGAGACACGTGGACCACTGAGGTGGTGCCACGTGTCATGCCATGTGTTATTGATGACGTGCCATCAATGACACGTGGCCCAATCACTTGCCGCCACGTGTCAGACCGAGGTCTGCCACGTGGCAATGCTGACGTGTCGCGCGTAACACGTGGACCAATGAGACACCGACACGTGGCGTCGACTGTGCCACATGGCACCAGCTGGACCAATAGCATTCTGACACGTGGCTTGATTAGATGCTGACACGTAGCACGCTGTGGTTGTGACACGTGTCTGGTCGAGTGGGACGCCGCGCGTGTGGCGCGTGAGCGCGTCTTCCTCCCCTTAGTCGGCGCATGTGGGCGCGTGTGGTGCCCTCTGACCACCATTTTAGCTCCATTTTTTGTGAAATTGATTTTTCAAATTATTTCTGATTTTTTGGTCATGTTTTCAAAATTTTTTAATGACCAGAAAATATATTTTGTAATTTTTGATATTTAAATGTGTTTAATTTCAAAATAAAATATTAAAAATTTGTAGAAAATGTGTTTTCTGCTTTCGAAAATTTTTGAAAATATTTTGAAATTTTTTTTGGGGTTTTGTCCTTATTTATTGATTGATATGCATTTCAATCATGTGTATTTATATATGAGTGTATAAATTTTTCCTGTAATATATTACAGAAATATTGAATAAGGACAGCCGGTTCTTCCTTAAGAAACGCATAGGTTGCTTTGAGAATTGCAAAAGTGCAATCAATAAGCAAAATGAAAATGCGAATGAAGATTTGAGCTGATGACATTGATGCAATAGTGCATCATAAAATACATGTGTGAGAACAAATGCAAGAGTGCATTTGAACTGGTGGTCTGAGTATGAAAATAAAATTTTGGTTTGAGTTACCAAAAGAAAAGTGTTGAGAAGTAACACTAAAATTCTGTGATGGTGTTGAGAAATGGACGAGCGTGAATTGTCCATGGCTTCATCAATGGACTTATGAGTCGCTTGATGAATTGATTAAATCAGTCAAACAAATAATCCCAATATCAAGAAAGATTTTATGAAATCTAGACTTCTATAATAATTGACATAAGTGTCAATTTGAGTTGGCGTTTATATTTATTAAAATAGGATTTATGTTTCCTATTAATATTTGACATGAGTGTCTGATTTTGAAATTATTGGATTTTTTGTTAAATAAATGTGTTTATTTACTTATAATGATGGCATTTAAGTTTATAATAAATGAGTTTATTTTAATTGTTAATTGCCTTGCGATATTTTATGAGTAAAATGATTGCATGCTTCTTAAGTAAAGGCTTAATAAAGATCCCCTCATAAGTTTGAGAACTTGATAATCCAATAATTCAGATTTATTATGCATGAAATTTTAACCTATAAGGTTGGACATTAGGATTTAGAGGGTAATTGGATACTATAAGTAGCCTTTTCGAATTTGAGCCTAATAGAAAATTTTATTAGGTTATTATTTCAGGTGTATAATAAATTGCATGTGTTGTCTTATCTCCTTTAAATATGTGCAACATTGTTCCATTTGAGATCAGAGGATTTTAATGGATGCTGCTTGCAAGTTATAATTATGAAATCTGGAATACAAAGATCCAGTATGTGCTTGAAGAGCAAGAGGCTCTTAAATCTTCAAGTTCGGTTATGGCTGAACTTGAGGATGACACTATAACGCAGCATAAGCAGGACCGAAATGCCTATGTCGCATCACATCACTAAGCAATTTCGTAAGTATCAAAATGCAATGGATCTGTGGATCGCTTTGCAGGAGAAGTTCAGAGATGTGACTCTGAATAAGCTCCGATCATTGAAGATCAAATTTGATACATGTCAGAAAAAGTCTGATTATTTGATGCGAAAACATCTAAAAAATATGAAAAGAAAAGTGAGTTTAGTGAACTCAGTCATAAGTGACTGATGAGTAGAAGGTCCAAACTATTATCCGTTCTTTACCCAAGAGTTGGTAGCGTGTGAGGATGTAACTAACTCACATAAATAAGCAAAAAAAAAGACATTTGAGGATGTCACTTGTTATTTGAAGCTTAAAAGAGGCCGTCTGACAGTGATTAAGGTCAATGTCATATGGCATAGTTCTGTTCTAATAGAATGAGTTCTCATTAGAATAAGATAATAAGCTTCATCAATAGGATAAAGAAAAGGCTTGAGAGCCTGAAAAGCAAAAGGAATAGAATCATGATAGGTCCAAAGGCAAAAAGGAGATAAACTTTTCAAAAGTGAAATGTTTCAATTGCCTAAAAGGACACTTTGCAAAGAGACTGCATTGTGCCTAAAAAGATACACTATTCTGACTCAAGAGTGAGTGAAATTTATTTATCTAGTTCTGAATTTCATCCTTTGTGGATGATAAGTTTAGAACCAATGGACCGTATAACAAGGGATAGGGATACCATTGTTATGAAATTTAGGTTCTGTTCTTACTTTATTGAAATTTGTTGTCAATTTATATTGAGGATAACAGTGCACGCTTATGCTTGAATGATTTTATTGTTATGGATGTGGACCATAAGTATTTGAGTAAAACTATTTTTCCTTTAATTTATTATTTTTCACATAGTTATGAGGACAATGTGAAATTATGGCATGCTAAATTAAATCATATTTAACAAGACCGAATGAGTCGGTTAGTTAAAATAGGTTTAATAAGTGATTTAAATAAGTTTGAATTGTCTATGTGTGAGCATTGCCTAAAAAGGAAAAACTAGTTAGAAAATCATTCGAATAAGGAACTAAAGCCAATTTTCATTGCAGTTAGTCCATTCTGACGAATGTGGTCAATTGAATGTGAGGGTGAGGCATGAGGCCTACTATTTCATCACATTTATAGATGACTGTACTAGGTATGGTCATGTCTATTTGATTTCTCACAAGTCAGAAGCATCGAGTTGCTTCAAGACTTATATGAGTATAGTTGAGAATCAATTAGATAAAAAGATCAAAGCTTTAAGAACTGACAGACAGTCATCTATAAATGTGATGAAAAGATCAAAGCTTTAAGAACTGACAGAGGTCAGTAATATCTTAAAGATAAATTTAAAGCTTCATGTGATGAAAATGATTGAACATTAGTTGTTCATTCCTATAAATCCACAACAAAACGGTGTTGAGGAAAGGAGAAATAAGACTCTCCTATATATAGTTAGATCTATGATGATAGAGGCAAATTGCCTATCTCTTATTGGGGAGATGTTTTATTAACTATCACATATGTTCTGAACTGTATGCCCTCTAAATCTATCATTATCATAACTTATAAGTTGTGAACTGGTCGACAAGTTGACCTAAGACATTTACAACCTTTGGGTTATAATGCTTACGTCCATGATACCTCAATTTGGTAAATTTAAGACCAAGAGGTAAAACGAGTATCTATGTGAGATATTCTGAAGTATCAAGAGGATACATTTTCATGGGTCAGTAAGAAATGGCATAATGATAGAATTTGGATCACTAGACGTCATATTCTTAAGAGAATGCATTTTTCAAAGTTGGGCGAAGTGAATTACGATTTCACTTTATATTTCAGGAAGAGGCCATCAGGATCACTCCATCCGAGTGGGAGGGAGTTAGAGGAAAAAGGTTAAGACCTTCATCCTCCAAACGATCCAGATGTTCGAGACCTGATATGAATGGGAGTATTCTTGACTCCTGTGGGAGGAAAGAATACGGTATTCCTGACTCTAGTGGGAGTATGGAACATAGTCCCAGTGGGAGCATTATGAATTACGATGAATATATGAGACATGTTCATCAAGATTCAGAACTGTAAAAATCTAAAAGGATAAGTGTTCTATACTGACGATTTAAAATCGAAGACTAGAATGAAGCCCTTTTAGTTATCCCACAAGACAAGAAAGGGCATAATAATATTCAAAAAGCTTTTTCATGCCCATTTAAGAGAAAAAATGGACTAAAGCAATGGAAAAGGAAATGGCATCCATAGATCAAATCATGTTTGAGAACTAGCTGATCTACTGGAAGGACGCGAATTGAGAATAAATGTATTCTCAAAGTAAAGCGAAAGGCTAAAAAAGATATCGAAAGATATAAGGCTCAGCTAGTCGCTATGGGGTTCATACAATAGGAAGAGATTGACTATGAGTAGACTTTCTCATCAGTTGTAAATAAAATTTACGTCCATAAGGTTCATTCTAGCCATAGTGGTGAGTTTGAACGTAGAGCTTCATCAAAAGGATGAAAAGACTACTTTTCTCAATGGAGAAATGGATGGACCAACCTTTAGGTTTCATCGAAAAGGCAGCAAACATAAGGTTTGCTGATTGATGTGTTCAATCTATTGCCTTAAATAGTCTTCAACACAATAGTACTTGAGACTTCATCATTAATCATGTCGAATGTGTTCAATATGATTGATGAAGATCATTGTGTTTATAGTAAAAGCTCTGAAAATGAATTTATCATTTTGGCATTGTATGTATACGACATACTTAAAACTGAAAATGATAAATGGTACGTAAATGAAATCAAAGATTGGTTATTGTACAACTTTGAGACAAAGGAAATGGGTCATGCATATTACATTCTTGAAGTTAAGATTTCAAGAGATCATTGGAGAAGATTGTTGTCTGTTTCTTGAGAGAAATATGTCAACAAAGATCTTGAGCGATTTAATATGCAAAACTGTAAACTCATACATAACCCCATTGCCAAGAATTAGTTTCTTAGCAAAGATGTGTGTCCCATGAAGTCAAAAAAAAAAAAGAATGTATGAGGAACGTTCTATATGACAGTGCCCTGGGTAGTCTTATGTATACAGTGTTGTATATAAGACATGATATATACTATGCAGTGAGCATGGTTAATAAATATCAATCTAACCCAGGCAAAGCACATTAGAAGCAATTGAAAAGATACTTATATACCTTAAAAGTACTGCAGAATATTCTCTCTATTTTCAAGAAAATGATCTGCATTGAGAGAAAACAGAGACATTGATTGGGTAGGAGATGTGAATGAGAGGAAATCCATTCCAGGCTTCATATTCTTGTTTGGCAAGAGTGCCATCTCGTGGAGTAACAAGAATTAAGCCTGTGTAGCCCTATCAATAGTGGAAGTTGAATTTGACACTTCCTAAATTGCAGTAAAGGAGACAGTTTGGATGAAATGGTTTGTGAGCCATTTAAGAGTAACTGTCTTAGAGGTATTAATGACAGTCTATAGTGACAGTCAGTCATTGATAGCTTATAGTGGAACTAAGCATATCGACATTAAATATCAATACGCGAGAAATATTGTTGCACAAGGAGAGATGTGAACTTACAGTACGTTTCTATGCATGCAGATCCATTGAGTAAACCTATAACGAGAGATGTGTCTTGAGAGACACATTAGATCTCGAGATTGTGTAGAATTTAATTGGTACTGTTATATTTTATATAATCCCTTAACGTTATTATTTGCAAATAATAACTAAAGTTCATTATTGGCAATACATGAGTGTGAATGTTTATGTGTAAATATTTACTGTTATTGATATGAGATTGAGCATGTCGGACAGAGAAGTAGCCCACTCACAAGGGTGTTTACCTTAGTTTTGTCAATGAGTTGGCAAAAACTAAGATGAGGCGATTTTTGAACATATGAGAATGCTCGAGAGCCTGTTCAAAATAAAAGTGCTGTCTTGCAGAAATTATAAGATGAGTCTTATTAAGGCGCAAGATAAAGACATACATAAAGTTGTATGCTTTGGATTGAGATCCAAATAAGGATTGTATGGAATCCGATGGTAAGTTATATGTAACTACCATATTCTGTCTAAAAAGCCAGAAGTAGTCCTTAAGTAAGCAAACTAAAGTTGGGTGCTTCGGTGCATCGCAACCTTACGCTTCTGTATGGTGTTTGATATACACATTATTAAAATATGAGACATGCGCTCCTTTAAGGGAAGGAAAGAACACCATAACACATGTTTTATACCGTGTGTGCTTATGTGACCACAGGGATGGGAATTTAATAATATTAATGATCTCAACTTTCCCTATTGTGAGACCCTATTTATATCTTCGACCCTTAGAACCCTTAACTTATCCCTGAAGTATGGTTAAATGTGGCTAGCTTAGTTAGTTTCCAAGAGGTTCGGGAAAAATTTAGGCCTGGCGGATCTAACTAGAAAAGCGAGTTGAATCATGATGGATGGCATACAGTAAGAGGGGAAGATAGCCTTTGGATCACTTTCATAATGTTTTGTGATTCACCGGCATGCCTATTATAGTTTCTATGAGTAGAAACATAATAGTGAACACGAAAATTATTTTATGAGATCATGAGTTAAAACAGTGAATGTGAGAAGGCAATCTAGGGTTAGGCATACATGCAGAAGAGGATCTTGTTTTGACGAGACGTTATATATCCCTAACAGGTGTATAGCACTAGTGCTCTCGAGTTATGCTGGTCACACAATCTATTTGCCAGTATAACTGAAGATTAAGACTGGAATGCGTTCCGTCATGTGCGAGTGGGAGATGATAGAGTTTGGGTGCGCCCATGACTCTAATTTGGATAAAGATCCAATCCAGATTAAATTGAGTTATTTAATCTAATTAAAATTACCAAATCTTATTTCAGAAAGAGTCTGAGTTAAACTAGAGTTATGGCTCTAGCCTTTATGACCTCTATAAATAGAGGTGAAGTCTTCATTATTTGGTAACGAGAAAACGTATACGCCGCAAGCGTGCTCGTTCCCACTCACAGTTTTCTGTCTTAATTTTCATGGGCATTTAGATTGTGAACAAGTTGCTCTTATTCCGAGTGGATAAAAGCCGGACCAGTGACCAAAAACAAACGGGAGCTTGGTAGACGCTTCCGCAACGAGTTTCTGCGCTACAAGAGGTAGGTATAATTTATTAATGTTACCTCCACGTTAATTATATGTGTATAATTTTCCATCAATAAAATAAATAATTAAATATTATTGAAACTATAAATATATGATTAATAATATAATATGAAAAATTTAAATTGTAATTAATAAGATAACATTAAATAAAGATATAACAGATAATTTATAGATTAACTTTAGTCAAAAAGAAAAGTAAACAATATTTTAAAACATATTAAAAAAGAAAAATAAAGAAATTAAAGGAAGTATAGAGTTGTGTTATTTATTAATACAAATTGTTTTATTGTGTACACAATAATTTAAATTGATTATGGTTATATGAGCATGAGTAAAATTAACCCATAAAATTATCGAAAGAAACAAAAGGACAGCAGAGTTATTTGAACCCACGCTTAATCAATTAATGGCAATATCATGGACCAAAAAAGAGTTATTGACATTATAAACATTTGTTATTTTTTAAGGACTTGCAGATAACATAAAAGCTTAATCCAATTCTACTAACCTTAAACGGATTTTTTTTTATTATTATTATTAATTGTTGTTATTATGATTTGATAGCCTATTGGAAGCTTATCCCAAAATCTTCATGGGTTCATTAAACGGATTCATATGATCTTAAAGGTTAAATTGCTTCCACGTAGTACAACATAAATATGGAGACGATAAATGTTGGTAAAAAAACTAACTATACAAATAATTAATCAAATATTTGTCAATATACCCACTAAATATTTGAACTTTTAGAACGTTATTACATCTGTGTTGTATTATTTTTTTTTTAATTAATCAAATATATGTCAATATACCCACCAAATATTTGAATTTTTAGAACGTTATTATATCTTTGTTGTATTAATTTTAAAAAAAAAAAAAATTAATGACGTGCATAAACCAAACTTAGGACTAATACTAGAAATTGTTAGACTTAGGTTATCCATCCCCACCCACTTCCCACCCTCCAAAAATTCTCTCGGCATAGGGTGAGCTCTATTAGTAGTAACTCTAATTTGACACACAAACAACAATTTAATACCATTTTTAGTAGCTCAAGACGTGATATTACCAAAAGTGAACAAAACCTCAAAAAAATGAAAAATTGGTCAAACCCACTAAGTCAAGAAAAGTACCAAAGGAAACAGTTTTGTCACATAAAAACGAGCAGTAGCAGCAGCAGCAACCCGCACACACATTTCAGCTCACCAAATCATACCTATTGAGCCGAAAACTGCACGCCAAGAAAAATACAAAACCACTTCAATTCTTCCCCCATATAACACATGTCTCTTACCTATTAATTATAACCACTACTCCAAATTTTCCTATCATCCAAACACCATGATCAACCCCACCAACAATTTCACTTGCCTTTTCTCCGATGACCTCGCCGGGAGATACAATCATCGGCGACCCTTTTTCTTCTTCTTGCAAGATATTCAAGTGGTAGAACTTATTCTTGCTCTTCTTGTCTTCATTGCTATACATTCTTTAAGGCAGAAGAAACGTTATGGGCTACCGACATGGCCGGTTCTAGGAATGTTACCCTCGTTGGCTATGGGCCTTCGAGGGAACATGTACGATTGGATCTCTAACGTAATTTGCGAGCAAAACGGTACGTTTAGATTCAAAGGGCCATGGTTTAGCAGCCTGAATTGTGTTGTTACTGCTGATCCAAGAAATTTAGAGCATCTTCTCAAGACAAAGTTCATTAATTTCCCCAAAGGCCAATACTTTCGTGACACGGTTCGTGATCTCCTAGGAGATGGGATATTCAACGCTGATGAGGATACATGGCAGAGGCAAAGAAAGACTGCTAGCATTGAGTTTCACTCTGCTAAGTTCAGGCAATTAACTACAGATTCATTGCTTGAACTTGTTCATTCTAGGCTCTTACCAATCCTAGAAAATGCTGTGGATAATTCGATTTCTGTTGATCTACAAGACATTCTTTTAAGGCTCACATTTGACAACGTTTGTATGATAGCATTTGGTGTTGATCCAGGGTGTTTGCGCTTAGGTTTGCCTAAAATCCCATTTGCTAAAGCTTTTGAAGATGCAACAGAGGCCACTGTGGTTCGTTTCGTCACACCAACTTGCATATGGAAAGCCATGAGATATCTTGACTTAGGAACCGAAAAGAAGCTAGGAATATCCATAAAAGGAGTGGATGAATTCGCGGAACAAGTTATTAGGAGAAGGAAGAAAGAGCTGTGTGATGATGATAAGCAAAGATCGGATCTTTTGACAGTTTTTATGAGGTTGAAAGATGAGGATGAGAAGCCATTTTCAGATAAGTTCTTGAGAGATATATGTGTGAACTTCATACTTGCTGGGAGGGATACTTCTTCTGTGGCACTAAGTTGGTTCTTTTGGCTTCTTGAACAACATCCTCAAGTTGAACGCAAAATTCTTGATGAAATAAATAAACTAGTGAAGGAGAGAAAAGATTCATTTGATCATACCACAACTCAATTGGTGTTTAGACCGGAGGAGATTAAAAAGATGGAATATTTGCAAGCTGCTTTGTCTGAGGCCTTGAGATTGTACCCTTCAGTGCCCGTGGATCACAAAGAGGTAACTTCTTTTTCTTTTTTATAACGGGATACATTTTTTTTATATGCTTCTACTGTTACTCTATTATTCCAAGGTTGCATAATTTTAATCCACTTTTTCATTTTAATTAATATTAAAATATAGTTCATCCTTTATATATATATATATATATATATATATATATATATATATTCTTTTAACATGTAAATTGATGAATACAATAGGAAAATTATAGATTTTTTTTCCTTTAAACATAATAACCACCATTTTTAAATGTGTGAAGAAAAAATAGACTAAAACTGATGAAATATTATTATTATTACAGAATTTTAATTAAATTTGTTTCTTTTTTTTTCTTCGCTCTTAATTCTTAGGTTGATAAAAACCTACGTATACAAACACACCATATTACTACCCGATGTTTTATTGCACACTGTATCTTCCTTTTGTTATTATTATTATTATTACTAATGATTTTTCGTCCTAATCTTACTATATTATAGGATCTTATGCTAATTGTCAATTATAAATTGTTGTTTCAATTAATAATTATTGGTCAATTGCTTAGATACCTAACGATATTTTTGTGGGAAATGGGGTTTATAATCTGCGAAGTAATTCGAGAACCTAGAAATAGGTAAACACCTAGAGACCTAATCTCTTCCATTGGGATTTGGGGCTTGGACCATGATACTACTTATATTCATGATAATGAATATATTTTTCAATTTTAAAATTTTTAAAATTTGAATGTTTCGTTTTTCATGCTACTTTGAATGCCATTTTTAAAAATTTGAAAAAAAAAATTACAAATATACTTTTATTTTATTATGTATCATTTCAATAAAATAGTAAATTTAACTTTGATCATATAAAAATTAAATGTTAAAATTAAAAATTGATAAATTAATCAATTGCTAATAATTTTTTATAAACTTATAATTTTTCAATTATTTTTTTAATTTTCATATTAAAATAAAAATGACCACTTAAAGAATACAATTTAATAATCACTTATTTAATCTAGATTAAATCATATCACTAACACATAAAAGAATTGCATTTCGGGTTTCAGGTACTTGAGGATGAAACATTTCCAGATGGTACAATTCTGAAAAAAGGAACAAAAGTGATATATGCAATATATGCAATGGGAAGAATGGAAGCAATATGGGGAAAAAACTGCAAGGAGTACAAGCCGGAGCGGTGGCTGAAAGATGGACGATATATGAGTGAATCCTCCTACAAATTCACCGCCTTTAATGGCGGCCCTCGGCTATGCTTAGGAAAAGATTTTGCTTATTATCAAATGAAATTTGTTGCTGCCTCTATCATATATCGCTACAAAGTGAAGGTGGTGAAAGATCATCTAGTGGTGCCTAAGCTTGCATTGACAATGTACATGAAGCATGGCTTGAAGGTTTCTCTTTTAAAGCGTCATTAGCCACATTTATAGCTAAGATTCTGATTAATTAAGGACAGTTCATGTATGTCAATATATATATATATATATATATATATATATATATATATATATATATATATATATATATATATATATTTTTATAGGGCTTTATTTATTGTTAGCACTGAACAATATACATCAATATTACTCGGAAAAGTGTAGCATGGAAACTACACATGAATAATGGATTTTATTGAGGTTGGATTTGTTCGGTGATGGTTTTCTATCCATCTGTAGAATTTTTCTGTGGTGTTGTTCTTGATGATTCATACTAATAAATAAGCAAACTTACAAGTTGGTCTCCAATTTCTTGCAAAATTCTCGGTTCAAGCCACATTCTGAACCTGCACATATCAATGACTATTTTCATATACCTCAGCAATACGTGAAAAAGAAAACACTAAATAGTGATTGATTATCGTCTGGAAATTATACATTCTTTTTCTTCTCTCAAAAAGAAACTCGTACTGTGACAACCTTACCAAGTCCAAAATAAGACCCAGTAATGGAATGTCCCAGACCTCTTAATAATATACCCAATTTTCAACGCTGGAAAAAAAAATAGACCCCCAACTGATTTTTAATAATGATCGGTATTTAATGTTTACTAGAAAACCCGACAGAATTTTTTCTATACTTGTCCCTATACCCCCTGTGGATAAAAAAAAAAAAAAAAAAATTAAACTACTAAATCTTCATCTCCTTACAAACTCCAACACAATAATTTCCCAACCTCCTTAATGGTAATTTAATATCTATAATCTCATCATTCAATCTAATCATCTACAATATAAATATAAATATATACACATACTTTAGTATCATAAGGTAACCATTGTCCATAATTAATTACATCATTGAATTGTCCACTTGCATATATATATATATACAAAATATTCTTTACTTTTATTAGTACACTTGTCATATGGATTCAAACCAAAAGCTAATATCGTAAACTTATGCATCCAACTTGAAGTGGGAGTCCAACTATTAGGTATAAACATAGGAGGGCAATTAAGTAATTTTTATAGGGGTAGTTAAGTAATTTTTATGGGATACTTAATTTGGTTGATTTCAGTTGTTTTTTATGAATTTTCTGTTTTGTTTACTAGTGGAAGAAAAAAAAAGTTCTTACACAGCTGTATTAGTAGGGTTGTTAAAGGAAAGAGAGTGTGCATGCTCTTTTGTTCGCTAGTGCAGCCAATGATTGGCTGATTTTTTTTATTATGTAACGGTTTCTTCTGTTGGGAGAACTATCAGAATATTGAATGCAGATTTTCTCTCTCTATCTCTCTCTCCCACTCTCATTTTTCCTTTGTTTCTTCTTCTTCTATTCTGTATTAAAACCTCCATTTCTGGAAATGAAATCCAGAAATTATTTATCCATCATCTAAGTTAGGATTTAGTCCTAAAAAACTGGTATCAGAGCACCCTTCGATCCATATTCTTCATACTGCAGAATGGGAAAAAACTTTCAACCTCCATTGAAGAGCTAGAGTAGCAGCTTAGATCTCTTAGTTCTAAAATGGAGGAACATAGAGATACTTGCATTCCTCAGATGGAGTCTAGGATTGGGAACATGGAGAGTAGGATAACTGACTTCCAGCTGGAGCACCAACAGATGATGGAGGCATTAATGTAGGAGTAACACAGCCTGAAGCTTGAGCTCAAGCAAGAGAACCACAACTTTATGGCCTATCTAGCCCAGCTTATTTAAGGACTCTAGCTACCCAACCATCACCCAAACCCAAGCAAGCAGCAGTAGTAATAGAGGTAAGGATCCACAAGTTTTCACTAATGATACTCCTAGATCTGATAGGGGAATCCTGCCAAACCCAAATGAGCAAACTAGTATAGGGAAACCTTACTTCAAGAAGCTACCACCTACGTATGACGTATAGTTTTTTAAGGGGGAAGGGAGTCAAACGTGTGTTAGCAAATGTAGGAAATACTTTCAGATTTTTGAATTATTACCGGAGAGGCAAGTGGACCTTGCTAGCTTACTTTTGCAAGGTAGAGTAGAATCATGGTTCCTGAATTGGAGTAAGGATAAAGAGGGGTTAGGATGGGAGGAATTTTTTAAAGCAAAATGTAGGAGATTTAGAGAAGTGAAGGAGGAAAAAACAGTAGAGGAGTTCCAAAGACTTAGGCAGAATACTAATGTAAAAGGCTATGTAGGCAGGTTTGATGAGCTTAAGCCTAGGATGGAAAAACTCTATCCACAGCACAGTGAATCCTATTATGTATCCTGCTTCATTAGAGGGCTAAGAGATGAAATTAGGAGTGTTGTCAAGATGTTTAAGTCCCCAGATTTGTATATTGATAACTTAAAATTAGTACTTAGTTTTGATAGTATTTTCGTATGATTTTTGGGTGTTTAGTTGTGTTTATTGTCATGTTGTGATTACTTTAGGTTAATTTTGTCAATCTTAGTTAAATTAGAATTTTTATGCATTTTTGTTAGTTTTTTGATTGAGTTGGAATTGTGTTTGCAAGTAAATTTTAGGTACCTCACGGTCACAACCAAACTGGTTGTGACCGTGACATACAAATAGTTCAAAACATAATCTAGGCATACATACCTCACGGTCACAACCAAAATGGTTGTAACCGTGAGATAAATCTTCATCAGGCAGAATACAGGCAGGAAGCACCTCACGGTGGCAACCAATCTGGTTGTCACCATGACATAAGAAATTCCTGGACAGTAGATGAAGTTGAGCATCTCACGATGGCAACAAATCTGGTTGCCACCGTGACCCTCCTCCTGTGTATCCAGCAGAATCGCATCTTCGACAGTCTCACAGTGACAACCATTTGGTTTTCACCGTGACCCATGATACCTCACGGTGGCAAGCACTTCATTGCTACCGTGACCCCTCGAGATCTATAAAGTTAAATTTTATTTTTGGCTATGGGAGAGATATTTTTGAGGATTTTTTCAATTAGGGTTTTGAGATCTGGAATTTTTCTAAGCTTTTCTATTGTTCTTAATTAAGGATTCATTATTTTTCTTTAGATTTAAATTACAAGTTAAGATAATTACATAAAAACGTATAGATAAATTTCTTTACACAGCAATTTTATTTAGATTTCTATAGTCTTGAGCTATTCTCCATCGAAGATTCGAAGAAGAAGATTGGAGAACGTGGGCTTCAATCGGGATTTCTTCCTCAATGAATTTCTGGGTTTATTTTTTCCTTTTTCTTTTTAATTTTGTAATGGATTGTGAGTAGTCTCATAGTTATTTTGGGGATCTTTGAATCCCCTACCCATGATGTGAATTCTGAACATCTTTTGGATTAATTTATATGAATGAAAGGTTTATCTCACTATTGCTTATTGATTAATTTAGGGTGTTTATTTTCTCGGGTTAATTTCCAGCTTTGATGTATGGTTTTCATCATGTATCTTTATTGGATGTTTAGCTTGTATGGATTGAAGGCTTTAAATGTTTTTACTCAATTTTTCTATTATGAATGCTGTATCTTGTGGACGACTCCGGATAGGGAATCTATTTCTGCAGGATTTTATGATTTAAAATTAGAGGAGGGAGTGAGATAAATAAGTTTTGGGTTATTTGGCTCCGGAATGGGAAAGCAAACCGATTTAGGATTTTAGACCCATGATTAGGCTAATTGTATGGCTTGTTCCGGATTGGGATGTTGTGCAATTAGAGTAGCTGGCTCCGGATTGGGATGCTTGGGTTAAGAGGGTTATCCCGAATTCATTTGTATATGTTTCTTAGATTAAATAAATTCACATTTGGGTACGGGGTGGATGAGTGAACCCGAGCAACGTTTCTTTTATATCGATTTCTCTTACTTGTTAATTCCTTTGCTATTATTTCATTTTTGCCAAAAATTACTGTTAGTTTCATTTATCAAATTCTATTTGCATGTTTTGGATATTTAATTCCGTTATTTTTAATTAATAGTTAACTCATTCAAATCAATCAATTGGGAATTCTTTAGCATACACTTGATTTTCTTAACTTGCACACACATTCCCTTAGGTATGATAACTCGGGGTCCTAATTACCACTTTATTACTTGCCTATTTAGTACACTTGCTGAGATCGCGTTAAGTTTTTGGCGCCGTTGCCAGGGATTGGCGTTGTTTGTGAGTTTTGATTGTTATTTGTATGTATTTTCTTTTTCTTAATTTATTTTTGCTTATTCTTTTCAGGTAATCGTGGTACATGAACAGATTGAGACAAGGGCCAATCGTACCCTACGATTCTGAAATCGAGAGGACTTTACATCAACGTAGGAGAGATAATAGAGAGAATAATATGGAAGATCCTCCTATTGATGAACTTCCTCCCGAGAATGAACAAGTGTCGAGGGCATAAGAAGAAATGCCGGGTAGGTATAGGGAAGAGGTACCTAGGCGGAGGATGATAAGGGATTATGCTGTACCGAGATGGATTGAAGATCATAGGACAATTGTGCTGCCTAGGGGAGTATCATTTGAGCTTAAACCAGCAACCATTACCATGGTACAGAGGAATTAGTTTTCTGGGTCAGAGTTGGAAGATCCTGCACAGCACCTTGATATATTTTTGGAGGTTAGCGATACGGTTCAGATTTCGGGTGTCACATCTGATGCAGTGAGGCTGAAATTGTTTCCTTTTACATTGATTGACAAAGCGAGGGAATGGCTTCAGATGTTACCAAGCCAATCGATTAGGTTATGGGATCAGTTGCAAGAGAAGTTTCTAATGAGATTTTTCCCTCCTACCAAGACTGTAAAAATCCATAACAGTATTATGGGTTTTAACCAAATGAATGAGGAGCCGTTTCATGAGGCTTGGGAGAGGTTTAGGAGATTATTGAGAAGCTGTCCACACCATGGGATAGCTGTTTATCATCTGATGACAATCTTTTATTCTGCAGTTACACCTCAAACAAGGTCTCTGTTGGATGCATCATCGGGAGGTTCTTTTATGAATAAGATGCCGGAAGAAGCTTTCCATTTGTTGGATGAGATGGCAGCAAACGATTCTCAATGGGCTACTCCTAGATCAGTTCCGAAAAGGCAAGGGATACATAATGTGGATGAAGTGTCAATGCTAAAGGCACAAATAGAGACAATGCAAAAGGAAATAAGTGGGTTGAAAGTTCGGAATGTAGCCATTATTTCTTAAGAGAGTGGGCTGTATGAAGCTGGGCAGTATGTTCAAGAGGGTGCAGCAATGGGAGATGTAAATGCTGTGGGAGATTACTGAAGAAATGACCCTTACAGCAATACATACAATCCGAGTTGGAGGAGTCACCCAAACTTCTCTTAGAAGGATGGAAATCAGAATGCTTCATCTTCCCAACCACAAGTGAGAGCTCCCTTCAACCAAAGCATTCATCATAATCACAACCAGTCATACCAACCACAAACATCCACTTATTACCAGACTCCCTATCCACCACACCACCAAGGGCAGGGCTCAAACCAGTCACAATCTCAGTCATATCACCCACCGGGTTATCAACCAAGGCCACCTGTACAAGAGAAGAAGCCAAACCTTGAAGATATGTTGGCTAACTTCATGAACAGTCAATAACAATTTGTGAATAGCCAGCAATAATTCATTGGTAATCAAGAAGCAAGATGGAAATCTCAATAACAATGGAACCAAAATCAAGATGCTTCCATGAGGAATTTAGAAACTCAATTGGGACAGCTTACAACTTCTATGTCTCAAAGATAATCGGGGACTTTTTCTTTGAATGTGGACCGAAATCCTAAAGAAGAGGCTGAAGAGGCTAAAGCAATCACATTGAGAAGTGGCAAGGAAGTAGTGCAAAGAGAGGACCAAGGTAAAATTTCTTTGCCATCATCAGATAAGGAGGAGCCAACACGGAAGGTAAGTAACTCTAATTCTAGGGTAGAGATTAATGAAAATGCTCCTATAAGTGATAAGGGTAAGAGCCTAGTGAATCCTAAAGTAGAGGATCTTGATGTTAATATATTGCCATTTCCTGCTGTAGCTAGAAAAGAAAAGAAAAATGAGCAATTGGCTAGGTTTCTAGAGATGTTTAAGAAGCTGCATATTAATTTACCATTTGCTGAAGCCTTAGCTCACATGCCTAACTATGCAAAATTCATGAAAGAATTATGTTCAAATAAAAAGAAATTAGAAGGGCATGGGATTGTGCAGCTCACAGAAAATTATAGTGTTATAATAATGAACAAGATTCCTAAAAAATTGGAGGATCCAGGTAGTTTCACGTTACCCTATGAAATTGGTGAAAATTTTTATGGGAATGCTTTGTGTGACCTAGGTGCTATCATTAATTTGATGCCGTATTCTATTTGCAGGAAACTTAGTCTTGGAGAGCTCAAGGAGATGAAAATGAGACTCCAGCTTGCAGATAGGTCGGTGAGGAGACCCAAGGGGGTAATTGAGGATTTACTAGTGAAAGTGGGGAAATTCATTTTCCCAGTGGATTTTGTGGTGATGGAGATGGAAGAAGATCGTAAGGTACTACTTATTATGGGGAGGCCATTTTTGAATACAGTAAAGGCTTTGATCAATGTACATGGTCAAACGGTCACCCTAAGGTTCAATGATGAAGAGCTAGTGGTGGACATGAATAAGGCTCAAAAATATCCATCGAGTGATATGGAGGAGTCTATTTATTTTTTGGATACAGTGGATGAATATGTAGAGGAAGTTCAGGAAAATGTGTTGCTAGATGATCCATTGAATATGAGTTTGATACATTCATTGGAGGATGAAGAATTGGAAGATGAGATAGGGGGGAAGTGATAGCAGCTATGGAGAAAGAAGGTGAAGAGGAGAAATCATAGCAAGAAGAGCCTAATCCAAAAAAGGGCAATTCCATTTCTTAACTTAAACCCCTTCATTCTCATTTAAAATATGTGTTTTTAGAGAATGAGAAAAAACCGGTAATTATTTATTCTTTATTGACAGGTAATGAGGAGAAAATGTTACTGGAAGTGCTGAAAAAACACAAGGAAGCTATTGGATGGGAAACGTCGGACTTAAAGGGGATAGACCTAAGCTACTGTACTCACCGGATCCTAATGGAGGAAGAATGCAAACCAGTAGCTCAGCCCCAAAGGAGACTCAACCTAGTCATGCAAGAAGTGGTAAAGAAGGAGGTACTTAAACTCCTTGATTCAGGTATAATCTATCCTATATCTGACAGTAGATGGGTTAGTCCAGTACAATGTGTTCCTAAGAAAGGGGGGATGACAGTGGTAAAAAATGAGTTAGATGAACTGATTCCAACTCGTACAGTTACGGGGTGGAGGGTCTGTATCGATTATAGAAGACTGAACAATGCCACTAGAAAAGATCATTTCCTATTGCCATTTATTGACCAAATGTTAGAGAGGCTAGCAGGGAATAGGTTTTATTATTTTTTAGATGGGTACTCGGGATATTTACGAATTCCCATAGCCACTGAAGATCAAGAGAAAATAACCTTTACCTATCCGTATGGCACTTTTGCATATAGGAGAATGCCCTTTGGCTTGTGTAATGCACCGGCTACGTTTCAGCGGTGTATGATGGCTATTTTTCATGATTTCATAGAGAAATTTATGGAGGTATTTATGGATGATTTCATCATTTATGGGGCAGATTTTGAGAGTTGTTTAGAGCATCTTGATTTGCTAGGGAGGTGTGAAAAGACCAACTTAGTATTGAATTGGGAAAAATGTCACTTTATGGTGAGAGAAGGCATTGTACTTGGGCACAAAATTTCTGAGAAAGGGATAGAGGTTGATAAGGCTAAGGTGGAAGTGATAGAAAAACTGCCACCCCCAACTAGTGTCAAGGGCATTAGGAGTTTTTTAGGGCACGCAGGGTTTTACCGCCGATTTATCAAAGATTTTTCAAAAATTGCTAAACCCTTGTCTAATTTGCTGATGAAAGATGCCTCTTTTGATTTTAATAGTGAATGCATGCTAGCTTCTGAGACTTTGAAACAAAGGCTTATTTCAGCTCCGGTAATTATATCTCCGGATTGGAATTTGCCTTTTGAATTAATGTGTGATGCTAGTGACTTCATAGTAGGGGCAGTGCTCGGACAAAGGCGGGATAAAGTGTTTTGTGCAGTTTACTATGCAAGTCATAACTTGACTGGGGCACAGGTTAATTAGACCACAACTGAGAAGAAGCTTCATGCAATTGTTTGTGCTTTTGAGAAGTTCAGGCCATATTTGCTGGGTATAAAAATTGTGGTGTGGTCTGATCATGCAGCTTTAAGACACCTATTTGCTAAGAAGGAGTCCAAACCAAGATTAATTCGATGGGTGCTTCTCTTGCAAGAGTTTGACTTGGAAATCAAAGACAAGAAGGGGGCGAAAAACTTTGTAACGGATCATTTGTCAAGATTGGAGAATGATCACATTGAGAAAGGGGAGATTTTAGATTTATTTTGTAACATCCCAAAGTGTACCCTAGTTGGATTAGAGTGTCAATTGCATAATAGGGTATAAATGAGGTTGGATTAGGTGAGTAATTAAGTGTGTAAGGGTATAATTGAAAGGAAGAAAGTTGTAAATAAAAGGCAGATTTGAGTAAGGGACTTAATGGTTAATTGCCAAGGGGCTGTATGTGAGATTTAGTGAAAGATTGGTTTTGGTGTAGTGGAATCCACGTGTGGATTTCACCTCTTGCCAGCCAATTTTCTACATGCAAAGTATAGTTAGTGTAGAAGTGGAATCCACGTGTGGAGTTCCCCTTGAGCCAGCCAACCTTCTACACGCAACTTAAGTGAAATGAAGAGGCAGAGTTGGGATTTGTAATTCATTTTGAGTCCGGCCATCTCTCTCTATCTTTAAACTCTCTTTCTTCTTCATTTCATTAAGATAAGTTGGTTCCTTTGTATTGAATCTGGAAATTTGCATTGGATTGGTTGAAGAGTTAAGTGAAGAAGGTAAGTAAGAGTTGATGGTTATGCGTTTATTTCTACTTCTACCCCTTCTTTGAGTTGGATTTGTATTGATTGAGTAATGGACTAAGAGAGTTTGTGTTTGATTGATTGTGTAAGATTTGGACAAGAGAAGAGCTAAAGGCAAGGAGAAGCTCTAGATAGTGAGAGAGTGTCTAGCAACCTACTTTTGAGGTTTGGGATATATATGTGTTATATGTTGATTAGTTTGCCTTTGATGTGCAAATGATGCATGAATGTGAGATTTGAGATAATGAGCATGATTATGTGCTATGTGATGACATGTAATTGAATTGCTATAAATGCTTTATGGTGAGAATGAAGAACTAGCATGTGCAAAACAAAGAGCAAGCATGAACCTTAGTTCAGGGAAAATCCTGTTTATGTCCTACCAGACCTCTGTGTATTGTTTTGATTATAACTGGAGTTTGATAACTCTACTTTGAGTGTTTGTTTCTCCATTTGAACCATAACGTCTGTATCTTCAAAAGTCTAACAGAGACCATAAATTAATTCTGTCTCTAAGAGGCCTAAAAATGGCAATAAATGGACATGTTTCTGTCTAGCTGGGTTTCGAACAGTCTGTAGTGTTTAATGCATATCTCTTAATTTAGGAGTCCAAATGACCTGAAACTTGTTCCATTGGAAACTAGACATCCTATAAACAATTGTTAAGAAGGACACTTTGCCTAAAAATGAGGTCTAGAGGGTAGTTTAGGCGATACAATGTTGGAGTGAAAACCAGTCTCGTAAGTCACTTGAGGGGAGCTACTGTCGCGAGCGCAACGCAGGTCACGACAGAATAACTCACATGAAGCCTTTTCTTCTTAATTTTGAGCCCATGGTTGGCATGGATCAATCCCCTATCTTTCCCCTCAACTTATTATGCATGATTAGGGTTATTAAATGATTATAAAAGTAGTTATCGTTGGGAAAAACTTATGAGTATGATTAAGATTGGTAATTTAACTAATAAAGTAACAATATATATAATTATGTGAAGGATAGCAATGGAATGACAAATATGTGTGTGAGCTATAGGTATCTCAAGTATAATGAACCATGTATGCGAATGCGTATAAACACGTATGTGTTAATATGTAATAACATGTATAAGTTAGTATGCAATAGTATATATAAATGAAGTGTTGTATATGAATGAGTTTAGGATGACATATATGCATAAGTAGTAAGAAATGAAGAGAGTGCATGAATGTTCTAGTTGATATATGCTATAAGTTACATGTGTGTATAGTAAAGGTTAAAGTAAATATATATGAGAATGTGTATATGCTTTGTTATGAATAATAGTTATAAGCCTAAGATGTTCATATAAGTGGATAGATAGGCATGCCTATAAAGGGTTAGATGTTTTGCAGCTGCTAGATGTTGGCACCAATGGTGTCTAAATGTTTGGCACCGACGGGTGTCTATATGTTTGGCATTGACGGATATCTAGATGTTGATACTTTTAAAGTATCTAGATGTTATGAGACTCCGGTCTCTAGATGACTTGAGACTACGGTCTCTATATGATTTGGTACCATTACGTGGTATCTATATGTACCCGTATCCACTTATACTATGACATTGGGCTACCCATTATATGTAAATGTATAAGAGATGTTGTTAGTTGTACATGAGATGTTATTTATAAGTACATGAGATGTCATATATGCTAGAGAGCTATAGTAAATGGTTAAAGAAGTATATGATTATCGTATACCGGAAATGTTAAATGAGTTAGTACATGTATATGAGAAGTTATTATTTGTATATAATATGTTATAAGTATGCCTAAATGTCTAGATGTGTGTATGATTGTATATGAGATGTGAAGATACGATATGGTATATGACATGTACACGAAAAGATATTGGGATGCAAGAGTTAGAGGAGATATGGTATTTTACATGCTAAATGTGTATGAAATATTAGGTATAATTTATTCCATCTACATGTACATGAACATGAGCATATGTATATACGCATAGATTAGAATGCATTAAAAGATGATACATGATAAATGTACAAGTTATAGTTATGTTTAGAGGGACATGAGCATGAAATAAGTTATAAGAACTTATACATGATGCCATGTATGTATGTTAGAAGTTTACTTCATTGTTTTGCGAATCTATATGCTTGGCATGCTTGTTGTAAATGAGTTAAATGTTGATAAAGTGATGCTTGTGACTTCGTAAGAAGTCTTTATTATGTGTGATATCCCCACTAAGCGATTTCACTTAGCATGGGTGTTTTCCCGTGTAGGTTTACAGGTTCGGAGGGTTGCACATCTGCAAGGTCATGGCCACTAGGAGTTTGAGTTGGTGTCTTTTTGTATATAGTATAGTTATGTATACATGGTATAGAATTTTTGTATAGCTTGGCATATGTAAATGTAAAGCAATTTTGTATAAGATATGTAAATGAAATCTAAGTGTAAAAAGAATATTTTGTAATGTATAAAGAATAGTATATGTTGAGATGTACATGATTCAAAAGTTTTACTTAAGAAATATCTATAGCTTGTATTTAAAAGGTATTCCGATGCGTGTATTTGTATGATTACCATTTTCGCTTTCGCATGACTGTTTGTATGTGTATGAGTGCGTAGCGACCTAATATCCTCCCAAGGGGTATTGGGGCGCTACATATTCCCTGATGAACATATTTGTGCTTTATTTTCATGTGAATTTTCTGTTCCTTGGTTTGCTAATGTGGCTAATTTTCTTGCAGGAGGATTTATCCTGAAGGATTTCACATGGCAGCAAAGGAAGAAGCTGAAAGCAGATGCCAAACACTACATTTGGGATGACCCTTATTTATTTCACCTGTGTGCTGATCAAATGCTGAGAAGGTGTATCTCAGATGAAGAGAAGGGTGAGATCATAATAGCTTGTCATAGCGGAGAAGCTGGTGGACATCACGGGCCGAATAGAACGGTATCAAAAATTCTATCTTTTGGTTTTTATTGGCCTACTATGTTTAAAGATGTTCAATTCTTTGTGAAAACCTGTGATAGATGTCAAAGGTTAGACAACATTTCTAGAAGGGATGAAATGCCCTTAACCAATATGCTTGAGGTAAAGTTGTTCGATGTGTGGGGAATAGACTTTATAGGACCTTTTTCGGTTTCCTATGGGTTTGAGTATATTTTAGTGGCAGTTGACTATGTGAGTAAATGGGTAGAAGCTGTAGCCACTAGAACTTGTGATGCTGTGACGCGCCCGAACCCCACTCGCGATCCGGATGGCCCTCGGAAATCCGCTTTTAGGACCCGAGACCGGATGAAGGTTCATTAAAACTCGTGAAAGCTGATCGCTTCGCAATGGACAAAAATATATCCAAATCCATTGTTGGCAATCAACTTACGAGAGCGTCTACTGGGTTATCATAAGGCAGGATCACGGAGTCGCCACCCGATAGAACATCGGGAAATAAATCTAACCTTATGAGGCCCAAAACCAGAGAGAGTTCGGGACCTCACTCTTATTCATACCTTTGGTTAATATTATGTGAATGGGTTTTTAAGATCAATTATTTTATCTCTTCCCTCACATGCAAATTATACAATAAAATTAAAGCGCATTACAAGCACGTATAAAAAAGCAGTAAATAAAATATAACTACAATTATCTAAAAACAAATATGAAACCATAAAAGAATGATAAAAATACATACATAAATCGGGCTATTCTTTTAGGCGGGAACATTGGTTCCCAATTACTTTTTATGAAAAGTTTTGAGTTCTCAAATCGACCTTTGCTTTGGGGTGAAAACCAGGACATTGGTCCAGTTTTATTAACAAATTTCATTTTGGTAGAAAACATTTGTGTTGTGGTTCTTTTTAAGCGCGGTCGAAAATCCTTTTAATATTACAGACCACAAACGAATAAAAAGAATAAAATAATAATTACATATTCCGAATAATAAATTATAATCTACTTGTCCCGACCATACTTCGCTTAACTCCATAGATGGACCACATGCTCCTCGCATTGCGAGGAAGACAGAAAACAAAGTTAGTTAATAATGGGTAAATAAATAATTGAATAAATAAATAAATAAATAAATAATTGAATAAAGTAATTTGAGAAAAATAATTAAAGTTAATAGTGGATTAAATTAAATTAAATGATAAATAAATGAATAAATAGATAAATAATTAAATAAATAATTGAATGAAATAAATTGAGAGAATTAATGAATGTAAAACACAATGGCAATTATAATAATCAAATGCAATAAAAATGATAATGCTAATAATAATATCATAAAATAATAATGAATAATAAATAAACATAAAATAATGATAGTAATTATGAATGGATAAAATAATAATAATGGTAATAATATACTAATAACAATAATAAAGAATAATAGCAATAGCATAAAATTAGTATTAGTAAAATAATAATATAAAAACAGAAAGCTAAATAAGAATAAATAAATATAATAATTATAATATTAATAATAAATAATAAATCATAGATCAAATAATAATGATAATGATAATAATGATAATAAACACAATAATTATAACAATAAATATAATAATAATAATAAATAATGTGAAATAATGAATAAATACGATAATAATAATAATAATAACTATAATAAAACAGAATATTAAATAATAATAAATAAATATAATAATAACAATATTAATATAACTCAATAATATATAAAAACAGAAAATTACATAAAATAAATAATATAAATAACAACAATATTAATAAACAGAAAATAAATAAATAAATAAAAATAATAATAATAATAATAATAATAATAATAATAACAGAAATTAATTAAATATATATATAATAATAATATAATAACAGAAAAATAAATATTAAATAAAATAATAAAAATAATAAAAACAGAATTATAAATAAATATTAATAATAATAATAATAATAATAAATAAATAAATAAATAAATAATAATAAATAAATAAAGGAAAATGGCTTACCGTTCGCCGGAGCTTCGCCGGAGGGGAGGTGGTCGACACCACCAACGCCGGAGGATAGATCGGAACATCAGCAACCATCCGCCGGCGGTCACGCGCCGGGAAGAGTCACCCGTTGGCTGGAAATCGCGGTGAAGCGTTTCGGGGGTCCCTCTCCGATCTCACAGATGCCGGCGAGTGGCGATCCTCGGTGGCCATCGGCAGGTGTGTCCAGGTCCGGCGGTTCTTCTGGCGGCGCGCGTGTGGCTGGGCGGTACCGCGGCTGGTCGGCGGAGGCTCTGCCTCCTCTTCTTCTTTTTCCCTTCCTTTCTGGTTTCGGTTCCCGTGGTTTGCTGCCTCTGTTCCCTTATTTCCTTGCTTTTCTTGCTTTGTTGCTCTCTGTTTCTTTTCTTTTGTTTTGCTATGCTCTTTGATTTCCCTTTGATTTTGGTTTGCCTCTCTCTTTTCTTATTTCTTCTTTCTTTCTCTTTTTGTTTTTACTTTGATTTTCTATTCTCTTTTGCTTTTCTTTCTTTGTATCTTGTTGCCCAGCCGAGCTCCTCTCTATCCCTATTCTCTTTTTCTTTTCTTTCTATTTTCTTTGCTTTTCCCAGCCGAGAGAGCCCCCCCTCTTCTTTTTGCTCATTCTTTTCTTTTTATACACCCTCAAATTAGGGTTAAAGGGTACAATGGTCATTTCCTCACTCAATTATTTCCCTCCTTTTCCTTTTTCATTTTATACTTTAAATAATTTAATTCAAATAACACACATACATACATATTAATTAAACTAACACATAATATGATTAGACATTACATATTAACACATTAATTCATTAATTGACTAAACATTACACTAATTAATCACATCTTAATACACTTAATCTATATATATATTATATACATAATTAAAGGCTCCACATACTAATTAATTAACCATGCACATATTAGTCATTAATATAATAATTAAACATTACAATAATTAATCAACTATCATATATATTTATATTTTATCTAATTAATTATACACTTTAAACTTTTATTTTACATGCACTTTAATTAACACAATAATATTAACCACTTAATTAACTAACAACATCAACTAATTAATTACCTAATTTCACACACACATATTTATATTTATATTTTTTATTTTTTATTTTTTATTTTTATTTTTTATTTATATATTTTTTTTATTTTTTTTTTCGGAGGGAATAATCAAGGATCAAAAATCACAATTTTCATTTTATGCCGGACTCGGGACCCGGTGTCTACAGTTGCCCCCAATTTTGGAGAAGCTAGTGCATAGACACCTAGGTGAGCCAAAATTCAAAGAGAAAGAGAGAAGGGATTACATACCTGTGGCGGAGACCCTGCCTTCTTGCCGGGAGTTGGATAAAGAGATGCCTCCTCAGAGGGCTTTAGGCTCCTCAGAGGACTTACTTTGAGATTTGCCTCCTCAGCTCAGAGGACTTTGGGGGATTTGCCTCCTCAGAGGATTTAAAACGTAATACTTCGAAAAGACTGAGAATGCCTTTAAAGAAGGACTTAAGGATAATGCTCCGAAGAGACTGAGAGTGCCTTTAAAGAAGGACTTAAGGATAATTAATTTGCCTTTAAAGAAGGACTTAAAGATAATGCCGCCTTTAACGAAGGACTTATAGATAATGCTCCGAAGAGACTGAGAGTGCCTTTAAAGAAGGACTTAAAGATAATGCTGCCTTTAACGAAGGACTTACAGATAATGCTGCCTTTAACGAAGGACTTACAGATAATGCTCCGAAGAGACTGAGAGTGCCTTTAAAGAAGGACTTAAAGATAATGCTGCCTTTAACGAAGGACTTACAGATAATGCTCCGAAGAGACTGAGAGTGCCTTTAAAGAAGGACTTACAGATAATGCTGAATGCCTTTAAAGAAGGACTTACAGATAATGCTCCGAAGAGACTGAGAGTGCCTTTAAAGAAGGACTTAAAGATGATGAATTTGCCTTTAAAGAAGGACTTAAAGATAATGCTCCGAGGAGACTGAGAGTGCCTTTAAAGAAGGACTTAAAGATGATGAATTTGCCTTTAAAGAAGGACTTAAAGATAATGCTCCGAGGAGACTGAGAGTGCCTTTAAAGAAGGACTTAAGGATAATGCCTTTAACGAAGGACTTACAGATAATGCTCCGAAGAGACTGAGAGTGCCTTTAAAGAAGGACTTACAGATAATGCTGCCTTTAACGAAGGACTTACAGATAATGCTCCGAAGAGACTGAGAGTGCCTTTAAAGAAGGACTTACAGATAATGCTGAATGCCTTTAAAGAAGGACTTACAGATAATGCTCCGAAGAGACTGAGAGTGCCTTTAAAGAAGGACTTAAAGATGATGAATTTGCCTTTAAAGAAGGACTTAAAGATAATGCTCCGAGGAGACTGAGAGTGCCTTTAAAGAAGGACTTAAGGATAATGCCTTTAACGAAGGACTTAAGGATAATGAATTTGCCTTTAAAGAAGGACTTAAGGATAATGCCTTTAACGAAGGACTTAAGGATAATGAATTTGTCTTTAAAGAAGGACTTAAGGATAATGCTCTCTTCTTCGAAGAGGCTGAGAGTGCCTTTAAAGAAGGACTTAAGGATAATTAATTTGCCTTTAAAGAAGGACTTAAAGATAATGCTGCCTTTAACGAAGGACTTAAGTATAATGAATTTGCCTTTAAAGAAGGACTTAGGGATAATGAATTTGCCTTTAAAGAAGGACTTAAGGATAATAAATTTGCCTTTAAAGAAGGACTTATGTATAATGCTCCGAAGAGACTGAGAATGCCTTTAAAGAAGGACTTAAGGATAATTAATTTGCCTTTAAAGAAGGACTTAAGGATAATAAATTTGCCTTTAAAGAAGGACTTAAGTATAATGAATTTGCCTTTAAAGAAGGACTTAGGGATAATGAATTTGCCTTTAAAGAAGGACTTAAGGATAATGCTCCGAAGAGACTGAGAATGCCTTTAAAGAAGGACTTAAGGATAATTTTTGAGGAGACTGGGGTGCCTGTGAGATGAGCATGCTTTGGCTACAATCTCGATTTGGTGAAGTGCGGCATTCTCTGGCCACAGCTTCGATTGGTGAGATGCAGCATGCTTTGGCTACGAGCTCGATTTGGTGAAGTACGGCATTCTCTGGCCACAGCTTCGATTGGAGAGATGCAGCATGCTTTGGCTACAAGCTCGATTTGGTGAAGTGCGGCATTCTCTGGCCACAGCTTCGATTGGTGAGATGCAGCATGCTTTGGCTACAAGCTCAATTTGGTTAAGTGCGGCATTCTCTGGCCACAGCTTCGATTGGTGAGATGCAGCATGCTTTGGCTACAAGCTCGATTTGGTGAAGTGCGGCATTCTCTGGCCACAGCTTCGATTGGAGAGATGCAGCATGCTTTGGCTACAAGCTCGATTTGGTGAAGTGCGGCATTCTCTGGCCACAGCTTCGATTGGAGAGATGCAGCATGCTTTGGCTACAAGCTCGATTTGGTGAAGTGCGGCATTCTCTTGCCACAGCTTCGATTGGAGAGATGCAGCATGCTTTGGCTACAAGCTCGATTTGGTGAAGTGCGGCACCCTCTGACCACAGCTTCGATTGTGAGATGCAGTATGCTTTGGCTACAATCTCGATCTATGAGATGCAGTGTTCTCCAACTGCAGTCCAGGTTGCGATCTGCTCTATCGCTGATGTTTTTCTTGAACTTTCTTTTTTTTTTTTCTGCAAAAAAAGGAAAACGCAAATTTGTAGGGTAAATTATAAAAGAAACACGTACCTGTAACGGCACCTGCCTGTTGGGGTCATTGTCAGTTGACGCTCACTAGGAGACTTTGATGCTTACTGGGAGGTTTTGATCGAGAGGCTTTGATGCTCACTGGGAGACTTTTGATCGAGAGGCTTTGATGCTCACTAATTGCCCCCCGGCACCGCGTGGATAGGCTTGCTTTTCTAGGTAGTGTCTGACAACGTTGAGCTGGACCCATCATTTGGATCACCTGCTTGCCCCCGGTATGGCATGCATGAATAGGCTTGTTTTCCTGCTCAGAGGACTTTGAGATCTTTGCTTCGAGGACTTTGAGATTGTGCCTTCTCAAAGGACTTTTAGATTTTGTCTCGCCCCCTCGGAGGACTTAAAAATCTTGCCCACTCAGGGGACTTTGAGAGGAGTGTCGAGCACCATGTATGCATGGGATATGTGAAAGGATATGCATTTATGAAATGATATGCAAAGGACTATGATCCTGAAATACATATATGTCGATGGCTTGCATTCATGTGGAAGATCATGGAATCGTCATTCTAACATGTTTTCAGATGATCATAAAAGGGAAAAACATGCAAAGGTTCAACATGAGAAATATATACAAAGGGATTATGTATGCAACATATATGCAAATGTTCATGCATGTGACAAGGATAAAGAGTCGCTCATAGGCATAGATGAAAAGAATCATATGCAAAGATAGGTGGGATATGTTATATACATGAAAGCTATGTAGGGAATTGGGTGTGTGCGATGTGTGCACATACAACTATGTGTATGAAACATATGTAGAAAAAATCATATATATGTGTATTGAATGCATGCGAAAAATGTGGATGCAACCATAAAGAGCCATGTGCGTCAAAAGCACTTATGAAATATATTGGCTAAAACTCTTATGACAAAAGACATGCACCAAGAATTGTACATGTAAAACTGTTTATTGAGAATATTTGCTACAATTATGTGTAAAAACATTTGCAAAAAGCATATGTACAAAGAATTCTGCTGAGAGTGTACGCAAAGTATCATTTTCATGGGTAGTGATAAGAAATACCCCAAGATTGTAAAATGAGTGCAACCTATCAGGTACCTCAAACTCAAGTTTCTAACTGCCTTTGAGCATACTGAATGAACCACATTCTCAACTGATTCAATCTCATCAAAAGAATTCGGGAGTCATTCCCAATGAAGTGCAAGAAAGTAAACTTGTAAGTATCGATGTTTACTAAATCAACATGTGAATACGAGGCATACCATGCGATCTCTGTGTGTATGTGCAAAGGCCAAAACAGAATTTTTCATTTTTTTTTTTTAAAAGCAAATTCTAGATGCAATATCGAGGACAAGACTCAACTCGAATGCAAATGCACTCGTGGCTTCCCGCTTGAAGCTCAAGAGACACCATACGCCTCTTCCTACGTACCAAACCTTACTAGAAGGTCATCTCCGCTAGTTAGATAAGGCCAAACCAAGAATCAATAGGTCTTACTTTGGTTGTAACGTTAGGCTTAGGTAATTGGCTATCAAAGGAGGATCAGGTCGCTAGAGAAAAACGGCCGCAACGTTCATTTGGATGATGGAATCATTTTCGGACTAATTGTATACTGTCCAGATGCTCTTGAATTTGGATTCGATAATGCTCTGAATCATCAAGCTCAGCATAGAAATTTAGTTAAAAAGATAACCACCGAACTCGTCAAGGGGTACTATCTTGGACCCTACCATATTTCTTCTTTTTTTTTTCTTTTTTCTTCTTTGCTTTCTCTTTTTTTTTTTTCGTTTTCGCAAGCTCATGTCTCTAACTACACCAAAAGTTTATCGATGATTCAAACCCCTTTCCAGAAGTGTAGACCAAAAATTATCGATGATTGAAAATTTCGTTTCCCAAGGGGTAAACCCATTCTTGTCAGGGTGATTATTGATAGCTCAAAAAAATTGTCAATGATCAAAATTCCCTTCTCGACGTGCAGACCCATTCTTATCAGGGTGATTTCAACCCACAAAATTATTGATGATTGAGATTCTCTTCTCGAAATGTAGACCCATTTTCATCAGGGCAATTTTTGATAGCTCAAGAGAATATCGTAGTGTGCATCCATCTTTACTAGAGCGGCCATTCTTCTAAAGGGGAAGCCAAAATCATTTTAGGCGAAAGGTAGTTTTAATGTGTGTAACAACAAAACTGGCACGCATTTAGCATACCAAAATAAAGGCTCAAGGGGATATCAAGCGATTGTAAAATAAGGGTAGGAAATGGCCATTTAAAGAGCTATACAAAGAAAAGGTGCCTAAATCATTTTCTAGATTCAGCCTTATCCAGGAGTCGCTTTGACGGGTAATCGGAAAGGTTCTAGTGCTCTTAGTGAGTTTTCATCCAATCCCCTAATTGCAACTAGTTTTTTTTTCAGTTTATTTTCAAAATGGGCCAAAAGTGATCGAAATTTAGACATTACGTGGTATAGTCAAATATTTTCATGTGATCTAGCTCTTAAAGACCAAACATATGTACTCCTTACTTAATTCAAAGTGGAATGAAACTCGGATTTCTAGAGTTAAGATCAAATCCATTCATAATTGAGAACTACTTAGGCGGAGTCAAACCTTGAATCAGAGGTACCTTAATGAGGTGCAAACATGTCAGCGTTTTAGCATACAGCTTAACACAAAAAATATTTTTACTCTAAAAAATGTATATGCACAAAAAATCGTGTAGGCACAAAAGCTCTTTTTTTTTTCTTTTGAATATGCACAAACTATGCGTTAAAAATCATGTATATTGAATGGCATATGCAATAGCGTCATGTATATTAGCAATGCATGTAAGGAACTGTATGTGCGAAACATGTGTAAAAATATTTGTATAAAAACGCGTACATGAGATATGTGCAAAGGTGTGTGCATGTAAGACACCTACGAAAAAAATATGAGTGTGTAAACACAGCATAATAAATAACGTGCATGCATAAGCTTGCAGTGTACATGTAAGCAGTATACAATGAAGGTAAAGGTGCAAGACATGACATAACATGAGAGTGAATGTTCATAATACAGGGTGTATGTGCATATGGTGTGGTTTATACATGATAGAGATATGTATGTAAGATGAAGATGTGATGTAGGATGAAGATGATCTGGCACGAAAATGTGCGCCAATGAGTTGTGAGGAGTGGCAGAACTCACATATATAGAAGTGCAAAATATATACAAATAATGCACATGAGATGGGACACAGCTTAAGAATGATTGTGTACAGTGAGCGGAGTATGCGTGCAATACGAGGTATGCAATAAAAGTGTTTGCACGAAACAAATAGTGTTCACAAGGTATGCGTATTTACATGGTATGAGCATGCAAGACATGCATTGATATATACAATGACTAACATGCGTGATAAAAAAAAAAATTATATGTACATTCGATGATGTATGCTGTATATACAGATAATGGTGCATGATGTATGTTATGGATGTCATAATGTTAGTGTGAGTTGTGACAGGCAATGCTATGTATGTATATGCAAGATAAATACATGTTACATTCATATTCACAAATCATGATACAAGCAATTTTATATACAGAGTGCACAGCTTCTATTATTGTATGGAAAGAATTATTATACATGAGACATGTGAAGAAACTATACACAGAGTAATAGGTACATAGTAATAGGTACATGTAATGATTTTATGCACAGAAAATGATGTATACATAAGGAGGAGATACAAAAAATTTATTTGTGTATGAATGATACATTGAAATTCGTGAAAAACTATGCACACGATTATATGTACATGTAATAATTTTATGCACAGGAAAAGATGTATATATATGGGAAATGATAAGAAAGTTATGTGTATGAATGACATGAATATACAATACATCAATAATAACCACATGCAAGCAGTAAATCCTTCCAACCTTATTTCCCCCACACACGAGGTCAATTGGTTTCTTCCTAGGTGGGCTTAATCCGTGGGTCAACGGGGGACCCAAGGAGCGTGTTAGAGCATGACATCTCTCAAGATGCGCACACGTATGATTTTCGGCCATTGTATATTTGGACACTTCAACCAAATTAAGGTGAGGTTATCGAAGCTTTAAAGCTTTTCATAGAAGACCACTTAATTTGATTGATGTTGTTTAATACACGATGACCCACGTAGCAAGCACTGTATTAAGGTACATACCACCTAGGGAAAGTATCTATTGCCATTATATGAGCTTTGGTCAAAGTGGTGTTGCTTTAAGGCTACCCAAGCATGATCCCTGCACGACGGGTCTATCTCATCACGAGCATAACGACCGATCGGGTCACCATTTGATATACCATTGAGGTACGAGGCTTGGGCTGGTGATTATCCCTAACACTTCCCCAAATTGAGTGAAAATGAGGTCGTGCTTCAGGAACGCACCGGGGCTAATAGAGGGACCAAACTAGCATAATTCTAAGGCTCTAGCATGATGCAATGCAATCTTTCAAAAAGTGATAAAATTTCTTAATCCTACACCCATTTACATTAGATTAACCAAAAGTACTTTCGGAGCAAAATCTCATGATATTCCCCAGTGGAGTCGCCACTGTGACGCGCCCGAACCCCACTCGCGATCCGGATGGCCCTCGGAAATCCGCTTTTAGGACCCGAGACCGGATGGAGGTTCATTAAAACTCGTGAAAGCTGATCGCTTCGCAATGGACAAAAATATATCCAAATCCATTGTTGGCAATCAACTTACGAGAGCGTCTACTGGGTTATCATAAGGCAGGATCACGGAGTCGCCACCCGATAGAACATCGGGAAATAAATCTAACCTTATGAGGCCCAAAACCAGAGAGAGTTCGGGACCTCACTCTTATTCATACCTTTGGTTAATATTATGTGAATGGGTTTTTAAGATCAATTATTTTATCTCTTCCCTCACATGCAAATTATACAATAAAATTAAAGCGCATTACAAGCACGTATAAAAAAGCAGTAAATAAAATATAACTACAATTATCTAAAAACAAATATGAAACCATAAAAGAATGATAAAAATACATACATAAATCGGGCTATTCTTTTAGGCGGGAACATTGGTTCCCAATTACTTTTTATGAAAAGTTTTGAGTTCTCAAATCGACCTTTGCTTTGGGGTGAAAACCAGGACATTGGTCCAGTTTTATTAACAAATTTCATTTTGGTAGAAAACATTTGTGTTGTGGTTCTTTTTAAGCGCGGTCGAAAATCCTTTTAATATTACAGACCACAAACGAATAAAAAGAATAAAATAATAATTACATATTCCGAATAATAAATTATAATCTACTTGTCCCGACCATACTTCGCTTAACTCCATAGATGGACCACATGCTCCTCGCATTGCGAGGAAGACAGAAAACAAAGTTAGTTAATAATGGGTAAATAAATAATTGAATAAATAAATAAATAAATAAATAATTGAATAAAGTAATTTGAGAAAAATAATTAAAGTTAATAGTGGATTAAATTAAATTAAATGATAAATAAATGAATAAATAGATAAATAATTAAATAAATAATTGAATGAAATAAATTGAGAGAATTAATGAATGTAAAACACAATGGCAATTATAATAATCAAATGCAATAAAAATGATAATGCTAATAATAATATCATAAAATAATAATGAATAATAAATAAACATAAAATAATGATAGTAATTATGAATGGATAAAATAATAATAATGGTAATAATATACTAATAACAATAATAAAGAATAATAGCAATAGCATAAAATTAGTATTAGTAAAATAATAATATAAAAACAGAAAGCTAAATAAGAATAAATAAATATAATAATTATAATATTAATAATAAATAATAAATCATAGATCAAATAATAATGATAATGATAATAATGATAATAAACACAATAATTATAACAATAAATATAATAATAATAATAAATAATGTGAAATAATGAATAAATACGATAATAATAATAATAATAACTATAATAAAACAGAATATTAAATAATAATAAATAAATATAATAATAACAATATTAATATAACTCAATAATATATAAAAACAGAAAATTACATAAAATAAATAATATAAATAACAACAATATTAATAAACAGAAAATAAATAAATAAATAAAAATAATAATAATAATAATAATAACAGAAATTAATTAAATATATATATAATAATAATAATAAAATAATAACAGAAAAATAAATATTAAATAAAAAAATAAAAATAATAAAAACAGAATTATAAATAAATATTAATAATAATAATAATAAATAAATAAATAATAATAATAAATAAAGGAAAATGGCTTACCGTTCGCCGGAGCTTCGCCGGAGGGGAGGTGGTCGACACCACCAACGCTGGAGGATAGATCGGAACGTCAGCAACCATCCGCCGGCGGTCATGCGCCGGGAAGAGTCACCCGTTGGCTGGAAATCGCGGTGAAGCGTTTCGGGGGTCCCTCTCCGATCTCACAGATGCCGGCGAGTGGCGATCCTCGGTGGCCACCGGCAGGTGCGTCCAGGTCCGGCGGTTCTTCTGGCGGCGCGCGTGTGGCTGGGCGGTACCGCGGCTGGTCGGCGGAGGCTCCGCCTCCTCTTCTTCTTTTTCCCTTCCTTTCTGGTTTCGGTTCCCGTGGTTTGCTGCCTCTGTTCCCTTATTTCCTTGCTTTTCTTGCTTTGTTGCTCTCTGTTTCTTTTCTTTTGTTTTGCTATGCTCTTTGATTTCCCTTTGATTTTGGTTTGCCTCTCTCTTTTCTTATTTCTTCTTTCTTTCTCTTTTTGTTTTTACTTTGATTTTCTATTCTCTTTTGCTTTTCTTTCTTTGTATCTTGTTGCCCAGCCGAGCTCCTCTCTATCCCTATTCTCTTTTTCTTTTCTTTCTATTTTCTTTGCTTTTCCCAGCCGAGAGAGCCCCCCCTCTTCTTTTTGCTCATTCTTTTCTTTTTATACACCCTCAAATTAGGGTTAAAGGGTACAATGGTCATTTCCTCACTCAATTATTTCCCTCCTTTTCCTTTTTCATTTTATACTTTAAATAATTTAATTCAAATAACACACATACATACATATTAATTAAACTAACACATAATATGATTAGACATTACATATTAACACATTAATTCATTAATTGACTAAACATTACACTAATTAATCACATCTTAATACACTTAATCTATATATATATATTATATACATAATTAAAGGCTCCACATACTAATTAATTAACCATGCACATATTAGTCATTAATATAATAATTAAACATTACAATAATTAATCAACTATCATATATATTTATATTTTATCTAATTAATTATACACTTTAAACTTTTATTTTACATGCACTTTAATTAACACAATAATATTAACCACTTAATTAACTAACAACATCAACTAATTAATTACCTAATTTCACACACACATATTTATATTTATATTTTTTATTTTTTATTTTTTATTTTTATTTTTTATTTATATATTTTTTTTTAATTTTTTTTTTCGGAGGTAATAATCAAGGATCAAAAATCACAATTTTCATTTTATGCCGGACTCGGGACCCGGTGTCTACAGATGCCAAAGTTGTGTTAGACTTTCTGAGAAAGAATATATTCACCCAGTATGGAGCCCCTAGAGCGATTATTAGCGATGGTGGTAAACATTTTGTTAACCATCAATTTAAGGCTTTATTGAAAAAATTTGGAGTTAGGCATAAAGTTACCACCCCTTTTCATGCTCAAGCTAATGGTCAGGTTGAAGTGTCTAACTGGGAATTAAAGGCCATTTTAGAAAAGAGGCTCAATGCATCTAGAACAGATTGGTGCCATAAGCTAGTTGAAGCTCTATGGGCTTATAGGAAAGCATTCAAGACTCCGATAGGGATGTCTCCCTTTAGGTTGGTTTATGGGAAATCTTGTCACCTTCCGGTGGAATTAGAGCATAAGGCTTATTGAGCTACCAAATTTTTGAATTTTGACCTTGAAAGTGTAGGAAAGTGGGTCCTTGCAGCTGAATGAGCTAGAGGAGCACTGATTTTGGGCAGACGGGCATGCCACCAAATACAAGAAAAATACAAAGAAATGGCATGATCGAAAGTTGGTAAGGAAGGAATTTGTGCTCGGAATGAAAGTGCCTCTCTATGATAGCAGGCTGCGGTTATTTCCCGAAAAGCTGAAATCGCGGTGGAAAGGACCCTATGAAGTTGTGGGAGTTGACAAATTTGGAGTAGTGACATTGAGGCACTCGAGGGGTGAGAAAGAGTTCAAGGTGAATGGACATCGTGTGAAGCCCTATTTTGAATCAACATATGATGGTGCTTTAGCGATTGTCACCCTCACGGACCCTTGATGGTATTTAAAAGTCTAGCTGCGGACTTGTTAAATGCAGAACATCTTCTCAAACTTTACTATTTTGTGTTTATTAATCTTTCTTAGGTTGTTAGTGGTGTTTGTTTTTCTAAAATTTGTGTGGTTTAAGGTCTTAGTGTGGCTGTATTTTTGATGGCGAATTCTTATAGTCTTGTACCTTGAAGTTTGGAGTGATTTATAAAAATTTTGCAAGTTTACAGGAGGTCACGGTGGCAAGGTATCTGATTGTCATCGTGACCATAGGAAATTACATTCTGGATTCTGAATATGTCACGGTGGCAAGGTTTTTTGTTGTCACCGTGTCCAATTGAGGATGGCATTCTGCTTTGGAAAACCTTGTATGTCACGGTGACAATGATTTTGGTTGTCACCGTGACCAGCTGGTAAGTTACATTCTGTTTTGATGTTTGAGCACCGTGAGGGGTTGAAGTTTCGATTCTGTTTTGAAATTGTGGTATGTCACGGTGACAATGGATTTTGTTGTCACCGTGACCATGAGGCGGTTCAATTCTGGATTGAAAATTTTGGGTATGTCACGGTGGTAACCATTTTTTTGCCACCGTGACCCCCACGAAAAACTGTTTTAAACTCTATATCTTCCGTGTTTTTATTTCTCACCCTACCACATCTCTCACTCTCAAAACTTGCATTATTTGTTATTCTCTGCTATTTTGTGATTCATTTCTCTCTTTTAGGCTACGATTTTTGGGAATATACAACAAGTAATTTTTCTCTTTCTTTTTCTTTAATTTCTTTATGTTTCTCTCTGCGTGTTCATGATTCTTCTCCATTGTTATGTTTTTCAAGCTTGAATTTTAAGAATATTTCGTTTTGTCTTCTCTTATTGCTCTGATTTCTTATGGTGAGTGCTATCAATTCCTTCTTCCTTCTCAATTTGCAATTCTGTTAATAAACCTAAATGTTTGGGAAGTAGGAAGTTAGGGCTTAGTTTGTGCGTGAATTGGGTTGTTAATTTTATTCAAATTCTTGGTTGAAATTGGGAATTGCTAGGCTTTAACTGTTTGCTCTACATTTTAATGCATCTAATTTTAGATTTGGGTTGTTGTAATATCTGTGGTTTTTAATTATAGTGAGTTAAATTGCTACATACCAAGTGTTTGATAAAATGTCTCAATGAACGGTTTTCCTGATTTTGGCATTTCTTTACAATTTGGAATGCAGAGATTCATTTGCCTTTATGTTCAAATGAGCTATTTGTTCTCATTGATCATTTTTGACTTCTTTGTCAATTGATGCAACTCTCCTAACATTCTAATGAGCATGTGCAAATGTTTATTCTTGGTTAGATTAAACTTTATGAGTGCTCTTATAATGATGTTGAATTTGATCTCACTTATGTTGAATTGTGCTTATTGCTGTCATTTAACTTTCTTCAATGCTTTGTGAATTGATGCATCTCTTATAAAATCAAATGGGCATGTAAAGATTGTTTTTGCTAGGTTAGAATGAGCTTAATAACTGATGCTATATATTTAGAGCCATTGCTATTTGATGCACATAGAATGCCATTGAATTTGGTCTTTCATTTTCATGCAGTGGCCCCTAAGAAAAAGAGTTCAGCTATTGCCTCTAGTTCTACAAGCCAACCATCCAGCCAACCTTCAGTGGATATTTCCAACGTGCCGACCGGGGTTCCGAGTAATAAGAAGGCTGCCTATGCTTTATTCTCCAAATGCTCATACATTCCGACGAGTTACTTGGATTTTGACCTGTTGGCAAAATTGGAGATTCGGAATGAAGTATAGCGACTAATTTCCAATATTTGGTGGGAGTGAATTTTTGCATTAATGAGAAGGTTTATCCCGGGTTGACGAGAGATTTCGTGGCAACTGTGACTTGTCAGATCAGCCAAGACCCATCTAGAGATCCTGGAACGGTTTCATTCTTTCTGGAGGGCATAGAGTATGAGATTTCTTTTGTGAGATTCTCAGAGTTGTTAGGCTTCCCTCCTCTTACACCGGATTGCTTTGATGACTATGACAAAGATAATGCTTGGGCGACAATTAGAGATACGGTGATAGCCATGACGTATGTGTCGGGCAAGACAAAGGCGCACCATCTCGACAACCATGCCCTGCGGATCATTAATCGTTTTTTCTCATTGTCTTTTTTGAGTCATGTGGACTCAGCTGGGCAGGTAAACCTATCGGAGGCATTGTTTTTAGCATGTATGGTAAGGGGAGTGAGGATTAATAGTGCTCCACATTTGTGGCATAAACTGGAGGAAATGCAATGGAACCCAAAGAAGGTTAAGAAGATTGCGCTGGGTGGTTTGGTGATGGTAATTGCTAAGGGTGTACATCACCCATTAAGGAAACCCAAACCGCTATCCTCCATTGCAGCTATTGATAAGAAGATGCTGAAGAATATGAAGGTCGTAGTAGATGATGAGACAGCTCCAAATGGGTATTGACTGACTACTCGAGAGGAGTATTTGTAGTGGGTGGAGCGTGGCTTGGGCAGTTTACTGCGTGAGCAAGAGGAAGCCTATGAAGCACCAGCCCCTCCAGCCCTAAAACCTGAACATTTCTCTTCTCAGCAGTACTGTCACACCCCAAAGTGGCCCTAGAAGAATTACGGAGTTTTATTCGGAAAAAGTAAGTGTTGTGTGCGAGAGTTCTGTCGCGACCGCGACAAGTGTCGCGAGCGCGACAGAACCCTCTCGCGAGATGGTTGTACAAGTGGGATTTAAGAGACCGTGAGATGTGTCTTGGACACATGGCACCGTAGGAGAGTGACACGTGGCGGCGTAGGAGCATGACAAGTGTCATCATAGAAGAGTGACAAGTGGCAGTATATGAGAGTGACAAGTGTCATCATAGAAGAGTGACAAGTGGCGGCATATGAGAGTGACAAGTGGCATTGTAGGAGTGTGCCAAGTGTCATTGTAGGGAAGTGACACATGGCTACAAGAGAAAGTGACATGTGGCATGGGATATTTTGATGGAGATGTATTAATGAGAGAGGTTGGCTTTTAATGTGGTTAGTAGGCAATTAATTTGGATGAGAGTTGACTAGTTGTTTTGGTTCTTATTCCCGTTGGATTTCCATGCTTTGGCCACTACTCTTTTATTCTTTCTTTCTCTTTTCTTTAGTTAGCCGTCCACCTTGCTTTGCCCTCTCTCTTGTCCCTCTTCTTCTTCACATGCTTAGTTCTTTGAGAGAACCATTTGAGGTGGCTTATAGAGAGCATCATAAGACTTGATTAGATCTCTTCAGAAGGTTAGTTTAATTTGTTTTCCGATCTGACCTCCTTTTTCTCTTTGTTTTGATTTAAAGTTAAAAGAAAAGTAACCCCAAGTGCTTTGTGTGTGGTTTTGGTGCAAGTTGGAGGCAAGAGAGTCGATAAAGGAAAAGAGAAGATCAGAACGAGTAGAGAACTGTGATCGAGTTCCTAGAGGTAGGGATCGAGTGCGATTTTATTTTCCTGGCATGTGATTGAATGATATGTGTTACTATGATATGATGTAAATGTATATGGTGAGCTTTAATTAGCTCCATCGTTCTTTTAGTGTATATTGGTTTATTGTTCATTTTGATTGCTTGCAGTGCTTATGACATGTGTATATATGTTTATAAGCATGTAACTTGATCATTTGAGTGTTTGTGTTGATAATAGAGTTTGATGTTGCGAAATTCTGCTTATTTGTCATCGGACCCCTGTGTATTGTATTTGTCATAAGTAGAGTTATAGAACTCCAATTGTGTTGATTCTAATTGCATCTGAAAGATAATAGTTTTATCTAAAAATGTCTAAGATAGTGCTGGATCTAATTCTGGCTCTAGGTATCCTGAAAAGTAATTAGAACGTAGGTGACCCTGTTCTGGCGGGTTCACTGGAACAGCATAGATTGTTTGAATCATATTTAGAGTTCTAGATGTCAAAATGACCTGAAAATTGTCCCATTTGAAAGATAACATCCTAGAGAACAATTGTTAAGAAGAACACTTTGCCTAAAAATGACGTTTAGAGATCGATTTAGACGATACAAGATCAGGGTAAAAAGCAGTCTCATGAGGCTCCTGAGGCGAGCCTCTGTCGCGAGCGCGACAGTGGTCGCGATCTCGCGACAGAACATCACAAATTAGGCACTTTTTTCTTCATTTTGAGCCCATGGTTGGCTTGGGTAAACCCCTTGCCTTTCCCCTTAACGTTTTATACATGATTAGGGCTCCTAAATGATTTCAAATTAGTTGTTAATGGAAAAATGCATTTGAGTATGATTAAAGTTAGTAATTTAACTAATAAAATATCAATGTATAGTTGTAGGAAGTACAATAATTGACATGATAAATGTGTATGAACTTAGAAATTGTTATATAATGCATTTGGTATAGAGTATAGAGCCTTTTTTGTAATCTATCTTCTGTCGCGAGCGCGACCTCTTGTCGCGACAATGAACTTGGCTTCTGTCGCGAGCGCGACTTCTGTCGCGATCGCGACAGTGAACCTCTTCGCATCCTGTTTTATTTTTTTTTGAAGAGAGTGTTTTCTTCTGTCTTGCTTTGCATGATGTTTATGTAATGAATTGAATACATGTATATGAAAATGTTATATAAGAGTGCATACATGGAATTTAAATGTTATATGTTTTTAGTTGTTGAACAAGATTGTATATGAATTACATGCCTCTGAATTTGATAAATGCAGTTGAATTATTAGTTGATGAGTTGATATCTGTGTGCAGTGTGTGTGAGTTGGTATTGAGCCTGATTACCGTTATAGTGGATAGATAAGCATGCTTATAAAGGGCTAGAGTGCAGCTGCTAGAGTTGGCCTTAATTGTGCCCAGAGTTCGGAATACCTCGTGTATTCCATAGAGTTTGAGTTAATTCTCCATATGTAAGATACTGTAAACAGTATCCAGAGTTACCCGTATCCACCATGAAAGGAATTCAGGCTTGTCTTATTAATGTGGTGCAGTGAACTTGAGATGATTATAGTGTTGCTTTGAATAAAGCTATAGTACATGAGAGTAATGTTTAATTACATGACAGCTTATATACAAGTATATGTTTACACGCATGTGAACACATGATAGCGTATATTTGAATAAATGAGATGTACAAGTTATAGTGTGCATAAGACAGTGAAAGAGTAAATGTTACTTATATGTGAGTTCAGAGTACTTGATAATCAAGCATGCTACCTATACATGTATAAGAGTTATATGCATGAGATATATGATCGTATGAGTTATTTGTGACTTCGTAAAGAAGTCCCTTGCATTATTTTCATCCCCACTAAGCGTTATCGCTTAGCACGGATGTTTATTTTCGTGTAGGTTACAGGTTCGGATCAGTGAGCGGACATCTGCGGGTCAAGGCCACTAGGAGTTTTGTTACAACTTCTTATAAGTTAGAGATAGAGTTTTACATTTTGAGTAACATCATTATGTAATAAAAGAGTGTAGTGGTTACATGTAAATGTATATGTAAAGCTAAATGGAAACTAATGTAATATGAACATGTAAATGTATATGTAGTTAATATGAAATGCAAGTGGGCCCTAGTGTAGTATTTAATTACTTTTAAATGGATGTGTTTATGCTATCGCTTCCGCTAATGCATGTACATGTATACGTAAGTGTCCGCGTAGCGCCCTAATATTCCTTACCGGGGGTATGGGGGTGTTACATTTAGTGGTATCAGAGCCCAGGCTTGAGGTTCTGGCCTATAAGATGTCGAGTATAGATTAAATGTCAGAGTTTGTCTAGAGTTGTGGCCTAATGCAGATGTCATTTGTGTAAAGTATGGATGGAGTCCGACTCGCGTGAGAGCGTAGAAGAGACAGTGCCAGATGTGAATTGTTAAGAGTTCGAGGTGACACTCCGTATTCCTGTCAGCTATCTTTTTGAAATCATTTGACATGAGCATAGTGAAACACGGGGATGGGAAAAATGCATTACAGTAGCTACATTGCATTTTTGCATCATCTTGCATACATAAATCATTGCATAACCATTCCATTCGCATCCCTCATATGTATGTGAAAAAGCATCATTGTATGCATTTCATTGAGAAAAGCTGACGGGATATACATTCAGTGCTAGATGCATAGAAGAAGCATATGGATTAGAGTGCAGTGCCTTAAGGAAAGTGTAAAGTGTGTTTAGCAGGGAAATTTCGAGGACGAAATTTCTTAAGGGGGAGAGATTTGTCACACCCCAAAGTGGCCCTAGAAGAATTACGGAGTTTTATTCGGAAAAGTAAGTGTTGTGTGCGAGAGTTCTGTCGCGACCGCGACAAGTGTCGCGAGCGCGACAGAACCCTCTCGCGAGATGGTTGTACAAGTGGGATTTAAGAGACCGTGAGATGTGTCTTGGACACATGGCACCGTAGGAGAGTGACACGTGGCGGCGTAGGAGCATGACAAGTGTCATCATAGAAGAGTGACAAGTGGCGGTATATGAGAGTGACAAGTGTCATCATAGAAGAGTGACAAGTGGCGGCATATGAGAGTGACAAGTGGCATTGTAGGAGTGTGCCAAGTGTCATTGTAGGGAAGTGACACATGGCTACAAGAGAAAGTGACATGTGGCATGGGATATTTTGATGGAGATGTATTAATGAGAGAGGTTGGCTTTTAATGTGGTTAGTAGGCAATTAATTTGGATGAGAGTTGACTAGTTGTTTTGGTTCTTATTCCCGTTGGATTTCCATGCTTTGGCCACTACTCTTTTATTCTTTCTTTCTCTTTTCTTTAGTTAGCCGTCCACCTTGCTTTGCCCTCTCTCTTGTCCCTCTTCTTCTTCACATGCTTAGTTCTTTGAGAGAACCATTTGAGGTGGCTTATAGAGGGCATCATAAGACTTGATTAGATCTCTTCAGAAGGTTAGTTTAATTTGTTTTCCGATCTGACCTCCTTTTTCTCTTTGTTTTGATTTAAAGTTAAAAGAAAAGTAACCCCAAGTGCTTTGTGTGTGGTTTTGGTGCAAGTTGGAGGCAAGAGAGTCGATAAAGGAAAAGAGAAGATCAGAACGAGTAGAGAACTGTGATCGAGTTCCTAGAGGTAGGGATCGAGTGCGATTTTATTTTCCTGGCATGTGATTGAATGATATGTGTTACTATGATATGATGTAAATGTATATGGTGAGCTTTAATTAGCTCCATCGTTCTTTTAGTGTATATTGGTTTATTGTTCATTTTGATTGCTTGCAGTGCTTATGACATGTGTATATATGTTTATAAGCATGTAACTTGATCATTTGAGTGTTTGTGTTGATAATAGAGTTTGATGTTGCGAAATTCTGCTTATTTGTCATCGGACCCCTGTGTATTGTATTTGTCATAAGTAGAGTTATAGAACTCCAATTGCGTTGATTCTAATTGCATCTGAAAGATAATAGTTTTATCTAAAAATGTCTAAGATAGTGCTGGATCTAATTCTGGCTCTAGGTATCCTGAAAAGTAATTAGAACGTAGGTGACCCTGTTCTGGCGGGTTCACTGGAACAGCATAGATTGTTTGAATCATATTTAGAGTTCTAGATGTCAAAATGACCTGAAAATTGTCCCATTTGAAAGATAACATCCTAGAGAACAATTGTTAAGAAGAACACTTTGCCTAAAAATGACGTTTAGAGATCGATTTAGACGATACAAGATCAGGGTAAAAAGCAGTCTCATGAGGCTCCTGAGGCGAGCCTCTGTCGCGAGCGCGACAGTGGTCGCGATCTCGCGACAGAACATCACAAATTAGGCACTTTTTTCTTCATTTTGAGCCCATGGTTGGCTTGGGTAAACCCCTTGCCTTTCCCCTTAACGTTTTATACATGATTAGGGCTCCTAAATGATTTCAAATTAGTTGTTAATGGAAAAATGCATTTGAGTATGATTAAAGTTAGTAATTTAACTAATAAAATATCAATGTATAGTTGTAGGAAGTACAATAATTGACATGATAAATGTGTATGAACTTAGAAATTGTTATATAATGCATTTGGTATAGAGTATAGAGCCTTTTTTGTAATCTATCTTCTGTCGCGAGCGCGACCTCTTGTCGCGACAATGAACTTGGCTTCTGTCGCGAGCGCGACTTCTGTCGCGATCGCGACAGTGAACCTCTTCGCATCCTGTTTTATTTTTTTTTGAAGAGAGTGTTTTCTTCTGTCTTGCTTTGCATGATGTTTATGTAATGAATTGAATACATGTATATGAAAATGTTATATAAGAGTGCATACATGGAATTTAAATGTTATATGTTTTTAGTTGTTGAACAAGATTGTATATGAATTACATGCCTCTGAATTTGATAAATGCAGTTGAATTATTAGTTGATGAGTTGATATCTGTGTGCAGTGTGTGTGAGTTGGTATTGAGCCTGATTACCGTTATAGTGGATAGATAAGCATGCTTATAAAGGGCTAGAGTGCAGCTGCTAGAGTTGGCCTTAATTGTGCCCAGAGTTCGGAATACCTCGTGTATTCCATAGAGTTTGAGTTAATTCTCCATATGTAAGATACTGTAAACAGTATCCAGAGTTACCCGTATCCACCATGAAAGGAATTCAGGCTTGTCTTATTAATGTGGTGCAGTGAACTTGAGATGATTATAGTGTTGCTTTGAATAAAGCTATAGTACATGAGAGTAATGTTTAATTACATGACAGCTTATATACAAGTATATGTTTACACGCATGTGAACACATGATAGCGTATATTTGAATAAATGAGATGTACAAGTTATAGTGTGCATAAGACAGTGAAAGAGTAAATGTTACTTATATGTGAGTTCAGAGTACTTGATAATCAAGCATGCTACCTATACATGTATAAGAGTTATATGCATGAGATATATGATCGTATGAGTTATTTGTGACTTCGTAAAGAAGTCCCTTGCATTATTTTCATCCCCACTAAGCGTTATCGCTTAGCACGGATGTTTATTTCCGTGTAGGTTACAGGTTCGGATCAGTGAGCGGACATCTGCGGGTCAAGGCCACTAGGAGTTTTGTTACAACTTCTTATAAGTTAGAGATAGAGTTTTACATTTTGAGTAACATCATTATGTAATAAAAGAGTGTAGTGGTTACATGTAAATGTATATGTAAAGCTAAATGGAAACTAATGTAATATGAACATGTAAATGTATATGTAGTTAATATGAAATGCAAGTGGGCCCTAGTGTAGTATTTAATTACTTTTAAATGGATGTGTTTATGCTATCGCTTCCGCTAATGCATGTACATGTATACGTAAGTGTCCGCGTAGCGCCCTGATATTCCTTACCGGGGGTATGGGGGTGTTACAAGTACGCCGAACTGATAGAGCGCATGGAGTCCATCTCCGCCGTGCAAGCCAACCTGCAATCCCAAATGGACCAAGTGCTATTGGGACTTACTTCATTGACTGCGCGCTTTGATGCGCATTTCCCACCTCCACCACCTCCACAGAGTTGAACAGGGAGACATACTATCTTATGTTTATATTTTAATTTTGTTTTGTAATTATTTGACTTGCTGAGGACAACAAGGTTTTAAGTGTGGTGTAGGAGGAGTAACTCTAACATCTTAATATGTAACTAACAGCTATTGTTTATTTTATTTTATTTTATTTGCATGTTTTAGGTTTTATTTATTGCTATTCACATGTTTTCTTTTGTTTTAGTTATTTGTGTACTCAATTGTTGTTGCCTGAAAGTTTCCTATCTTAGCTCGGTTTGCCTCTAGTTATTCCTGTTGTGAATATTTTGAACTTTAAATTGTGAATAGTCTATCTTAAGATTTGATCTTAGCAAGAGAGTAATTGAAAGTTTTAGCAACAAATTAATCTCAATTAGTCATATATCTTGTAATTTTCTATCTTTTGTGCACTATAGGCTTGCTTGTGAAAACTTGAAAAATTCCAGTGTGTGAAAGTTTTTGAGTAAAGGAATTTTAGGATAGTTAGAACCTTCCTCATCACCCTTCGAAACGATATAACAACTCAAGGAAGTTTAGGATATGACCTAGGTAAATTTTTTTCTTTGGTAACCACTTTAAATGACTTTTGACCTACCTATTTGCGTAATTTTCCATTGCTAGCCCAGTTGAGCCGATTTTGTATGCTAAAAGCGTACTATGTAATTTTATTTTTGTTACACTGATATTTCACCTTTTAACCTAAATGCTTTTTCCTATCCTTTCTAAGAATTGGTCACTCTAAGATTGGATTGGGATACCATTGAAAGTTGAATAAGGGTATTTATCGTGAAACTAGTGTGGGTGTGAGAAAAATTGTGAAACTTTGGGGTGCTATCTAGTATTGTGTTAAATCTTCCTTTAATGGAGTCAAGTTTGTTATTTGAAATTAGAGGTTTTAGGTATCTCGCTATTTCAAAATATATATATATATATAAAAAAGAAGAAGAAGAAGAAAAAGATTTTGATGAGGAAAAATTTCATCATGGAATTTCATCTCCTCGTTTTCTTATGGTTTAATGTTTTTCATTTTGGGAAGTTTAGAAAAGTTTTGACAACTGTGGGTGAATTGAAAGTAGGTCATGAAAAAATTTTGTTCAGATTGGGTAGTGGTAATTGTAGGTAGAGTGGCTGACTCTTTGTTCGATTTTCTTAACTTTCTTGTTAGCCAATTCCCTAACCTAACATTTCAGCCTTGGAATAAGTCCTAGTGATCCTGTTCTTAACTTGAGTTGTTTAGTGGAGATGACGCTTGTGGTTTCGGTGCTAAAGGAGAGGCTTATGGTTATTCTGAGTTTCAAGTGCGAAACCAGTATGCAAATTAGTTGCTAATTCATTTTCTTTGCTCAATTGCTGGAATGCGTTGGTTGTTTTGTTTTGAAAAGAGAAAAATTATTTTGAGCCTAGCACACACACATGTGAAATTTCTTCTTATAAGCTGAATTGAGAATTTATGGTTAAGACTCCTCTACTCAGTGCTATGATTGTTGTTAAGTTTTCTTATTCCAAGTTAGAGTTTGAATTTCAGGGATTTGGATAATTCATTTACTCGAGGACGAGCAAAGTCTAAGTGTGGGGTATTTTGATAACTTCAATTTAGTACTTAGTTTTGATAGTGTTTTCGTATGATTTTTGGGTGTTTAGTTGTGTTTATTGTCATGTTGTGATTACTTTAGGTTAATTTTGTCATTCTTAGTTAAATTAGATTTTTTATGCATTTTTGTTAGTTTTTTTGATTGAGTTTGAATTGTGTTTGTAGGTAAATTTTAGGTACCTCGTGGTCACAACCAAATTGGTTGTGACCGTGACATACAAATGGTTCAAAAACAGAATCTAGGCATACATACCTCACGGTCACAACCAAACTGGTTGTGACCGTGACATAAATCTTCATCAGGCAGAATACAGGCAAGAAGCACCTCACGGTGGCAACAAATCTGGTTGCCACCATGACCCCCTCCTGTGCATCCAGTAGAATCGCATCTTCGACAGTCTCACGGTGACAACCATTTGGTTGTCACCGTGACCCATGATACCTCATGGTGGCAAGCACTTCATTGCCACCGTGACCCCTCGAGATCTCTAAAGTTAAATTTTATTTTTGGCTGCGGGAGAGATATTTTTGAGGAGTTTTTCAATTAGGGTTTTGAGATCTGGAATTTTTCTAAGCTTTTCTATTATTCTTAATTAATGATTCATTATTTTCCTTTAGATTTAAATTACAAGTTCAGAGAATTACATAAAAACGTATAGATAGATTTCTTTATACAGCAATTTTATTCAGATTTCCATAGTCTTGATCTATTCTCCATCGAAGATTCGAAGAAGAAGATCGGAGAATGTAGGATTCAATTGGGATTTCTTCCTCAATGAATTTTTTGGTTTATTCATTCCTTTTTTTTTCTAATTTTGTAATGGATTGTGAGTAGTCTCATAGTTGTTTGAGGGATCTTTGAATCCCCTACCCATGATGTGAATTTTGAACATCTTTTAGATTAATTTATATGAATGAAAGGTTTATCTCACTGTTCTTATTGATTAATTTAGGGTGTTTATTTTCTCGGGTTAATTTCCAGCTTTGATGTATGGTTTTTATCATGTATCTTTGTTGGATGTTTAGCTTGTATGGATTGAAGGCTTTAAATGTTTTTACTCAATTTTTCTATTATGAATGCTATATCTTGTGGATGACTCCGGATAGGGAATCTATTTGTGCAGGATTTTATGATTTAAAATTAGAGGAGGGAGTGAGATAAATGAGTTTTGGGTTGTTTGGCTCCAGAATGGGAAAGCAAACCGAATTTAGGATTTTAGACCTGTGCTTAGGCTAATTGTATGGCATGTTCCGGATTGGGATGCAATAGAACATGCTAAATTGCAAGAGAGTCATTTAGAAGCTAGCAGAACCAGGTTTCCCTATAAGCCACAAACCCAACCTAAACCCTTGAATCCACCTTCAAATGCAGCACCACCCTCCTTAAAACCATACCCAAACACTATATCTGTAACTCCTAAGACTAAACTTTCCCAACTTACTTCAAAATAGCACCCTGTTCCATCCAAAAAGACCCTTGGAGCTTGTTATAGGTATGGGGACATATACTTTCTAGGCCACCAGTATAATCTAAAGAAGCTGATGACCATCCAAGCAATTGAGGAATCTGATAGGGAAAAAGAGGTAGAGTGGCAGGATGTGACTGACTCTGATCTTCAAGAACAGACTAATGAGACTGAGCAGATTCAATTGTCTCTCAATGCTATGGATGAAGGGTTTAGGGATAATATTATCAAGTTAAAGGGATAGCTTGGAGGGAAGATAATCATGATCCTAATTGACAGTGGTAGTACCCACAGTTTTGTTGATTTAAAATTGGCCAAGGAGCTGAAGCTCCATTTAACCAAGGCTACCCCAGCTATTGTTACTGTGGCAAATGGGAGGAGAGTCACTGTGCAGGAAAAATGCAGCCAGTGTAGTCGGAGCATGCAGGGCCATAAGTTTGTGTTTGACTTGAGGGTTTTTAAACTAAGAGACTATGATCTCATTCTAGGGGTAGATTGGATGAAGTGTCATTCACCAATCACATTTGATTTTAAGGAGAATAGTTTAAAGATCAAGAGGGAAGGGAAGGAGTTAGAACTTAAGGGACTAAGTGATAAAACTAGCTTGAAGCTCATTATTGTTAAGGCTATCAATAAGTTGGTACTCATGGATAGCAAGGCGTCACCTCCAAACTATTCCTCATCACCTTCACCAAACAGCCACCCAAAAGTAGGAACCACTTCCTACTCAAACACCCCAAGAGTTACAGGAACTGCTTAAGTCCTATGCTGATATATTTCAAGTTCCCAAAGGGTTGCCTCCACCTAGATCCCATGACCACTCCATCCCTCTCAAACCCCACTCAGAGCCTATCAATGTTAGACCTTATAGATACTCTCATCATCAGAAGAATGATATAGAAAAGCTAGTGGATGAGATGCTAACCAACTCCATTATCTAACCCAGCAACAGTCCCTATGCTTCTCTAGTGCTATTGGTCCAAAAGAAGGATGGTAGCTGGAGGTTTTGTGTGGACTACGTGGAGCTTAACAAGCTTACTATTAAGGATAAATTTCCTATACCCCTCGTTGAAGAGTTGCTTGACGAATTACATGGAGCAGTAATTTTTACAAAGATAGACTTGAGGTCAGGTTACTTCCAGATTAGGATAAAGCTGGAAGACACTTACAAGATTGCATTCAAGACTCATTTAGGGCAATATGAGTTCTTGGTGATGCTCTTTGGGCTTACCAATACACCTACCACGTTCCAATCCCTCATGAACACCCTACTCAAGCCTTATTTGAGAAAGTTCATTAAGGGCACTAAGAGTTCTTGGTGATGCCCTTTAGACTTACCAATGCACCTACCACATTCTAGTCTCTCATGAATGCCTTATTCAAGCCTTATTTGAGAAAGTGTCTTGGTTTTCTTTGATGACTACCATTCATGGCAGCCCACATCCAACACCTTGAAATAGTGCTACAACTATTGAGGGAGTACCAGCTATGTAAGGACCCAAAATACACCCTAACAGTAGTAAGGCATGTTTAGGGTATAATGGAAAACGAATGTGCACGTTTAAGCGACGAAAGTGTCAAAAAGGACATAACCGTCATTAATTTGAAAGTTTCGGCAAGTACGGCCAATTGAAAATTATTGATGTATGATATATGTGATTGAAATAAAAAGTATAGTGGGTGTTAGCATATTTTATAGGTGCTAATTCCGCAAGTATACGGTGTACCGAAATAGTACAAAAGATATCGATCCCACAAGGAATGTGATTTTTACTCACTATTACTACTTGGTTTTAATCTTGTTTACAATGATCATTAATGGTAGGTTAATGTTTAACTACTTAATTATGCAAATAAATTCAACCTAGTTATTGATAATCAAAAGAAGACAAAATATATATAATAAAGAACTTAAAATAATGAACTTGATCCATCATTCCAATTAATAATAATCATCTTTTCATGCAAGCCAAGTTGGAATATATTTCTAACTCATTCTCTCGACATGAATTAGAATGCTCAAAGTATACATTTAAAGCACTAACTCCTAATTCTCATTAATAAATTAGTTAACTCTAATTACTTACTTTAAGATTATTTACCAACCTATAACAACTATCTCAACATACTAATCTCTCTAGGTATGTTTTGATAACGAAATTCTATTAGATTTAAGTTAAAATGATCTCTCGACTCTATCTTAACTTATAAAAATCATGCAATTGTACTAATAGAAATTTTGCATTCAAAGACTCTTAGAATAGATGGAAGTAGAGAATAATAATAACATTCAAATTCATTGAAGTAATATTCATTAATTTTACAGAGAAGAAATAAAGGATAAGAGTAATGAGAAAGATGACTTGTGCACTTTCCTCAAGCCCTTATAATAAATTTTCCTTCTCCTTGATCTTCTTCTTCAAAACATGAAAAACAACTTAGAACTTTAACTAAGAGAAACTATTCTTCAAACTATAGAAATAACTTAATAAAAATTATGTATCTTACATTACAGTTTAACGTTAATATTTATAAAATGCTAAGCATTGTGTCCCTTGAAGATGTCCTTTCACAATAGTTACAAAGCTTGATGAAGTTAGGTGCCTCTTCAGATGATTTTTCAAGAATAACTGTCGCAACGGATAGTTCTATCACGCTCGCGACAGAACACGGAACTCCCCTCTTTTCCTTCCTTTTCTTCTTTCTTGCCCCTACTCCTCTCTGGCCTTTCACGACTCGCGATGGCCTTTCACGACTCGTGACCTTGCGTGTGAGTCGTGACTTTGGCTCACGTCTCAGCTTCTCTTCCCTTTCTTCTTCTCTTCTTCCTTTTTCTTTCTTTCCTCGCTGCCTGTCTCTCTGCATCGTCATGAGTCATGATTTAGGTTCACGACTGGTGACCCTACTCCTCACAGCTCCTTCTTCTCTTCTTCAACCTCCTTTCTATACCTGTATCCTCACGAGTCATAACTCCTATTCACGACTAGTGAGCATCCTTGATCTCTTCCCAGTTCTTCTCTGTTATTTCCCAATTATGCTCCATTCTTACCATTTTCATATAGATCAACCTACAAAGCACATAAACTCATAAACTAACATGAAAAATATACATATTAGCAAACTTAATGTACTTAAATTAACACAAAACACATGCTAAATATTACTTCAATTAAGCACCTCTCAAATTCCCCCATACTTAACCTTTGCTTGTCCTCAAGCAAGACAAAAAAAATAAGAAAATTCAATAGCCAGTAAACATCATTATACAGTACTGTCTATAATAGAATTTGAAAAGATCAAATATCTTAAACACTCAAAAATATCAGTAAATCAAATTTCAAAGCATGTATTTAAAATTTTAACAAGTCACTTAATTTTACTAATTCCAACATTAAGAGTATAAGTCTCAAAAAACTAAACATGATTTAAAGAGAGAAATTTGATCATAAAGTAAAAAATTCTAAAGTTGCTAGCTGCATTTAGGACAGTTTTGAGCTCACTTACCCTTAATCCAATCTCATGTCATTTTTAGACTTTTCTTTTTCTTTTCTTTTTCTTTTCTTTTTTGTTTTGAATCATGGGTATATTTTCTTTCATTTTATCCCATGAACAGCAAGAGAAAGTAGTATGGGTGCGTTTTACGCTCCATCCCATACATTTTAATTTTGGATGTATATCTTGCTTTTTTTTTTTTCTTTTTATGAACACTGTGGGTGCATTTTATGCTCCATCCCACTTTATTTTTTTTTTTATTTTTTTAGTTTTTTCTAAGTCCTCATCCATTATTGAAAAGACATAGGGTAAGTATTATGGCTATAGTTTCCACTAAGTAACTAAAAACCTAAAATTTTTAACTAAATGAGCAAATCCTAACTTTAAAAACATAGTTAGTAAAAAGACTAAATAATCCATAATATTGAAAGAAGTAAAAGAAAATAACTTGAAAAACTTAAAACACATACCAACAATTTTGAAAAACTGATAAAAATGAGCATAAAAGCTAAATGATCTAACAACCTATATAACATGCCAATTGAACAATGCCTTATAATAAAACTCACTTATCAAGCCTAATTAAACAATAAACACATACAAACAAACATACAATTAACATATTAAACATATGTAAATATATAAAACAAACACACTCACTCCCCTACACTTAGAACACACATTGTCCTCAATGTGAAGAAATGAAACAAAATAAACAAATAAAAGAAAGAAATAAAACAAAGAGAAGAAAAACTCCCTTCTCATAGTGAAGGTGGAGGTGATAGAACCTCAAATCCAGATTGAGCGATAAAATGATCCATCCTAAACTCCAATCGCCTTTGTCTTCTCGCTATAGAAGAAAGCTGATCTTGCATAGTCAACTGATTTTGTAAAATCTGGTCAAACATGTCGGGTATGGTATGACTAGATGATCCAACATCAGGTGCTGCAGCCACATCCGCTGGAACATTAGGCATAGCTTCATCGTCACTGCCCCCTTCATCACCAGCTTCTTCTTCTTGTGCCTCTTCTTGGGGCATAGAAGGTCCTGGAAGATCCCTCCAACACGACCGAGCACAATGTGGAATTTCCTGGAAATTATTACCAACTACCTCTTCATGCACCAACACATGCTTATTATTACCAACTACCTCTCCACGCACCAACACATGCTTAGTAAAATAAAGACAAGGAAAAACTCGATATATTGCACTAAAATCCACATTTAAATTCCTTGCAATACTAGAAATGACATGCCCATGAGTTAAAGGTGAATCGTGCTTATTAAGACATTGCAACAATTGAGTAACTATCCAATAAGGCCAACATACATCCTTATGTTCATGAATACACCACATAAAAAACAACTCATGATATGAAACTCTGCTAAATTCAGACATATTAAAAACTAAAGAAGCTAAAACCTTATGCAAAATCAAATATTTCAAATCTTTAATAAACACAGACTTAGCATCTCTAGCCCTGTAAGGTGTTGGTAAATTAGTTAAAAAGTTCCAAAATTCATTAGGCTTGAAAGATTTAGGTGGATCAGTTAAACCAGTTTGCGAAAATCTAAACATCTTGTTTATCATAAAATATGTCAAAGTATATGGTTTACCAGCCATTCTAAAATCTAACCAATTCTCACTATCCTCATTCTTTTTCAACGTAGTGTAAAACTCCAAAACTAAATCAGGATGAACATCTTCATGCATAGTTGCAAATTTCAACAAGCAACAAAATCGTAACATTTCAGTAACAACATCTAACATGCCAATTTGTACAAGCAAAGAATCAAGAAAATACTTACATTGCAATAATGGTCTATCATGAAGGGTTAGATACCTACTACCTTCATCCACCAAAAATATGGGAAATAGAGCACCAAAATGAGCCGCAATATTGCCCTCTTGAGCCTCCTGTCTTTCTGATTCAGTACGTGAGGAAGATGGGTTTTTAGTTCTCACCATTGTTCAATGTGTTAGTTAAAAGCAAAGATTGAAAGGAGATGAAACCCGTAAACCAAAGATAATGAAAGTAAAAGAATAGAAGGAGTGCTGACTACGAAATGAACTTACGACAAAGAAGAAAAAAAAATAGTCTGAAGAGGTATGTTTAAGAAACAGAGATTCACGAGAATTAAAATCACCTAAACCCTAAGAAAATGGAAGATATGAATAGAAACAGAATGCTGGAATAAAGAATGAGAACAACGAAGGAAAAATAGAGTATGAACGCGTGAAGATTCTTTGTGGAGGAAGAAGAAATAAAGAAGACGAAAGGTCTATTGAGGGTGTTCGACTCATGACGAAAAACATGCTAGAGGAAAATAACACGAAGAGGGAGTAGTTAAAAGCTAAATGAAATAATAGAAAAGATAAGAAAACGAAAAGTCACGTTTTTAGGGTTTTGAAATTAAATTTCCCCTCTTTTAGTTTCTGATATTTTTATTTTAGAGGTTAAAGGCAATCTAAAGCAAGTTAATTAAAATTAATGCATATTAATCTAATTAGAAAGAAAATTAATTCAAATTGAAAGAAAAATAATAATAAAATGAAATAAAACAAAACAAAATAAAAATAAAAAACCTTACCTGCTGGGCTTCACGAGTCGTGAGGCAACTTCACGACTCGTGAAGCACCTCACTTACCAAGCAAGCTTCGCACGACTCGTGAATTAACATCACAAGTCGAACACCCTGCTAGCATCACCTTCTATCGTGATCGCGATGCATGCCGCGATCGCGACAGAAGCCTCAAGCGCAAAGTTGGTACATTCTGTCGCGCTCGCGATTATCGTCACTCGCGCGACAGAATATCACGTCTGCATAAACTTTTTTTTTAATAATAAATAAATAAAACAACACTTAATCTTACTATTTTGACCTATAGAACAAAAATTAACTATGTTAATAATATTAAAAATTAATTAACAAATTAACATAAAATAACAAAAAACACATATAGAAAGAAAATCTAATTAAGCAACCTAAATAAGAGACATAAATATTAGGATTTTATATGGTCTCTAGGATTTTCTTCTGTATTACTTGGAAGAGATCCTAAATTTCTAGAAGGTAAAGAACTTGCTAATTAGCCCAATTGTATCTCAAGATTATGAATAGATGAAGTATGATTTTTAGTGATTTGGTTAATTTTAGCCTCAAGCTTCTTTTGATTTTGTACTTGAGAACTCATCTTAAAATTAATCTCTTCAATGAATTTATCAATCTTCCCTTCAAATGCTCCAAATCTATCTTGTGGTTGTTGGTATCCTACACCCCTATTTTGGTTGTGATTATTATTTCCCCATGACAAATTAGGATGGCTTTTCTAACCAGGATTAAAGGTATTAGAATAAGGGTTCCCACGCCCTTAGCCTTGGACAAAATTAACTTGTTCCTCCTTCCTAACCATGCCTAAATTGCAATTGTCACTCATATGCCCTTGTTGACCACAAATATTGCTTGCATTTGATGAATTACCACCCATACTTAAGCTATTAACTCTATGAGTCAATGCTTCAATTTGGGCTTGTAATGCAACCATAGAGTCTATGGAATATACCCCCCAGCATTAGACATTTCCTCCAACAACTCAAAAGCTGCGTCAGTAGTTTTCCTCATTAAAGAGCCACCAGCTGCAGCATCAATTGTACCTCTTGTGGTAGGATTAACTCCATTGTAAAATATTTGCATCAATAGCTCCCTTGGAAGGTTGTGATGTTGACACATACGCTGTAATTCCTTAAACCTTTCCCACGCTTCATACAAAGACTCATTATCAAGTTGCACAAAAGTGGTGATATCCTTTATGATTTTGGCAGTTTTGGCTAAGGGAAAATATTTTGATAAAAATGCTTGGGCCAATTGGTCCCAAGCGGTTATAGATCCCCTTGTAAGTGAGTTCAACCAAGCCTTGGCTTTGTCCTTCAAAGTGAAAGGAAAAAGCCTAAACTTAATTGCATCAGCCGAAACCCCATTAATCTTAAAGGTATCACAAATCTCTAAAAAGTTTGCCAAATGAGCATTAGGATCCTCATTTTCTAATCCATAAAATTGTATGCTATTTTGAATCATTTGTAAAAGAGAAGGTTTAATCTCAAATTGATTAGCATTTACCATAAGTCTTACCACACCTTGTTGAGCACCACTCAATGTGGGTGTGGCAAAGTCCATCAATCTTGGTGGATTTCCTTCTTTAGCCGTGATATGTATCTTATGCTTATTCTTTTTCTTGTTAGATTTGAGGTTACTTGATAAAAATCTTTCGATTTCAGGATTCAATGGTTCAAGATCTTCTTGAGAACTTCTTGTACTTGGCATGAACTATCAAATCCTGTGTAAACAAAAGCAAAAGACAATAAGTCAAACAAAACGAACAAACTAATACAAAAATAAAATATTGTAATCCAAAATCATTAATAAAGATTCATAATGGCAAAAAAAAATCATCCATTTCCCGGCAACATCGCCAAAAACTTGTTAGCATATTTTATAGGTGCTAATTCCACAAGTATACGGTGTACCGAAATAGTACAAAAGATATCGATCCCACAAGGAATGTGATTTTTACTCACTATTACTACTTGATTTTATTCTTGTTTACAATGATCATTAATGGTAAGTTAATGTTTAACTAATTAATTATGCAAATAAATTCAACCTAGTTATTGATAATCAAAAGAAGACAAAATATATATAATGAAGAACTTAAAATAATGAACTTGATCCAGCATTCCAATTAATAATAATCATCTTTTCATGCAAGCCAAGTTGGAATATATTTCTAACTCATTCTCTCGACATGAATTAGAATGCTCAAAGTATACATTTAAAGCACTAACTCCTAATTCTCATTAACAAATTAGTTGACACTAATTACATACTTTAAGATTATTTACCAACCTATAACAACTATCTCAACATACCGATCTCTCTAGTTATGTTTTGATAATGAAATTCTATTAGATTTAAGTTAAAACGATCTCTCGACTCTATCTTAACTTATAAAAATCATGCAATTGTACTAATAGAAATGCTGCATTCAAAGACTCTTAGAATAGATGGAAGTAGAGAATAATAATAACATTCAAATTTATTGAAGTAATATTCATTAATTTTACAGAGAAGAAATAAAGGATAAGAGTAATGGGAAAGATGACTTGTTCACTTTCCTCAAGCCCTTGTAATAAATTTTCCTTCTCCTATATCTTCTTCTTCAAAACATGAAAAACTACTTAGAACTTTAACTAAGCGAAACTGTTCTTCAAACTACAGAAAATAACTTAATAAAAATTCTATATCTTACATTACAGTTTATTTATAAAATGCTAAGAATTGTGTCCCTTGAAGATGTCCTTTCACAATAGTTGCAAAGCTTGATGAAGTTAGGTGCCTCTTTATATGACTTTTCAAGAATAACTATCGCAACGGATAGTTCTGTCGCGCTCGCGACAGAACACGAAACTCCCCTCTTTTCCTTCTTTTTCTTCTTTCTTGCCCCTGCTCCTCTTTTGCCTTTCATGACTCGTGATGACCTTTCACGAGTCGTGACCTTGCGTGTGAGTCATGACTTTGGCTCACGTCTCGGCTTCTCTTCCCTTTCTTCTTCTCTTCTTCCTTTTTCTTTCTTTCCTCGCTGCCTGTCTCTCTGCATCGTCACGAGTCATGATTGAGGTTCATGACTCGTGACCCTACTCCTCACAGCTCCTTCTTCTCTTCTTCAACCTCCTTTCTATACCTGCATCCTCACGAGTGATGACTCCTATTCACGACTCGTGAGCGTCCTTGATCTCTACCCAGTTCTTCTCTGTTATTTCCCAATTATGCTCCGTTCTTACCATTTTCATATAGATCAACCTACAAAGCACATAAACTCATAAACTAACATGAATAACACGAAAAGTATGCATATTAGCAAACTTAACTTACTTAAATTCACACAAAACACATGCTAAATATTACTTCAATTAAGCACCTATCAGTGGGTCAATAAATGAAATGCAAATTTATTATATGCCAATGTCTAACAAAAGGAAACATTAAGGACTTAACTGTTATTTTGAAAAGTAATCAATAGGAGTAAGACATGTGTTTTATTTTGGGCCACAAATGCATGATTTATATTGATAGAGAGAGTGGAAGTAGCCGGCCACTTTTGGCTTGAAATTTAGCCAAATTTTCTTCATTTCCTCTCCCCATTTCATAATATTTTAAGGATGCAAAAAAGGTTAAGTAGATCAAGTGAGATTTAGGAGCAAATAAGGTGGGTAAAGAGATTTGTATTCTCTTATTTTCTTTCTTATAGTTTTATGGAGGTAAGATTATATATTGATATGAGTTTGTGGATGAATTTCATGAAAGAAATCATTGGGAGCAAGGAAAAGGGAAAGAAGCAAACGAAGAGAGCAATTGGAAGCAAAGCAAGCTCGAAGGAAAAGGGAGCAATTTGAGGTTTGGAAACTATGTTTATTTTATGTGTAATTGATAATAAGAGATGTAATTGAAGATGTGCATGTTTGTTATATGTTAGACTTGAGTTTAATTGAGATTGTTGTTGTTGTGGAATGATTGTTTTGGGCATGTAGAGTTTGTAGGGGAAATTCTGCATAAATTTTATTAGACCTTTGGTCACTGTTTTGGTCATAGGTTAAGTTTTAGAGATCCAAATTACATAATTCAAGTTGGGTTAGAAATATATGACATATATTTAGATTTTGTCCAGAAATAGTAGTGACTGTATTCTAGCATTAAGATGTCAAAAATGGGGTTATAATTTGAGGTACCTATTTTGTCCGGGTCAAGGGAGCATTCTATTTTTCCAAGACCATATATCCTTCTATACTATTCTAAATTGAGTAAAATTTGTACCATTGGAAAGATAAGACATAGGGGAACAAAAACTTAAAAGACCATTTTGGCTGAAAATGACGTTGACTAGATTGAAAATTAAGTACAGTTTTTAACCTAAAGTCTGTCCGGATCTGCCCTGTGTAGAGTGGGGCAGAATGGGTTTACACAGCAGTAAGGGATTCTTGATAGCCGTGTAAAAGTATTCTACCACATAAAACCATTTTTGTCACCCCACACGGTGGTTAAGAATGTCTTACCGCTGTGTGACCTTAATTTTCAGCCTAACTTGTACTTTTTTTTCATGAATTGAACCCAAACTTCACTGGAAGTTCCTCTGTCCGAAGCATGTTTATGCATATAAAATGAATATATAGGTATGATTAATATATATATATATATATATATATATATATATAGAAAATCACATAAAATCAATGGGATGAATATATGTGTATATGATATGAATAAATATATTATATGTGTGTATTGATTTAGGTGAGTTTTCTTCACCAAATCGAACCCAAATTTCAGCGGAACCTCCCTGAATCTATCAGACAAATGGTTAAGATTATATAGTACATGTATACATGATTATCCTATGAAGATGAGCGTGACTATGGTTATAAATGTAATATTATATAAATGCAGTTAAATGTTAAGTAATTATTCGTAATAATTGAAAATGACTTGACATGCTTTATTAGCCTTTCATAAGGAAGTTGTAACTCCCCTTACCTGTACGTAGAAAACTACCATAACAGGTGAAGGATGCTACACGACAATTACAAAACTAAGCATGTGTCTAAGAATAGAATACTAAAAAGGCAGAATTATAAAATTTCTTTTGTTACAAAATCAATCTCACGCTACTCATTAATCAAAAATTACAACTTACCACTTACATACTTCACTACTCATAAGAGTCTATACAAAATACATATTACTATAATAAAAGTCAATATATTTACTTACAGTACATATTACAAAATTTTACTCAAAAGCTCCTACAGCTCATTGGCCTTGACCGATGCGGAATGTCCTTGGCGAAATAAATATCTTCGATACCTACATGAATTAAACACCCGTGTTAAGCAGAAAGCTTAGTGGGGAAAGCACATAATATGGATGACCACTCACAGCGGTGGTCAGCAATTACATTCAAATGACAATATTTACTTGATCATCTACAGATTACTTGATCATCTTCAAATTCAGGTATAAGTATTCATATAAATTCAAATTGAAGGATTTCATATAATCGTACAGATATACACATGTTTATATCATTAAATAGTCATATAATAATAAATGCCATGTTATGTATTTAACATGTCTCTTTACAAATTATCGATGGCCCTATACCCTTATTTATGTAAAACCAATACAATTTCACAAAGCTATACATTAAACATGTACCTTAATCTATCTTTTATGTTCATCTACTCATACTTTTAACATTTACACATAGCCCAATAGCTAACCATTACTTTGTTAACTTTTAATATATTAGTTTGTAAACATTAGAGAATTATACATGTGCAACAAATTACATAAACATTTATTCACTTAAACTTCAGATTATTACTTTAGTATTCTTTTGTTCGCTTATGACTTGTATTCCCAAGGGAAATAACAGGTCAAGAAACATATAGGTACCCGAGGTTACTATCATATAATACACATGGGGATCCAAATGGGGATCGAAAAACACATATAGGGATTCAAACGGGATCCGAACGCGTAGGTACATAGAGCACAAATTCAATATAATGCATTTGTCCTATGTATATAAAATGCTTAACTCCATAATTTTTATTTCTCATTTACTATTCTTTTATTCATAAATGGCCTGCATTTCGAAAGGGGTGGATAAAGAGTTGAAATGCATAGGTACCCGTAGGTACAAAAAAAGTATTTTCTTTTTCTTTTAAAAAACGCATAGGGATTTTAAGCAAGATCCAAATGCATAGGGACTCAAAGGAATCAAAATGCATAGGGACTCAAAGGAATCAAAATGCACAGGGACTTGATCAGAGTCCAGAACGTATAAGGATCTAATCAGCATCCAGAAAATGCATAGGCTGCAGTAATAGAACCCTATGGGCATGCCTATCTATCCACGTATCGGTTAACATAGGCTATTACTCATACTTATATATTGTTCGCATAATACTCACACAATATTCCAGTCCACATCATTCACAAAATATTCTCATTCTTGTAATATTTGTATCACTTACATATTCATCATATTTACAAATACTTACTCTATTTAAATAATATTCATCACACTTTCAGATAAACAACAACATAATCCCACGGAACATTCATAACAATGCTAAATAAATTTCATCATCATTCGAACTTATACACATTTACCCATATCATTATTTTATCAAGTTTACATCCAACCATATATAATTTACACACACATTTATATGTGTATAATATATATACATCTACGTTTATTATGTGCCCATATAATTATTCTTATATGATATTCAAAACATAATAACGAATTCAAAACAATGCATTCATAATCACTTATGCATATTCCAAATTGCGTCTCTAAATTCTATTATTACTTATCAATTCATATAACATTCATAGTATCTTCGACTTCATTTAACAAATATATCCCCCTTAATAATTTATATGTACAATTACAAATTTCAGACCATCATTTAATTATTCAACACATTACAAAAGATTCATGTCTAAAAATCATTTCATAATAGAGTAAGAAATTCAATTTGCAAAACAATTTTAGTGGGTTACACGACGGTAAGAAATTTTTTATTGCCGTGTAACTCAATTCAAAGGCAATCTATTTATGATTATCAATCCAAATGACATAGCCATTCCATGTGTTCTATCATTTTCAACCATTAATTATATTTTAACCTGCAAATTCATATTTATATTCTTTATCATATCATTATCTATTCAACTATGTCCATTTAATTTTTACAAAGGCTTACTTTTTAATATCACATAATTATCAATCATTTACCAATGCATATATTCCATTTATATTCATATAATTACGAAGTATACACTTAGTTTCTTTTATTAACCTAAGGATTGTACACATGTTACACAACCTCGCCATCCTTATTTATCTTTAAATATGCGTTAATCAAATATAAAAAACAACCAGAAAGTTTCGAAAAAGTTTATGGGTCATTACTGTAATAAAAACTCATATTCGGGTCAAAAACTGAGGTCACACGGCAGTAAGGAGTTCTTGCCCACCATATGGGGTGTCAAAAATGCAGCTACATTATCTAGAATGCCTTTACATGGCGGTCAGGAATTCCTTACCACCGTGTAAACGTATTCTGTCCACTCTGTACAGGGCAGAAACCAAGTCCGATATTGTACAGAAATTTTCACCTAGCAAATATCATTTTTAGGCAAACTTGTCTTCTACAAATTTGTTCTCCTATGTCTTAGCTTTCCAATGGTATAAATTTCAGGTCATTTTCCAGATATAAGCTAAAAAATCCCAACTGCTCCATTAATCTGGCCAAAATAGATACCCTTATTTTTTAGCCAAATTCGAAGCACTTAGAGCTAAAATTAGCTCAAGTCTATTTCTAAGACATTTGTAGAAATTTATGTTAGGTTTGAAATTACACCAGATTCATGTCAATTGGAATTTTTTACATGGAGATACGCTGTAAAAACCAAAATGGGGTCAAGTGTGCCCTATAATAGTTTTCTAACCAACAACAGCTTTATGCATATCCACCATTTGTCATACAAAAATACCATCAAATCCTTATCACATCAACTCATAAACACCCATTTAAACTTATAATAGGTATAAATTCATACAAATACTCATAATTAAAATAAAAGAGTTCCCAAACCTTTGATTTGCTCCAAAGTACTCTGATGTGTTTCCTTTGCTCCTATTTCCCCTTTCCCTTTACTTGTCTTGCTGAAATCCTACAATAAACCAACATTACAACTCATGTTATCCACTTTTCCAAATCCAAAATTCAGTCCCAAGAGGAAGAGAAAAAGAAAAGAGAAATAAAACCACACAAAAATTACCTTAATTATGCCAAAACACCACTTGATTCAACCTACTCCTTAGCAATCCAATTTAGCAAAGAAGAGTGGAGAGGAGAGAAGAAGAAATCGCTGCAGAATTTTTAGCCAAAGTGACTGGCTTGCCCTCTCTCTATTCTTATAAATGTCCTAATTTTGGTGGTCAAGAACTTGCTACCTATCAAGCTCTCATTGGTCCCTTTGAAGATTTTTATGCAATTTACCTCTTTGATCCTTCCTCTTTTGTTTCTTCACACATTAAACATATAACCATCTCCAAATTAGACATTATCATACAATATTTCTTAATTTCTCCAATTAAATACAATTTAACAAATTACCAATATGCCTTTAACTTTTCACTTAATATCGGATGTGTCCTTTAATACATTAAATTGTTCCAATCGTTAAATTTCACCTTGTTAACCTCCAAGATACCCTAGACTTATGCAAATCCAACTAGGGTACACTTTGGGTCATTATAGAAGTTATAAGAGATTTGCATGCGAAGTTATACATAGCATTTGTAAAAGTTATGTGATGGTGTGCATAATGAATACATGTATACATGAGTCTTATAGGTGATTATGAAATAACACATAAAATCGCAATATGAATTATTGTAAATATGGAAGACTAGGCAAGAATATAATCAATGATTGTGCAATGTAAAGGTTAAGTATACATTGATGTTATTATGACTGAAATGTGAAAGTTTGTAATTAATGTAAGAATATCTGTTATTTGGTGTTGAATATCACCGAATGCTCTTTGTTAATTATGTAATATAAATTTGTAAGTAATAAGAAAGATTTAATAGCATGGAAGTATTATGTGTTCGATTATCGAACATTGAAGTGTTGCATGATAAGTGTATATGATGAAAGTGAAAAGGAAATGGTCATTATGTGATCAATAATTGAATGTAGTAAATATGTGTAAACGTGATGAATTCGATAATGATATGAATAGTTAGCCTGCAAATATCGAGTCGTGGATAGATAGGCATGCCTAAAGGGTTCTGTTACTGCAGCCTATGTGTTTTCTGGATCTTGATCAGATCCCTATGCATTTTGGACTCCGATCAAGTTCCTATGCATTTGGATTCCTTTGAATCCCTATGTGTTTGGATCTTGCTTAAGATCCCTATGCATTTTTTAAAAGAAAAAGAAAATGTTTTTTTTATACCTACGGGTACCTATGTGTTCACCTGTTGTGAAGCGCGCCGAACCTAGAAATGGCCCTCTCTGAACCCGCTTTTAGGGCTCGAGGGATTAGTTTGCATCTTTTTGATCTTGGGTATCATAAGACATTTTGGATGCCTCCTTCTCAATAGAACATTGGAAATGATCATCTAGCCTCACGACGCCTTTAGGCACCTTTGAGGTATTTTGGAGTCGCCACCCAATTTACAAGAAATTGGGAAAGTTCTCTAACCTCAAGGGTCTTAAACTAGAGAAGGTGTTCGGAACTTCACTCTTATTAATTACTTAAGTTTATAATTGAGTTTTTAAGAAATCAAAACTCCATCTCCCATCTCACGCGATCATGCATTTGAATTTAAAGCGCATTGCAAGCATATTGAAAATCATTAAATAAAGCGATAAAAAAGGCAGTAAATAAATTACATAAAAAATTAGGACAGAACAATCCCCCAAAATAAGAAAGCATAAAAGAATAAAATTTGCCCCAAAATTAATTACAAGGGCCCAAAAATGAATAAATAAACACATACAAAATAATTAAAATATATCACACATAAATCGGGAGATTTATTGAATTTTAGGAACATTGGTTCCTTTTTATTAACTTAAAAAGATTGGAGAACTATTTTTGGGTATTGATTGAGAAAATCGGGATGAGTGATCCCATTTTATGAAAATTGGTTCTCCATTTGAAAGTGAGATTTTATTAGTTAAAATAGGACATTGGTCCATTTTATTAAGAAAAAACTCCAAGTTATTAATTATTATAAAAACATGATTTTTTATAATGCGGAGAATTTAAAATACATTTTACATACAACACATAAAATAATAATAATAATAATAATAATAATAATAATAAAAGGAAATACAACAATTAAAAAATTGTAAACCCGAAATTGAAGGTCTTTGGTCTCCCGGTCCTCCAACCCGTGCGCAAATATGACTCACATACATAAAAAATTTGAGGCAACAAAACAAAAATAAAATGAATGTTAGTAAAGTAATTAAATGAATAATGTATGAACAAGCAATTAAATAAAAACTAATAAATAAGCCAATTAAGTAATTTAATAAAAATAATTAAAACTTGACAAATAATATGACAATAGCATTAATAATTATTAATAGAGATAAATTGAATAAAAGCAAAAAAAATAACAAATTGAATTAAGGCAGAAATATACAAGATAAAATGGAGCAAACTATATTACAATCATGCATTTACGTTCGGACGTTCGGGTAAAAATAGGAAAGACGAAGAGCCAAAGGAGGGTGAGGGAATAGACATGCACGACTCATGCATCCATTGCACGAGTCCTGCAATGAGTGCACTACTTCGTGCACTTATGGCACAAATCGTGCACTGCCTGTGAGGGAAGAACGGGTGATCAGAGGGAAAATACAAGGCACAATCCAATCGAAAAAATGAACGACTCAGATGAAGAGCAAGATCCGGTCGAAAAAAAGAAAATAAAGCACGGCTTGGTCGGGAAAGTCACGACTCGGACGAAACAAAGACACGATCAGACAAACAACAAAAATAGGGACAAATAGAGGACTAATAAGAAACTAAGAATCATGACGATATGCCATCAAAACATGGACAATGAAACACCAAACATGCTGATTAATCGTAATAAATGATTAAGGATCACATATAATAACAAACAGCAACAAACGTATAATAAATAGATTAAAAAAATGAAGGACTACCAAACAAAGTATGTACAATGAAGAGAAATAACATGTAAAGCCAACCGAGAAAAAAAAAGAAAAGAAGGAAAAAAGGAAAGAAAGAGATGTTTATTCCAGTATTTACCCTCAGATATGATCTTTGATTAGCAGACGAAGAAGTTCTGGTTTTCCTCTTTGCTTTTCTTGAGAAGAAAATCAAAACAGAGACTGATAAAACTTTAAAATGTAATTTACGTTAAGGAAAAGATGAAAAATGTTTTAATCTCAAACCTCAGGAATTAATTTCCTGGATTCAAGAAATAATCCAAGAATGCTTTGAGAACCCAGAATTGTTTTTCTTGCTCTCCAAGCTTTTCTGTCTACGTTTTTCTTTTGAGTTCTTCGGCCACCTCTCCCCTCTCTTGAGTTTCAACTCTTTCTTTTATACTTCAGACAGGATTAGATTGTTTCTCACCAAACCAAATATAAACCATGCTTTTCCTACCAAATCCAAAAATGGAACGGAGACGCTGGGGGTGCTAGGGCCAGCGGAGCGCGTGAGGCAGGTGAGATCTGCCTCACGTTACCTCTCACCAAGGTGAGATGGGCCTCACAAACGTGTGGCTGCATCTCATGTGGGTGAGATGGGCCTCACACCATAGGCCCTCCAAAAACTCCCTCCCCCCCCTCCCCTCTTCCCCTTTTTTTTAATTAAAAAATGAAAGACATATTTTTCGAGGAAATCATCACTTCTATCTATCTTTAACCTATGAACAGGTATCATTTTCATCACTGGGTAACTTTGGTCTGGGCTGTCTCAGGACCCAGTGTCTACAGTTGCCCCCAATTTTGGGGAATGTAGTGCCTAGGTGAGCCAAAACTCAAAGAAAAAAAGAAGAAGCGCGCACCTGAGGCAGCTATCTTCCTGGTCACGAGAATGAAATTGTCTCTTTAAGTCACCGTATAGACTGCAAAGCGATTTTCATCCCTCTGGGTGATGCGTCGAGTCTGCTCTAGACTTACAAAATGCGAGAATTGCTCTTCTGAGCTGCACCGAGTCTGCTCTAGACTTACAAAGTGCGAGGGTTTTATCTTCTGATGGTGATGCGCGGAGTCTGCTCCAGACTTACAAAAAGCGAGAATTACTCTTCTGAGTTGCACCGAGTCTGCTCCAGACTTACAAAGTGCGAGGGTTCCATCTTCAGATGGTGATGCACCGAGTCTGCTCCAGACTTACAAAACGCGAGAATTGCTCTTCTGAGTTGCACTGAGTCTGCTCTAGACTTACAAAGTGCGGGAGTTCCATTTTCAGATAATGATGCGCCGTGTCTGCTCCAGACTTACAAAACACGAGAATTGCTCTTCTGAGCTGCACCAAGTTTGCTCCAGACTTACAAAGTGCGGGGGTTTCATCTTCAGATGGTGATGCTCTGAGTCTGCTCCAGACTTACAAAATGCGAGAATTGCTCTTCTGAGCTGCATCGAGTCTGCTCCAGACTTACAAAGTGCGGGGATTCCATCTTCTGATGGTGATGATTTTCACTTAGACATTTCCTGCAAAATTATATGCACAGAGGTATATACAAGAAATTGTGCGTATGACATGTGATACGGATGTCTGCAAAAATGGATGGACTATGTCCTAGGTGGTCAAGGGTCCATTAAGGATATGGTTTGGCTGCTCCACCATGCCCCCAAGGATCCTAAAAAATGCTATCTTGGTTTTAGGGACTCTGAGCCGAAACCTGTTCTGAAAGACCCGTTAGGTGTGTATCTTTGCCCCCCCGGATCAATGATCATATACCCAGGATTCTGACTCATGTCCTTGCATCTGAAGTAATGCCGCCTTATTGCTCCGGGCATCTAAAGTCATTATTTTAAAGGTAGTGCATCCCTTGTGGATTTTCACACTAGCTTTTCTTTGTGGGAAATGCGTCCCTTGAGGGATTTTCACATGACTCTTTGCTGAATTTTTACCCAGAATGGACCCAACCCAATCCAGCGGCTCTTGTCTTTATTTTTTATTATTTATTTTTTCTTTTTTTTTCTTTTTTTTATATAAGTGATTAAAGTCATTGATAAACCTTCTCATGATAGTTTCATATGGATAGCCGCATTGACGGGCCGAGGTATCAGCTTTATGACCTATTGGGTACACTTTGACTATGCGACCCAAGACCTCTCATACCATCCTTCGAAAACCATTCTGTCACTTCTACCAGCATGCATGAGAGATGGGTACTTAGTCCCGTCACTCATAACAGGACTTGTCGACTTTAGCATCTGGCCGGCGAGAGCAGTGGTAGGAATTAGTACAGATTTGCATGCATTTTGAGCAATATGTTTCTTTTTAAAACAGAACTAGAAAATAATGTAAATGAATAAATTCGGTTTCATTTCATTTCAAAAAATTGTGTACATCTCAGTATGATTTCAGTATACATAATCATCATTTAACGTTAATTCAAAATGCAAAGCTACATTCATTCGTGGAACAAATCCTGATAGCATCAAACTTCTGTTACCAATCAGCCTTCTTGGGTTTTCTTGATTGGACATTTTCTCTCAAGCCTCTAATTTTTGCCCAGGATGCCTTTTTTCGGTTTTCACCCTGACGAGGCGCTCAATTTTAGTAAGGCCGCCTTTTTTCGGTTTTCGACCTGCCAGGCTTTTATTCTCTTCTTTTGACTTTTATCGTCTTTAGCTGTGGAACCTCCTGAGTCTATCGATGTTGATCGGCTCCTTGAACTCGTTGCCATCGCCATCCGATAGAATCGCTGCTCCTTTTGACAACAACTTCTTGAGGATGAAAGGACCTTCCCATGTCGGTCTGAATTTCCCCCTGATATCGGGCACACCCAGTCTAATTTGTTTGAATACCAAGTCCCCTTCCTTCAACGGGTGTTTCTTGACTTTCTTTCCGAATGACCTGGCAAGCCTTTTTTGATAAATCTGATTATGATAGTAGGCTCTCATCCTGCTCTCATCTAGCATGTTTAGGTGCTGCAGCCACTGCTGTGCCCATTTAGCTTTCGGAATCTGAGCTTCCATAACTACCCTCAATGACTTGAGTTCAATCTCGACTGGCAGTACGGCCTCCGTCCCATATACCAAGGAATATGGTGTGGCCCCTATAGAAGTTCTGACAAACATTCTGTAACCCCAGAGCACAAAAGGCAACTTCTCCGCCCAATCTTTAAAATTCTGAACCATCTTGGCCAGGATTCTCTTGACGTTCTTGTTGGCAGCTTCTACTAATCCATTAGCCTGCCAACGATAAGGAGAAGATTTATGATGCTCAATGCCGTACTTCTGAAATAACCTCTTCGTCTCAACCATGAACTGGACCCTATTGTCAGATACCATGTGATGTGGGAGGCCGTATCTGCATATCAAGTTATTCTCAATGAATTTAGCCATATCCCGTGCATCAACCTTTTTGAAAGACTTAGCCTCTGCCCATTTTGTGAAGTAGTCAATGGCAACTATGATGAATCTATGTCCATTAGAGGCCGCGGGATGTATTTCTCCAATAATGTCGATCCCCCAAGCTGTGAACGGCCAAGGCGATGTCAAACTGTGTAACTCTGAAATCGGCAAGTGCCTTAAATCTGCATACTACTGACACAACTGGCATTGCTTTATGTATTTTGAGCAGTCTGTATCCATGGTGAGCCAGTAGAATCCTTGTCTCATGATCTTCTTGGCCAGCATCAAACCGTTCATGTGGGCTCCGCACACACTAGCGTGAGTTTCCTCCATTACCTTTTCGTCTTCTTTCTTGTCTAGACATCTCAATTGAATACCATCGGCTTGCCGTTTATACAACACCCCATTTACGCAAATGAACTGAGTAGATAGCTTGCGTATCAGCCTCTTGTCTTTCTTAGTAGCCTCTTCTGGGAACGTCGCATTTTCTACATAATTTATGATATCATGATACCATGGCTTCCCATCTGTTACTTCCATTTCCATTACTGGTTTAGACTCAAAGCTAGGCCTCTTAGAACTAAAAATCAGCACAGGCTTCATAACCACCCCCTATGGATTATCCCATATCGACACCAAAGTTGCAAGTGCGTCTGCTAGCTGATTCTCATCTCTAGGAACAAAGTGAAAGGTGCATTCTTCAAACTGATCGCTCAACTCTTTTAAGTATTTCACATAGGGATCAGCTGCTCTTCTTTAACAGCCCACTCGCCCCTAATCTGATTGATCACCAGCGATGAATCTCCAAATGCCTCCACATTCTTTGCCCCAAAGGCTATCAATGCTTCTAACTCGAAAGTGCATGCTTCATATTCAGCTTCATTGTTGGTGGCTTTGTATCTCATTTTCTTAGCTAAAGGGAGTTTTTCATCATCCGGGGTTGTTAGAAGAATCCCTCCTCCTACCCCCTTGCTGTTTACAACCCCATCAAAGTGCAACTACCAACCTTGAACCGTAATAGCTGCTGCATCCTCGTCCAGGAAATTGAATTCATACGAATCTCCTTGGATGGGGTGCTCTGCCAAAAACTCTGCCACTGCACGCCCCTTAATGGTTTTCTGGGTGATATATTTAACATCGAATTCTTATAACAACAATAACCATCTCCCATTTTTCCAAGCAAAGATGGAGCTTCCTGTAGGTATTTGAGAGGATTCTATTTCACCATTGCCTGTACCCTGTAGGAGTGAAAATAGTGTCTCAACTTCTTGGAGGCCTAAATTACCGTGAGACAGATCTTTTCTACTTCTGCGTATTTGATCTCGTAAGTAAGGAACTTCTTACTGAGGTAATAGACCACGAACTCCACTCTAAACTCATCCTCCTGAGCCATCATGGTGCCTACGGAGCTATCCTCTATGGCCAAATACATAATAAGTGGTTTGACCGGCTGCGATGGTCTCAGAACCAGTGGATTCAACAAATATTCCCTGATGGTGTTGAAAGATTTTTGTCAGTCTTCATTCCACACTACCGGTTGGTTCTTTCTGAGTAGCTGGAAGATTGGTTCACAAATTGAAGTAAGCTTGGCGATAAACCTGCTGACATACTGCAATTTTCCCAAAAAGCTTCTGACATCCTTTTCCTTCTGAGGTACTGGCATTTCTCGAATGGCCTTGACTTGATCTAGGTCAATCTCAATCCCCCTCTGGCTAACCACATGTCCTAACAGCTTCCTTGAGGTGACATCGAAGATGTATTTCTTGGGATTTAGCCGCAAGTTATACTTACCGATCCTCTGGAAGAACTTTTCTAGAGCTTCAAAGTGACCTTCTCTAGTGGATGACTTGATCATCATATCATCCACATATACCTCTACCTCCTTATGGATCAAGTCATCTAGAATCCTGGTTGCCATTCTCTGATAAGTTGCACCTGCGTTCTTTAAACCAAATGGCATCACTTTATAAGCAAAAGTTCCCCATTCTGTGATGAAGGCTGTCTTAATTCAATCGGCTATCTTGTTGAGGATCTGATTATAACATACATAACCATCTACGAAACTGTACATCATGCAAGCGGCTGCACTGTCTACCAGTACATCTATTTGAGGTAGTGGAAAGTTATCTTTTGGACAAGCCTTATTCAGATCTCGATAGTCTACACATACGCGTACTTTACCGTCCTTCTTGGCTACATGGACAACATTGGCCAACCAAGTTGGATACTGCACTTCAATTAAAAACATGACCTCAATCTGTTTACGAATCTCCTCTTTGACCTTATCCGCCCATTCTGGACTGAGCCTCCTAAGTTTTTGCTTGATAGGTTTGTGATCCGGGTATGTTGGGATGGCGTATTCTGCGATTTCCTAATCTACCCCTTGCATGTCTTCGTAGGTCTAGGCAAAGACTTTTTCATGTTTTCTTAAGATTCTCTCAAATTTTTCTTGCTCTTCAGAAGTTATGTTAGATGCTATCAAGATTTCTTTTGGATTTTCCGAGGTTCCAAGACTGAATGGAGTTGCATCAGTTGAATCAATGTCAAATATGGATGCATTATGATCATGATTATGCATATTGAAATCATTAGAAACATCACACAAGTAAGCGAAATTGTTCATTTCATTAATAGAACTGTAAACGTCATTAACATCATTAAAGAGTTCAGGAATAAAAAGAAAATCTACACTATTCTCTTTCTCCTCTCCCGCCGGCACAACTGTTAAAGCTGACCATCCTGAATAAATCTTGCACTTCGGAGGCTTTGCAGAGACCCCATGTATGGCTTCTTCCATCTTCGCCTTCACCTTTATCTGGGCAGTCAGCAGTTTCTCAGTGATAATCTCTTCGGGTGTTTTGCGATCCCAAACAATCCCCTTGGTCATGATTTCTTCATCCCAAAAACCCTTTACTAGTTTGATCAATCCAATGTCCTAATTGAAGACGTCGTTAAAAACCTCAAATCCTGGCACGATCTTCCCATCAACCCACTGAGGCTCTGCTTCCCCCATGTAGGCACACACTACAGTTGCTGGTGTAAAGCTTTCACTGATATGGGGGATTCCTTCAACTAATTTTTTACCTTTCTTTACTGCACCTTCAAACCCAAGGCCCCTCTTATCCTTCTGACCTCTGGTGGCGATGGCTACTGGTGACCCCTGCGAATTCTTGCCTAGACCTGCACCAAGGAGGAATGACATCCTCTTCATCATATTCAGCACGTGAGGGCTTCCTTCCATAGGCTCTTTAACGCCCCCATCGCCGTCCCCGTTGGAAGGACGCCGACGGACGCGCTACACGACGCTCACATATACAGATATACACATGCACAATGCAGAAGCATACATTCATACATAACATGCATACGGAAATACGGATTAATTAAAAACTTACTTTACCTGCAGGCACGGGCTGATCATGCAATAACTCACGCACACACAGCCACTAAGCAGAAGCATACACAGAAGCATACATATGACCATTCAACGGAAGCATAATCGAAATAATAAAACAAAGGAATAACTAAACATAAAGACATACTAACTATTACATTCCCAAAAGAAAACTCAAGAACGAAACATAATTAATTACATATACAATATTACAGAAATCAAAAGCTGAAATACAGAAGCTGAACAAAAATACAGAACTTCTAATTCCTATGTGGCCGACCTTGCAGAAGCGCGACTCGAACAGAACCAAACCTGCCACCTGCACGGAAAGGAAATCCGTGCTAAGCGATAAACGCTTAGTGGGGAGAACACACAAGAGTACGGACGGCCATTCACAATGGTCGCCAAGGCATAACACATTCAAATGGCAAATGCGGATATTCATAACATATCAATAATCAGGCTGCATAATGAAGGCATTCATTTCAATACTCACAATCAAACCATAAACTCATGTCCAGGATAGACCAAAACAGACATAATACAATATACGATACAAATATCATCATGCAGAACTACATACTATATCACATGCATAAACCTACAAGGGTATCCAATAATAACATCTTACCGTGCGGAGTCACAAGAGCTTTACACATGCAAATTGACATAACTAAGTACCTATGCAGGAACTGACAACCAAACCATCATGTTAAGAATGCTAGCCACTTAACATACTTAGACATGCCAAACACATACACTAGTCAAATATCCAAAGGATAACATTTAGAGCATCACAATACCGCTGCGCAACTCTAATATATATTAAGCATCATGCAAAAACACTCTGATAGCGGAGACTAAAGGCATAACCACTTAGTATTACATTCATATCATCATCATGCAGAAAGTACAGTTAAACATCACATACTTACCATCACAAATGCTTCGGTTCACATGCTAATATACATAGCAAAACTATGCTGAAACCATATACTTAAATACATCAATTCGAATCATTTCAAAGCATTCAGAAACTTATAACAAATCACATGACAAGTACGAATAATCATGTTAGATATTAAATCATGCTTATTTTAAACATACATACATTCTGAAGCCCATAGTCATAGTCACATACATATAGACTGATTCCTGAAGTCATTATCATGCTCAAACGGAAATCACATTCTGATGGTCATTGCAAAATAACGAGGATAATACGCAAATGCTAAAACATAATCCATATAAACATGCTCATATAATAAAGCCATACAATCAGTATTTCATAATCGTATTCATTCAGAAATAATCCGATATACATTATATCGATATGCTCATTCAGATAATCCATTTATAGCCAAATCAGATCAGAGCAGTTCAAATAAACATTCAAAGAACACCTGCTGACTCTAGGTAGTGGATAACGAGTGTACAGACAGTACTTTCCGGGTACGAGCCGATTACAGACAGTACGTTACGGGTACGAACCGATTAAACCATTATACTTTAACTTTCACAGATATTTTCAAAAGGGACCTTAAACAAGATCCAATACAGAAAAGGGTTCGCGAGGAACCAAACGGGGACCTGATCAGGGTCCAAATCATTCAAAGGGCGCTGCAGCTACAGAAGACTCTATTAGGCATGCCTAACTATCCACTTACTTGACTCTAGCAGGTTATGCGTAAAACAATTCACATTTCGAATCGCACAATGCATATATAATCAGTATGCATAAACAGAGAACGAAAGACATTTAAATATTCTCATAAAGTTGGTCACAAATCATATAATTTTCATTGCAAAACATAACATAGTCAATACACTTTAACATTAAACCCTGTTTTAAAGCAGGCCAAGAATCAGGTATAGAATCACTACCCTGCCAATGATTATCAATACAAAATCCTAATCATGCGTTGGGTGAGAATAACTAGGTATACAACATGCATAATTCAACTTACATTTAGACATAACTCATTGAATTCAAAGGCTAAAGCATAACAATGTATTCAGACATCAACCGTATTATTCCACTAAATATAGTATAGCATAGTATCAACCATACCTCCTACAAGTCAGATTCAAAAGCATGCAATACTTCAATCAATAACATTCTAGCATTACTCATCATAGTAAAGTATATCAGGAACACATGAGAAATCATATTAGGCCAATGACTAAAATACATTGTCTAAATCGTGAACCAATACCACATACTCTTAAGCATGGCATGATATTCTTAGAGGAGAAACAGACTAAAGCTATGATCGCCTAATTTACATTAAGATAAAACATGTTTGGGACTAAACAGTCAGAAGGTTAGCATTCATAAATCCTTCATATTCTACAGTCATTTAACAGTATCACTATAATCCAAAACCTATTCCAAAATACCACAGTAACTTATCATAGATAACATGTTATTAATACCAACTAAATTGGAATAATCAGTCATACCATCAAGATAATATAACACACAGTAGAGGAAAAATACCATGGAAAGCTTTTGGAACCCATTTTATGAAAATTGGTCGCTTGGGGAAAGAAAAACAGAAGCAAAACAGAAGAGTCGGAAGACTTGAGCAACCTTCACGTCACGTGAAGGTTGCTCACGTCGCGTGAGCATAGCTCACGCCTCGTGAGCATTGCTCACGTCGCGTGAGCATAGCTCACGCCTAGTGAGCAATTGCTCACATCGTGAGCATAGCTCACGTAGCGTGAGCTTTGCTCACCTAGCGTGAGCATGGCTCACGTCACGTGAGCATAGCTCACGTCGCGTGAGCTTTGCTCATCTAGCGTGAGCATGGCTCACGTCACGTGAGCATAGCTCACGTCGCGTGAGCTTTGCTCATCTAGCGTGAGCATGGCTCACGTCACGTGAGCATAGCTCACGTCGCGTGAGCCGCTTCCTTCTTCTTCCCCGCTATCGCAAACCTGCAGATTTCCCATCGTTTTCTCAGAAATTCTTTCTAAAACCACTCAGAATTCATATCACCTTTCAATCGATGTCCCAACAACATAAACGAGATAATTGTAACTTAATTCAATAACCAAATCAACCAAAACTCATGCATCGACATATTTAATTCCTTCAAGAACATAAACCCTAACAAATAACAGTAAATTCCAAAATCCAAACACAGTACTACCAATTTAATCCTATTAATGCATTACTAACACATTTACTCACATATTCATGCATATACACATTTCAAAACATAACAAATTCCAGAAATTAGATAATGTAAACACATTTACAAGCCTAGTGAGAAATAGGGCAGAGATAGGAACCCAGAAACTCTTTTAACATTGCATGCAATCAGAACTCTCCCAAACCTGGAAATGACGATCCAAAAATCAAGCTTCAGAATCAATCCTCAATCCTTTCCTTGCCTTTACTTTGCTCTTCCTTACAATCCAATACTTGCACAAATAAGAAACCACACAATCCTTAGCCAAACCCTAACTTAACCAAAACCAGGAAAAAGAAGAAGAAGAAGAAGAACAATATGTTAACTCCAGCTTACCTCTTCAAAGCTAACCCAAAACTCAACCAAGCTAAACACAACTCCAAGCCCAGGGGAAACGAAAGGAAAAGCATTAGAAGGGAGAAGAGAAGAAGAAGAAACTTGAGAGGAGGGGACGAGCGGGAATGCAATCTCTGTGTTCCCTCTCTCTTCCTCTTTCTTTTCTTCTTTTCCCCATTCAATGCCCACCTAACACCACATGGCAGCTCCCAATAGGACCACACAATCCACTCAACTTTTCCAAACCAAAAATGCTCTTAAGTCCTTAAACAAATAACACTTCACTCACATACGCATTTCTTTCTTACAAACTTAATTATCTCTTCAATTAGGTCCTTAACACTCCAAATTTCTCAAACACAAAATTACCGAAATACCCTTCCGATCCCGACTTAGCTTGCACAATCCGACCAAGGCTATTTTGGGGTGTGACAACTCTTCCCTCCTAAAAGAATTTCGTCCTCGAAATTCACAGTGAAACACTTACATCCACAAACCCAAACAAACAAAACTTACTTAAACAGAAGCTTGCAACGCAACTTACCAGAAGAACCTGCATTCTCCTTCGAATCCTTGCTAGACGCTACAAACTCTGCAGGCACTCGAGAAGATCTGAACAAATCCTCCACATCCTTTCTAGCTTACCCAGCTAGACTCTCACTCCTCTTCTTAGGACAATCGATTAGCTGATGTTCCCTACTGCCACATCTGAAACAAGTACCTGAAAGCTTCCAACATGAGCCCCGATGTCGCTTCTTGCAGTGCTGACATACTGACGGTGCCCACTTCTTACACTTGTTCCCATGTTGCTTCTGACATTGTTGATACACTGAAGGTTCTCGAACCCTTTTCCCTGCTGACACTTCACTAACCGATCCTTTTCTCTTCTGGGGAACATGCCGCACAACTTCTTGAGAAACACGAGGAGCAGTCAATCTATCCAAAATCCGAATCAATCCTTGTACTAATGCCCTAACATCAGAAACACGACCAGAATCTTCAACTGGAAGACGCTCGGAATCATTCTGATCAGCACTAACTCGATTCACACTTTCTGTTGTCTCGCCCACATTCTCACTAGGATCAGACTCCATCTAGACATGACACAAAATAAGACGCATCTGCATTAGGCCACGACACAAAACCGACTCTCATGCAAAGACTCAACACAAAACAAACAACACACCCAGAACCAACAAACCTGGGCTCTGATACCACTAACTTTAACACCCCCATCGCCGTCCCCGTTGGAAGGACGCCGACAGACGCGCTACACGACGCTCACATATACAAATATACACATGCATAATGCGGAAGCATACATTCATACATAACATGCATACGGAAATACGGATTAATTAAAAACTTACTTTACCTGCAGGCACGGGCTGATCATGCAATAACTCACGCACACACAGCCACTAAGCAGAAGCATACACAGAAGCATACATATGACCATTCAACGGAAGCATAATCGAAATAATAAAACAAAGGAATAACTATACATAAAGACATACTAACTATTACATTCCCAAAAGAAAACTCAAGAACGAAACATAATTAATTACATATACAATATTACAGAAATCAAAAGCTGAAATACAGAAGCTGAACAAAAATACAGAACTTCTAATTCCTATATGGCCGACCTTGAAGAAGCGCTACTCGAACAGAACCAAACCTGCCACCTGCACGGAAAGGAAATCCGTGCTAAGCGATAAACGCTTAGTGGGGAGAACACACAAGAGTACGGACGGCCATTCACAATGGTCGCCAAGGCATAACACATTCAAATGGCAAATGCGGATATTCATAACATATCAATAATCAGGCTGCATAATGAAGGCATTCATTTCAATACTCACAATCAAACCATAAACTCATGTCCAGGATAGACCAAAACAGACATAATACAATATACGATACAAATATCATCATGCAGAACTACATACTATATCACATGCATAAACCTACAAGGGTATCCAATAATAACATCTTACCGTGCGGAGTCACAAGAGCTTTACACATGCAAATTGACATAACTAAGTACCTATGCAGGAACTGACAACCAAACCATCATGTTAAGAATGCTAGCCATTTAACATACTTAGACATGCCAAACACATACACTAGTCAAATATCCAAAGGATAACATTTAGAGCATCACAATACCGCTGCGCAACTCTAATATATATTAAGCATCATGCAAAAACACTCTGATAGCGGAGACTAAAGGCATAACCACTTAGTATTACATTCATATCATCATCATGCAGAAAGTACAGTTAAACATCACATACTTACCATCACAAATGCTTCGGTTCACATGCTAATATACATAACAAAACTATGCTGAAACCATATACTTAAATACATCAATTCGAATCATTTCAAAGCATTCAGAAACTTATAACAAATCACATGACAAGTACGAATAATCATGTTAGATATTAAATCATGCTTATTTTAAACATACATACATTCTGAAGCCCATAGTCATAGTCACATACATATAGACTGATTCCTGAAGTCATTATCATGCTCAAACGGAAATCACATTCTGATGGTCATTTCAAAATAACGAGGATAATACACAAATGCTAAAACATAATCCATATAAACATGCTCATATAATAAAGCCATACAATCAGTATTTCATAATCGTATTCATTCAGAAATAATCCGATATACATTATATCGATATGCTCATTCAGATAATCCATTTATAGCCAAATCAGATCAGAGCAGTTCAAATAAACATTCAAAGAACACCTGCTGACTCTAGGTAGTGGATAACGAGTGTACAGACAGTACTTTCCGGGTACGAGTCGATTACAGACAGTACGTTACGGGTACGAACCGATTAAACCATTATACTTTAACTTTCACAGATATTTTCAAAAGGGACCTTAAACAAGATCCAATACAGAAAAGGGTTCGCGAGGAACCAAACGGGGACCTGATCAGGGTCCAAATCATTCAAAGGGCGCTGCAGCTATAGAAGACTCTATTAGGCATGCCCAACTATCCACTTACTTGACTCTAGCAGGTTATGCGTAAAACAATTCACATTTCGAATCGCACAATGCATATATAATCAGCATGCATAAACAGAGAACGAAAGACATTTAAATATTCTCATAAAGTTGGTCATAAATCATACAATTTTCATTGCAAAACATAACATAGTCAATACACTTTAACATTAAACCCTGTTTTAAAGCAGGCCAAGAATCAGGTATAGAATCACTACCCTGCCAATGATTATCAATACAAAATCCTAATCATGCGTTGGGTGAGAATAACTAGGTATACAGCATGCATAATTCAACTTACATTTAGACATAACTCATTGAATTCAAAGGCTAAAGCATAACAATGTATTCAGACATCAACCGTATTATTCCACTAAATATAGTATAGCATAGTATCAACCATACCTCCTACAAGTCATATTCAAAAGCATGCAATACTTCAATCAATAACATTCTAGCATTACTCATCATAGTAAAGTATATCATGAACACATGAGAAATCATATTAGGCCAATGACTAAAATACATTGTCTAAATCGTGAACCAATACCACATACTCTTAAGCATGGCATGATATTCTTAGAGGAGAAACAGACTAAAGCTATGATCGCCTAATTTACATTAAGATAAAACATGTTTGGGACTAAACAGTCAGAAGGTTAGCATTCATAAATCCTTCGTATTCTACAGTCATTTAACAGTACCACTATAATCCAAAACCTATTCCAAAATACCACAGTAACTTATCATAGATAACATGTTATTAATACCAACTAAATTGGAATAATCAGTCATACCATCAAGATAATATAACACACAGTAGAGGAAAAATACCATGGAAAGCTTTTGGAACCCATTTTATGAAAACTGGTCGCTTGGGGAAAGAAAAACAGAAGCAAAACAGAAGAGTCGGAAGACTTGAGCAACCTTCACGTCACGTGAAGGTTGCTCACGTCGCGTGAGCATAGCTCACGCCTCGTGAGCATAGCTCACGCCTAGTGAGCAATTGCTCATGTCGTGAGCATAGCTCACGTAGCGTGAGCTTTGCCCACCTAGCGTGAGCATGGCTCACTGATAAGTTGCAATTATATTAATATTTTAGATTAATTATTAGCCTAATTATATGTTTTATTTATTTAATTTTAATAATAATTAATTAGTTTTTGTGTTTTTATTAATTTATAATGTTTTTATAATTTTTAATAAGTTTTGGGATGTTTTCAGGTGTTTTATTTTAATCCGGAGCTAAATTGGAGGTTGGGGTTGATTTTAGAAGAAATTGTGGAAAGAGGGCAAATTTGGCCTAAAGCACAGCTGTGCTTTTACAAAGCACGGCTGTGCTTTCGAAGGAAGTGCGCAGCGCGGACTAAGACAATCGACGACACAGCTGTGCTTCCTCGCAAAGCACAGCTGTGCTCCGCAGCTGGAGGCGCGCGCACACGGAGCTTCAACGCGAAATCTTTCGACCACAGCACAGCTGTGCTGTGCGAGAAGCACAGCTGTGTCACGTTGTTCCCTCGCACACACGACGCAACCCTAGCACAGCTGTGCTTTTCTTCAGACAATTAATAGAAGCGCCGCTGTATACCAAAAGGGAGCTGGTAGTTTTTAGGTTTAGTTTTAATTGTATTTTTCTCTCTTCTCCTTAGGGTAGACTTAGATTTTTTTCCATTAAATTCCAGCAATATTTTATTTAATTCCCATGTTTTAATTCTTCTTTTAAACTTTGTTTTAGCTTAGATTTCATTTCAAATTGCACTTTTATTCCAATTTAATTTAGATTATTTTTATTTTAATTTTGTATTTTGGGATTTAAGGAAATTCAACGGTGGATGAACAAGAACTTCAAGATCCATTTTCTCTTTTCATCAAGGGTGTATTCTAAACTTAATTTTTCATATTTTATATTTATATTCTTGATGTTAAGGTAGTTGTTCATACTTGGGAGTTCTTGAATCATATGTGTATTCTGGAAATTTGGATTTAATAAATATTTTCATGTTTTCTTTTATTCCTCTTGTTATATATTGTTTTGCAATTATAATGATGATTGGAGCTAAATCCGAAAATTATTGTTTGTGCAAATGCTCTGTTCTTTTAATATTGATATTTATCTTTCCAGCTTAATCCATGGATATGGTAGGTTGGTTTGTGGGTGTTAATGTTATTAGATTAAGAATTGTGAGGAATAAATAGGTTTTAGATAACTGAATCCGGGATGGTAGGTTGTCTTAGATCTAGGAATTGGTCATATTATACATATAGTTCAGTTTTATCTTTTCTGAAATTATCTGTTGTTGCTGAATTGAATGCAAGTTAAGGGGAGATCTACCAGGATAAACTTTGATTGTAATCAGTTCATAAATACATACATATGCTCTGTTCTATTTTAATCAACTTTCATTGGTTTGATGAATCCGAATTGGTATTTAAATCTGTGAATGTTTATTTTAATAGGTTCAGAATGGTGGAAGATAAATGAGTTTGATATCTGAATCCGAACTGGTAGGATTATCTGACTTAGAACTTACAAACATGTGATAATGCTAATATATGTGCTGAATCCGAAAGGTAGGTTCATTAATTAGAATAGCTGAGTCCGAAAGGTAGGCTTGGGTTTAGATAGGTTATCCAGAATTTCATGTTATATTATTTTTCCAATTTTCAGTTACATATATGAGGATAGAATTTCCCAAGTATTTAATTTCATCTTTGAATAATTTCTTGATGAACAATTTTATTTTCAATTGTTAATTTATTTTCTGGTTTAGTTTAATCTTCTCCACCAATCACACCGGGGACATCTCAAATTCACTCAACCATAGATATTTAACTGAACAATCCTTTTTCCCTTGGGTACGATAACTCGGGGTCCTAACTATACCCCACTTTATTACTTGTCGATTCGGTACACTTGCCGAGGACCCGTCAAGTTTTTGGCGCCGTTGCCGGGGAAAGCGGTGTTGGTTGTGTTATATCTTTAGTTGAGTTAGTTTGAGAATTTTTATTTTATTTTTCTTTATTTTAATTTGGTGTTTGTTCTTGCAGAAAATTGTTGAGATATTTTCAAAATGATGCAAGATAGCGCTCAAGACTATGAGTTGGCCCAGTTGAGATGGCAAGTGAATAATATGATGAGGGACATGCAAGAGTTACGACAAATGTATTCAACCTCACCAGTCACTCATTCACCATCCTTTGAAGATCCTTACCCTCAGTGGGTATCAGTAGAGTCTAGCAATGCTAGTATCGTACGTCTTCACGACCTCATGTATAATAGAGATATGCAATTTCGTGCGGAAAAGGAAGAGTTGCAGGCTACAATTAATTATCAAGAGGAGAAGATTATGGCCCAAGGGAATCTAATAAAGAGTCAAGCATTGGAGATCAAAAGTTTGGAAGCCAAGTTGAAGCTTGCAACTATATCTGCGGGTGATCAAAGAGATGGTGAATTGAGTCATGCGCCTACAGAAATTAAAGAGAACTCTGAAATTTTTGAGGATAAGTTGCATGAAGAAGAAAAGGAACCACTCATTGTTGAGGAAAAATTTTGTATTGCTTTGGAAACTAATATCAATTTTTTTTTGCAAGAGAGTGCACCAAAGAAGCAAGAGTTGTGCGATTCTCAAATGGAAACACTGAATTCAGTCCATTTGAAGGATTTATTTAGGCTTGAAGAGCCGGTGGAGTTCATTTACAGTGAACCCAAGGTGGAGTCATACTTCATCGAAGACATGGAATTTCCCACCTTGGTAGCTTTCGATGATTTTCTCCTACTGATGGGGGAAAATGAAGAGCAAAAACCGGAAAGACCATTATTTGGTTCACAAGCTCGTCCACCCGAAAGTGACATGAGTCGAGCTGGGACTCAATAAACCAGAACTTTTTCTTAACCCTTTCTCTTTATTTTCATGTCATTTAATTAAGTTTTATGTTTTAATTTTTTAGTATCTATATAAAAAAAAAAAAAAATTTAATATATATATATATATATATATATATATATATATATATATATATATTATTATAAATTTTTATAGAATAAATTGTTCCTTAAAATTTTAGTGTATTAGAATGTTAATTTGCTATTTTTAATGTTTAATTTATTAGTTTTAATTTTTGTGTTATTTGAATTTAATTGATTTCATTGTTGTAGGGAAATAATAATTGAGAGGGAAGGAAATTGCAAATAAAGAGCATGGAATGGAATATGGGACAAGCAGGTCAGAAGCTAGTTACACGGCGGTGAGCCATTTAGAGGTAAAGCACAGCTGTGCAATCAAAAGCACAGCTGTGCCTCCATTTAAAACACGCCATTACTTAGCGCTGAAGAAGGACACAGCTGTGCTTCAAACAAAAGCACAGCTGTGCTTCCAATTAAGAAACGCCAATACAGGCGCGCAAAGGAAAAACACAGCCGTGCTTTTAACTAAAGCACAGCTGTGCTTTTCGCACAGCACTTAAAACACGCCTGTGCCTTTCTTTTTCTTCTCCTCTCGTTTTCCCTCTTTCTTTAAAAATTAAAATCTCTCTCAATTTTTCCTTCGATCTTCACGAACACCCAAGATAATCTCAGGTAATATTTACTTTATGCATTTCTTTGAGCTTAATTATAATTCTTTTCATCTTTCTCCTACAATTTTCGAATCTGAATTTTTCCCCAATTCCCTGCGTGAAATTCCAGAATTTTTGGGTAAGAGGAATCAAGAACTCTATCCCTCTTTTCCGTTGTTTATCTTCAAACATTTCTGTAGTCAGTAGCTAAATTCTACCCAGGTATGTCAATTCCCTACTCTCACGCAATTTTCTTCTCATTTTAAGTATGCTGTGCCTGATTTTTAACGTTGATTTTGTTGAGTTTGTTGTGAAATTTTGAGGTGTTATACTTCTTTGGGCCAATGTTGACAGAATGGGTGTTTGGAATTAGAAATATTGTGCTTGAAAAAACTAATTGAAATTATACTCACTATCTGTTCGATGAAATGCCTGAATGAGATATCCATGTAAATTCAGTACTGAAAGTGTGATTAATTCAACAGAATTTTCATTTGTTTTTATCAGCTTGTGCCAATATGATCTGTTGAGGTTGTTTTCAATTTTGTGTGCATTATTCAGATTTTTAATAAGCAAATTTATGACAGTGGCATGTGCACTGTTGATTTGGAAACTTCCCTCAACTGGAATTTGTCTGAGGATGTTGTATGCTGAGTAATTATATTATTGAGTTTAGTTCATATGTACAGTTAGGTTCAACTGCTTTGAGAACTGATGGCATGAACTCTGTGCTTAATTGTCGTGAAATTGTGTTAATCGTGGCACTGTTGGAGCTGATTTAACGGCTGCTGTGATGAGAGTCTGGCCAACTTTTGTAGGAGCAGTTTGTTTAGGAATCATCATTGTTCTGAGCTTAATTTGTGTGTCATTCTTTGCTGAGTTTTGAGGCTGCCATGTTACTTGAGTTTATTTTTCAATTATCTAGCTGGCATTTGTTCTTAATTTGTCTTTTGAAAGAAAAGAATAATGGAAAATGGGATTTTGTACTTCACTTGGGGAAATGAAATGTCTCAATTGAATTGATTTATGTGAGGCATAACATGAATGTGGAGATTTTGCAGGATTAATTTGGGATTGCTTGAGATTATGCTTGTTATTAGTTTGGTTTAGAAATAGCTGCTTTTGCCTTTAGCTTTTTAATTCAGATGTAAGTTGTAATTATGCCTCATTGTGTTGAGACAAATGCATGTTTGTTAGTTCCCGACTTGATGGGATTAGGATAAATTGCAATTGATGCCAAATTTTCATGGTTTTATGTACATGCAGCTTTGAGTTTTTCCTACATACTTTTGCTCTGAATAGAGCCGCGATTAAGCAAACTGTGCATTGTTCTCTATTATTTTTCATCAATTGCATCTATTTTATTCTGGGCATTTGCACTTCATTGATTAATTACTTATGCTTATTTTAGTTTCCACCTTGTGCTTTTCATTTTTAAATTCTCTAAATTCTAATTTGTGCAATTTTTCAATTTTTACTCTTTTGTGCATTGATTTTGTGCTTGAATATGTTTATATATTTGCCTTATGCTTAATGTTTTATATTTTGCTTTTTCATTAGCTAAAAATCTTATTTAATTGCAATTTTCTGTTGTGAAGTCTTGGTGAGTCCTGCTTTTATTCTTTCAAATTAGTTATGGTTGTGATATGTGCTTAATGAAACCAAGAATGTTGTGCATAGAATTTATATTTTCTTTCTCAGGCACCATGGTACGTAATAGAGAGGAGCAACCATCAGCACCTCTTCAGCCTCCTGCGTGGTTGACTCCATCTCAACGCACATTGTTCAACAAATTAGCTGCAAAAATTATCATATCCAGCAGGTTCATGAGTAGGAAAACACTCATGGATCTAGGCATTGAGGAGAGGGTGCTATCACTGCTAAGAAATATCGGATGGGAGGAATTCTTTTCTCTGAATGGTCCGACTCATCCTAAGATAACCTTGGAGTTCCTTAGTACTTTTAAGTACTCTCCAAGGTTATCCAAGGATGATCGGAATACCATTCAGTTTACAGTATGTGAGATACCCTACCATCTGTCTATTACAGACTTAGCCACATATCTAGGACTGCCAGTGGATGGGGAAGTACATATAGTGGGTGAATCAACTGCGCACTGGGCTATTGTTGGGAAACCCAACATGGAATTTAATGCGCGAAACACCAAGTCTACCAAACTCCGCTCTCTGGTATATCAGTACTTGCATAGGGTTATGACATCATCAGCGTTTATGCGACCAGAGTGCCCTAGCAATGTGAATACATCTGACCTATTTTTTTTATATGCTATGGAGGCTGGGGTACGAGTGAATGCAGTACCCTGGTTGTGTAAGCAGCTGAAGAGAGCTGCAGCCACCTCAGGAAAGAGGATTGGGATCGGTGGGTTGATCACCGTTATTATGAGGGCCCTGCATCTACCTACTGCCGACATGGGCAGACACTTGACGTCGTCTTATTTTATTGATGAGGAGGTAGTGCTTAGATGTAGGATAGCTATAGAGGATCCCTCTTCTGAGTGTGGCTATAGAGTTAGGAGAGCGGAGGAGGAGGCTCAGGACTTGGGTGATGATGGAGAGGGTGATTCTGATGACGCCCCAGCGCCAGTTGATCATGATGATGCTCCACCACCACCACCACCGCCACAGGGACCGGTATTCAGTACATACAGTAGGAGGGTGAGACAGAGGATTGATGTACCGTTCTCCCCTCCAGACATGAGTCGATATGCTCAGGCACATGACGAGACGTCATCTTCCACAGCACCTCCACCCTCAGCTCCATCGTTAGATGCCTCGAAGGTCCAGACATTGATCTCGGAGATGCGGTCCATGACTGCTATGATGATGAGGTTTGAGACTGCGATTGGCACGCTTCAGGAGTCATTCAGTGAGTCGAGGAGGGAGCAGGCAGCCTTCCAGGAGAGGGTGTGGGAGAGACTGGATACATTGAGCAGAGAGCTGGCGGAGGTCAGGGCAGCTACCTCTCAGAGTGATCAGCTGATTTCAGGCTTGGACCTGTCGGTGCAGCGAGTATGGGAGCGACTGGCTTCCATTGAGACACAGATAGAGCAGGTGCGCCGAGATATGATCCTGGGAGCAGAGCAGAGAGATACATTTTTGGGTGCATTCCAGCATAATATTATGGCACAGTTGGACAGGTTGGGCAGTGAGATTCGTGGATTTTTCACGCCTGTTTCCACTGTGTTCCCTCCACATCTCAGACGAGCACCACCATAGACTATTGTATATATATTTCAGGAAGTACTTCTTACATAACAGATTTTTTTTTTTGTATATTATTTATTTATTTAGTTAATGAAATTGATGAGTTTGGCAATGTATGATGTTATTTATTTTACTTTGTTATATTTTGAAATTGTGTGGCTGAGCCAATGCCGTGTGATAGGATAGATATATAGTATTTTGTGTTGGCTATGAAATTGCACAGGTTTCAGAGTATTACATTTTGCACAGTGATTATTAGATTTTTGCACAGGTTTCGAGTTTCTCATTTTGCACAGGTGGTATGCAGAAATTTTGCAGTGTTTTTAGTTGTGCACAGTAATAATTTGATATTGCCATAGTTGAGAAAATTGTAAAAGTTTTTAAATTGCAAAAAGCATTTGTGCAGCATTGAGAGAAAATATAAAAAATATATATATATATATATATATATATAAGAAAATATAAAAAAAAAAGGAAAAAAAGAAAAAAAAATAATAAATAAATAAATTAATTAATTAATCAATCAATTTGTGCTTCACTTCCTTGCACTGAGGACAGTGCAACATTTTGAGTTTGGGGTGGAGTACCATTTCAATTTTTCAAACCAAAACCAGATTTGTTTTGTTTTATTGTCTTTTTAGTTTGTTGCGTTTGAGTAGTTGTTAGTTAGTTTGATTTGTTTGTGGCGTGTTTGTGCCAAGTTTGTGTCTAAATATTTTTTATGATTGTTTTTTTTTGACTTTCCTTCGATTTAAATTTTTATTTCGTCCTAGTAGTTCTCAATTGTGAATGATTTTGATCTCAATTTTAGAAATTTGTGTTTCATTCAATTTTAAGTTGAGTGAGATATAGTAATGTTTATATCTTTGTTTGCTAGATTGCATATAAACCTTGATTATACTTTGCAATTTCTAAATTTTGAGCACTTTGGGCCAGTTTTCAAAAAATTGAGAAAAATCTAGTTGCAATTAGGGGATTAGATGAAAACTCACTAAGAGCACTAGAACCTTTCTGATTACCCATCGAAGCGACCTCAGATGAGACACAACTTAGAAAATGATTTAGGCAACCCTTCTTTGTATAGCTACTTTAAATGACTTTTCCTACCTTAATTTCATTGTCTTTTGTTAGCCCGTTGAGCCTATCAATTTAGTATGCTAAATGCGTGCTTATTTTATTGTTACACATATTAAAACTACCTTTAGCCTTAAATGATTTTTGCCTCCCTTTGAAGAGTGGCCACTCTAGTAAGGTTGGGTTTTTATTTTGGGTAAAAGGGAGTTTAGATTTTGTCAATTCTTGGTGTAAATTTCTGTTTGAGAATTGATTGGTGTGTGTAATGGAGAGTTGAGCCCATTTAAAGAAATGAGTTTGGGGTTGATAAAGAGGAATGTGATTTAAGTGGTTTATTGGTCTTTTAAAAATTAAAGCTCAATTTTAGTTCTTGTTGGGATTTATAGACGAATTAAGTACTTTATTTATTGTTAATGGCTAGTTGGTTTTTTATGCTTCTAAAAATAAAAAAAAATAAAAAAAAAATAAAAAAAAAAAATTTGAAAAAGAAGAAGCATTGTAAGTTTTTCCTAGTTAATTGGGCAAAATGTGAGTTTGGGGTACAAAATTTAGTAAGACTTGAACTAGTGCCTTGTGAAAATCGGTGTTGAATATTATGTGGCATTTGTTATTGTAAGTTGAGTTTGATGATGCTAAGGTGTCTTTTAGACCAATTTTATTTTGATTATATGTGATTGAGTTGGGAATATTTATTAGTACAGTTGGGTGATTGTGTTTTGTTTAGGTAGTGGCTATTTTTCTCTAGTGACTTGATCTTTCTTTGTTAGTCAATTTACCTAAGCCTAACGTTACAACCAAAATGTAAGACCTCTTGATTCTTTGTTTTGTCTTGTTCTATTCAGTGGAGATGACCTTTTAGTAAGGTTTGGTACGTAAGAAAAGGCATATGGTGTTTCTTGAGCTTTGAGTGAAAAGCCATGAGTGCATTCATGCATTCGAGTTGATTCATTTTTCCAACATTGTATCTAGAAGTTTTGTTTTTAAATGATAAAAATTCTGTTTTGGCCTTTTGCACACACACACAGAAATTGTTTAGTATGTTCTTGTGTTTATTTGTTATTTAGTGAGCATTGGTATTTGCAAACCTATTTTCTTGTCCCTTAATTGAGAATGACTCCTTATTTTCTTTTGTTGAGATTGAGATGATTGAGAATGTGGTTCATTCAGTTTACTCGAGGACGAGTAAAGGTTTGAGTTTGGGGTAGTTGATAAGTTGCAATTATATTAATATTTTAGATTAATTATTAGCCTAATTATATGTTTTATTTATTTAATTTTAATAATAATTAATTAGTTTTTGTGTTTTTATTAATTTATAATGTTTTTATAATTTTTAATAAGTTTTGGGATGTTTTCAGGTGTTTTATTTTAATCCGGAGCTAAATTGGAGGTTGGGGTTGATTTTAGAAGAAATTGTGGAAAGAGGGCAAATTTGGCCTAAAGCACAGCTGTGCTTTTACAAAGCACGGCTGTGCTTTCGAAGGAAGTGCGCAGCGCGGACTAAGACAATCGACGACACAGCTGTGCTTCCTCGCAAAGCACAGCTGTGCTCCGCAGCTGGAGGCGCGCGCACACGGAGCTTCAACGCGAAATCTTTCGACCACAGCACAGCTGTGCTGTGCGAGAAGCACAGCTGTGTCACGTTGTTCCCTCGCACACACGACGCAACCCTAGCACAGCACAGCTGTGCTTCTTAAAGCACAGCTGTGCTTTTCTTCAGACAATTAATAGAAGCGCCGCTGCATACCAAAAGGGAGCTGGTAGTTTTTAGGTTTAGTTTTAATTGTATTTTTCTCTCTTCTCCTTAGGGTAGACTTAGATTTTTTTCCATTAAATTCCAGCAATATTTTATTTAATTCCCATGTTTTAATTCTTCTTTTAAACTTTGTTTTAGCTTAGATTTCATTTCAAATTGCACTTTTATTCCAATTTAATTTAGATTATTTTTATTTTAATTTTGTATTTTGGGATTTAAGGAAATTCAACGGTGGATGAACAAGAACTTCAAGATCCATTTTCTCTTTTCATCAAGGGTGTATTCTAAACTTAATTTTTCATATTTTATATTTATATTCTTGATGTTAAGGTAGTTGTTCATACTTGGGAGTTCTTGAATCATATGTGTATTCTGGAAATTTGGATTTAATAAATATTTTCATGTTTTCTTTTATTCCTCTTGTTATATATTGTTTTGCAATTATAATGATGATTGGAGCTAAATCCGAAAATTATTGTTTGTGCAAATGCTCTGTTCTTTTAATATTGATATTTATCTTTCCAGCTTAATCCATGGATATGGTAGGTTGGTTTGTGGGTGTTAATGTTATTAGATTAAGAATTGTGAGGAATAAATAGGTTTTAGATAACTGAATCCGGGATGGTAGGTTGTCTTAGATCTAGGAATTGGTCATATTATACATATAGTTCAGTTTTATCTTCTCTGAAATTATCTGTTGTTGCTGAATTGAATGCAAGTTAAGGGGAGATCTACCAGGATAAACTTTGATTGTAATCAGTTCATAAATACATACATATGCTCTGTTCTATTTTAATCAACTTTCATTGGTTTGATGAATCCGAATTGGTATTTAAATCTGTGAATGTTTATTTTAATAGGTTCAGAATGGTGGAAGATAAATGAGTTTGATATCTGAATCCGAACTGGTAGGATTATCTGACTTAGAACTTACAAACATGTGATAATGCTAATATATGTGCTGAATCCGAAAGGTAGGTTCATTAATTAGAATAGCTGAGTCCGAAAGGTAGGCTTGGGTTTAGATAGGTTATCCAGAATTTCATGTTATATTATTTTACCAATTTTCAGTTACATATATGAGGATAGAATTTCCCAAGTATTTAATTTCATCTTTGAATAATTTCTTGATGAACAATTTTATTTTCAATTGTTAATTTATTTTCTGGTTTAGTTTAATCTTCTCCACCAATCACACCGGGGACATCTCAAATTCACTCAACCATAGATATTTAACTGAACAATCCTTTTTCCCTTGGGTACGATAACTCGGGGTCCTAACTATACCCCACTTTATTACTTGTCGATTCGGTACACTTGCCGAGGACCCGTCACTCACGTCACGTGAGCATAGCTCACGTCGCGTGAGCTTTTCTCATCTAGCGTAAGCATGGCTCACGTCACGTGAGCATAGCTCACGTCGCGTGAGCCGCTTCCTTCTTCTTCCCCGCTATCGCAAACCTGCAGATTTCCCATCGTTTTCTCAGAAATTCTTTCTAAAACCACTCAGAATTCATATCACCTTTCAATCGATGTCCCAACAACATAAACGAGATAATTGTAACTTAATTCAATAACCAAATCAACCAAAAATCATGCATCGACATATTTAATTCCTTCAAGAACATAAACCCTAACAAATAACAGTAAATTCCAAAATCCAAACACAGTACTACCAATTTAATCCTATTAATGCATTACTAACACATTTACTCACATATTCATGCATATACACATTTCAAAACATAACAAATTCCAGAAATTAGATAATGTAAACACATTTACAAGCCTAGTGAGAAATAGGGCAGAGATAGGAACCCAGAAACTCTTTTAACATTGCATGCAATCAGAACTCTCCCAAACCTGGAAATGACGATCCAAAAATCAAGCTTCAGAATCAATCCTCAATCCTTTCCTTGCCTTTACTTTGCTCTTCCTTACAATCCAATACTTGCACAAATAAGAAACCACACAATCCTTAGCCAAACCCTAACTTAACCAAAACCAGGAAAAAGAAGAAGAAGAAGAAGAACAATATGTTAACTCCAACTTACCTCTTCAAAGCTAACCCAAAACTCAACCAAGCTAAACACAACTCCAAGCCCAGGGGAAACGAAAGGAAAAGCATTAGAAGGGAGAAGAGAAGAAGAAGAAACTTGAGAGGAGGGGACGAGCGGGAATGCAATCTCTGTGTTCCCTCTCTCTTCCTCTTTCTTTTCTTCTTTTCCCCATTCAATGCCCACCTAACACCACATGGCAGCTCCCAATAGGACCACACAATCCACTCAACTTTTCCAAACCAAAAATGCTCTTAAGTCCTTAAACAAATAACACTTCACTCACATACACATTTCTTTCTTACAAACTTAATTATCTCTTCAATTAGGTCCTTAACACTCCAAATTTCTCAAACACAAAATTACCGAAATACCCTTCCGATCCCGACTTAGCTTGCACAATCCGACCAGGGCTATTTTGGGGTGTGACAACTCTTCCCTCCTAAAAGAATTTCGTCCTCGAAATTCACAGTGAAACACTTACATCCACAAACCCAAACAAACAAAACTTACTTAAACAGAAGCTTGCAACGCAACTTACCAGAAGAACCTGCATTCTCCTTCGAATCCTTGCTAGACGCTACAAACTCTGCAGGCACTCGAGAAGATCTGAACAAATCCTCCACATCCTTTCTAGCTTACCCAGCTAGACTCTCACTCCTCTTCTTAGGACAATCGATTAGCTGATGTTCCCTACTGCCACATCTGAAACAAGTACCTGAAAGCTTCCAACATGAGCCCCGATGTCGCTTCTGGCAGTGCTGACATACTGACGGTGCCCACTTCTTACACTTGTTCCCATGTTGCTTCTGACATTGTTGATACACTGAAGGTTCTCGAACCCTTTTCCCTGCTGACACTTCACTAACCGATCCTTTTCTCTTCTGGGGAACATGCCGCACAACTTCTTGAGAAACACGAGGAGCAGTCAATCTATCCAAAATCCGAATCAATCCTTGTACTAATGCCCTAACATCAGAAACACGACCAGAATCTTCAACTGGAAGACGCTCGGAATAATTCTGATCAGCACTAACTCGATTCACACTTTCTGTTGTCTCGCCCACATTCTCACTAGGATCAGACTCCATCTAGACATGACACAAAACAAGACGCATCTGCATTAGGCCACGACACAAAACCGACTCTCATGCAAAGACTCAACACAAAACAAACAACACACCCAGAACCAACAAACCTGGGCTCTGATACCACTAACTTTAACACCCCCATCGCCGTCCCCGTTGGAAGGACGCCGACGGACGCGCTACACGATGCTCACATATACAGATATACACATGCACAATGCGGAAGCATACATTCATACATAACATGCATACGGAAATACGGATTCATTAAAAACTTACTTTACCTGCAGGCACGGGCTGATCATGCAATAACTCACGCACACACAGCCACTAAGCAGAAGCATACACAGAAGCATACATATGACCATTCAACGGAAGCATAATCGAAATAATAAAACAAAGGAATAACTAAACATAAAGACATACTAACTATTACATTCCCAAAAGAAAACTCAAGAACGAAACATAATTAATTACATATACAATATTACAGAAATCAAAAGCTGAAATACAGAAGCTGAACAAAAATACAGAACTTCTAATTCCTATGTGGCCGACCTTGCAGAAGCGCGACTCGAACAGAACCAAACCTGTCACCTGCACGGAAAGGAAATCCGTGCTAAGCGATAAACGCTTAGTGGGGAGAACACACAAGAGTACGGACGGCCATTCACAATGGTCGCCAAGGCATAACACATTCAAATGGCAAATGTGGATATTCATAACATATCAATAATCAGGCTGCATAATGAAGGCATTCATTTCAATACTCACAATCAAACCATAAACTCATGTCCAGGATAGACCAAAACAGACATAATACAATATACGATACAAATATCATCATGCAGAACTACATACTATATCACATGCATAAACCTACAAGGGTATCCAATAATAACATCTTACCGTGCGGAGTCACAAGAGCTTTACACATGCAAATTGACATAACTAAGTACCTATGCAGGAACTGACAACCAAACCATCATGTTAAGAATGCTAGCCATTTAACATACTTAGACATGCCAAACACATACACTAGTCAAATATCCAAAGGATAACATTTAGAGCATCACAATACCGCTGCGCAACTCTAATATATATTAAGCATCATGCAAAAACACTCTGATAGCGGAGACTAAAGGCATAACCACTTAGTATTACATTCATATCATCATCATGCAGAAAGTATAGTTAAACATCACATACTTACCATCACAAATGCTTCGGTTCACATGCTAATATACATAACAAAACTATGCTGAAACCATATACTTAAATACATCAATTCGAATCATTTCAAAGCATTCAGAAACTTATAACAAATCACATGACAAGTACGAATAATCATGTTAGATATTAAATCATGCTTATTTTAAACATACATACATTCTGAAGCCCATAGTCATAGTCACATACATATAGACTGATTCCTGAAGTCATTATCATGCTCAAACGAAAATCACATTCTGATGGTCATTTCAAAATAACGAGGATAATACGCAAATGCTAAAACATAATCCATATAAACATGCTCATATAATAAAGCCATACAACCAGTATTTCATAATCGTATTCATTCAGAAATAATCCGATATACATTATATCGATATGCTCATTTAGATAATCCATTTATAGCCAAATCAGATCAGAGCAGTTCAAATAAACATTCAAAGAACACCTGCTGACTCTAGGTAGTGGATAACGAGTGTACAGACAGTACTTTCCGGGTACGAGCCGATTACAGACAGTACGTTACGGGTACGAACCGATTAAACCATTATACTTTAACTTTCACAGATATTTTCAAAAGGGACCTTAAACAAGATCCAATACAGAAAAGGGTTCGCGAGGAACCAAACGGGGACCTGATCAGGGTCCAAATCATTCAAAGGGCGCTGCAGCTACAGAAGACTCTATTAGGCATGCCTAACTATCCACTTACTTGACTCTAGCAGGTTATGCGTAAAACAATTCACATTTCGAATCGCACAATGCATATATAATCAGCATGCATAAACAGAGAACGAAAGACATTTAAATATTCTCATAAAGTTGGTCACAAATCATACAATTTTCATTGCAAAACATAACATAGTCAATACACTTTAACATTAAACCCTGTTTTAAAGCAGGCCAAGAATCAGGTATAGAATCACTACCCTGCCAATGATTATCAATACAAAATCCTAATCATGCGTTGGGTGAGAATAACTAGGTATACAGCATGCATAATTCAACTTACATTTAGACATAACTCATTGAATTCAAAGGCTAAAGCATAACAATGTATTCAGACATCAACCGTATTATTCCACTAAATATAGTATAGCATAGTATCAACCATACCTCCTACAAGTCATATTCAAAAGCATGCAATACTTCAATCAATAACATTCTAGCATTACTCATCATAGTAAAGTATATCAGGAACACATGAGAAATCATATTAGGCCAATGACTAAAATACATTGTCTAAATCGTGAACCTATACCACATACTCTTAAGCATGGCATGATATTCTTAGAGGAGAAACAGACTAAAGCTATGATCACCTAATTTACATTAAGATAAAACATGTTTGGGACTAAACAGTCAGAAGGTTAGCATTCATAAATCCTTCGTATTCTACAGTCATTTAACAGTATCACTATAATCCAAAACCTATTCCAAAATACCACAGTAACTTATCATAGATAACATGTTATTAATACCAACTAAATTGGAATAATCAGTCATACCATCAAGAAAATATAACACACAGTAGAGGAAAAATACCATGGAAAGCTTTTTGAACCCATTTTATGAAAACTGGTCGCTTGGGGAAAGAAAAACAGAAGCAAAACAGAAGAGTCGGAAGACTTGAGCAACCTTCACGTCACGTGAAGGTTGCTCACGTCGCGTGAGCATAGCTCACGCCTCGTGAGCATTGCTCACGTCGCGTGAGCATAGCTCACGCCTAGTGAGCAATTGCTCACGTCGTGAGCATAGCTCACGTAGCGTGAGCTTTGCTCACCTAGCGTGAGCATGGCTCACGTCACGTGAGCATAGCTCACGTCGCGTGAGCTTTGCTCATCTAGCGTGAGCATGACTCACGTCACGTGAGCATAGCTCATGTCGCATGGGCCGCTTCCTTCTTCTTCCCAGCTATCGCAAACCTGCAGATTTCCCATCGTTTTCTCAGAAATTCTTTCTAAAACCACTCAGAATTCATATCACCTTTCAATCGATGTCCCAACAACATAAACGAGATAATTGTAACTTAATTCAATAACCAAATCAACCAAAAATCATGCATCGACATATTTAATTCCTTCAAGAACATAAACCCTAACAAATAACAGTAAATTCCAAAATCCAAACACAGTACTACCAATTTAATCCTATTAATGCATTACTAACACATTTACTCACATACTCATGCATATACACATTTCAAAACATAAGAAATTCCAGAAATTAGATAATGTAAACACATTTACAAGCCTAGTGAGAAATAGGGCAGAGATAGGAACCCAGAAACTCTTTAAACATTGCATGCAATCAGAACTCTCCCAAACCTGGAAATGACGATCCAAAAATCAAGCTTCAGAATCAATCCTCAATCCTTTCCTTGCCTTTACTTTGCTCTTCCTTACAATCCAATACTTGCACAAATAAGAAACCACACAATCCTTAGCCAAACCCTAACTTAACCAAAACCAGGAAAAAGAAGAAGAAGAACAATATGTTAACTCCAACTTACCTCTTCAAAGCTAACCCAAAACTCAACCAAGCTAAACACAACTCCAAGCCCAGGGGAAACGAAAGGAAAAGCATTAGAAGGGAGAAGAGAAGAAGAAGAAACTTGAGAGGAGGGGACGAGCGGGAATGCAATCTCTGTGTTCCCTCTCTCTTCCTCTTTCTTTTCTTCTTTTCCCCATTCAATGCCCACCTAACACCACATGGCAGCTCCCAATAGGACCACACAATCCACTCAACTTTTCCAAACCAAAAATGCTCTTAAGTCCTTAAACAAATAACACTTCACTCACATACACATTTCTTTCTTACAAACTTAATTATCTCTTCAATTAGGTCCTTAACACTCCAAATTTCTCAAACACAAAATTACCGAAATACCCTTCCGATCCTGACTTAGCTTGCACAATCCGACCAGGGCTATTTTGGGGTGTGACAGGCTCCTCCCCATCTATCCCAACAATGTGAAATCCACTGAAAGGTTGTCTCGTAATCTCCAATATTGAGACCTGATTCTCCCTTACAGCCCTTATAGTCACGACCTGCCCCTCATGAGGAATCTTAATCATCTGGTGCAAACTAGAGGGGACCCCTCCCAACTTTTGGAATCAAGGCCTTCCCAAGAGAGCTGAGAAATTGGCAGGAATGGGCAGGACTACAAATTCCACTTCAATTTCCATCGGCCCTGTCTTGACTGCTGTCTTGAATGTCCCTGAAGCCTGCCTCTGTGAGTTATCATCAGCTGTGATTATTAGATCAGACTTAGCCAGCATGTAACACCCCTTACCTATACGTAGGGAGCTTCATCCCTCGAAGAGGAAGAAGGGCCCTGATAGATGAGGGTTGTCACGCAAGACCTCGTACAAAGCAAATAAAGTTATAAACCATTCATTCAAAACAAGTAAAATAAAATTTCTTAAAACAAAAGACGGAGGCTGAAAACAAAAGGACAGTATTTTATTAATTTACATAAAAGTCTTTACATATCAAAATACAAAGTGCTTTAGCACAAAAGGTCATATACATATTTGATATCAAACTCAACTTACAAAAGTAGAATTACATCAAGAGTTATCATTACAAAATGTATAAGCTAATACATATACAAAAAAATACAATCTTATACTACAAAATCTCTCTCTCCTAGTTGTGCTGGCCCTGCTGAAACGGATCACCCTACCCAAACTCCAAAAACTTCCACACTTGCACGGATGAAACACCCGTGCTAAGCAAATACGCTTAGTGGGGAAAACACACTGAAAAATGACCACTCATAGTGGACATCGAAAACAAATCACATACACATGGCACATACTGGAAATTAATTCATCATATTCAAGATGTCAATATCCTTCATCATACAATCACTCATACTGAACTGAATTATAACACATGAATTCAACAAACCTGCTTATTCAAAATAGTGGATAGCGAGTAACGCATAATCATTCAAAATGCATGGATACCCGAGGGTATCAAAGATATTCTTTTCTTTTTGTTTCAAAACACTTTTGCATGGAATATTAAAAAAGATTCAAGATTAAAAGGGATCGGAAGGATTTGAACAGGGACTTGATCAGGGTGCAGAATGCATACATATGGCTGCAGCTAACTGAACTTAATAGGCATGCCTATTTATCCACTTATTGACTCTCGCAGGTCATGCATAATTTATCAAATCACATTCATATAATTCATAAAATTTTCCATGCATAATTCTAAAAACATCACAAGTTCGGAAACTAAGCATCGAAAGCATAAAAGAAAACTCAAAATGAAGTCAGGAGGTGTTGCGCTCGCGACAGAGGCAAAACTTGCCCCATGTCACGATCGCGGTAGTCCTCACGCTCACGCGGAGAATGAAGCATATCTCACTGTCGCGCTCGTGATAGTGAACGGCCAGCAATTGCTGTCGCGCTCACTACAGGGCACTATCCAAAACTGCTCGGCAATCGAGCGCTCTGTTTCGCTCGTGGCAGAGAGCTCTCGTTGCGACCACTCGGCAGCCTAATACTCGGCGCGCGCGAAGGCTGAAACCACCAAGCTCTGTTATGACCCTTCGACAGTGTTGCACTCGCGACAGAGTCGTGATTTCCAGCCCTTGTGCGAAAATCTGCAGAAATTCATGTTCCCAAAATCACCCAAACCTCCAATTGACTTCAAAACTCAACCCCACACAAATTAATCATTCACAACATCATAAAAAACCTAAAACCCAACTTAAAATCCAATTATCAACATCAAATCATACAATTTACAAGATCAAATTCTAGAATTCACTAAACCAGCATTTTCTCTTAGAAATTCATACAAACTCATGCTTACGTTCAATTCTTCAGAAATTATGCATCTCAACTCAAATTAATTAATACCCATGTCATTTAAATACAAACCCACACAAAATTAATCCCATCAAATCAACAATTTCCACAAAAGAACCAAAATCACATATAATATACAAAAGCAGCAAAAGTAGCAAACGTTCCCAAACCTCGAATCCTTTAACTCTAATCATGGGCTCTTCTTCCACTTGCTATTTCCTTGCCCTTAGGCTCTTTAGGAGGGATCTCTGAGCAAAACAACCATCAAAACAAGCTTTAAAGCTCTAACCCCAAAAATACCAAATTAACCAAATTAAAAAGGGAAAAAGAGGATGAGGAAGAACAATTAGCTATCACTTACCCAAATCAACTTAGGACTACCCAAGACTCACCAAAATTCCAGCAAAAGGGGAAATTAGGAGGAAGCAAAGAGGGAAGAAAGAAGGGAAACAAAGCAACGGGGGAAAGAGGAAGAAAAAGAAGAAATAGGAAGGGGGAACAAAGGAGGACAACTGTCTTCTCTCTCCTCTCTCCACAATATATATACTCCCCAACTTACCACATAGCAGCCTCCCATTGGAAGACTACCCCAAGACACACCCAACTACCATCCTCTCTTATACACCCAACTACCATCCTCTCTTACTAAAACACATCCTAATCCCATACACACACTCACACCCAAGTAAACCCCAAAACACATAATACAATAATTTAAATCATACACATATAGAAAAATAATGCATGCCAAAACCATAAATATAAAATCACACACACAAGGCTCAAACTATTAGGGTAGGAACGGGGCGTTACACAGCATGTCCTCTGTTACCCCAAAAGCTGCCATTGCTGCCAGCGGGCATACATTAATTGATGAACCATCGTCCACCATGACACATGCCGTGTGCTTTTGATTAATTTGAGCCCGTATGTACAAAGGGTGATTATGATTGTGTTCTTCTGTTGGCAAGTCTGCATTTGTAAATACCACATCTTCCCCAGCAACCCCCTTTACTAGCTCCAGCAACTCTGTGGGTGATATGGTTGTGGCCACTGTTGTCTCGCACAAAGCCTCCACTATCTTCTGTCTATGCGATGGAGACTACCTTAATAGATCCCATATTGAAATTTGAGCTGGCATCTTTTTCAGTTGCCTCATTATCGGATCCTCTTCTGGCTCTCTTTCTCTTTGGTTTGCCACTGGATCTTGCGGCCTCTCAACTTCAGGAGCTACCCTTCCACTTCGGGTTACTGCTCTAACCTGCTTCTTCTCCTTCTTCTCTTCTTCCTCCTCTGATCCCCACGGGTCGGGAAATGCTTCATCTTCAAAATCAATGTTTTCATCTCCAATTTCATGAGTGGACCAGCAATCGATCACTACCATGGGAAGCCCTTCTGCACTTACCTCGTAGAGGCTCGTGATAGCAGTGTTGGGATCGATGCCGTATAGATCTCTCAATACAAACCATTCAGGTAGATTGGACCCGATCATGAATACAGGCAGGGGCACTGCATTACAGTTGGACTTCTTCTTGCTCTCTCTCCATTCAGGATCAGTGATCTGCTTACTATCAATCATATCCTGAATCTGGTGCCTCAGCTTTATGCAATTATCAATCAGATGTCCAGTATGCTGGTGATAAGCACAATATTCGTTCTCCTTATGCCCCGGCTATCCTTGGGTCCTAGCTGGCTTGGGTTGCAGGGGTTGTAGTTGACCCAAATTTGAGAAGTACCTCTGACTCACTCCTGTTGTCGATACCTCAGTTGTCTTTCCACTTCTATTACCACTACTGGAACTTGCTGACTTATTTGCCCCTTGATTAGTATAGCCCTTCTTGGCATAAGCTTCATTGTTGGCCCTTCTTGAAAGGTACTCTCCCTCAGCCTCAATAGTGATGTCTTTCAAAGACTCCCAGTCTCTCAATCCCTTCATCTTTAGTCCATCTCTCAGATACGGGCTTGCATTTTTGATGAACAGCCATATCTAATCTTGAGTATATGGCTTCCTTTACATCTCTATTACCCGGTTTCTCCATCGGGTCAGATACTCATGGAAAGACTCGCCTGCCTTTTGCTACAACAATTCTAAGTTCTTCAGAGTTGCTTCCATCCTAGTACTGCAATTATAGTGTCTGAGAAACTCCTCTGTCAGCAAATCTCAATCCTCCTTTGTCCTTCGGTCTAGCCCATGATACCAATTCACCGCTGGGCCGGTTAAGCTCAGATAAAAATACTCAATCTTCTGTCGCTTTGTTAAAGTAGTACCCTTCATTACTAGCGAGTACTGCTTTATGTGTGCGGTGGGATCAGAAGTGCCATCAAATTTGGGAATATCAGGCATCTTGAAGTTCTGAGGGATCAGATCATCACTGTCCAGCTCCCGATCCTCAGGGTTCATTACTCTTCCTACCTTCAACATCCTCGTCATAGCTTCAAACCTTTCTTCCATTTTTCTCTACATTGCATCCTCCGGCTTGGGCGACTTTCCCTTTACTACCGTCTGTTCGTCTATCATAAATTTAGGGCCTTCTCTATGCTCGATAGGCGCTGGCGCTCTTGGCTCAACTATAGGTGGATCAACTGCTACTGGGGGATCCTCTCTAGCAGCCCCTTGTTCATTTTGCTCCCTAATTGGAGCAGCAGCCTGTTGCCCAGCAAGTGGGGCTAGGGTAGTGGCAAGGTTGCCCATCATCGCCATCATCCTGGACTCAAACTCTTCCATTCTTTTCCTCACTTTTTCGGCAATCAGTGCCCTAGTTGCATCAAAATCACTTGCGGGATTAGACATGCTTATTTCCACTGATGATTTAGAAAATAATATCTCACTACCCTCTGAAAGAGAATCCGAACTCTGATCTGACACTAGCTCTTGCAATCCAAAGAGTGAAATCCTCCTTAACCGACCGTCAGGACCTCTAAACCACCTGGATAAATCTATGATGGCTGCAGAACATACCTCTGTTAGGATGATGCATGATTTGAAGTGCAATGCATGGTCATGCTAATGCAGCAGAGATAAACACATGCAAGCAGATAGATCCTTCCGACCTTATTTCTCTCACACACAAGGTAGTGCGGTCTCTTTCCTAGGTGGGCTTTATCTAAGGGTTAATAGGGAACCCATTGGACACGCATAGTGCACGGCAAAAAATCGACAACATAACATCTCCTGCCTAATGTACATCTCCTGCCTGAAAGCCTTTGATAAAGACCATTTAATTTAATTGATTTTGTTCAATATATGATGGCCCAAATAGCAAGCATGGTATTATGGTACATTTCACCTAGTGGAAATATCTATTGTCATTACATGAGCTTTGGTCAAAGGTGATGATATTTTAGGGCTACCCAAGCATGGTCCCTACCAACGGGTCTAGTGCATCATGAGCATAGCGACCAATCGGGTCGCCATTTGATATACCATTTAATGGTACGAGGCTTTGGCTGGTGATTATCCTGAGCACTTCCCTACAATGAGTGAAAGTAGGGTCGTGTTTTAGGAATGCACCGGGGTAAATAGGGGACCAACTAACATAATTCTAAGGCTCTAGTGGATGCAATGCAATTTTGATTAGAAATGGAATTTTTGATTCCTAATAACTTAATTATAATTTTAACTTAAGTCACTTTTGAAGTGAAGTTTCGATCAGTTTCCCAGCGGAGCCCCCACTGTGCCGAACCTACCAAATGCCCTCTTTGAACCCGCTTTTAGGGCTCGAGGGATTGGTTCGCGTCTTTTTAATCTTGGGCATCATGAGACATTTTGGATGCCTCTTTCCCAATAAAACATTGGAAAGGATCATGTAGCCTCATGACTTCTTTAGGCACCTTTGAGGTATTTTTGAGTCGCCACCCAATTTACAAGAAATTGAGAAAGGTCTCTAACCTGGGGGGTCTTAAACTAGAGAAGGTGTTTGGACCTTCACTCTTATTAATGACTTAAGGTTATAATTGAGTTTTTAAGAAATCAAAATTCCATCTCCCATCTCACGCGATCATGCATTTGAATTTAAAGCGCATTGCAAGCATATTGAAAATCATTAAATAAAGCGATAAAAAATGCAGTAAATAAATTACATAAAAAATTAGAATAGAATAATCCCCCAAAATAAGAAAGCATAAAAGAATAAAATTTTTCCCAAAATTAATTACAAGGGCCCAAAAATGAATAAATAAACACATACAAAATAATTAAAATATATCACACATAAATCGGGAGATTTATTGAATTTTAGAAACATTGGTTCCTTTTTATTAACTTAAAAAGATTGGAGAACTATTTTTGGGTATTGATTGAGAAAATCGAGATGAGTGATCCCATTTTAAGAAAATTAGTTCTCCGTTTGAAAGTGAGATTTTATTAGTTAAAATAGGACATTGGTCCATTTTATTAAGAAAAAACTCCAAGTTATTAATTATTATCACTACAAGAAAAATGGCCTTTAACGAAGGGAAATCCGGTCGTTAAAAGTCAAAGTCCGGTCATTAAAGACCAATAACGACCGAAAAATCCGGTCGATAAAAGCCCCTTCATTAAAGGTATAGACGACCGGATTTTGAATCCGGTCGTTAATGTCTTTAATGACCATAATATTTTCGGTCGTTAAATACTGATTTTTAATGACCGAATTTTCCCTTTGCTGATTGTTTTCACTTTCAACGAAGGGAATTCCGGTCGTTGAAGATACCTTTTAGCGATCGGATTTTCCCTTCGCGGATTGTTTTCACTTTTAACGAAGGGAATTCCGGTCGTTAAAAATACCTTTTAGCAACCGGATTTTCCCTTCGCTGATTGTGTTACTTTCAACGAAGGGAATTCTGATCGTTGAAGATACCTTTTAGTGACCAGATGTTCCCTTCGCTGATTGTTTTTACTTTCAACGAAGGGAATTCTGGTCGTTGAAAATACCTTTTATCTACCGGATTTTCCAATCGCTGATTGTGTTCACTATCAATGAATAGAATTTCAATCGTTAGAGATACTGTTTAGCGACTAGATTTTCTTTCGCTAATTGTGTTCACTTTCAACTAATATATAATGCCTTTTGATTTATCATAATACACCATACATAGATAGCAGAATGGTGATTTAAAATATAAACCATTTTATAATATTACATATACGGTACATATCATTCACATATAATTTATACAAAAATATAATAAATTCTTTTCATATATTAAAAAATAAAAGGTAAAAAGTATAATTATATTTACAAAGTATAAAAACTATCAATGACAAGTTTAAGAAAATAACTCCTCTCTATACTAATTTATATTCAAACTAATTTATATTCAAACGATTTTTGAGAAAAATGTGAAAAATAAACCTCCTAACTCCGCTGTCCAAAATTTTGAAGACCTGCAAAATGTATAACAAAAGCTAAAATTAATATTCACAGGCATAAACAAAAATATCAATAATAGAAAGTATGGGCAACTTATGACCTTCGAGGTAGAGGAGTATAACTTATCTCAAACAGTACATGATACCCTAAACATATTTGTGTTGTAAGCTAAAAGAATTTTAAGTAAGCACAAGGGAGAAAAGAAGTCTTAAACCAAATTGTAGAAGTTGCATACGCTGCTATTATAAAAAAATGTAAAAAAAAAAAAAAGTCCAATAGCAGGACCTGTCATATTTCTTACATCGCAATCAATCATAAGTGGGGCCTGGATATCCAAGATCACAATAATTTTAAGGACTCAAAAGGTCACAAGTTTTCCTATGATACATTTTGCAGATCATCAACCAAGCAATTAAATATCAGCAATAAAATACATGCTTTGAGAAATAAGCCTCACGATAAGAGCTGGTACATAGAGCTAGGCCTAGGACTAAATGCAATAGCAGTAACTGCTCCAGTGTGCCCTCTTAAGACTAAAATTGGGTACCCATATAGCAAGACCCACTGCAGCAGACCAGATAAAAAAAAAAGTTATTATCTCATAGTACAGAATAAAACATCTGTTGTTATCTCATAGTACAGAATAAAACTAGATAGTCCTCTTCATGAACAGCTCATTTAAAAGATCTAAATAACAGTTAATCTACCTTAAATTTATGTATGCACATTATTTATTAGAAAAAAGAAAAGATAATCAGAGTCATATATATCAAAATTACCAAAAGCAACTTAGTGCCCTGCACTGGCTAATGATGGAGAAAGTAGCTGAGATTATTGTTTGGCTGCCTACCACAGTTGCAAGAGTGGCAACTATAAAAACTGGCCAAAATATAACCTCTGAAATTTATATATATATATATATATAGCAATTTATATATATATATATATATATATACATAGCAAACTGGCCTACCTCTATGCTTCTTTTTACCTGCTACTATTAACATCTCACATTTTTTAACTGCAGCACCTAGTAGTTTTCCAGCAGACAATCAAGGATACAAAATATATGCTCACCTTTTTAAGGTCAGCAAGAATATAAGCAAGTTCAGAGAGAGATGTCCATTAGATACTATCCAGTGCAATATGAACACCAAGAAGTTCAATTAGAGAGTGATAGCCATTATCCAATCACACTGTAAACTCAAAATTTGCACAAAATCACAAGACAGATGCAAAATAATATATATATATATATATATATATATATATATATATATATATATATATATATAAATGGATGTTAAAGGCACGGCAGAATTTCTTACCCCATTTATAGATAACTAAAAGGCCTAACATTAGTGTCCGGAAGTGCCCTAATGAACCATATTGAAAATGCACATAATGTAGCAAAAATTTCAACAAGATTCCGTAAGTGAATGAATACCGGTTTCTCGAAACCACTCATCATCAGATGAGACTAAGCATCCTTTTCCAGCATGTCTCACATGATCAAAAATGGAAAATAAAACACGGTGAAAAATGCTCTCCGAAAAAGATAACGAGAACTTGCTATCTCTCATTCAGTAAATCAAACAAAACTTCTAGTGCGCAGCTTTTGACCTCACGCCGTGCATTTGATGTCAAATCTGATAAACTTGCATTAAATAACATACCACATTCTTAGTCATCAGCCTATCCTTGAGAGCTTTCAGAGCTGGTTCCAGGTCTGACTTCTCCAAATTTGCCTTTCCTGCAATACTGAGCCAATAAAAGCACATGAAACCTTAAATTTAGAAACTTTCACTTCCCACAGTATTCTTTCACATAACGGCATCTTTATTATGAACAATAAAAATTATATAAAAGCAAAATTCAAGTATTTACCCTGAAACGGTAATGGTAAGCGAAAAGCATCATTACGCATGAGACTTGCATTAGAGACAGATCATAAAAGAAATTCATTTATCTATCAGGCATACCAAATTCATTCACAAATGTAAGAACACAAACCAGTCACAACTAATTAATGAAGGATAAATATGCCAACTGGAAAAAAATAAATAAATAAATAAAAGAGCCAACACTGAAATCTTTGTTTGAAATTTGAAGCATCAAGTTTGGTCTAGCTCCAACTCTGCGACAACAAAATAATTCTGGAAGTGTATGTATATTGATGGAATATAACTGGCAAATTAATTTGAATTACAAAGTTTCATGGAATATTTCAGTCACAAAAATAAGATGTTTGTTAAAAGATATCAAACTACAAAATTAAAGTCCAATATTATTCATGTTAATCATTTCTATGGGCAATCCAAAAGTATTTTATATGCTTTGGTTCATCAAGACAGAATAGAAGTGAACATGCAAATGTTAGAGAAATGCAGGTTTCTATTAAAAACATAGCAGGAGTCAATGATTTTTTCTTTTGCATCTTACAAATTTGGGGACTTGTAAAATTAATTTTTCTTTTCAGAAACACATAATTCATAAATTCACAACAGCAAATTTATTAAATTTATTTAAATAATTCACTAAACCTTTCTTTTGTTATCTTAAGTTTTGAGAAGCCATCAAGCTGTGCCTTTGCCAGCAATGAGAAGTCGAATTCTGGATAACAATGCAATCAGATGGGGATATACATATAATCACAATATGCAAAAATAAAGTTGAAGCGATGACAGGAAAATATTTATTTAGTATTATCCGTGCATATCATCAGGCTCTAAGACCATTTGCGGTACCAGAAATCGTAGCACCATCAATAGTTACTCCTGAAACATAAGCTTTTGAATTCCCAGAACCTAAGTTTCTAATACTAATGAATTCACCCAAAAACAAAAGTATTTATTTAATTAATTAGTTTTCAAACAAAGTTATAATAGCTACATAATTAATTAATGAGTAAATTATGACTTTATATTAAATGTTTGGATGAAGACCTGATTCCATGACCTGGTCCACAGGTAAGCTTCCAATAATGATGAATTCACCCAAAAACAAAAGTATTTATTTAATTAATTAGTTTGCAAACAAAGTTATAATAGCTACATAATTAATTAATGAGTAAATTATGACTTCATTTGTAATAATCATTTCAATGATGCCACAGACTTAACTCTTAAGCAAAAGGGAAATGTTTTAAATGAATTCTTAGAGATTGCAAGAACATAAGTATGTTGCCCAGCCATGATCTTTGTAACATGGCTTAGCTTAAGCTGTTTCTCCACTTTGCTAGCATACCATATAAAAAACCTCTCATCCTGAAGTAAAAACAAATGAAATTTCAGTATGCAGAAACAATATATGCAGAGTTATGCAATCATATATTTTCCTTTATGAGAGAGAGAGATAGATAGTGGATACATAATATATTAACTGTATATTTCTCTCATTAATTCATTTGGTCTTTGTATGACACGTGCAGCCATGTGTCTGAGTATAATGCCAAGAAGGCTGCAGAATACTGGGAAAATATGGAATGTTTGGTTCCCTATTCATTTATGTCTAACTCACAAGCAATTGAGTTCCCTATCTTCATGCCATATAAAGCACTTGTGCAAGTAATGGAAGCTCAACCCAAAAAGCTAACAATATCTGTTTCCATCATGATGCTACTTAGCACTTACATTAGAAAGCCAGAACGGACAGAATTTTGGCTTGCCCCAGCGACCGTACTTCAGCAGATATGCCCCCTTTTTTAGGGCTGTGATTGCCTGTACAAACAAAATCAAAGCATGCATATTACACAATTGAAGCGTTAAACGGAAGGGTATAATTTGACATAGCAGAGTACCTAACTGGAAACAGAACTAATAAGAAGATCCATAGCTACAAAGACAGATTCATGCAGACAAGAATGGCATAAAACAAAAATGGCATGGAACTCACATTAAAAACAAATGGTTTAAGAAAAGTATATCTAAGAAAAAAAATCAGTAAACTGTGTCTTCAATAGAGTATCATGAAGATAATTTATTAGCAATACCATGATATACCTGCGCAATATCCGTGCCAGGAGAACTATTCCTCTGGAAATCAGCCATTGACATTGCAAATTGCAATATCAAATCCAAGCTATTGTCACTCGCACAAGACCGGCCAGTCTCAAGTAATTGATAATAAAGATTTCCCTTTTAGAATTCTGCCATCGAAAATTCAAATCACAAAATAAGTTAACCCAATCTCGGTTCTTCCCAACGCCGATCTGCTTGTCGCCGGCGATTGAGGACCACCCATGAGTACCGAAAGATTCGCCTGCCCTTCAGGAGTCCTGTCGTGCAATTTGTGTCATCGTTCGCCGTCGGAGCTGGCCGAAAAACGCAGAAGAAGCTCGTCGTTTTCCTCCCACTCTCCTAGAACGGCGACGTCGTGACGAGGAATAAGACGTCGAGATCGGCGTTGTGAGGAGCCGGTTGCTCCACGTCGACGGTCGCCAACCTCCTCGCCCCGTCCACCGTGCTCCGTCGTCTCTCTCTCCCCCTCTCTCTCTCTTTCTCTTCCTCAGTCTCTTCCCCATTCTACCTCCCTTCCATGACTTTCCCTCTCTTTTCTTTTTCTACTTCTCATAATCCCCACAAATTCACACCATTAACCACCGGAATTTTAGTGTTTTAACGACCGGATTTAATCCCTTTGCTATATAATAATAAAATTTAAAAACTATCGGCCGGATTAATTTTCCTTCGTTATTTGTATATTTTAACGACCGAATTTTTATTATTTTAATGATCGAATTTAATCCTCTCATTATATAACAATAAAATTTAATAACTAACGACCGGATTAATTTCCCTTCGTTATTTGTATATTTTAACCACCGGATTTTTATCCCTTCGTTAAATTTTGGTCGTTAAAGGTCAATTTTCTTATAGTGTATAAAAACATAATTTTCTATAATGCGGAGAATTTAAAATACATTTTACATATAACACATAAAATAATAATAATAATAAAAGGAAATACAACAATTAAAAAATTGCAAACCCTAAATTGAAGGTCTTTGGTCACCCGGTCCTCCAACCGATGCGCAAATATGACTCGCATACATAAATAAATTTGAGGCAACAAAACAAAAATAAAATGAATGTTATTAAAGTAATTAAATGAATAATGTATGAACAAATAATTAAATAAAAACTAATAAATATGCCAATTAAGTAAACTAATAAAATTAATTAAAACTTAATAAATAATATAACAATAGCATTAATAATTATTAATAGAGATAAATTGAATAAAAGCTAAAAAATAACAAATTGAATTAAGACAAAAATATACAAGATAAAACGGAGCAAACTATATTACAATCATGCATTTATGTTCGGACGTTCGGGTAAAAATAGGAAAGACAAAGAGCCAAAGGAGGGTGAGGGGACAGACATGCACGACTCGTGCAATGAGTGCACGACTAGTGCACTCATTACACGAGTCATGCAAAGAGTGCACGACTAGTGCACTCATTGCATGAGTCGTGCACTGTTTGTGGAAAGAACGGGCGATCGGAGGGAAAATACAGGGCACAATCCGATCAAAAACAATGAACAACTCGGATAAAGAGCAAGATCCGGTTGGAAAAAAGAAAATAAAGCACGGCTCGGTCGAGAAAGTCACGACTCGAACGAAACAAAGACACGATAAGACAAACAACAAAAATAGGGACAAACAGAGGACTAATAACAAACTAATAATCAGGACGATATGCCATCAAAACATGGACAATGAAACACCAAACATGCTGATTAATCGTAATAAATGATTAAGGATCGTATATGATAACAAATAATAACAAACGTATAATAAACATATTAAAAAAAATAAAGGACTACCAAACAGAGTATGTACAATGAAGAGAAATAACATGTAAAGCCAAATAAGAAAAAGAAAAAAAAGAAGGAAGAAAGGAAAGAAAGAGATGTTTATTCCAGTATTTACCCTTAGATATAATCTTTGATCAGCAGACGAAGAAGTTCTGGTTTTCCTCTTTGCTTTTCTTTAGAAGAAAATCAAAACAGAGACTGATAAAACTTTAAAATGTAATTTATGTTAAGGAAAAGATGAAATATGTTTGAATCTCAAACCTCAGGAATTAATTTCCTGGATTCAAGAAATAATACAAGAATGCTTTGAGAACCCAGAATTGTTTTTCTTGCTCTCCAAGCTTTTCTCTCTATGTTTTTCTTTTGAGTTCTTTGGCCTCCTCCCCCTTCTCTTGAGTTTCAACTCTTTCTTTTATACTTCAGATAGGATTAGATTGTTTCTCACCAAACCATGCTTTTCCCACCAAATTCCCCTGAAAAACGGAACGGAGACGCTGGGGGCAGTAGAGCGCGTGATGCAGGTGAGATCTACCTCACGTTACCTCTCACCAAGGTGAGATGGGCCTCACGTAGTGAGGCTTCATCTCACCAACGTGAGATGGGCCTCACAAACGTGAGGTTGCATCTCACGTGGCTGAGATGGGCCTCACACCACAGGCCCTCCAAAAACTCCCTCTTCCCCCCCCCCCCCCTTTTTTAAATTAAAAAATGAAAAATATATTTTTCGAGAAAATCATCACTTCTATCTGTCTCTTGCCTGTGAACAGGTATTATTTTCATCATTGGGTAACTTCGGTCTGGGCTATCTCAGGACCCGGTGTCTACACCTGTTTATCCACTACGTTTCATAGGCAGGCATAATTATGTGTATAAAAGCTATTTTGAGCATTGAAATGTGATATGATATTGATATGTGATGATTGGGGAAGTGTAAAGGTATGGAAAAGATGGACTGCTAGATCTTGTGAATTAAAACTTATGCGAAGTAGTGTTAATTTATGATGTATGTATAATGTAATGTAGTAAGGCAAACCAATAAGGAAATGGGATTGAGTATTATTTCAGAAAAAGTGAATTGATAATATATGTAAAGATATGTATACTTGGATGACTATTGTTAATGATCACTTATAAGGAAACTGGTAGTATATTAGACATTTACTACGTTAAGATTGAGTATGAATAGAACCATGAATTTTAATATTGTAACATGATAAGTATTGTATATCGAAACTAACGTGCGTGCTGATGAAATGACAACTCTGAAACACTGAAAGTACCCATGCGCTCAACTCTGGGTATAAGTGTAAAGTTACTATTTGTATGAGATTCTATTAAACTAAAATGTATCTTTTGAATTGTTTATATGTGATAAATTGTTAACGATGTGCTCCTGTGTGATAAATGTACGCATTAATTAAACAAGTGAAAATGTGAGGTATGGGTAAATGCTGTTGTGAATTCCTTTGGTTTACTTGATCAATTATAAATTATGTTTTTGGGTGAATGCAGTCAAGCATGAGCTTGACTGATGTTCATTGATAGTGCTTGTCTATATTTTATATGTTTCCCAATAAGCCTTAGGCTTAGCACGGATTTCCCTTTTAATCCGTGTAGGATCAAGTGTTTGTGTTGTTTCGAAGGTCATCTGCAACAGTGCGAGCCAATGCAAGTATAGGAAAAGGTTTTCAATATCTATCAGTATGGAATCTATTAGCGATGTATGTAATTCTGTAATTTGTAATATCAATTCTATTATTGTAATATCATTTAAAAGATTAAATTATCCGTAATAAGTTCTAAAAATGTTTTTTTTTTTTAGATTATCGAAAATAAAATTTTAATTTTGACATGTATTATTTATAGATATACAACTTCAGGTTTCAGAATTTAATGTTTGTTCTAAGGTTAAGCGTAGTCTGTTTCGGTAACGCCCATGGCCATCATTATGAACCCACTAGATCATAGTACGATTTACTACGTACGGGTAAGGGGTATTACATTTAGTGGTATCGAAGCATAGGTTTAGTTGATTATGGATGACTAAAGTTTAGAAATGAGTCTGTATAGTACTTGCATTAGCCAATGTGGATGTCCTTGTTTCTCATATTAATGATGTGATTGAAATAAGTGCATATTGACAACATTATTAAAAAGACAACTATGAGAGTGTATATCTGATAAGTTGTAGCATGTCTATTTTGGATGTTTCTTTGTTGATAAGGTATGGAATGTCTATATTGGATGTGTCTGTGGAGATGATAATCGGAGATTATTTCTAGTGTAACATGAGTTATGTATAAGTTGTTTCCCCAAAGGGGGAATTGGAACAGAGGTTTAGATAGTACTGGACTTAAGGCGATCGAAAGTATATAATGAAGTTTTATGTCACTCTGTACACCTGTCAACTACCTTATCGATAAGGGCAAGTATTTGAACTTGTTAAAACATGGGGTTGGGTAATATGCATTGCCATTATGTGAACTGCATTTGCATCATTCAGCATACATGAATCATTATACATTCATTTCATCGACATCATTTACTCATCTGTGATAAGTATAAGATCATGTGCATTTACCTCAAATGATAGGAAATTGACAAGATGTGTTTTGAGTGTATCAAAGTTAAATAAAATGTGATAAGAGATTAAATAGTAAAAAAAAATTGATAAAAGGAAAGTGTAGAAATTACAGAATGCGTATAAGTATGAGAGAAAGGAATTCAAAATATGTATAAGTAGAAGTACAAGAATGTGTATGTGTATAAGTATAAATGAATTTGTAGATAATATGGAAGGATGATCCTTCTCTGCGAAAAGATTTAAGTGGAGGAATCATTTAATTAAATGGTGGTTATAAATTGAACGAACTAAGTAATATTGGTGTTTGACCATTAGGTTGAAGATTGATAGTGAGTACAATATACATCAAGTGATATGATTCTTACATAATTTGAAGAAAATAGAGGTTGTACCGGGCTTGATTGAATTGTTTGATATAGATTTGATACTGAATCGAGAAATGAATTGTATTATGAACTTTTGAAGTAATAGTTACGTAATAAGTTAAGTAAGTTATATCTGATGTTTAGAATGATAGATAAATTGTGATAAGTTGTATTGACAATCTGAAATTAAAAGTTTATAGTTATTTTGATTAAGATAAAGTTTAGTGAATATATAAATGTTCGTCATAAAAGTGTTTTGACAATATTTTGGTTTGAAACAATGACTTAAAGTTTAAGTGATTGAAACGTAAATGGTTTAAAGATAGCAAAGTAAAGAATAAGAGATAAGAAAATAAAGTTGTTGGGGTTATGAGATTTAGATAAGTAACTTTGAAAAAAAAGAGGGGTAAATTGTTTTGAAAAGATAGTGTGTAAATCCTATTTCGGATTAAGATTAATCTGTGAATGATTTATCATTAGGGAAGCAAAGTATGTCATGAGGAAATGTACATATGGAAAATTTGATGTGACAAGAATAACATGTAATTATGTAAATAGAGATTAAAAAGAAACAAAATATATTTATATGCCACATAATTGTACAGGATTTTGACATGGAAGTGATAGGTAAACCAGTGTATTATGTATAAGTTATATGACTATGGAAATAATGTGAAGTACAACATATGGATATAATACATGAGTGAATTTTGAGGATGGAATTCTTTAAGGAGGGGAGAGTTGTAAAGACCCAAAATACACCTTAACAGTAGTAAGGCATGGTTAGAGTATAATGGAAAACGAATGTGCACGTTTAAGCGACGGAAGTGTCAAAAAAGATATAACTGCCATTAATTTGAAAGTTTCGGCAAGTGCGGCTATGACGCTCGAGAGCCCCGCTTGGCATCCGGGTCACTCTCAGAGGTCCACTTTTAGGACTCGAGACCAGATAGAGGTTCATTAAAACTCGTGAAAGCTAGTCACTTCATAATGGACAGGGATTCACCCCCATTCCATTGTTGGCAATCAACCTATGAGGGTGTCTATTAGGTATCATAAGGTAGGTATCACGGAGTCGCCACCCAATAAAATATTAGGAAATAAGTTCTAACCTTATGAAGCCAAAACTAGAGAGAGTTTGGGACCTCACTCTTATTTATACCTTTGGTTAATGTTATATGACAAGTTTTTAGAGTTAATTATTTTATCTCCCTTCTCACGCGATCATGCCATAAAATTAAAGTGCATTTCAAGCAGTAAAGAAAGCGATAAATAAATTACAAGTGAAAAATATGGGATAGAACAATCCCCCAAAATAAAGGTCATAAATAAATAAATGAATAAGATTGGCCCAAAATTAATTATGAGGGCCCACAATAAATAATATACACAAAGAATAAAAAAAAATACATAATACATAAATCGGGACATTTATTAGATTTTAGGAACATTGGTTCTTTTGTGTTAACTTAAAAATTCGAGAGTTATTTTTGGGCGATAAAAATAGGGATAATTGGATCCTATTTCATGAAAATTAACTCCTTTTTGAAAATGAAGGTTTATTGGCTAAAAGCAGGACATTGGTCCTATTTTATTAATAAAAGTTCCAATTTTTATTATTGTAAAAAACATGAGTTTCTATAAAATAACACATCGAAATATTATTTTGCGTACAATACAACAAAATAAAGGGAATACAATAATTAAAATGCAAACCCAAACTTTGAAGGTCCTTAATTTCTTGATTCTCCGGCTTGCGTATAAACATTGCTCAAAGCGAAACAAACAAGTTTGATGGACAACAAAACAAAAATAAAATAAAATGTTAGCAAAATGAATCAAATGAATAGAGCATGGTATAATATAAACAAGCAATTAAATGAGTCAAACATACAAAATATGTTATAATAGGAATAAGTAATTAAATAAAGCAAATACAATAAATAATTTTAACTAAGAAAGAAAATATTTATGATTATTACAGAAAAATTATATTTGATAAAAAACAAAAATTAATAAAATATATTAATAATCAAAGCTAGAATTAAATAAAAATAAAATTAGTATTATATGTTCCATGCATCCTATTTGGTAAATTAATCAAGTTGATCTAAGTTCATGTTAATTATAACAAATAATAAATAGATTAATAATAAACAACAACAAATACATTAAGAATAAACAACAAAAAATAGATTAACAATAAATAACAATGATTACAATGGAGAAGAAACAGTGAATGACACGAAGCAAGGAAAACCAAAGACTGGCTTCTAGCCCGAAAATTTACCCTCAGAGGTTTGATCTTGGCTGTAAAAGAAGAATGTGATGATTTCTTCGCAGATTGCTTGAAAAAAGAAGAAAATAAATTAAAGCTTTCTTTTCCTAACGATTGTTTCAAGACTCTTATTTTTAGAAAATCAGATCAATAAAAATTGAATCTTAAACACAAAGAATTAATTTCTTTGGCTCAAGAACAATTTTAGAATGTTTTGAAAAGAAAACATTTTAGCTCACAAGATTTTCTTCTTTAGAATTCTTTTTATATTTTGCTGTTCTGTCCCCTCTCCCTTTTTCTGGTGTTGAAGTTTTCTTTTTATATTGCATCCATCAGAAATTAGGGTTTAGGAGTCCTAATCCTATTCAAAAATCCAAATTATCCTCTTAAAAATAAGTTTTATCCATTTCAAAAATCGAAAAAGAATTTGAATTTAATTGAAATTTTAACTCAAATCATGAAAACCAGTGAAAAATCGAGTCCCAGTGGGGTAGGAGACGCATGAGGTCCGACCGTCGGGCTGGAGGCTGCGCCTCACAGGCGCAAGGTACTGCCTCGCGCTTGGAGGCTTGTTAGGCGCAGGCCTCGCTCTGGGAGGCCGCATGAGAGGTGCGGCCTCACGCGGGAGGCTGCATCTTGCATGCCTCCCTGCGAGGCGCACCTCATGCAGGAGGCCGCCTCGTGTGCGCCTTCGTGGGACTACGCGCACGCACCTGTGCGGGGCTGCACCTCGTGCGTGCTACCAGCAGGTACCACACGGTGCAATCGCAGGACATCGAAAACAATAAAAATAAAAAATAATTTTTTATTTAAAAAGAAGAGCTTCGACAAGGAAATCATCACTTCTAGCTTTTTCGCCTGTGAACAAGCATTATTTTCATCACTAGGTAACCTTGGTCTGGGCTACCTCAGAACCCGGTATCTACAGTGGCTGTAAGCACCGTGTCCTGGAGCGGTCCGGATCAGAGGTTACCCTATGATGAAATCAATGTTCAAAGCCTGCACGGGAGGCTGAAGTTGGAGGTTTTAGTCCCGCGTTCCATGAGAAATGAGGTTTTTCTACACTTCAGGGGCAGAGGGGGAGAAAACGGGAGTTTTCCGAGTCGAAAAGGTTTTTTTTGTCCTCCACAGACGGCCAGCCCGTCTGTAGAGGTAGCCCGTCGCTTCGAGTCACCGACGGCTCAGGGTATTTTCCGACGCCCGTCGGAAAGTCACCGCCCCTGTCAGGAGCCGCCTGGTTTCCCGGAACACGCAACCGTTCCGACGCCCGTCGATGGATGTGGCAGGGCCGTCGGAAGTGTCCTTGTGTCAGTAGGATTCTTCCGACGCCCGCCCCTACGCACCGACGCCCGTCGGTCGTGTCTGGCTATATAAGGTCCGGATTTTCATTTGAAAAGGGTTGGAAAATTTTTCAGGAGAGGAAACTCTGCCAAAATTCGAGCACGTTTTCTCTCTCTTACAAAAACACCTTTTTCCAAAGAATTTTACTTAATCAAGGATCAAATCAATCAAAGGAACTAAAAGCTAATTAGTTTTCTTTAGATTTTTGACTCCTAAATCGATTTTCTGAAGGATCGAAGGTGAAATAGCTCATTTTCTCTCTCTAATCTTTCATTCTCTTATTTCTCGTGGAACGCGCGGGGATCTAACCGACATCAAAATTCTACCCAAGGCAACTATCTGAGGGTAAATATTCCGGATTCTCTCTCCATTTCTATCTCATATTTAATCATTTATCATTTATTTATTCATTCTGTGAAATTTTTGAATACTTGTCATTACTTTTCTTCATTTTGACTACCCCGTCTCCCTTTTTGAAATAAAACTTGCTTTTTGATCTTGAAAGGCCCTTATTTCCTTTCTGTTTTCCGGAGACAGAGGTGACCGACGGGTCATCTTCATGACCGACGCCCGTCGGTCACCTACCTATAGACGCCCTTTTTGAGTGACAAACGGGCATATCGAATCACCAAACCGACGCCCGTCGGTCAACCAGGAAGGGCCGTCGGTGGGTTCTGCCTCCATTTTCGTTGATCATTTTTCATCTCTATTCAGTCCCTTCGATTTCTTATGTGTTAATTTCATGAATATTAACATCTCTTAACTTTCTGTGAGTGTATATTGGTCTTCTTGGATAATTCCGAGCTCGAGCGGCCGCCTACCATGCGTGGTGGATTTCGTCCGGTTTAGTTTTCTTAAACCTCTTGATTTATTCCTCTCACTTTTTTATTGATTATTATATGTATTTGAATAAGCTCTTTTTATCCCGTTAAATGTGAGAATATATCAACGATTTGTACTTAAATAAAATTGAGTTTTGTATAAAATGCAAAAGGGTCCAACGCCCTATTTTCATTCAATAAAGATCATCACATGTTAAATATCCCCTTTTTAATAATGATGCATGAGAGGACCAAAGTCCTCAAAATAAACAATGCCCCGATTTGTGTAGGAATCGCACATTTACCAAAGGGAGTTGTATTCCGCTCCTTGTGTTATTGTAATTTATCGCTTTTGATATTTATTCTGCTCATTTACTGCTTTCCGAATGTGAATAAATGCGCCTTTTAATCAACTGCATAGTGTGGAGAGAGAGCGAACTAATGACATTAAAATTTGATCATAAACTAATCGAGGTAGAAATAGATGAGAAATCCCGGACCCAGCTCTGGTCTTTGGGCTCAAGAGGTTAGAGGTTATCCTCCAAAATACTTCTTGGGTCACGAGACTTTAGCGCTAATCCTAGGCCTCATGGCCCAACATGGATACTAAGCGCAAGTCTTAGGCTCTCCGAGGCGAGAGTAACTTTCCCAATATTCTATTGGGTGGCGACTCCATGATACCTCCTTGTTGCCCAACATAGACGCACTTGCGATTATTTGCAAGATGCCAACGGACCCGCAAACGCCCTGGTCGCCCACGTGCGGGCGGTTGAACGGGCGGCGCTCACCGGGGTCCGGCGCGCGTCACAGTGGCGACTCCACTGGGGATGTTTATGGTTCGAGATTTCGATTTGAAAATACCTCTTTTAACATTTATGATTAAAAGTTAATTCATAAGTTCGTTTTCTCTCAAATTTGCATTTGCATATCATTAGAGCCTTAGAATACGCTAGTTTGGTCCCTCTTCTAGCCCCGGTGCGTTCCTGAAGCACCTCCTCATTTTCACTCAATTTGGGGAAGTGTTAAGGATAATCACCAGCCCAAGCCACGTACCTCAATGGTATATTAAAATGGTGACCCGATCGGTCGCTACGCTCGTGATGAGCTAGACCCGTCGGTAGGGATCATGCTTGGGTAGCCTCAAAGAGACATCTCCCTTGTCCAAAGCTCATGTAATGGCTGTAGTCACTTTCCGCAGGTAAAATGAACCTTAAATCTCATGCTTGCTGTATGGATCCTTACGTATTGGATGAATCCAAATATCTCACTCGGTAACCTAGCCAAAGGCTATCATGCCCCGGTAGGGCCATGTCGAAATTTATGGACCGTCCGAATACGTGACGATCATTATCCATCCGCTTGTACATTAGCATAGGAGTGTTATGCTGCCGTTTTTTCGCCGCGCACCATACGCGTCCATTGGGTCCCTCGTTGACCCTTGGGCTAATCCCACCTAGGAAAGAGACTGCACGACCACGTGTGTTGGAGAAATAAGGGCGGAAGGACCTACTTGCTTGCTTGTGCTCTGTAAATGTTGCATACCACGATCATGCATTATACCTACATTTCATGCATCATTCTAACTTTTGTCCCTGCAGCCATTATAGATCTGCCCAGGTGGACTAGATCACCAACCGGGCGACTGATCCGAGTTCTTACTCCTGAGCTGTCAGATAGAGAGGGTCTGCCGGAGATTTTATCAGAAGTCAGTGGCACAGTATCTCAAATGGCAAACTCACCTAGGGGGGAAGATGCCACCAGGGCCATGATTGCGGAAGAAGTGGGCCGCCGTTTTGAGGAATTCGAGGGCAGGATGATGAATATGTTGGCCGCCTTGACACAGCAGAACGCTCAGCCGAATGCTCCCCAGAATCCTCCTCCTCCTCCTCCAGTGAGACAGAATGAGCCTGAAGAAGAAAGGGTTGAAAGGCGAGAGGAGCCCGTTAGGCCGCCGCCGGTAGAGTTAAGATCAGTGGCTTCGGGAGAGCTGAGAAGAAGGCCAGTGCTAAGAATTGATGACGATAGAGATATCGAGGATGATAGGTTGAGCATGGCATCTGAAAAGGGGAAGGCGCCTCAGGCTGATGATTTTATTTTGAAAAAGATGGAAGAGAGGTTCGAGGCTATGGCTCGTATGATAGGCAGAGCTCACGGGATGAATCCTGAGGATAGGGAGCTGGACGGAGAGGACCCGATCCCTTATAACTTCAAGATGCCGGATGTGCCGAAGTTCGATGGTACTTCTGATCCCACCGCACATGTGAAGCAATATTCTCTGGTCATGAAGGGGACCACATTGTCCAAGAAGCAGAAAGTAGAATACTTTTGTCTGAGTTTAACCTCTCATGCCATAGATTGGTATCACGGCCTTGACCGCCGCACTAAAGAAGATTGGGATCTGCTCACTGAGGAGTTTCTGAAACAGTACGACTGTAATACCAGAATGGAAGTGACTCTGAAAGATCTTGAGCTACTCCAACAGAAGGCCGGGGAATCCTTCCATGAGTACCTTACCCGATGGCAGAGCCGAGTAATGGAGATGCGCCGAAAGCCTGATACCCAAGATCAGATTCGTCTTTTCATTAAGAACGCGAGCCCGTACTTGAAGGAGGGATTGAGGATGAAGGGGTTAAAGGACTGGGAGTCTCTCAAAGATATAGCCATCGAAGCAGAAGGGGAATTTTTGACCCGAAAAGCTAACAATGATAATTTTGCCAAAAGGGCTAACCCCGGTCAAGGAGCCAGTAGGCCGGCAGGTCCCAGTACCAGCACTAGAAGAATGGGTGAAGTGTCTGCTACTGAGGTAGCCACCCAGAGGAAGTTTTCGAACTTGGGGAGACCATTATCCTGGGTCTTGAAGAGACTGATGAAGGAGGGAAAATTGCGTCCTCTAACTCCTTGGCCAGCTTTGACACAAGGGAAACCGGGACATAAGGACAACGAATTCTGTGCATTCCACCAGCACTCAGGCCATATCACTGATAAATGCAAAGCGCTTCGGCACTCTATTCAAGACTTGATCGATAGCAAGCAGATCTCTGACCCCAAGAAGAGAGAAGCTGAGAAGAAGCCTGGTTATAATGCCGTACCCCCACCTGTGTTTATGATCAAATCTAGCCTGCCAGAGTGGTACGTGCTACAAGATCTGTATGGGAATGAGGAGTCTGCTGTTGGTAATTCCGAGGATGGGAAGGAGAAAGCAGTTGTGGCGACTCTTGATTGCTGGTCTAGCAGTGAGAGCGGTGGAGAAGTCGAGGATGAAGAAGGATTGAACCTTGATCTGTGGGGCTCCGATGGAGAAGAGGGAGAGATAAGCGCTGTCACTAGAAGTGGAAGAGTGATCCCCGAGATTGCAAAGCTACCTGAGCCGGTACAGCCATTGGCAGAGAAAGAGCCAGAGGAGGAACAGATTATAAGGCAATTGAAGAAAACCGCAGCTCAGATATCCATTTGGGATTTGTTGAGGCAATCCCCCTCTCACAGACAGAAGGTAGTAGAGGCTTTGGTTGAGGCCACAGTCGCCACCACGATTTCCCCGTCAGAACTTTTGGGTTTAATCAAGGGAGGATCCGAGGAGAGGTTGATCTTTTCTGATGCTGACTTACCGACAGAAGGACGCAATCATAACCGACCTTTATACATTAAAGCGCAGATTAGCGGCAAGCACACTGCTTGCGTTATGGTGGACGATGGGTCTTCTATCAACGTGTGCCCTTTGATAGCTTTGCAAGCTTTTGGCTTAAACGAGGATATGCTCAGCGGATCCGATCTGACTATCACGGCCTACGATAACTCGAGGAGGCAAGCCTCGGGAACCTTCAAGACTTTGGTCAAGACAGGACCTATCGAAGTGGAAGTTGAATTTGTAGTTCTGCCCATTCCTGCTAACTTCTCGGCTTTGCTAGGGAGACCCTGGTTTCATAAATTAGGAGGAGTGCCATCCACACTACATCAGATGATAAGATTCCCGCACGAAGGGGAGGTGGTGACTATCAAGGCGGCCGGGGAAAACCAGGTCTCAGTGCTAGAAATTGCCAATCAGCCATTCAGTGGTTTCTATGTATCTATGATAAAGGAAGAGCACGGATCAGGAGATAGCCCGGCTGTGGTTAGTATGATGAAGAAGATGCACTATCTTCCTGGGGCTGGATTGGGTAGAAGCTCCCAAGGGCTGCAGACCGCGATCACCACTCGAGGGCAGAAGAACCGGAAAGGTCTGGGGTACAGAGGTGGCTTCGGCAAGAAGAGGGTAACAGACAGGATCCCCCACATTTCAGAAAGCTTTGTCCTCGCATCCTCAGTATGTGCTTATACTGGTGAAGATGAACCGCAGTGGGTAGATGGGAGGATTGTCCCTGGCTTTGAGATCTTTAATGATGTGTATGACTGGCACGTCGGGTTTGTCAAGACCGCTGAAGACTTTTGGGATGAAGAAGTCATGACTCAGGGGATCACTTGGGACAAGTGCGAGCTTGAGGAGGTCGTTACTGAGAAAATGGTAGCTGCCAGGTTGAAAGGAAAAGGGAAGATAGCAGATTTAGAGCTGGAAATAGGGGATTTGAAGATTTCTTCCGACGTGCCTGAAGGGCCTCTGCTAAATCAGAAAGTCAGTAAGCAAGCTGCAACAGCGTCAACCTCGGGAGCGGCAGAAGAAGACTCTAGCCTAGATTGTCTTTTTATTCCAGAACTCTTTTATGATGTAAATGATAACAATAATATTATCAATAAGATGAACAATTTCACTTATTTGTGCGATGTTTCTGATGATTTCAACATGCATGAACATGATCATATTCCATCAATTTTTGACATTGACTCTACTGGCACAACGCCTTTTAATCTTGGAACCTCGAAAAATTCGAGAGAAATTCTAATAGCATCAAACATAACTCCTGAGGAGAGAAAACATTTTGAGAGAATAATAACAAAACATGAAAAAGTCTTTGCCTGGACCTATGAGGACATGCCGGGGATTGACCGAGCCGTGGCGGAGCATGCCATCCCGACTTACCCAGATTGCAAGCCTGTGAAGCAGAAGTTGAGAAGGCTAAGACCAGAATGGGCTGACAAGGTTAAGGAGGAAATCCGACAGCAGATCGAAGCTAAGTTTCTTGTGGAAATCCAGTATCCTACTTGGCTGGCGAATGTGGTTCCTGTGGCTAAGAAGAACGGAAAGGTCAGGGTGTGTGTGGATTATCGAGATCTTAACAAAGCTTGCCCTAAAGATGATTTTCCACTACCCCATATTGATGTATTGATAGACAGTGCCGCCAATTGCGCGATGTACAGCTTTGGGGATGGATATGTGGGCTACAACCAGATCCTGAACAAGATAGCTGACCGGGTTAAGACTGCCTTCATCACGGAGTGGGGTACCTATGCCTATCGGGTTATGCCTTTCGGCCTGAAGAATGCGGGGGCCACATACCAGAGGATGGCAACCAAGATCCTAAGCGACCTGATTCACAAAGAAGTGGAGGTGTATGTCGATGATATGATGGTCAAATCAGCCACCCGAGAGGGACACTTTGAAGCTCTAGAGAAGTTCTTCACCAGGATCGACAAGTATAATCTGCGACTTAATCCCAAGAAGTGCATTTTCGGGGTGACTTCAGGAAAGCTGTTGGGACATGTCGTCAGTCAGAGGGGGATAGAAATTGACCCCGATAAGGTGAAAGCTATCAGAGAGATGCCTGTGCCACAGAAGGAGAAAGATGTAAGGAGTTTCTTGGGCAAACTGCAATATGTTAGCCAGTTTATTGCCAAGCTCACTTCGATATGCGAACCTGTTTTTAAGCTGCTTAGAAAGAACCAGCCCGTAGTCTGGAATGAATACTGTCAGAGAGCCTTTGATAATATCAAGGAGTACCTGTTAAATCCGCCAGTACTAAGACCTCCGCAACCTGTTAAACCGCTTATTCTGTATCTGGCAGTAGAAGACGGTTCAGTGGGCGCCATGATGGCTCAAGAGGATGAATTTGGGGTGGAGTTTGCAGTTTATTACCTCAGCAAGAAGTTTCTGGCTTACGAAATAAAATATGCTGAAGTGGAGAAGATCTGCCTTGCAGTGATTTGGGCATCAAAGAAGCTAAGACATTACTTCCACTCATACAAGGTTCAGGCTGTAGCCAAGCAGAATCCTTTAAGGTATTTGCAGGGGGCGCCATCTTTGCTTGGAAAGATGGGGAGGTGGCTGCTCTTGCTACAAGAGTTTGATGTGCAATACATCACCCGCAAGACTATTAAGGGGCGAGCTGTAGCCGAATTCCTTGCTGAACATCCTATCCAAGGGGACACCCTCGAATTTACCTTTCCTGACGAGAGCATAGGCACGATTTCTGTTCAAGGATGGCAGTTGCATTTTGACGGGGCGGTAAACAACAAAGGAGCCGGAGTCGGAATCATCCTGACAACCCCAGATAATGAGAAGCTTCCTCTTGCTAGGAAATTGAGATACAAAGCAACCAACAATGAAGCTGAGTATGAAGCGTGCACTTTCGGGTTAGAAGCTTTGGCTGTGTTGGGGGCAAGAAACGTAGAGGTATTTGGTGACTCGTCCTTGGTAATAAACCAGATCCGAGGTGAGTGGGCTGTTAAGGAAGAACGACTGGTCCCCTATGTTCAATATCTGAAAGGGATGTGTGGGCAGTTTGAGACTTGCACTTTCCACTTTGTGCCCAGAGATGAGAACCGTTTGGCTGATGCGTTGGCAACCTTAGTGTCAATGTGGGATAACCCTGAAGGAGTGGCCATGAAACCGGTGCTAATTTCGAGCTCTGATAAGCCCAGTTTTGAAACCGAGCCTGTAATGGAACTAGAGGCGTCAGATGGGAAGCCATGGTACTTTGATATCATGAATTACTTGGAAAGCGATAGATTTCCAGAAGAAGCCACTGAAAAAGACCAGAGGATGATACGTAAGTTATCTACTCAGTTCATATCCTTGTAAGGGGTGCTGTACAAAAGACGGTCAGATGGGATTCAGCTCAGATGCTTGAATGAAAGAGAAGCGCGCAAGATAATGGAAGAAACCCATGCAGGGGTCTGCAGGGCCCACATGAATGGTTTGACCTTGGCCAAGAAGATAATGAGGCAAGGCTTTTATTGGCTTACGATGGACACTGATTGTTCAAAGTATGTCAAGCAATGTCAGTTATGCCAACAGTACGCGGATCTGAGACACCTGCCGGTATCAGAACTACATAACCTAATGTCACCTTGGCCTTTTGCTGCTTGGGGGATAGATATCATTGGAGAGATTCGCCCTACGGCGTCCAATGGGCACAGATATATCATAGTCGCAATTGACTACTTCACCAAATGGGTCGAGGCAGAATCTTTCAAGAAAATTGACGCAAGGGATATGGCCAGGTTCATAGAGAGGAACTTTATCTGCAGATATGGTCTCCCTCACCACATAGTATCTGATAATGGAGTGCAGTTTATGGGAGAGACCAGAAAACTTCTTGAGAAATATGGTGTTGAGCATCATAAGTCCTCTCCTTACCGACCGCAAGCGAATGGAGCAGTAGAAGCCGCCAATAAGAATGTGAAGAAGATCTTGTCCAAGATGGTCCAAACCTACAAAGACTGGGCTGAAAAGTTACCCTTCGCCCTGTGGGGATACAGAACGACAGTAAGATCATCTACAGGCGCTACACCATTTTCCCTGGTATACGGAACAGAAGCAGTATTGCCAGTAGAGATAGAGCTTAAATCACTAAGGGTGGTCATGGAGGCCCAAATCCCGGAAGCCGAATGGGCGCAGCAGAGATTGCAGCACTTGAACTTACTGGATGAGAGTAGGCTGAAAGCTTATTATCACAATCAGATATATCAGAAGAGATTAGCGAGAACTTTCGGAAAGAAGGTGAGGAAGCACCCGCTGAAAGAGGGGGACTTGGTGTTCAAACAGATGAGGCCAGGGATACCAGACATCAGGGGGAAATTCAGACCTACCTGGGAAGGGCCGTACATCCTTAAGAAGCTGTTGTCCAGAGGGGCTGCAATCTTATCAGACAGCGATGGGAACGAATTCAAAGAGCCAGTTAATGTCGACAGACTCAAAAGGTTCCACGGCTAAAGACCAAAATAAAAAGAAGAGAATAAAATGCCCTGCAAGTCAAAAACCGAAAAAAGGCGGCTATGCTAAAATTGGGCGCCTCGACAGGGTGAAAACCGAAAAAAGGCATCCTGTGCAAAAATTAGAGGCATGAGAGAGAATGTCCGATCGTGAAAACCCGAGAGGGCCGATCGGTAACAGGAGTTGATGCTGTTAAAATTTGGTTTCATGTATTGATAGTGCATAAGCAGCTGAGTAAATGCCAAAATTGATCATGTATGCTGAAATTATCTAAGAATGCACACAAAACTCGTGAAAGGGATGAATATTATTCTTTTCACTTTTGTCATTTTCTAGTTCTGCATTAAAAAGAAATGTAGCACAAAAAAAATACACATATAGGCTAAGCTAGGTCCTGCTGTTGCTCTCGCCGATCAGATGCTTGAGCCCTCGAGTCCTATTATCAGAGGCTGGGCTGAGGATCCACTTCTTGTACCCGCGGGTTGAGGACGCAGAATGGTTGCCAAACCTCGGGATGACGGTCTTCACAGGTAATCTACCCCATAGCTCATGATACCGGGAAGCAAATGCGACCGAGAGATCTCCTCCTCGGAAGGACAGGGGAACCCTCACTATATCCTGCGTCATCCCAAGCTGTCGTGTACATCGCGAGGTGATGCAGAAGGTGGCCTGGCGGAGGCCGCAGAGGGGAACGCAACCCGATGACCCATCAGTGACTGCATGAGACAGCGGGAGCCAGGCGGATGTAAAACTGATATCGTCATCTGACAGCTCGCCAAATCTGGTAATACCTTCACCAGCCGTGGCACAGCCATACAATCGCCTGCGAGGCAAGAAATGGCTCGGCGAATACTGCGGAGTGACTCGAGGGGGTGGTTCAGACAGCATCTTCAGTTTTTCCTGTAGCCAGATCTGTGAAAAAAAAAAAATAAAAGCCGCTGGAGTAAGTAGGGTTTGCTTCAGGCAAAAATAAGGCACAGGGTTGTGTGAAAATTCGAAAGGACGCACCTCCCGTAAAGAAAAGCTAGTGTGAAAATCCATAAGGGACGCACTACCTTTAAAATAATGACGTACCTGGAGTAATAAGGGGCTACCGGTAAAGGTTGTAGTGGACCCAGAGCTCACAGCGTCCAGACCCAAGATGGTTTCGGCCAAGACAAGTGGTAGAGGTGACAATCCCAGATGAAAGTCGCTCAGAACCCCAAACAGACGAAAGTCACCTATCAAGCCTCCTGGAGCAACAGTAAGGAAGTTCACCATGCAGAATAGGAACGTGATGCTTACCCGATAGGTGGGGATGTCGGTGAACTGATCTAGGACCTCGATCAGTGGCTCTAGAGCAAAGGAGGAACTCAGAGGGATCAGCTGGTTGGCCTCCGAGGGGGATATGCCCAAAGCCGAGGCCACGTCCCGGGTCTGAAGTAGGCCGCAGCGGGGGATGCAAGGCAAAGTGCCAGGAGGGAACCAGGCTCCCAGAATGGAAGCCAACTCTTCGGAAAGAGGGCACAGTTCCTGGTAGGTAAACTGGAAGACGTGAAATCGAGGGTTCCAGAAGTGGGTCATCGCCAGGAGGAGGTTCTGGTCGATCTTCACCCGACACAGATATTTCAGCCCAGCCAGAGAGGAAAGGGCGCCTTCTCCCCAAGTGTGTTTGTCATCTAAAATACGGTGCATCCTTTGAGCAGGAGGGGAAAACATTTTGAGAAGAATAAAAGCCCAAGGTGCTGGAAAATGAAGAGACAAGGAAATCTTGCAGATTTTATAGGAGAGGGTCACCGACGGCCTACCCGCCCCTCTACAGAGACGGTCTGCCCGCCTCTCTACGGAGACGGCCTGACCGCCCCTCCATAGGGACGGCCTGCCCGTCGGAAGTCCACCAGGCAGAAACACGCGTCATTATTGCATTCATCACGTGCATTAAATTGCATTTATTGCGCGACAGACGGCACGCCCGTCCGTCGCTTGTACAGACGCCCTGCCCGTCGGTCACGAAATTCTATATAAGGGCGAGTGACAGACGGCGCAAACGTTGCTGTCCCTTTCTTCTTCCCCTCCCAAACGGTTCCTAAGCGGTTTTTAGCGTTTTTTGAGTCTTTTCTCCTTATTTTTTCGCGATTTCTTCAGTTTTTCGCATTATATACTCACCCGGTGCTCGGATATTTGTATTTCTCTAGTTTCTATACTTCTCCGGATTACAAGTAAGTAAATAATTACTTCTTTTTTTATTTTTATTCAATTCATTTCTACATTCTTTCTTCTTTTAACTTTAAGGAGTTTTAGATAATTTTAGAATTTAGGGGGAAATGCTGCCCATTTTTCTATATCGTTTTAGTGCAATTAAATCTGAACTTTTTGCATGATCACATAGAAGTAGAATTTTTCTATAATCTTGGTGCTTTAGAAATGCATTTTTTTTTAGCGCACCATTTTTGTGCATGACTTGCTTTTGCGGCCTGAGGTCACTGTTTTTGAGTTGTTGGAGGCACACTCTTGCCGGGGTGCGCCCCATTTACAGGCATTTAATATTGCTAGGGCCTGAGGCCTGTTATCTTGCTTTTTCATGCAGGAGGTTGGGCACATCCCTGCCGGGGTGCTGCCCAAATTTTTATTTTTCTTTATTCTAGAATTGAATATTTACTTACTTTCCATGTATAATGCATGCCTTAGGACTTAGGAAGCCCATTTTTATTCACTTTAATTATCTCCATGAGGATTTCATGTTCCTTTTGCCATGATGCGTGCAAGGCATGTTAGGCTACTTCCTTAGACAGGATGTTTGCTATTTTTATCTGTCATTACCTTTCTTTTTTATCTCATGTTTGGGCCGCCATTGCCCTGTTAAGGCCTAGATGGACCTTAGATTTTGGAAAATAAACCTGATAGTGCTTGTTCTGCCAAGTCTTCGCTATCTGACTCCTTCCCTTTTACAGGATGCCTCCCAGACGCAGAGCACCACAGGCCCAACCCGAGCTTGAGGCCCCGGCTTGGATGGATGACGAGTCCGCTCAGAGGTACAGAGCGTTGGCTCAGGTAGAGTTTCGGGCCAGCCGCTTTGTATCTCGCCCTTTTCTAGAGGCCCTTGGGTTGGCCCGGAGTTTGATCTACTTGCCGAGGGAGCTGGTTGGACGGAGTTTCTCGAGCCTGCCTTCCAGACATTTCCAGAGGCCACCTGTCAGGTCTTGGCCACTCTCCGCTACACGGGCTTTCAGAGTGCAGATACTGACCCGGGGGTGGTACAGTTTTGGTTTGATGGCGACCATGTCAGCATCACCAGGCAGAGGTTTGCTCAGGCTATGGGGCTCCCTACGGGAGAGGAGGTTGAGATCCCGCGGCGAGCGGTGAGACGCGCCCATTGGGCGGCTATTGCCATACCAGGAGTGCTGTACGATCACGATACAGCGAAGAGCACCGTACTGGTGTCTCAGGCACTCCGGTATCTGCACAGAGTGCTTTCCAGCTCGTACCTCGGTCGAGCTGGTAATCCAGGGTCGCTTAACGCGGCCGAGATCTGGAGCCTCTGGGCTATGGTGGCCAACCTGGTCAGAGTTGGCAGAGGGTCGACGCCAGTGGTGATGGTGGCAGGAGTCATCACCCGATTACTGTTGGGATTAGGGTTTAACCCCGAGAGGCTGAGAGGACCCTTGCCGGAGGGGATTCATGTAGACGCTGCAGCGGCAGTTCAGATGGGGATGATCTCCCCAATTCCTAGCCAGGCAGAGGCCTATAGGGTGTTGACTATCCACGAGACCCGGCAGATGTTCCACCTTCCACCCTTGGGGGCAGATCCTGATCATCCAGAGCACCAGGAGGAGCAGCCTCCACAGCCAGAGCCCGAGCCTCAGCCTCCGCAGGTCCAGCCTCAGCCTCCACAGACTGAGCCTCAGCCGGAGCACCAGCCTCCTCCACTTCCTCAGTCACAGGCAGTGCCTCCGCCACAGCAGCAGGAGCCTCCTAGGACCCCCTCGGACTTCGATTTTGAGATCACGATGGACGATCTCTTCGCCTCTTCACCGGCATCTAGGGCCCCGACTCCAGCCCCGTCGCCGGGTACCAGGGTACAGAGGCCTGCCCGCGAGCCCTCTGAGAGATACCATCCGTACACCCGAGGCGATCCTGGGGCATCCACTTCTTCGGCACCACCACCAGAGCCACAGCCACCGCCAGCTCAGCCGGACTACTTCCAGCTCCTCTCCTCCATGTTTATGGCCTTTGAGCGGCGATAGGATGAGAGGGATAGGGCCATTCACGAGAGGTTAGATCGCCAGCAGGCTGCTATTCAGGAGCAGTCTCAGACGGTGGAGCGCCTATCCCGAGAGCAAGCAGGCTACATGGAGCACACAGCGAGGGAGCAGACCCGGGCCATGGATGCCTTTAGAGATGAGCATACTCGAGTCCTGGAGGCCTTCAGGGGAGAGCAGATGACACTGGTTGAGCAGATTGCTCAGGGACAGAGGGAGTTGAGGCAGCAGCTCGCTCATGATGTGAGGACGTCACAGGACCAGGCGTCTCAGAGGGTCGATATGACCCTTCAGATGATTGATGAGTCACTTGACTCCCTGAGATCCCGCGTCCAGGCGATAGAGGGGATTCTCCCTCCTCTTTCTTAGACCATGAGAGAGTTCAGGGAGCAAACGGAGCAGAGCTTAGAGCATAGGAGGAATGCCGCCGCAGATCAGACCACTCAGCTGAGCCAAGCCTTCAAGAAGTTGGGGGACAAGATCTCAGAGACCTTAGGGTTTTTGGGCACCTGTACCCAGCCCTTCTTGGACGGTTACGTTCAGGTTCAGTTCAGGCGAGCCCACGATCACGAGGCAGGACCCTCTACAGCTCCGCCACCACCTCAGGCCCGTCCACCTCCGCCAAGGACCGTGCATATATCGGATGATGAGGATCCCGATGAGCCTTCCGACTACACACCTCTCTGAGCTTCAGGGAGTTATTTTTGTATCTCTTGTATATTCTTGTATTTTGTATATGCATTGTACAAAAATGACATGTCTAGTGGAAAACTTTTGCTTCATTATTTGCATGTTTTTTTCTTTTCGATTAATTGCTTAAATAACACCACAGGAAGTGTATATTCTCATATTTACTCATGTGTCGATAAAAATGACAATGAAAAAAATAACATGAAACAAAGACAAAACAACAAAAGAATAATAATCAATAACAGGTCAAAAGATGACCATTCAAACGTGAATTAACAAAATCTTTTATCTCACAGGTACAAAGGAATACCGACCTGAGCATGGACATCGATTAAAGAGTTTTTTTGTTTTTTTCCAAAACAAGGAAACCAACGCAGGTTCCCTTCACCAGATCGAAGTTGCAGTTGAAGAAACACTGCCCTTCACCAGATCGAAGTTGCAGTTGAAGAAACACTGCCCTTCACCAGATCGAAGCTGCAGTTGAAGAAACACTGCCCTTCACCAGATCGAAGTTGCGGTTAGAGAAACACTGCTCTTCACCAGATCGAGGCTGTAGCCAGAGAGTGCTGCGTCTCACCAATCGAAGTTGCGGTTAGAGAAACACTGCTCTTCACCAGATCGAGGTTGTAGCCAAAGCATGCTGCATCTCACCAAGCCCTACAGATCGAGATGAGGTCTATCCGGCAAAAGGCACGGAAGGTGAAAAGCCGTCGCAGGTACGCTTTCTTTCCAACCTTTCTCTGAGTTTTGGCTTATCTAGGCGCTTGTGCGCTAGTTTCCCCAAAACTGGGGGCAACTGTAAGCACCGTGTCCTGGAGCGGTCCGGATCAGAGGTTACCCTATGATGAAATCAATGTTCAAAGCCTGCACGGGAGGCTGAAGTTGGAGGTTTTAGTCCCGCGTTCCATGAGAAATGAGGTTTTTCTACAGTTCAGGGGCAGAGGGGGAGAAAACGGGAGTTTTCCGAGTCGAAAAGGTTTTTTTTGTCCTCCACAGACGGCCAGCCCGTCTGTAGAGGTAGCCCGTCGCTTCGAGTCACCGACGGCTCAGGGTATTTTTCGACGCCCGTCGGAAAGTCACCGCCCCTGTCAGGAGCCGCCTGGTTTCCCGGAACACGCAACCGTTCCGACGCCCGTCGATGGATGTGGCAGGGCCGTCGGAAGAGTCCTTGTGTCAGTAGGATTCTTCCGACGCCCGCCCCTACGCACCAACGCCCGTCGGTCGTGTCTGGCTATATAAGGTCCGGATTTTCATTTGAAAAGGGTTGGAAAATTTTTCAGGAGAGGAAACTCTGCCAAAATTCGAGCACGTTTTCTCTCTCTTACAAAAACACCTTTTTCCAAAGAATTTTACTTAATCAAGGATCAAATCAATCAAAGGAACTAAAAGCTAATTAGTTTTCTTTAGATTTTGACTCCTAAATCGATTTTCTGAAGGATCGGAGGTGAAATAGCTCATTTTCTCTCTAATCTTTCATTCTCTTATTTCTCGTGGAACGCGCGGGGATCTAACCGACATCAAAATTCTACCCAAGGCAACTATCTGAGGGTAAATATTCCGGATTCTCTCTCCATTTCTATCTCATATTTAATCATTTATCATTTATTTATTCATTCTGTGAAATTTTTGAATACTTGTCATTACTTTTCTTCATTTTGACTACCCCGTCTCCCTTTTTGAAATAAAACTTGCTTTTTGATCTTGAAAGGCCCTTATTTCCTTTCTGTTTTCTGGAGACAGAGGTGACCGACGGGTCATCTTCATGACCGACGCCCGTCGGTCACCTACCTATAGACGCCCTTTTTGAGTGACAAACGGGCATATCGAATCACCAAACCGATGCCCGTCGGTCAACCAGGAAGGGCCGTCGGTGGGTTCTGCCTCCATTTTCGTTGATCATTTTTCATCTCTATTCAGTCCCTTCGATTTCTTATGTGTTAATTTCATGAATATTAACATCTCTTAACTTTCTGTGAGTTTATATTGGTCTTCTTGGATAATTCCGAGCTCGAGCGGCCGCCTACCATGCGTGGTGGATTTCGTCCGGTTTAGTTTTCTTAAACCTCTTGATTTATTCCTCTCACTTTTTTATTGATTATTATATGTATTTGAATAAGCTCTTTTTAAATGTGAGAATATATCAACGATTTGTACTTAAATAAAATTGAGTTTTGTATAAAATGCAAAAGGGTCCAACGCCCTATTTTCATTCAATAAAGATCATCACATGTTAAATATCCCCTTTTTAATAATGATGCATGAGAGGACCAAAGTCCTCAAAATAAACAATGCCCCGATTTGTGTAGGAATCGCACATTTACCAAAGGGAGTTGTATTCCGCTCCTTGTGTTATTGTAATTTATCGCTTTTGATATTTATTCTGCTCATTTACTGCTTTCCGAATGTGAATAAATGCGCCTTTTAATCAACTGCATAGTGTGGAGAGAGAGCGAACTAATGACATTAAAATTTGATCATAAACTAATCGAGGTAGAAATAGATGAGAAATCCCGGACCCAGCTCTGGTCTTTGGGCTCAAGAGGTTAGAGGTTATCCTCCAAAATACTTCTTGGGTCACGAGACTTTAGCGCTAATCCTAGGCCTCATGGCCCAACATGGATACTAAGCGCAAGTCTTAGGCTCTCCGAGGCGAGAGTAACTTTCCCAATGTTCTATTGGGTGGCGACTCCATGATACCTCCTTGTTGCCCAACATAGACGCACTTGCGATTATTTGCAAGATGCCAACGGACCCGCAAACGCCCCGGTCGCCCACGTGCGGGCAGTCGAACGGGCGGCGCTCACCGGGGTCCGGCGCGCGTCACAGCGGCCAATAGAAAATTATTAAAGTTTGATATATGTGATTGAAATAAAAAGTATAGTGGGTCAATAAATCAAATGCCAATTTATTATATGCCAATGTCTAACTAAAGGAAACATTAAGGACTTAAATGTTATTTTGGAAAACAACCAATAGGAGTAAGACTTGTGTTTTGTTTTGGGCCACAAATGCATGATTTATATTGATGGAGAGAGGGGAAGCAGCCGGCCAATTTTTGCTAGAAATTCAGCCAAGTAAATCAAGTGCGATTTGGGAGCAAATAAGGTGGGTAAAGTGATTTGTATTCTCTTCCTTTCTTTCTTACAGTTTTATGGAGATAAGATTCTATATTGATATGAGTTTTAGATGGATTTCATGAGAGAAATCATTAGGAGCAAGGAAAAGGGAAAGAAGCAAAGGAAGAGAGCAATTGAAAGCAAAGCAATCTCGAAGGAAAAGAGAGCAATTTGAGGTTTGGAAACTATGTTTATTTTATGTGTAATTGATGATGAGAGATGTAATTAAAGATGTGTATGTTTGGTACATGTTGACTTGAGTTTAATTGAAATTGTTGTTGTTGTGGAATGATTGTTTTGGGCATGTAGAGTTTGTAGGGGAAACTCTGCACAAATTTTATTAGCCCTTTGGTGACTGTTTTGGTCATAGGTTAAGTTTTAGAGATCCAAATTACATAATTCAAGTTGGGTTAGAAATAAATGACATATATCTAGATTTCGTCCAGAAATAGTAGTGACTGAATTCTAGCTCTAAGATGTCCAAAATGGGGTTGTAATTTGAGGTACCTATTTTGTCCGGGTAAAGGGAGCATTATATGTTTCCAAGGACATATCTCCTTTTATACTGCTCTAGATTGAGTAAAATTTGTACCATTGGAAAGATAAGACATAGGGGAACAAAAACTTATCAGACCATTTTGGCTGAAAATGACGTTTACTAGCTTGAAAATCCAGTACAGATTTTAACCTAAAGTCTGTCCAGATCTGCCCTATGTAGAGTGGGGCAGAATGGGTTTACACGGCAGTAAGGGATTCCTGACCGCCGTGTGTAGACAACGGGTCTTGAGGCAGCTCAGATAAGAGATTATCCAATGATGAAATTAACGCCTGTTCACAGGTAAAAAGGTTGGAAGTGATGATTTACTTGCCAAAATTTATTTTTTTGAAATAAAAAATAAAAAATATAAAAACTAAAAATAAAAAAAAGAGTGTTAAAATTATAATATTTTAGTCAACATTGTTTCTTTAATTTTTTTTTTTAAAAAATAAATTTGGTCGTTTGCGGCAGCCGGAGCATGAGGGGGGACCTCCCTCGCGCGCCAGGTGAGCTCCCAGCGCGCAACTCGCGATCGCTGGGGTGCGCACACGAATGGCAAGGCGCTGCTCGCCCGCCCTCGTCTGCCAGCATACAGCGCGTGCGCTGGCAAGCCCTCGCTGGCGTCGGTCATCCAGATCTGCCGATTTTCGCCCAAAACACAAATTTTTTACATTTTTTCGCAATGTTTTCCTCAAAATTGATTTTTTATCGTTTTTTTTTTTTGGTATTTTCATGGTATTTTCATTTTTTAAAATTAAGATAGGTGATAAATTATTGTTTTTTTATTATTTTATTTTATTTTATTTTATTTTATTTTTATTTTTCTTTTATCCTTAAAATAAATATCAAAGATTTCATCTTATCTTCTAAATTCTAATTTAAATTCAAAAGAATTTGATTTTATATCCAAATCTAATTTAAATTCAAAGAAATTAGATTTTATTTTCGAAAATCTAATTTGATTAAAAAAGATTTGATATCTATTTTTAAGGATAATTCAAAATTTAAAAAGATTGAAATTTCTAATTTAAATTTTAAAAAAATTTGAATTTCAAAAAGATTTAAATTTTTAATTTAAATTTTAAAAACATTTGAATTTCTTATCCTTATACTCAGTTAACTTATACATAGCAGGCTGAGAATCGAGAAAAAGATTCGGATTTTTCTCTTCTTTTTCTTAAAAGGAATGCTTTCTTCATTTTCTTTCCCTTGAGTTTTCTTCTTCAAATAAATTTCTTAAATTTGGATTTTTCATTTCTTCTTCTTCAAAAGAATTCTTTCTTCATTTTCTTTCTTCAAGTTTTCTTCTTCAAATAAATTTCTTAAAGTTTTAAAAATAAATTCTTGATAAAAAAAATCATTCTTGAGACAAGTAAAATAATTCTTTGCTCTTGAAAATTTTTGTTTTCTTTCATTATTTTTTTAAGCAAGTTTTCTTTCATGGAATAAAACTCCAATTTTTATTATTTTCAATTCTAATTTTGTGGATCAAAGCAAGAAAATCAATCATATTTTTCCCTCCATCAAATTCGAATTCTGAGGATAAATATTTCGTGTTTAATCATACTTTTCTTTTATTTTCTTTTCTTTTATTTATTCACAATCATTTTATCAACATGTAGATATTTATATCTATTGTTTATGTATTTATTTTATCTCTAATATTTCCTTTTATTATCATTATTTTGTTTCATTATTCCACTTACTTGTTTTTTTTTTTTTGTGAGTTTATTTATTTCTTCTGAATATGTGGTGCTGAGAAGGGGAGCCCACTAGGATGATTCGGGGACGGCAATTTGGTTTATTTTCTTTACCCTATTTCCTTTTGGTTCATTTTTATTTCCAATTTATTGTAAATATTATTTTAAACCCTCTAATGTAAAAATCACTAAAGATTTCTACAAATAAATGGGGTTTTCTTAAATAAAATAGGACCAATGCCCTGATTTTTTGTCCAAATAAAATAGATATTTTAATATTATTTTGATCTAAATATGCATGCAAAGACCAATGTCTTCATCTTTAATCGAATATCCCGTTTTGTGCATGTTCCCTTTTTTGCTCATTTACAATGGGAGTTGTATTCCGCCCCTAGTTTTTTTTTTAAGCCATTGTATTTTTTGTTTACTTTATTTTAATCTTGCTTTTATTTATCGCTTTCATTACATGATTGATTTGCGCTTTAATTATTGCATTGAAACGAATGAGAAAAAGTATGAAATTCTAAATTCAAAACTCAATTATAATTTAATCAAGGTATGAATAAATGGGAAGTCTCGAACCATCTCTGGTCTTAGGCTCAACGAGGTTAGATGAACCTTTCCAATGTTATATTGGAAAGAAAATTCCAAAATATCTCTTACTGCCAAAAATAGGCCCAAGTTACATTATTTGAAGCTCCATGAGGTTAGACAAACCATCCCAATATTCTATTGGGGTGGGGACTCCAAAATATCTCTGGCTTGCCCAAAATAAACGTATATGCATCGTCTTAGGCTTCACGAGATTAGATGAATCTTTCTAATATTATAGTAGAAGGAGGATTCCAAAATATCTCTAATTGCCTAAAATAGACACACATGTGTTGTCTTTAGCTCAGTGAGGCTAGATGACCTTTCCCAATATTTTATTGGGTGGCGACTCCAAAACACCTCCTTGTTACCCAAAATAGATGTCCTTGTAATCTCTTACAAGTTCCATGAACCTCTCTCGAATACCCTAAGAGCGGGTCATTCGGGGCCTCCCGATGTTCGACGCGCGTCACAATGGCTACTCCGCTGGGGACTTAAATGAGACTTCTCTTCGAAAGTACCTTGATTAAAACATATAATTGAGTTTTAATTTTAACATTTCATCCCTTTTTGAAATTGCATTGCATATCACTAGAGCCTTAGATCTATGCTAGTTTGCACCCTATATCAGCCCCATTGCGTTCCTGAATCATGACCTTATGTTCACTCAATATAGGAAAGTGTTAAGGATAATCACCAGCCCAAGCCTCATACTGTTTGGTATATTAAATGGAGATCCGACCGGTTATTATGCTCGTGATGAGCTAGACCCATTGGCAGGGATCATGCTTTGGTAGAGCTAAAGTATCTTCACCCTGGCCAAAACTCATGTAGTAGAAATAGATACTTCCCCTAGGTGGTAAGAACCATAATACTATGCTTGCTGTATGGATCATTACGTATTGGACAAACCCAGATAAGTTAATTTGTCACCTAATCAAGCCTGATAGGCCCATGTCGATTTATTCAGACAGCCTAAATACACAATGGTCAGAAGCCATACGTATGCACATTAGTTAAGAGAGGTTATGCTACCGATTTTCCACCGTGCACCATATACATCCATTGGGTTCCTCGTTAACCCATGGGCCAAGCCCACCTAGGAGAGAGACGGTATGACCCCGTGTGTGGGAGCAACAAGGTTGGAAGGATCTACTTGTTTGCATGTGATTATAGATGCTGCATAGCATAACCATGCATTATATATCATTCATGCATCATCCTGACCGGATATTTTTTGCAGCCATCATAGATCTACCCAGGTGGTCAAGAGGTCCTCGTGGGTGGTTACGCAGAAACCCAATCTTCGAACTACCAGAAAGGGTAGAATACTCGGACTCACTTTCCGAAAGTAGTCACGCTACCTCCTCTCAGTTTTTTATACATAGTGAAATGGCTAACTCACCAAGAGGGATGAATGCCACTAGGGCCATAATAGCCGAAAAGGTAGGAAGATGATTTGAAGAATTCGAGAACAGAATGATGGCCATGATGGCAATAATGGCCTAGCTTGCCGCACAAAACCCAACTCCTCCTCCTACGAGACAAAATGAACATGAGGAGGTCAGAGAAGACCCACCTGAAGAGATACATCCACCACTAGTGGATTTAAGGGCTACCACGTCTGCGGGGCAGAGAAGAGGGGTAGCGTACAGGATAGAGGATGATATTGAAAAGGATGAGTATGAAGAGCCTATATCGGTTAAAGGGAAAAAACCCTAGACAGAAAAAGCTATCTAGAGAAAAATGGAAGAGAAGTTTGAGGCGATGTCTCGGATGCTGATGATGGGAAAGGGGATGAACCCTAAGGACAAGGAGCTGGAGGGAGAGGATTTAATCCCTCAAAATTTCAAGACTCCGGATGTTCCAAAGTTTGACGGCACCTTAGACCCCACCGCGCATATTAAGCAATACTCCCTAGTGATGAAAGGGACGAAGCTGACAAAGAGGCAGAAGATTGAATACTTATGTTTAAGTTTGATAGGCCCTGCGGTGGATTGGTACCACGGGCTAGATAGAAGAACCAAGGAGGATTGGAATCTATTGACGGAGGAATTCCTCCGACAGTATGACTGCAGCACAAGGATGGAGGTGATCTTGAAGGATTTAGAGCTGTTGCAATAGAAGTCAGGGGAATTATTCCATAAGTACTTGACTAGGTGGAGGAATCGAGTGATGGAGATGAAGAGGAAGCCAGACACTCCGGACCAAATTAGGTTATTCAATAGAAATGCTAGCCCATACTTGAGAAAAGCACTAAAGATGAAGGGGCTGAAGGACTGGGAGTCCCTAAAAGACATAGCCATAGAAGCTGAAGGAGAATACTTGGCAAAGAAGTCCAGCAATGATAATTATACCCGGAGAAATTATGGTAATCTGGGGGCAGGAAGGTCAGCAAGGCCCGATAATGGAAATCGAACTGGAAACACAGTAGATGTATCGGTTACCAGAATAAACCAAGGGCATTATTCCAACCTAGGCAGATCATTATCCTGGGTACTTGAAAGGCTAACGAAAGAAGGTAAGTTACAGCCAATGCCTGCTAAACCTGCCATAAGTCAGGGACGTCCCGATCATCGAGAGAATCAGTACTGTGCTTACCATTAGCATACAGGGCATGAGGCTGATGAATGTCGAACTCTGAGAAACCAAATCCAGGACCTTATTGACAGCAAACAGATTGCTGATCCGAAGAATCGAAAGAAGAAGGCATAAAGTGATTTCAAGGCACTAATAAAGAGTCCTAGAAGGTGGCTACCACACAGCAAGAAGTAGGAGAGGAGACTTTTTAGTAGATGTGCTTTTTATTTTAATTTTTTTTATTGTTGAACATTTTTAATTTTCATGTATGCAGTACTGTTTATATTAATTATATTAATGACTTTTTGCTTATGTCTCTCATGATTTCACTATGCATGATCGTAACCACAAGTCATTTACATTTGATATTAACTTAATGAATACTGCCTTATTCAATCTCGAGATCCTGTTGGCATCTGATATCACTCCTAAAGAGAGAAAAATTATGAGAGATAATAGTAATAAAAAAATAGAAACGGCCTTTGCATGGACATGGAATGACATGTTAAAAATTGACAAGGGCATTATTGGGACAGCGCTTCTTCAATATGGCAACATGACGATGAGCAAAATTTCAAAAGCCATTCCTTTGCTTCCTCAAAGTCTAGGACGCATACGATGCAATCCAATGAAGTCAAACTCTGATCATTAAAGGGCTTAGAAAAATGAAACTCTGGGCCTTCACAAAAATAGCTTATTAGAGCCAAGCCTTAAAATTCCTTTCCCCCCAACCATTTGAGAGATTTACTACAAAGCCAATCAAGATTTACCTTTAACCATGTGGTACCAAGATGAGTAAGGCATGGACACTTATAGTTAAATGTGGAAGGAGAGCTCATTACCTTTACAAAAAAGCCAAAAAAAAAATAAATAGTTCTGCCCCAAACTATCTGAGGCTAATGTATAACTCAATCTCAACCATTAAAGGCTACTTCAGAAATTGAGCCACCAAAGCTGACAAAAGCAAGATGCAAGATTTCATATTCAAGTTCCGAATGGAGAACTCACCATTACAGCTAGTTCACACAAGGGTCAAGATGAAGCCTTTGGTTCTAAAAAAGAGGCACTATTAGAAGAAACTGCCTTCCCGACTAACGAGGATGGAAGTAAGTTCAAAGAAACCAATAGACGTCAACAGACTAAGGGAGGTTCCATGGCAAAGGCTAAAAAAAAAACATAAACACCCTACGGGACGTAAACCAAAAAAAGGCGACCTCGCTAAAATTGGGCGCCCCATCAAGGTGAAAACCGAAAAGGCATCTTGGGAAAAACTTAGGGGCAAAGAGAAAATGTTCAATCATGAAAACCCGAGAGGGCTGATTGATAACAGGAGTTTGATATTTTTGGGATCCATCTCGAGATTAAATATGGTTTTGTATTTAAGATTAATGCTAATTGATGATTATATATGATGAAGTTGGGCTAAAACATACTCATTTATGTCATAATATATTAATATAAACATAGCACTTTATCTCGCATATTCAAAATTGTTTAAGTTCCAGCATAAAAAGTAGCACATTGTTCCTATTTTCCCATATGGCCTCATGTTTCAGCTGACTTACCCATCATCGTCTTGAGCTAGTCATACATCACCTTCATGAGAAAAATTGAAATCCATACAGCCGCTAAACAAAAATAAAAAAACACAAAACAAGAAGGAAAAAAAAAGTCCGTTAGAGATGAAAACCGTAACTCGCTCTCTAAGCAAAAGTTAGGCCAAAGGGCAGGGTGAAAACCTGAAAACAGGTAGTCTACCCTACGAGAAAAAAAGGAATAAAATCTGCTAGAGTGGATTGGGTCCATTCCAGGCAAAAGTTAGGCATAGGGTTATGTGAAAATTCCTATAGGGACGCATTTCCCGCAAAGAAAAGCTAGTGTGAAAATCCACAAGGGACGCACTACCTTTAATAAATAACCACCAGTACATAGAGCGATAAGGCAGCCCAAATAGCCTCCCTTCAGATAAATAGTGCAGAATGCAAGACACGAGTCAGAGTCTCGGGGGCAAAACGCTGTACAGCCCATAACAAAAGGCACATGCTCATTGACCAGGGGGACAAAGATGCAAACAGGACGATTCTCTTTGACAAGATTATAGGTCAGAATCCTTAAGCAAAGACGACACTCTTTGGACGCATCCAAAAATGTGACCAGCTAAGCCATACCCTTAACGAACCCTTAACCACCTAGGACATGGTCTATCCATTTCTGCATGTATTTCATGTCATTCAATTCTTTTGCAAATATCTGCATATAACTTTTTACACATACACACACAATCTCTTGTATATATTCTGGTGCACACAGCTTTGCAGGAAAAGGCAACACGCACAAAAGCTGGTCAAGGACAGCTTTAGCTCAACATTAGCACTCACCCATGTTGGAAAACTAGGATAAGATAGAGTCTACAAAGTCAAATCTCCAAATCCATAAGGCTTTTGACGAGTCAAATCAAATCCTCTTAAGAGTCAATTCTCGAGACCTCTTAAGAGGCAATTCTTAAGACCTCTTAAGAGGCCAGTCTCCAAGACCTCTTAAGAGGCAATTCCTAAAGACCTCTTAAGAGGCAATTCCAAAAGACCTCTTAAGAGCCAAATCTCCAAGACCTCTTAAGGGGCAATTCCCAAAAACCTCTTAAGAGGCAATTCCCAAAGACCTCTTAAGAGGCAAGTCTCCAAGACCTCTTAAGAGGCAATTCCCAAAGGCCTCTTAAGAGGCAATTCCCAAAGACGTCTTAAGAGGCAATTCTCAAGACCTCTTAAGAGGCAAGTCACCAAGACCTCCTAAGAGGCAAATCTCCAATACCTCTTAAGAGGCAAATAACAGAGTCCTCTTAAGAGATAAATCTCTAAGTCCTCTTAAGAGGCAAATCCGTAAGACCTCTTAAGAGGCAAATCCCTAGGACCTCTTAAGAGGTAAATCTTTAAGAACTCTTAAGAGGCAAATCCCCGAGACCTCTTAAGAGGCAAATCTGCAAGACCTCTTAAGAGACAAATCTCCAAGACCTCTTAAGAGGCAAACCCCCGAGACCTCTTAAGAGGCAAATTCGTAAGCCGTCCTAAGAGGCAAATGCCCAAGACCTCTTAAGAGGCAAATCTCTAAGACCTCTTAAGAGGCAACTCCAAAAGTCCTCTTAAGAGGCAAATCCTTCAAAGTCCTCTTAAGAGGCAAATCTCTGAGTTCTCTTAAAAGGGAAATCTCTGAGTCCTCTTAAGAGGCAAATCCTTCAAAGTCCTCTTAACACTACAAGAAATTACACTTTTTATGACGCAAAAAATTTTCATGAAAAATTCATTTTTTATCGCTGAAAAAATAAGGTGACGAATTTTTATCGTCACAGAGAACGTAACAGTAGGCGCGTAATATAAAAGTTTATGTGACAATTTAGTTATTTGTCACCGTAAGTTTATTTTTTGTGACGAAAATAATTATCGTCATCTTTATTTCTTACTTTTCATGACAAAAATTATGTAACAAATAAAATTATATTTCGTCGCATTATATTGTTTATCGTCACAAAAAAATGGCATTTTTTATGACAAATTTAAAAATCGTCACGAAATTAAACATTTTTAGTGACGAAACTCTACTTCTAGTTAAAACCATTAAGTATTAGTTACGTAATTATCGTCACAAATAAATATAATTTTTGTCATAAAATATTTAATGTCGTCATTAAATCTAATACTTTAAGTGACAACAAATGATTTCGTCATTAAATTAATGTATATTAATGATGAATATAAATTGTCATATTATTTTACAAATTAGTGACAAAAATAATTGTCACAAAAAAAAAATTTTAGTGACAACTTTTTATTGTCATTAAGAAACATTTTTTATGACAATATTAATATCATAATTGTGAACATTATATCGTCATTTATGAACTAACAAGTCGACAAATTATGACAAATATACTTATCATATATGTATTGCACTAAAAATGATATATTTTAAATTTAATTTGCATGAGCATCATATTTCTTTTCTGTAATAACCCATGTTTATCTGCATGCAATTACCTGCCAAAGTGTTGCTTCAACACCTTGAATGGAATTAGCTCCTCGCTGCACTTCTCGTGCCATCGTCTCCACATGTCCATATAATGAGTAATACCTGAAAAAACAACTCCAAATAAGTGCCATGGCATTATATGTGGGAATAATCTTACATCTAAGGTGCTAACCTGGGAAGAGAAAGCCAAGGGAGGGAACAGAGAAGGGAGAGATACGTACACTATGTACATCTTGGTGATACTCATGGCTGATGTCTTGGTTAAAAGACTGATCCTAATTAACTGATTGTTCCTTATGCAATCATAGAGAACAAATTACCTAGATATAATGCAGACATCATAAACATATCAGTAACTCAGGATTATCTCTTCCTCTCCGGTGATAAAAAAAGATAACAAATGATTTGCTATAAAACAAGATAAAACCCCATTTCAAATGCAAATGAACAAGATGAGGGATGAAGAAATACCATTATTAAAACTAATTATCGAAATACATTAAGGTTTCATCTGTTTAGGTAAACATCTATCTCATCAACCCCACAAACAACAATAGCATGCTAAAACAGTTCATGAAACCACAAGAAAAATGGATACCCGATATTCTGTGTTTAAAGCCATAAGAAGACAAGCTTATTACAGCTTACAAGTACAGAAATATTGTGATAATACACAAAAAAGCATATAATCCCCCAAAATCTATTAAGTTAGAATCAATTATGAATTCAAATGCTGTATTCTCTTCTAATATTATTGGATCCTGAGACAATGCAGGAATTTGATAGCCACAGAGATAAAGCGCATAACGATCAATACCTTAAAAAGAGTAATTTGACTCAATTATAAAACCTACAACCAGTATGAACGAATTGGTGTCATACATTCATTTCATAACGGTAGTGCCCATCATTCACCTCTCTCTCTGTAGGTAGAAGCATCCACTGCACTTACTACTAGGCATGATTAAATTCAAGTGTAGGTTTCTCATAAAAGGTAATAATTGTCTGTATCCATCTCTGTTACTAGAACTAGCCAAAGTATTCACTGCAAGCATGGAAAAGTTAAAACTAAATTTGATGAGAAGAGGTGAAGTAGTGTGCCTATTATGATCAGCTAGCACATGAAACAGGTTTGGCCCTGTAAACCCATTATACATCTTAAACATGGCTATGATAAAATTACCACAGAAAGCCGGAACATTTATAAAGAAGCAAATTAAACCGGCCACACAATAAAAGAATTGACAAAGTAGTCAAGAAATATGACAACCCATATAATTACACTACTGTAATCAAATCATATAATGGCAGAAACCAAAAATCATAACAATAAGACTACTACAGATTCTACCAAATAGAAAAGGCACAACCTTAAGAAATCTTGGTGGCCCAAACTAGTTGTTGATCATGTTTATTTGATAATTTAGCTTCGAACTCAAACTGTGAAACCATATAAAGCAAAGGGGTGGACAGAAGGACATAATGGCAGAAAAAAATCTAATTTTGGAAAATAATATTGGCAGAAAATCTAGTTTCAAATTAAACTCACCCTATAGCTGCCGTTTGAAGAGGAGGGGCTGGTGGTGTGACTGGTGGTCAACGGCAGCAAGGAGGCGTCAGAATGGAACTGCAACCCGAAGCAAGACGCAACAAAAATGGAAGGAAGAAGTGGGGCAATCGTTTTGCGCGAAGAGGAAGAGAAAAAGATGGAGGCCGATGATAGAGGCATTGAACCAGGGGGTTAGCTGCGGCGCCGGCTGCAGGGCATGAACGGTGAAGCAGCTGGACTCAACAGGGAAGATCGGGGTTTGGGGGCTGCCAAAACGGAAAGGAAAGGAAAAGAAAAGAAGAAGAGGAAGGAAGAGCCAAAACTACGTCGTTTTGGCTAGTTTGGGGGCAAATTTTGTGTCAATTTCCCATCTAGTCCCTCTTAATTTCATTTTAATCCCCAATCAATTTATTTCATCTCTCTTTTACTTTTCTACACCCATTTAAATTAAATTTCATATAAAATTTTAACCCACTACTTCATGCAACATGTCCTATTTATTCCTTAAATAAATAAATTTTTATTTACATACCCATTTTATCAGTTTACAATATTTGGGGGCGTTACATGAGCCCTCAAAGTTTTCGATTTTTCTGCCGGTCGAGCCGGTTCAGAAAATATTTCGCAATCTGTTCCGCATCTGATTTAGCTATAATACATTTTTATTATAGTCGATTGTGATAAAATATTATGGTCGCACAAACTGGTTGTATTATAATAATAAATTTATATTTGGCTACAATATATTCATTTTTTGTGACATATTTATTTGTCATAAATTCAATTATTTTTTATGACATAATTTATTTGTCATATATTAATATTACAACTAACTATTATGAAAATTTATTATTGTCATAAATTTATTGTATTGGCGACGAAATTGTATTTCGTCATAATATATTCTTTTTTTGTGACATATTTATTTGTCATAAAAAAATTATTGCGACAAAATAATTTTATCGTCACTAATTCATTAAATTGTGACAAATATAATTCATGTCACAAAAAATAAGTATTTCACGACGAATTTGTGTCGCAAATAATTATTTTTTTCATTATATTTTTTTCCCACCAAAAGAAAAAATGTAAAAAAATTTCCCCCATATCAAAGGTGAAGAAATTGTACCTCGTCACAGTATATTCATTTTTTGTGATACATTTATTTGTCATAAATAAAATTATTTTTAAAATTAAAATTTTTCAAAAAAAAATAATTAGATTTTTTTTATATCGATATCTTATTTGTGATGAAATAATTTTATTGTCACTAATTTATTTAATTATGACAAAATAATTCGTCACAAAAAATAAATATTTTGTAACGATTTTATACGTTACAATAAATTATTATTTTGTCATTAAATTTTTTCCCTCCAAAAAATAATGGTGGTAAATTTTTCCTCCTAAAGAAACCATGATGAAATTTATTTTTCGTCACAAAATTAATCTATTAGTGACGAAAATTAAAACATAAAATGACGCAATATAATTTTGTCACAGTAATAAATAGTATGGTGACATTTTAAAAAATTTATCATTGTAAGTTATAATTAGTGACGAAATTTTATGCGTCATTAAAAAATTTGTCACAAAAAGTAAAATTTCTTGTACTGTAAGAGGCAAATCCTTCAAAGTCCTCTTAAGAGGCAAATCTCTAAGTCCTCTTAAGAGGCAATTCTCCAAATCCTCTTAAGAGGCAAGTCCCCAAGTCCTCTTAAGAGGCAAATCCCTAAGTCCTCTTAAGAGGCAAATCCTTCAAAGTCCTCTTAAGAGGCAATTCTCCAAGTCCTCTTAGGAGGCAAATCCTTCAAAGTCCTCTTAAGAGGCAATCCTCCAAATCCTCTTAAGAGGAAAATCTCCAATGTTCTCTTAGAGAAACTAATCTACAAATTAGCGAAAATTCTCCAAAGGGCAACCATTCTTTAGGGAACAACCAACCGTCCTTCAATGGGCGTCCATCCGATATTAGCACAAAGGGAATATAACAAGCCAAAAAGGCGGCGTTAATTAGCCACCAAGAGCATAACATGTCAACAAGTCGGCGTTAGTCAAACTCGCCACAATTTCATCAACACAGCAGGAAGGTAGCAACCTCAGGTATGCACTCCTTTCCTTTTCTCTGAATTTTGGCTCACCTAGGCACCCATGCACTAGCTTCCCCAAAATTGGGGGCAACTGTAGACACCGAGTTCTGAGGCAGCCCAGATCAGAGATTATCCAATGATGAAATTAACGCCTGTTCACCGATAAAAAGGTTGTAAGTGATGATTTCCTTGTCAAATTTTTTTTTTTAGATAAAAATTATAAAAACAAAAAATAAAAAAAGGAGTTTTAAAATTATAGTATTTTAGTCAAAATTGTTTTTTTTTTTTAAAAATTATCATTTGCTGCAGCCGGCGAGCAAGGGGGGACCTCCCTCGCACGCCAAGCGAGTGCCCACCGCGCAGCGTGCATGCAATGGAGCTGGGGCGCTTGCCCCTACGCTGCGAGGCGCGCGAGCAACGGGCAAGGCGAAGCTCGCCCAGCGCGTGGGCGACGGGCGACGCGTCGCTCTCCCGCCCTCGCCTGCCAACGCGCAGTGTGTTCGCTGGCAGCCCATCGCTCTCCAGCGACGAGTATCGGTCATCCAGATCTGTCGATTTCCGCCCAAAACACAATTTTTGGCCTTTTTTCGCGATTTTTTCCCCAAAATTGATTTTTTATCTTTTTTTTTTCGTATTTTCATGGTATTTTAATTTTTTAAAATTAAGATAGGTGATAAATTACTTTTATTATAATTTTATTTTATTTCATTTTATTTTTATTTTTATTTTTCTTTTATCCATAAAATAAATATTAAAGATTTCATCTTATCTTCTAAATTCTAATTTGAATTCAAAAGGATTTGATTTTATATCCAAATCTAATTTAAATTCAAAGAGATTAGATTTTATTTTCTAAAATCTAATTTAAATTCAAAAAGATTTGATATCTATCTTTAAGGATAATTAAAATTTTAAAATGATTTAAATTTCTAATTTAAATTTTGAAAAGATTTGAATTTTTAATTTGAATTTTAAAAAGATTTAAATTTTTAATTTCAATTTAAAAACATTTGAATTTATTATCTTTATACTCAGTCAGTTTATAAATAGCAGGCTGAGAATCGAGAAAAGGATTCGGATTTTTCTTTTCTTCTTCTTAAAAGGAATTCTTTCTTCATTTTCTTTCTCTTGAGTTTTCTTTGTCAAATAAATTTCTTAAATTCGGATTTTTCATTTCTTCTTCTTCAAAAGAATTATTTCTTCATTTTCTTTCTTTGAGTTTTCTTCTTCAAATAAATTTTTTAAAGTTTTGAAAATAAATTCTTAATAAAAAAGTCATTCTGGAGACAAAGAAAATAATTATTTGCTCTTGAGAATTTTTTTATTTTCTTTCATTATTTTTGAAGCAAGTTTTCTTTCTTGGAATAAAACTCTAATTTTTATTATTTTCAATTCTAATTTTGCGGATCAAAGCAAGGAAATCAATCATCTTTTTCCCTCCATCGAATTCGAATTCTGAGGTTAAACATTCTTGGTTCAATCCTACTTTTCTTTTATTTTCTTTTATTTTATTTATTCACAATCATTTTATCAACAATATTTATATCTATTATTTATGTATTTATTTTATCTCTGATATTTCCTTTTATTATCATTATTTTGTTTCATTATTCCACTTACTTGTTATTTGTTTTTTGTGAGTTTATTTATTTCTACTGAATATGGGGCGCTGAGAAAGGGTGCCCACTAGGATGATTTGGGGATGCCAATTTGGTTTATTTTCTTAACCCTATTTCCTTTTGGTGTATTTTTATTTTCAATTTATTGTAAATATTATTTTGAGCCCGTTAATGTAAAATTCGCTAAAGATTTCTACAAATAAATGGAGATTTCTTAAATAAAATAGGACCAATGTCCTGATTTTTTGTCCAAACAAAATACATATTTTAATATTATTTTTCTCTAAATATGCATGCGAAGACCAATATCTTCATCCTTAATAGAATATCCCGCTTTGTGTATGTTCCCTTTTTTGCTCATTTACAATGGGGGTTGTATTCCGCGCTTAGTTTTTTTTTAAGCCATTGTATTTTTTATTTACTTTATTTTAATCTTGTTTTTTTTATCGCTTTCATTACATGATTGACTTACACTTTAATTATTGCATTAAAACGAATGAGAAAAGGGATGAAATTCTAAATTTAAAACCCAATTATAATTTAGTCTTGAACCATCTCTGGTCTTAGGCTCAACGAGGTTAGATGAACCTTTCCAATGTTTTATTGGAATGAGAACTCCAAAATATCTCTTACTGCCCAAAATAGGCCCAAGTTGCATTGTCTTAGGCTCCATGAGTTTAGACGAACCATCCCAATATTTTATTGGGGTGGGGACTTCAAAATATCTCTGGCTTGCCTAAAATAGATGTATATGCATCGTCTTAGGCTTCACGAGATTAGATGAATCTTTCTAATATTCTATTGGAAGGAGGATTCCAAAATATCTCTGATTGCCCAAAATAGACACACATGTGCTGTAACACCCCCAACCCCCACACATAGCGTATCGAAGGACGAAGAGCTGCAGTGAGCGGAGGGTACTACCAGACAAAGATACACAGGTAAAACAGAAATTAAAATAATAAAATTTTCTTTAAAACAAGACCTCAAAACATCCACATCCTTGATCAATGACATCCACATACCATTATTTATACTATAAGATATTACAACTTATTACAAAAACTCAAAAACTTAATTACATTCCGAAATCCAAATAACACTTTCTAGAACTCTACCGTTGAGTTTACCAAACTCAGCGGACCGCTGTGCTACTCTGATCTCTTAACTTGCACGGACAAATAATCGTGCTAAGCGATAATGCTTAGTCAGGTTAAACAAATAATGGGCAGCCACTCACAGTGGTTGCTGAGGCAAACACATGCAAATCAACATATATATGTATGAACATAAAGGAATGCCGGTGAAAGTTATTACAAGCGAATATCATTATTTGATATGGAAACTCAAGTAATTACCCATACATTAGCGTCTTATAAACCATAAGCAAAAATACTTATTCACTTTTAATCACAAATTTATTTTAAACAAAACTTATCGTATACCTTGATTCACTTAATGGCTCTATAATTCCAAAATATGTTTTGAGGTTTAAAATATAAAGTTCAGAAACTTCCATTATCACAAATATTTTCAAAATCATCTAAATTACCTTATCAATACTTAAATCAAAACTTTTCATTTAATCAAACCGTTACTTATTCCAAACTAACAAAACATTTAGACTTTCAGATTTGGTTCAGGCTCGAAATAATTATTTCAAGCTTCCTACGTATCCCTATAGTTTGGAATCAGAACCACGTAGTTCTATAGAGAACTCGATACATAGCTATTCCGAATTATTCCTAATTCATTTACTAAACTTAACTTTCTATAACATGCTTATCAGTTTATTCTCCTTACTTATTATTCGCTATGCATATAATTGCCATATCCATTAAAACCAAATATTGCACAGAGATTCCTTACCGGTACACTTACCCAGGTGAAAGTCCAAAAAAAAAAGCAAATAACACATAACATACCTGTATTCTCTTTTAAACAAATAAACGAATATATACATATATATATATATACGTACATAGAATTCATTTATTGATTAATCAACTATAGAAAACATGCATATCAATTATTCTCTTATTCTTTACAAAGACTTCATACAGAAAATCATACTCCTAACTTTTAAACAGATTTATAACATGCATTCTGTAACATCCCAACTGGAATGCCACAGCAGAACATACTCATACTCAACACATAAACATAAATACGAAATAAGCGAGAACATACATAAACAAAGGAGCATAACTCATTATTCACATCCAAATTCTTAGACAGTCAATATTCACTTATACACCTTCGTTATAGCAAATAATGGTTGCTTTGTCATTTTCCATTCCACAGATGTTAGTTGATTATACAAAACACATAGGTACCCGGAGATACCACACATTTCCTCTTAGGGGTCCATAAGAATTCAAAACACATCAGTGCATGAAGCATGATCTCAGAACATATTAACACACTTTTAGATGCTTAATCATATACTTTTTGCACATCATTACAGAACATGTTAAATCATTCATATAACTTTATTCATTTAATTGCCTGCTAAGTCAAAGTTGTAACACCCCCTACCCATACGTAGGCGATCCCATCCGATGAGGAGTGAGATGCCGTATGAGTCAAGGTGCCACCACACAGATACACACAGATATAATACAAATCATACATTCATAAATATGGGGTAATTAAAAACTTTACGAAACAACAAGAGCCACAGCTGATCATACATTAATATAACAAAAATCATTACAATAATGTTTTGATCAAACTGGCTGAAACAAAAGATAATTACATATCCAAAATATACAAATGTGGAAGCTACTACAAAAACTGATACATGAGAGTTCTGTACAAAAGAATCATTAAAGATTACAAAAGCTAAGCCCTACACTAAACCTTCCTGTGTTGGCTTGAATGATGGCGACTCTCCCAAAGCAAAAGATCTTCCGCCCCTGCACGGGTAAAAACACCGTGTTAAGCGATAAACGCTTAGTGGGGAACACATAAACAGTATGGACGACCATGTTAGTGTAAGCCCTAGCCCCAATACATTGTAATAAAACACTTTAGTTAATAAATGAGGCATTTGTTTTATCCATTGTATTCCTGTGCATGTCAATTGATAGAACTATCCAAGAATGTTGTTTCAGTTTAAGTTATCATGTGTGAGGCACATAGTTGTAAGACCTTGAAACAAATGAGACTTCATTCTAAATATCCCTAGTCAGTCATTGTTATGGGAATAACAAATGAATTAAGACTAGTATGCTCTCTCTGATTAGTTGAGTTATGTCTTACGGATCATAAGGACAAAAGTGTCAATCAGAGATCATAGATACATGTTTATAACATGGTATTTGGATACGATCCACACATGAGAACACTACATGGTACAAGTCATAAGTGTTCCTCATATGCAAGTTTTGTATCGGAGTTCTTAGACCTAAAATCTCTATGAAACTCTTTATGAATTACTGTGTACTTTGACATACACCTAACGTGCTCGTAACTGAGTGACAAGTATGGGTATGCTTGGGTATGCATTGATTCATGTTAGAGAGCATGAGAGAAGTGAAGGGATTACCCCTCTCTATAAGAGAAAAAAATATCATCGGCCACTTGATCAGTGAACTGAGAAGTGTATGGCCATACCGAGATGTAATAATGTGCAATCATTATTTATCTGAGAGTTCAGTGTCACTGGAATATCAAGAAAGGAATTAACTTACACATGAGGATGACTTGTTCCATGCCTTATGTTAATTCTGATATTTATGGGTAAGGGACTATACAAAATTGCATAAGGTCATCAAATGCCATTTGCATTTTCATTTAATTTGGAATGCTATAAATATCTTGCTAGAGAATATATATAGCCTTTGAATTAATTCATTAATTCAATTACCAATATTAAATGGACCTATAGGATCGCACACAAAGCATTGGGCTTAAAATATTTAAATAAGGCATTGAGCATTAATTTGGGCTTTTAATAAAAGTCAAGCTAATGTATGTAATGGGTATTAAATTGCTATTGGACCTTGGTCCATGAGAGAGGAAGATTTCGGCCCACATGGTTTAATGTCAATTAATTTAATAATATTGATTAAGTTAATTGAGTATTAAATCCTAATTGAATTTTAAATTCAAAAGGGTTTAAATTAATGTTTGTTACTTATCTATAGGAAGTGTTTAAGATTGAATAAACTACTTTTAGGTGGTAAAATTCGGAATAAACACTTGCCATAAGATGAGGATATAGATTAAAAAGAAAAACCCTAGTGAAAAATGATAGTAGGCGTGAACTTCCCTCTCTCTCTCTCAAAAATCTTTTCTTGGCCGAAATACACAAGGAGAAGTATTCTTGCTTGCTTTCTTGTGTGATTAGGCATTAATAGCACCAAAAGAAAGTGCAAGATCAAAAATCTTGTAGCTTTAACCCTTGCCATTACACAATACTTATATTGAGAGCTAGCATTCTCGGTTTTAAGCCTTGCTTGAAAGTGTGTGTGTGAGCATAGAGAGGATTGGCGCAAAGGCTATACCTTGGCATTGGTGGTGAAGATCAAAGGTGGACAATATCATCTTAGTTGCTGGTCATCATCAAATTCATTTCGGAATAGGCATCTAAAGTTGTAAGTTTTAAAACCCTAAAAGTGCATGTTTCGATTCTTGTCGTGGATTTGTTTGATGTGTATGATCGTTTTTCGATATTTTTCCGCTGCGTTATCTACATACACATACCATGACATATTCCATCAGTGGTATCAGAGCCTAAACATGCTTATTTTAGTGCTTTAGATGCATGAAATAATTAATTAAAAATCGTTACTTTTAATACATGCAATGCTGAAATTTTCTGTTTTGAGTTTTTTGCATTGTTTTGGTGTAAAAACGATTTTAATTGATTAGCTAGGTATTATAATTAATATGACATGTTAATATAATGTCCTAAAATGTTCTAGGAACTTTTATTGGTCATATTTAATTGATAATACCTGATGGTATATGTTAATATTAAAACTAGGTGCTTTTGGCATGTTAATTGTTAGTTTAACAACTAGTTTTGAATATTAAATGTAAAAACGTTTTTGGCATGTTTGTAAGTGATTTTAAAGATTAAATATCAGGTCTGGACATTTTTAAAATTTGGTTTTAATTCTGGTCCATGACAATTTAATTGATTAATTTTAATATCACTTAAAACAATGACTAGTTTGTGTTTGTTACATGTTTAATCAACATTGTTTGTTTTGATTTGATTAAAATGGTAAAAACACATTTAGATCAGATTGGTACAATATATTAAATCATTTTTTTGACCTTATTTGAATTATTAAATGACTCATAAAATTGATTTAAGTATTTGTGCATTTTTGTGGCATCACATAAGAATTAAACAACTAGTTTTGTTGTTTGTTTGTTTTTATATGTATGCCGTGTATCATACATATGTTCTTCATGATTTTTTATTTTTAATTCATGTCGGTACATATTATATGTATTTTTAATGTTTATGGGCAGTATGACATAATATTAAAAATGGCAAAATTGGAAATTATACTAGAGTTGATTTATAGCACAAATCTAACTAGTTTGTGTTTTGGGCTTTTAAGAGAACTTATTCAATAAGAGGATTTAGTCCATTGGGCCTCGGCCCAGGCCCATCATGGGGTCATCTCTTAAAGGTTCAAGTACACAATTTCCATTAATGGGCTTGGCTAAATTAATTAAAATTGGACTTTGTTTAATCCATGAATGTTATGTATATTTATTTGCTTGTTTGGTATGATGAATGGATATGCATGGTGCATTCATGGGCCCTGGGTTTTTGTAATTAATTATGGCCTGCGAGCCATTATGTATTATTGTAAAAGTTTCATTTATTTCTTAGAATAGAATTTACTTGAAGACTTTGTAAATCAAGATGAAGCCCACCGGAGTGGTGAAGCCCAACTCGAAGATTCTTGTGTAATAGTATAGAATCTTAGTTGTAGGTTTTATGGGCCCATGTTTGTCACGCTTTACTTTATGCAATTATTTATATATGCATGCTATGAATGGATGACAAAGCGTATGCCATGTAAGCCGTAATAAAATGAATCCCTAAAATAGTAAGTCACAAAGTTGCCTTCCTAATTCGAAACATGTCAAGGCATCGATCATCGGTAACGTAGACTAGGAGTCCTAGATGCGCCCGATTATCTTTGTGAGGCATGAGTTGTGAATGTAGGTTGGACTTAACATGGAAAGGGATGCCCGGACCTAGGCAACTAATAAATGGGTTTGTGCTATAACATCTTAAGATGTTAGCCCATTTGATCCAAGAGTCATGTACGAGTCATGATTGGAGTTATCCTACCTAAGTAACTTAACTTGTTAGGTGTACAAGCTCAGCTTGACTAATAAGGTTGTTGTGAAAAGTGGATCTTGGCCCACATTAAAGCACTAACGCGAATTATTTAAAGGGATATTAATTCGGTTTGTGGGATTATTAATAAGACCTCATTTAATCTTGCTAAATTTTATTGTAGATTGAAAAATGGCATCTTCAAACAACAATTTCTCATTGCGATCGGTCCTTGAAAAGGACAAATTGAATGGCACCAATTTCATAGACTGGTCTCGAAACTTAAGGATAGTTCTTAAGGAAGAGAAAAAGTCGTATGTTTTGGATGCACCCTTGCCTCAAGAACCTGGTAGGAACGCCTCTGCGGTTCAAAGGGAAACTTTTGAGACCAAGAAGAGCGACTCCAATGATGTGACCTGTTTGATGCTAGCCACTATGGTGCCTGACTTGCAAAAACAATTTATGGACCAAGAGGCTTATGCGATCATGGTGCACTTCAAGGAGATGTTCCAAGAGCAAGCTCGTCACGAGAGGTTTGTGACAACTAAGGCCTTAATTTCCTGTAAGATGGCAGCAGGTACTCCTGTTAGTATGCATGTACTCAAGATGAAAGGGTATCTTGATACTCTTGAGAAGCTTGAGGTACAAGTACCAAAGGAATTGGCCACTGACTTGATTTTAGGATCATTGGCTGATGATTATGATCCATTTGTAATGAATTATAACATGCATGCGATGAACAAGTCAGTTACTGAGCTTCATGGGATGCTTAAGAATGCTGAAGAAAACATTCGAAAGACCAATCCCGTACTGATGGTTCAAGGGGGCATCAAGAAGGGACCCGCTAAGGGAAAAGGAAAGGGAAAGGCAAAACCCAAGAATGACCTGACTCGGCTCAAGTCAAATGGGAGTACACCTCAGGCCCAATCCAAGCCCAAGGCACAAAAGCTCAAGGAGAGCGAGAGCACTTGCTTCCACTGCAACAAAATAGGGCATTGGAGGAAGAACTGTGCTCTCTTCAAGGAAGAACAAAAAAAGAATGGAGCCAAGGCGTCCAGTTCAGGTATTTTTGTTGTTGAAATTAACCTTTCTATTTCTACCACTTGGGTACTAGATACCGGTTGTGGTTCTCACATTTGTTCAAATGTGCAGGGGCTAAGAAATAGGAGGTTACTTGGGAAGAATGAAGTGGACCTCCGTGTGGGGAATGGAGCACGAGTTGCTGCCATGGAGATAGGCGACTATCAACTCACTTTACCTTCCAGACTTTGTTTAGTTTTGAAAAATTGTTATTATGTACCTGCTATGAGCAGAAACATTATTTCAGTTTCATTGTTGGATTTGGATGAATTTGATTTTGTTATTAAAAATGGCAATGCTCATATTCGTCGCCAAGGCATTTCATATGGCAATGCCATGTTGCAAAATGGCCTTTATATCCTTGATTTACAAAACAAAGAGTCCATATACAACATTAATACAAAGAGGGTTAAATCAAACGAATTGAACCCTACTTACTTCTGGCATTGTCGTTTGGGACATACAAACGAAAAACGCATTTCAAGACTCCACAAAACTGGAGTACTTGGGTCATTCGACTTAGAGTCTTATGATACATGCGAGCCATGTTTGCATGGAAAAATGACAAAAAGTCCTTTTAATAAGAAAAGTGAGAGGACTAATGGCTTATTGGAACTAATACATACCGATGTATGTGGACCATTAAGTACACAAGCTAAAGGTGGTTTTAGCTACTTCGTAACGTTCATAGATGACTTCAGTAGATATGGCTATGTCTATCTAATGAAGTATAAATCTGAAACTTTTGAGAAATTCAAAGTGTTTAAGAACGAAGTAGAAAAACAACTTGGCAAAAGTATAAAAGCCATTCGATCTGATAGAGGTGGCGAATACTTAAGCCAAGATTTTGACGGTCATCTAAAAGAGTGTGGTATTATTTCACAGCTCACTCCTCCTGGAACACCACAATGGAATGGTGTGTCCGAAAGGAGAAATCGAACTCTATTAGACATGGTTCGATCTATGATGAGTCAAGCAAATCTTCCTATCTCTTTTTGGGGCTATGCATTAGAAACTGCTGCGTTTCTACTAAACCGTACTCCAACTAAAGCAGTTGAGAAGACACCATACGAGGTATGGACTGGGAAAGAACCCAATATGTCATTTCTTAGGATTTGGGGCTGTGAAGCACATGTTAAGAAATTAACATCTGACAAACTAGAGTCCAAATCCACTGTCTGCTTATTTGTGGGTTATCCCAAAGAAACAAAGGGATACTACTTTTACTCACAAGCTGAGAACAAAGTATTTGTTGCTCGCAAGGCTGTTTTCTTGGAAAAGGAGTTCCTTCTCAAGAAAGATAGTGGGAGTAAAGTAGAACTTGGAGAAATTCAAGCGCCACAAATTCCTATAGAGGATGAGTTGGAAATGGGATCAAGTTCACAACCACTTGTGGAACAAGAACCCATTACACAAGTACCTAGAAGGTCCGGTAGGGTACGTCAGGAGATTCAGAGATATGGATTTCTAATCACCGACAGTGACACTATTGAGTTAGTAGATCGTGAGGATCCTACTACCTACCGAGAAGCTATTGAAAGCCCAGACTCGAAAAATTGGCTTGAAGCCATGAAATCCGAGATGCAATCAATGTACGATAACCAGGTTTGGACCTTGGTTGATCCACCGGAAGGTGCTAAGGTAATTGAATGCAAGTGGCTATTTAAACTCAAAGCTGATAAGACCTACAAAGGTAGACTAGTAGCAAAAGGTTTTCGACAAACTCATGGTGTAGACTATGATGAAACCTTTTCGCCTGTAGTCATGCTCAAGTCCATTAGGATCTTGCTTGCCATAGCTGCATATCATGATTATGAGATATGGCAAATGGATGTCAAAACTGCTTTCCTTAACGAAAATTTACTTGAGGATGTGTATATGACACAACCTGAAGGTTTTGTCAATCCCAAGCATCCTAAGAAGGTTTGCAAGCTTCAGAAATCCATTTATGGATTAAAGCAAGCATCCCGAAGTTGGAATCTTCGTTTTGATGAGGCAGTCAAAGAATTTGACTTCGTCAAGAACGAAGATGAGCCTTGTGTATACAAGAAGGTTAGTGGGAGCATAGTAGTATTTCTGGTCCTGTATGTGGACGACATCCTTCTCATTGGGAATGATATTCCAACATTGCAAAAGGTTAAGCAATGGTTGGGGAAATGTTTCTCAATGAAAGACTTAGGTGAAGCTGAGACAATACTTGGCATTCGAATCTACAGAAATAGATCGAATCGGCTATTGGGACTAAGTCAAGAAAAGTACATAGACAAGGTACTAAAGCGTTTTAGTATGGGAGACTCAAAGAAAGGGTACATACCTTTGGCTTTGGGAGTTCCTTTAACTAAAGAACAGTGCCCTAAAACCAAAGAGGAAAGGGACAACATGAGTAGAATCCCATATGCATCTGCTATTGTATCTATCATGTACGCTATGTTATGTACTAGGATGGATGTTGCTCATGCACTGAGTATAACCAGTAGGTTTCAGCAAGACCCTGGTGAAAAGCACTGGTCTGCTGTAAAAGGGATTCTAAAGTACCTGCGAAGGACTAAGGATCACTTATTGGTGTATGGTGGTCAGGAAGAGCTCGTCATACAAGGCTATGCCGATGCTGCTTTTCAAACCAGCACTCAGGACTCAAGATCGCAATCTGGATTCGTTTTTGTTTTAAACGGTGCTGCTGTCAGCTGGAGAAGCTCAAAGCAAGAGACCGTTGCCGACTCAACTACAGAATCTGAGTATATTGCAGCAAGTGAGGCTGCAAAAGAGGCTGTTTGGATTAGAAATTTCATTTCTGGATTAGGAGTGGTCCCAAGCATCCTAGATCCATTAGAAATTTTTTGTGACAACAACGGGGCCATTGCACAGGCCAAAGAGCCCCGGTCACACCAGAAATCCAAACACATACTCAGGAGGTACCACCTGATCAGAGAAATCATTGATCATGGGGACGTCAAGGTCAGCAAGATAGCAAGTGAAGACAATGTAGCAGATCCTTTGACGAAACAGTTGCGCCCAAATCTGCACGAAGCTCATTTGAGAGCATTCGGTCTTAGGGCTATGCCCAATTGGGACTAGTGCTAGTGGGAGATTGTTAGTGTAAGCCCTAGCCCCAATACATTGTAATAAAACACTTTAGTTAATAAATGAGGCATTTGTTTTATCCATTGTATTCCTGTGCATGTCAATTGATAGAACTATCCAAGAATGTTGTTTCAGTTTAAGTTATCATGTGTGAGGCACATGGTTGTAAGACCTTGAAACAAATGAGACTTCATTCTAAATATTCCTAGTCAGTCATTGTTATGGGAATAACAAATGAATTAAGACTAGTATGCTCTCTCTGATTAGTTGAGTTCTGTCTTACGGATCATAAGGACAAAAGTGTCAATCAGAGATCATAGATACATGTTTATAACATGGCATTTGGATACGATCCACACATGAGAACACTACATGGTACAAGTCATAAGTGTTCCTCATATGCAAGTTTTGTATCGGAGTTCTTAGACCTAAAATCTCTATGAAACTCTTTATGAATTACTGTGTACTTTGACATACACCTAACGTGCTCGTAACTGAGTGACAAGTATGGGTATGCTTGGGTATGCATTGATTCATGTTAGAGAGCATGAGAGAAGTGAAGGGATTACCCCTCTCTATAAGAGAAAAAAATATCATCGGCCACTTGATCAGTGAACTGAGAAGTGTATGGCCATACCGAGATGTAATAATGTGCAATCATTATTTATCTGAGAGTTCAGTGTCACTGGAATATCAAGAAAGGAATTAACTTACACATGAGGATGACTTGTTCCATGCCTTATGTTAATTCTGATATTTATGGGTAAGGGACTATACAAAATTGCATTAGGTCATCAAATGCCATTTGCATTTTCATTTAATTTGGAATGCTATAAATATCTTGCTAGAGAATATATATAGCCTTTGAATTAATTCATTAATTCAATTGCCAATATTAAATGGACCTATAGGATCGCACACAAAGCATTGGGCTTAAAATATTTAAATAAGGCATTGAGCATTAATTTGGGCTTTTAATAAAAGTCAAGCTAATGTATGTAATGGGTATTAAATTGCTATTGGACCTTGGTCCATGAGAGAGGAAGATTTCGGCCCACATGGTTTAATGTCAATTAATTTAATAATATTGATTAAGTTAATTGAGTATTAAATCCTAATTGAATTTTAAATTAAAAAGGGTTTAAATTAATGTTTGTTACTTATCTATAGGAAGTGTTTAAGGTTGAATAAACTACTTTTAGGTGGTAAAATTTGGAATAAACACTTGCCATAAGATGAGGATATAGATTAAAAAGAAAAACCCTAGTGAAAAATGATAGTAGGCGTGAACTTCCCTCTCTCTCTCTCAAAAATCTTTTCTTGGCCGAAATACACAAGGAGAAGTATTCTTGCTTGCTTTCTTGTGTGATTAGGCATTAATAGCACCAAAAGAAAGTGCAAGATCAAAAATCTTGTAGCTTTAACCCTTGCCATTACACAATACTTATATTGAGAGCTAGCATTCTCGGTTTTAAGCCTTGCTTGAAAGTGTGTGTGTGAGCATAGAGAGGATTGGCGCAAAGGCTATTCCTTGGCATTGGTGGTGAAGATCAAAGGTGGACAATATCATCTTAGTTGCTGGTCATCATCAAATTCATTTCGGAATAGGCATCTAAAGTTGTAAGTTTTAAAACCCTAAAAGTGCATGTTTCGATTCTTGTCGTGGATTTGTTTGATGTGTATGATCGTTTTTCGATATTTTTCCGCTGCGTTATCTACATACACATAATATGACATATTCCATCAGACCATTCACAATAGTCGTCGAGGCATAACACATTCATAATGGTAAATGCAGATAATCATAGCAAGTAAATATACATTCTTGCATATAAAAGCCATACTTTCGATAACATATGCTCACATCCATGTTCACATTCATAATTACATTGACTGATCATTCATCTCATTATCATACTCGTATAATCACATTGGAGCAAAATAAAGCAAACAAAACACCTGCTGACTCACAATAGTGGATAACAAGTATACGGACAGTACCTTACGGGTACGAATCGAATACTGACAGTACCTTACGGGTACAAATCGAAAAGCATTTCATTTTATCAATTACAAAACATTTTACTGAGGGGACCTTAAACAAGATCCAAATACTAAGGGTTCACGAGGAACCAAACGGGGACCGGATTGGGGTCCAAACTGAACTGAGGCTGCAGCTAAAAGACTCTATTAGGTATGCCTAACTATCCACTCACTTGACTCTAGCATGCATAAGCCAGATTATGTTTCGAAACACAACATATAATTCACCCTGTATAATTCGCAATATAGTAGACATATAAACACATTCATATAGCATACAGTAAGGATAAACCATGAAAAAGACGTCTGAAATTCATTTTCAAAAAACTGGGCGTGCGGGAGAAACAGGGCAGATCAGGGCCTCTATTGTACTCGCGAGCAAGTCACGCTCGCAACAGAAGAGCCACAGACACCAGTCGTGCTGAGGGACACGACTCGTGTCAATGGCTTATCCAAGTCGTACTCCTTAAGCACGACATGCAGAGGAAACGACATGAGCACGAGTCGTGCCGAGGGACACGACTCATGTCCATGATGTTTCTCTTCGGTCGTGCTCCACAGCATGCCATGGAGGAGGACTCACAGCAGCACGATTCGTACTGGGCAAGTACGTTCCGTGCTACACGGGCACGACTCGTGCTGCATCAGCATGAGTCGTGCTGATCCTCTCTGCCTGCCGACATCCAGCTGAGATGCACGACTTGCATGCCAAAGGAGCACGAGTCATACTTCTCCATCTGAGTCGGACATAGGCAAAGCTATAGTGAGCTTAAACACGAGAATGTGAAGTTCCTCTCTGTCACGCTCGCGACAGAGACGAGACTCCTAATTCCCAGCAAAACGCAGAAACCCAGAATTTTTCCCCAAATCAAAACCATTTTGACCCAAATCACTTTTAATCCAATCTTACCTCAATTATGGCCTCCAAAACATCATAACAAACATAAAATGACATATTTCAACAATTAATTCCCAATAATTCATCAATTTAAACTCACAATCTCAAAGATCACAAAATCTAAAAATTTACGGCACAACTCATTCAACTCCACAATCACTTCATTAAATCCACACTTATGCATAATCATTTATCACAACTAAAAACCCATAACATGCATGCCAATATAAGTCCATATACACAACCAAAATTCCAAAAATTCATGCACACAAACATATGAACATATGAATATCCAAAACAGCAGAAATTCCCAAACCTTATCTCCTTAGCTCTAAATCAAATGAGCTCCACTAGTACTAGCCTTCTCCTAGCCTTTCGGTTCACGAGGAGGCTCAAATAACCAAGAAACAAACAATAACACACAAAATACAAACCCTAGATCAAAATCCCAAACCTAGAAAATGAAGAAGAAGATGAACAAGGAAGAACAAGATGAAGAATGCTGAAAATTTACCAAAAGAGACACAAGGAGATGATCAATTCCCACTAGCAGCCCTTGAATCCAAGCTAGGGTTCTTAGGGGAAGAGAAAAGTAAGAAGAAGAGAGTGAAGGGAAGGGAAAATGTGAAAATGAGGACAGCCATCTACCCTTTCCCCTTTTCTCTTTCTTTTTATTTTTCTTTTCCTAACCCTAGACAAGTGTCACTTCCCTATTAGTTGGATTTGGTCACTCACACACAAAACTCATGCATCACACACACACACAATGCCATCCCAACTTATATACAGCCTACTATGTTATGCTCATGCACACACAAACATAACCCAATTACTCACATCTTACTACCATACATGCATCCACATACTACCCACAAGATATGCAATATACCCAAAATGCCCTTAACACATGCCAAAACACACTCAATGCATGCACACACAGATGGCTCATTCTACTAGGGGGCAAACGGGGTGTGACAAAAGTGGTGTATAAGCGAGTAACGCATAATCATTCGAAACGCATGGATACCCGAGGGCATCAAAATCATTCTTTTCTTTTTATTTCAAAACATTTTCGCATGGAATCTTAAGTAAGATTCAAGTTAATTGGGGATCGCGTGTATCCAATTCAGGGACCTGATCAGGGTCCAAATTGCATACGCATGGCTGCAGCAAACTGAACTCTATGGGCATGCCTTTCTATCCACGACTCGACTAACGCAGGCTGAATTCTCATATTGTTATTAAATTCTTTCACATTTTACACACACATACACATGTGTTCATTAAGTACTTGTAACCTTCCTTTATAATTACCTAAGCACATGCATTCATACTCTTACATATCATTTGCACTAATTATACTTAATATAGCCTTATTATCGAGCATCATGCATTCCTTAAGACTTAACGATCAAATCACATTTACTTATACACATACCTTCATAATAATAATGGTGGGTAAATCCTCGTATTTCGCTTCTTACCATGTGTGAGAGCATTTGAATAAATCATATGTTACTTATATCATTTACAATATTCTTCTTTATAATATGCATCATAAACTTAATCATACAACCATTCATTCAATAGCCAAACCCACTTATCATGATTATCACATTCAAACAAAGGAACCAAACATATACTTTTCATAATTCTATGCAGTCATATACGAACATCAAAATCTTCCTAGCATTCAATACCCTATACACATTCAATTTGCCAATCAAGTTACATTCCTTCATATATATATATATATATATATATATATACACATGTGAAATAACCATAGCGAATTAACTCCTTAATTCAAGTATTAATTATTTTGCAAAATAGGTTATACACTATTTTAAAGTCGTATATGTACACCATACAAAATAACCCATAAACTTAAACACATTTTAATGCTTAACTAAGGAAAACAGGAGAAGGAGAATTCAGAAATCCAAAAATCCACAATAGAAGCATGTTACACGGCGGTATGGTAAACCCTTACCCTGTGTAAGGCACTCCACACGGTGGTATGGAAGACCCATCGCTGTGCAGTAAAGCAGAGATTAACCATACACATAAGTAAGCATTTACATGGCGGTATGGGAATTCCTTACTGCCGTGTAGGTGTTACACGGCGGTATGGAGTTTCTTTACCGCGGTGTAGCACGATGAGCAGGCAAAAACACAAGACCAAGATGTGATCACACGGCGGTGTGAACTATCCTTACCGCCGTGTGAACCGACGAAAACCCATATTTTCCAGAAAAACAAAGGTTTCTCGTCCCAAATTAAACACCAATTCCCTACACACAATCAATACATATTTCATATGCTTAAAACTCGTCTAATTAAGTCAAATTTACACAATCATCATCTCAAACATCAATTCTTTCAAAACAAGTTCATGAATTAAACAAAATACAAATTGAACACCAATTATCAAACCTTAACTCCTTTGCTCCTATTAGCTCTCTTAGCTGAATTTTCTTGCTTCCAAACCCATCCAATATCAGCATATGCACAAACACATACACAAAACATGAATTTAGGGTTTGACCTAATCAAAAGAGATAGAAGAAATCAAAATTTAACCTACCTTTCCTTAACAATGACTTCACTTAATCCCCTTGACCGAATCCACTTCATCCTTTAAATCTTGGTCTTTGATTAGAGTGGAAACGAATGACATTAGAACAAGAAGGAAAAGAAGAAGAAGAAGTGAGGAAGAAGAAAAATGGGAGACAAGAGGGAAGAGCAAATTTTTTTCTGCTCTCTCTCTCACTTTCTCTTTCTCCTATTAAACCTTTGCCCAACCCCTTGCTACTTGTCACCTTGCCATTGGTCCAATATAAAAATCTTTTTCTTAAATCCATTTAGGTCCTTGGCTAAACTCTTCTTAGTCCTTATCCAATACAAATCACTCACTAAAAAATTTATTTTCCTTTCTCAACTTAAATTCTTTTCAATTAAATCCTAATTCCATACTTTACAAATTTATCATTAGCCACACTTATCGAAACTTTTATATTAACTCTTAAATTGTCCAATTGGCATAACAAACACTTCAACGTGCACAACCTTGGTCACGACTCATCCTCAATACGCCCAATCCTTCTAGGGTATATTTCGGGGTGTGACATGTGCTATCTTAGGCTCATTGAGGCTAGATGACCTTTTCCAATGTTTTATTGGGTGGTAACTCCAAAACACCACCTTGTTGCCTAAAATAGATGCCATTGTAATCTCTTACAAGTTTCATAAACCTCTCTCAAGTCATTCGGGCCCTCCCGGGGTTCGGCGCGCATCACACTTTGTAAAAGTATTCTGCCACATAAAAGCATTTTTGTTGCCCCACACGGCGATTAAGAGTGTCTTATCGCCGTGTGACCTCAATTTTTAGCCTAACTTGTACTTTTTTTTTTATGAATTGAACCCAAACTTCATCGAAAGTTCCTCAAACTTGTTCGATGCATGTTTATACATACATATATATATATATATATATATATATATATAATCACATGAAATTAATGGGATGAATATATATATATATGATATGGATAAAGAAATTATACGTGTGTATTGATTTAGGTGAGTTTTCTTCACCAAATCGAACCCAAATTACAACGGAACCTCCCTGAATCTATTCAACAAATAGTTAAGGTTATATGGTAAATGTATACATGATTATCCTATGAAGATGAGCGTGACTATGGTTATAAATGTAATATTATATAAATGAAATTAAATGTTAAGTAATTATTCGTAATAATTGAAAATGACTTGACATGCTTTATTAGCCTTTCATAAGGAAGTTATAAGAGATTTGCATGTGAACTTATACATAGTATTTGTAAAAGTTATGTGATGGTGTGCATAATGAATACATGTACAGGTGAGTCTTGTAGGTGAATATGAAATAACACATAAAATAGCAATATGAATTATTGTAAATATGAAAGACTAGGTAAGAATATAATAAATGATTGTGTAATGTAAAGGTTAAGTATGCATTGATGTTATTATGACTAAAATGTGAAAGTATGTGATTAATCTAAGAATATCTGTTATTTGGTGTTGAATATCACCAAATGCTCTTTGTTGATTATGTAATATAAGTTTGTAAGTAAAAAGAAAGATTTAATAGCATGGAAGTATTCTGTTTTCGATTATCGAACATTGAAGTGTTACATAATAAGTGTATACGATGAATGTGAAAAGGAAATGGTAATTATGTGATCAATAATTGAATGTAGTAAATATGTGTAAATGTGATGAATTTGATAATGATATAAATAGTTAGCCTAGCAAAATCGAGTCATGGATAGATAGTGTAATGACCCAAAAAGGGCCTAGCCAGAATTCGCGTGCTAAGTCAAAAAATTAAGGGTATTTCAGTAATTTGTGCATGAGGAAATTTGGATAATAAGGACTTAATTGCAAAAAATTAATTAAAAAGGTTAAGAGAAGCAATTATCTAGTGTGTGTGTGGTGTTTGGTAACAAGGATGTAAAACATTTAATTAGAGATTATCTTGTGTGTAAGTTTATGGTGCCATGGATCATGAAAGTCAAAGTGGATTCTTTGGTCCAATCGGAGTTTGCCAAGCGGAATAAGTTGGTGACAGTATTTATTGTGAAGTGAGTGAAGGAGAGAGGGAAGAAGGAAAAAGCATATTTGTAGCTTCTTGTTCACATTTCCCTCTTCTTATCCTTCTTCATCTTCCTTTCTTTTTTGCTCTCTCTTGCTTTGCCCTAACATGAATCTTCAAGTTAGAGTGGGTTATTCTGAGTTTTTGGAACTGGGTTTAAAGAGATAAGTGCTTGGGTTTGATTTGGTCCCTTCTTCATCTTCTTCTTCTTCTTTATTTTTTGGTTTGGAAGGGTTATTGTTAGGTTTGATTTAGTATTGATTTGGCTGGGTTTTTGTGCAAGAAATGGAGGAGAGAAGGAAGAACAAGGGAAAGGAAAAAGTGGGATTTCTGAAGGAGTTGGATTAAAGCTTCTTTGTCAGGTTTGGGAGCTCTATTTGAATGTGTTTTATTTAGAAATTGATTGCCCTGTTCTTTTGGATTATGTGTGAGTATGTGTTCATGCATGTATATGTTTGGGTAATGAAATTGGATTTGTATGTTAATGCAGTTTTTGGTATCAGAGCGCCAATTTAGGCTGTTCTGGTTGTCTTTTATTGTTGAGTGTCAAGTCTTTGCAGGTGAGTTGGTTTTGTGTCATGGCCTAATGCAGTGTCTAGATGGAGTTTGATCCAAGTGAGAACATGGGTGAGACAACGGGCAGTGTTAATGCAGTGAGAGTCGTGGAGTCTGCTTCGCAGCATCCGCGGGATGAGCGTCATGATATGCCCGGTATGGGATTTGGGAATCCGGCCTCAGTCAAGGGTTACTTCAGTTAGTGGACAAGTTAACGGCTCCTAAGGTTCCTACTGAATTGTTGAGAAAGAGAGGAGAGGAGGATTTTCATGGGACTTCATTAGACCCATCGGATATGGCCGAGTTCTGGATTGAGAGAGTGGAATGGATTTTGCAAGAGATTAACTGTCCCACGAATCAGACGGTATCTTGTGTAGTATCAATACTTCAAAGGCCGGTGTATGACTTGTGGAAGCTTGTGCTTCGCAACCCTGAACGGCCAGCTGAGTTGACATGGGACTTCTTCAAGCAAGAGTTTGAACAGAAGTATGTGATGAAGGCATATCGTGAGGCCAAGTGGAAAGAGTTCATCAGTTTGAAATAGCGGGGTATGACAGTAACTGAGTAGAGAAGGAGTTTACCTGGTTGAGCAAGTATGTATCGGAGTTTCTTTTGACTGAGGAGTTTAAGTGTTGGCATTTCCAGGAGGGTTTGAGGGAAGTGATCAGAGGACCGTGATCAGCTATAGCGGTCATATAATAGGTCGGTTACTATCAGCTAGTTTCGGCAGCGATCAAGTTAGAGAAATCAGAGATGATTAAACAGAAGATTGAGCATAAGAGCAAAGCACCGGATAGCGAACTCGGGAGTTCAGAGTGGCAAGAAATCAAGAGGAGTTCCAAGTGGCCAAGGAGCGAAGGGATCGGTTTCGGTACGTTTAGAAGTTGGGAGTATAGCACCACCCTCTAGTAGGGGAAGTGTGATTCCGGAATGCGAACACTGTCAGAAATGCCATTGGGGCGAGTGTAGAAGAGTCTCTGGAGTGTGCTTCAGATGTGGAAGCAAAGAGCATATGGTGGCAAGTTGTCCAGATCGAAGAGAGCTTCAGGATCAACCCGAGAGTAGAGTGAGTGTGAAAAAATCGAGAGGGAACCGAAGTGGTAGAGGCAGTGGACGACCTTCTTAGGCGCCATAAAAAATAGTGCAAAAGCCACCAACTGAAGAAGTATATGTGCGTCCGCGAGTGTATGCAATGCTTGGAGAAGATGCAGCTGAACGAGCAAGATCTTCCGATCAGTTTGTGTTATTAGCTTTTGTTATGTTCGGTTTGAATTTGGGTTGTTGGATTTGCTGATAGTGGGGAAATTTCGAGGATGAAATTTCTTTAAAGGAGAGTGATTGTAACGACCCAAAAAGGGCCTAGTCAAAATTTGCGTGCTAAGTCTGAAAATTAAGGGTATTTCAGTAATTTGTGTTTGAAGAAATTTGGATAATAAGGACTTAATTGCAAAAAATTAATTAAAAAGGTTAAGAGAAGCAATTATCTAGTGTGTGTGTGGTGTTTGGTAACAAGGATGTAAAGCATTTAATTAGAGATTATCTTGTGTGTGAGTGTATGGTGCCATAGATCATGAAAGTCAAAGTTGATTCTTTGGTCCAATAGGAGTTTGCCAAGTGGAATAAGTTGGTGAGAGCATTTATTGTGAAGTGAGTGAAGGAGAGAGGGAAGGAGTAAAAAGCAGATTTGGAGCTTCTTGTTCACGTTTCCCTCTTCTTCTCCTTATTCATCTTCCTTTCTTTCTCTCTCTCTCCTGCTTTTCCCTAACATGAATCTTCAAGTTAGAGTGGGTTATTCTGAGTTTTTGGAACTGGGTTTGAAGAGGTAAGTGCTTGGGTTTGATTTGGTCCCTTTCTTTCTTTAGTATTATCTTCAAGCAATTCACCCGTCCAGAGGTATCGGATGATTGCGCTCATCCATGTGCTCTCTTACTGCTCTATCTCTATTACTTTTGGCTTTTCTAGGATTGTGCTTTCTTCAGTCATTATGCTTTCTTCGATCTCTTGCTATTCAGAGGCTGCAATTTTAGCCAGAGGCTGCCATAACTAGTTTATGGATCTCTCCTCACTGCACTTAAAATTTTAAAAATTTTTGCATGAAATAGTTTGACTCAATTAACCTTCCAAGTGAATAGATGATATTTTCCACTCTCTTCAATGGTTTCCACCAATGCTTCCCCAAAATTTCTGTAGGAGTTTGATTGAAGCTTCTTTGTCAGGTTTGGGAGCTCTATTTGGATGTGTTTTATTTTTAAATTGATTGCCCTGTTCTCTTGGATTATGTGTGAGTATGTGTTCATGCATGTATATGTTAGGGTAATGAAATTGGATTTGTATGTTAGTGCTTTGATGAGGATGAATTGCACGTTATGTTGAATTAAATGGGTATAGCTTTTGCATGAGTTTCTGGGTTTGTTTAGTTACTTTGATCTTCAAGAGTTTAAGTGTATGATTATTGTGTAAATTGTGTTATACATGATTATGGGCATGTTTTGGAAATATTCTAGCGATGAGGTAAGTGTCTGTGTTTGTCTGAGTGATTGGCTGTGTTGGGTTGTGTTTTGAAATCTTTGGAACAGATGTGTTTTGTGCTGAGGAACTGGGAAATGCGACTCTGTCATCGCGAGCACGATAGAGCCGCTTGTTTCCAGCTTCTAGGCCCGCTCAGATAAAATCTTCACGACACGCGAAAAATCTTCACGAGTAGTGAAGACTGCCCGATTGTATTTGAGTGGCTCAGCAAGCGATTCTTCACGACACGTGAGGTATCTTCACGAGTCGTGAAGAATGGCCTAGGTTCTTTATAACACCCCCTACCCATACGTAGACGAACCCATCCTGATAGGAGTGAGACGCCGTAGGAGCAGGGGTGTCACACAAGAAAGATCGGTACAAAGCAAACATTCATACATTAAAAACATACGGAAATTTAAAACTTTGAGAAATATCAACCTGATCATGCATTAATATAACAACATTCCTTACAATAATGTTCTGATCAAACTGATATTACAAAATAATTACATAACCCAAAATATACAGAGCGGAAGCTTACAAAGTTATTGATACATTGAGAGCTCTATTACAAAAAGAATCATCAATCTAATAGAAAAGTAGTCATAACACTAAACCCTTCTGTGTTGGCTTGACTGGCGGTGACTCTCCCAAAGCAAACGCCTTCCGCACCTACACGGATAAAAACCGTGCTAAGCGATAATGCTTAGTGGGGAAACACACAACAAAAGAGTGGATGGCCATTCACAATGGTCATCAAGGCATAACACATACGGTATGACATATGCGGATAATCATGTCAGATATATAACCATACTTGCAGAATAAAGGCATACATTCAGGAGCTTATTTCCACATCCACATACATATAAACTGATCCTCTTATTTATCATGTTCATTTGGATATCACATTCTAATAATCATATCGACATAAACCAAAGAAAACAGAACACCTGCGGACTGACAGTAGTGGATAACGAGTATACAGACGGTACCTTACGGGTACGAATCGAATACAGACAGTACCTTACGGGTACGAATCGAGAAACAAATTATTTTATCACATTCAAAACAATTTTCGGAGGGACCTTAAACAAGATCCAAAAATTCATAAAGGTTCGCGAGGAATCAGATAGGGACCTGATTGGGGTCAAAACAGAACTGAGGCTACAGCTAAAAGACTCTATTAGGCATGCCTAACTATCCACTTAGTTGATTCGCAGGCTAAAATTATACAGTTAACATACATAGTTCAATTATAACAAGCAAAGAATTCACATACTTTGGTTAATCAGTACATATAAACATCATCTATCTTACTAGTATAAAGCTCTTATTAAGTGTCATTGTGTGTGCTTAAATCAATAATTTAACACCCCTAAATCACCCTGAACAAATAAGATTTTATTGCAAAAACAGGGTAGGTCACGGTCACAACCAGATTGGTTGCCACCGTGACATACCAAAACTCTCGGCAGAAAGCAAGTCTGGGGTACCTCACGGTCACAACCAAAATTGTTGCCACCGTGACATACCAAAGAAACCAAACAGAAGCAAAAGTCTGGACACCTCATGGTCACAACCAAAATGGTTGCCACCGTGACCCATGCCCAGATGCAATACCACCGAACCAAAATCACTTCATTTCCAGGCCAACTCAAAGCTTCTCACTCCACAAATCTCTCCTCACTCATAACTCAACATCAACCTCCTAACATCAGCAAATCATACCAATATAAGATCCTACTCATGAATTCTCAAAACAACATCAAGTTACACATTTAATCTCATCACTATTCAAACCACAACTCAATCAATTGCATATTTGGTTCAATAACTCACAATCAAGGTTTCATGAACAATAAAAATCACAAACCCATAACATAATAACCAGTAAAAACATCAAGAACATCAAATTTTCCAGAAATTCATTCAAAAAACAAAATCACCAAAAATGCATAAATCACAAAACTCCCAAACCTGAATCTCCTTAGCTCCTATTCACTTAGTTCCACTTCTTGATGCCTTCTCCTTGCCTTTAGGCTCACGAGGAGGCTCAACTAACAATCAACCCACAAGAGCACACAAAACACAACCCTAAATTAAATCTAAACCCATAAAATATGAAGAAGAAAAAGAACAAAATGAAAATATAGAAAACTTACCAATTACTTCTTAGAATTATCAAGATCCACCAATAAACCAACCCAAAAAGAAGTTGGCCAAAGAAAGGAAGAGGAAGACGGAGGAGAAGGGAAAGCAATGGAGAGAAGAGAAGGGGAGAACGGGAATGAAGAACAGATTTATGTTCTTCCCCTTTCTCTTTCTTCAATTATTTACCACCACTATTCCCCTTTCCACTTGGCACAACATGATTGGTGGGTCATAATAACTCACATCCTAACAACATGCACTACACATACACAATGAACTCCTAACTAATACACACCCTATTAATATGTGAACAAATCACACAAACACAACTCACTCACTCACACCCTACAACCATGTGATTAAGCACGCCCAAATGCAACCCAACTAATTCACACCCTAGCACCGTACATGCACCCACATACTAGCAACACCCGCAAATATGCATTATACCCAAAATACCCTTATGACATGCAAATACACACTAAATGCACATGCACAAACACGACTCGAACTTCTAGGGGGCAAACGGGGTGTGACAACTCTCCCTTACTAACAAGAATTTCGTCCTCGAAATTCTCACCTGAACTGAACAAATGCGGATACTGCGCCCTCATGGTCGCCTCTGGCTCCCAAGTAGCTTCTTCGACTCCGTGGTGATTCCATAATACTTTGACCAACAGGATTTGCTTACTCCTTAACTATCGTACCTCTCGAGCTAGAATGGTTTTCGGTTCCTCGTCATATGAAAAATCTGGCTGCACTTGCACATCCTGAACAGACAAAATATGTGAGGGATCCGATCTATATCGACGTAGCATCGAAACATGGAAAACATTGTGCAACTTTGCTAACTGCATCGGTAAATCCAACCTATAGGCTGCCGGACCGACCTTAGCTAACACTTCATACGGTCCAATAAATCGTGGACTAAGCTTACCCTTCTTACCAAATCTCAGCACTTTTCTCTAGGGAGAAACCTTAAGGTAAACCTTGTCCCCGATCTCAAATTGAACATCCTTTCTCTTTAGGTTAGCATAAGACTTCTGCCGATCCTTAGCCGCTATCAGATTTCGCTGCACAACTCTGATCTTTTCCTCTATAACTCTGACCAATTCTGGCCCAATAACTGAACGCTCGGACAACTCTATCCAACATACTGGAGTCCTACACTGACGACCATACAAAGCTTCACACGGTGACATACCGATGCTTGACTGATAACTGTTGTTGTAGGCAAACTTCATAAGCTGTACATATCTGTCCCAACTACCCGGTAAATCCAATGCACAAGCCCGCAACATATCCTCTAAGATCTAAATGACCCGATAGGATTGACCATCTGTCTGAGGATGAAATGCTATACTGAAGTTCAACTTGGTACCTAAAGCCCTTTGCAATTCTTTCCAAAACTTCGAAGTAAACCTTGGGTCCCGATCCGATACTATGGACAATGATACTCCATATAGTCTGACTACCTCATCCACATAGATACTGGCTAACTTATCCATCGGATAATCCACTCTAACTGGCAGAAAATAAGCTGACTTCATAAGCCGGTCCACTATTACCCAAACTGAGTCATGCTTCCTCTGAGTCAAAGGCAAACCAGATACAAAGTCCATGGGGATATCGTCCCATTTCCACTCTGGAACGGACAAAGGCGTGAGCAATCCCGAAGGAACTTGATGCTCAACCTTTATCTGTTGACATGTCAAGCACTTAGATACAAAATCCACAATGTCCCGTTTCATACCGGACCACCAATAGAACTGCTTCATATCACGGTACATCTTGTCACCAACAGGATGCATAATGAAAACCGTAGTGTGTGCCTCACTCAAAAGCTGTTTCCTTAACTCCTCATTATCCGGCACACATAAGCGATTTCTAAACATCAGTACCCCATCCAAAATCGAGAACTCAGATTGCTTACCAGAACTAACCTCTTGCACAATCCGTTGCAACTTCACATCATCCTTCTGAGCATCTACAATCCTTTGTCTCAAGGTAGGTCTCACTCTCAACTGGGCAACCAAAGCCCCATCAGAATCAAATCTCCATCTAAACCGCCTCAGGAACAGAGCAGAAATTAACTTTTGACTCAAAGCATCCGCGACTACATTGGCCTTACCCGGGTGGTAATCCAATATGCAGTCGTAGTCCTTGAACAACTCTAGCCAATGGCGCTGCCTCATGTTCAACTCCTTCTGCGAGAGCAGATACTTTAAGCTCTTATGGTCCGTAAAGATCCTACACTTCTCTCCATACAGATAATGCCGCCAAATCTTCAAAGCAAAGATCACAGCCGCCAACTCTAAATCGTGCGTCGGATAGTTCCTCTCATGTGGCTTTAACTGACGGGAAGCATAATCCACAACCTTACTCTCTTACATAAAAACACAACCAAGACCGACACTTGAAGCATCACTATACATTACAAACTCCTTACCCGAGATGGGTTGAGTAAGTATAGGAGCCTCAACTAACAAACTCTTCAACTTCCCAAAGCAAAGCTGGCACTTATCTGACCACTCCAATTTGATCCCTTTCCTTAACAATTTCGTCATCGGAGCAACTATCACTGAGAAACCCTTAACGAACTTACGGTAGTAACCCGCCAAACAAAGAAAACTCCTCACTTCTGGGACATTTCTAGGCACTTTCCAATCAACAATCACCTCAATCTAAGACGGATCCACTTGAATGCCCTTGGCCGAAATAACATGACCCAAGAATGACACTTCCCTTAGCCAAAAATCACACTTACTGAGTTTAGCATACAACCGATGCTCTCTCAGAACTTGCAAAACCATCCGGAGATGCTCCACAAGCTCACTCTCGTCCCTAGAGTAAACCAATATATCATCTATGAACACTACTACAAATTGATCCAGATATGGCCTGAACACTCGATTCATCAAATCCATGAAAGCCGCCGGTGCATTAATCAAACAAAACGGCATCACTAAAAACTCATAGTGGCCATACCTAATCCGAAATGCAGTTTTAACCACATCCGCATCCTGAACTCGCAGCTGATAATAACCCAACCGAAGATCAATCTTCAAGAAGACTCCCGCACCTCGGAGCTGATCGAACAAATCCTCAACTCTAGGCAAAGGATACTTATTCTTCACTGTAACCTTGTTGATTTGCCTATAGTCGATACACATCCTCATAGAACCATCTTTCTTCTTAACAAACAAAACTGGAGCGCCCCATAGAGGTATGCTGGGTCTGATAAACCCCTTATCCAATAGCTCTTGTAGCTGAGTTTTGAGTTCTTTCAACTCTACAGGAGCCATCCGATAAGGTGCTTTCGAAATAGGTAAAGTACCCGACACTATCTCTATGGACAACTCCACTTCTCTCTCAGGAGGCAAACCAGGCAACTAGCTCGGAAACACATCCGCAAACTCTCGGACAACCGGAATATCCTTAATCCTAACTTGATCCCGCTTGGAATCCAACATAACAGCTAGAAAAGTCTTACAACCCTTTCTAATAAACCTCTTAGCCTGCATTGCGGAATTCACATTGCTCAAGGAACTAGCACCCAAACCTTTAACAATAACAGAAGACCGATCTCTATCTCGAAGCACAACTGTCTTCCTATGACAATCAACCACAGCTCGATGCTTACCTAACCAGTCCATACCCAGAATCAAATCAAACTCTCTGAAAGGCAACTCAATCAAATCTGCTGGAAACTCAACTCCCTCAACCAACAGGGGACAATTCCTATACATTCTACTCACATTGACACTATGCCCTAAAGGACTGGTTACACATATCTCATAATCTAACTGATCTATCTCATGCAACTTATCAAATAACTTATCTGTACACAAATATGAGTGTGTGGAACTAGGGTCAATTAGACCATACAATTCAATATCATGGAATAGAAACTTACCGGCTATAACATCAGGGGCATCCTGCTCATCTCTAGCTCTCACAGCATAAGCTCTGGCTGGAACAGGTAGCGGACACTCAACTGACTCAGATGTAGCTCCCACTCTAGGTCGACCACCTCGACCTCTTCCTCTGCCTCTATCACGGGTAGCTTGCGTGGCATTCGAACCAACTCTACTATTCTCTTTCTGAGCACTCGAATCCTCATTCAACCTCAGACAGTTGGGCAAAAAGTGTTCAGTGCTCCCACATCTGAAACACCCACCTGTGAGCCACCTACACTCACCTCGATGAGGCTTACTGCAATGAGAACACACAGGCATTGACTCAGTCCTACTACCAGCACTGCCTCTACTAGATCCAGACACCGCTGCTGAACCCTGCCTTCTTCCTCTCATAGCTGGGCCTGCCGATGATTCATCTTGCGGGTTCCTTGACCTTTTTCCCGATGATGAAGAAGATGAACCACCACGAGAAGGATTCCTCCTCTGAGCCCTCTCTCTCAACACTAATTTTGACCTCTCAGTCCTAACAGCAGCTTGCACAATCTGATAGTACCCCACTCCCAGAGTACTCATTAGAGAAATCAACATCGCCCGCAGCGACTCATTCAACCCGGTCTCAAAGTGCCTGCACCTGAACTCCTCCGTCAAAATACCTTCCGGTGCATACTTAGCTAACCTATTAAACTCCTTCTCAAACTCAGACATAGACATCGCTCGCTATTTCAAACTCAAGAACTGAGCCCATCTTGCATCCTTATATGTCTGAGTCACATACTTGTTCGTAAACTCTCTTGCAAAGAAATCCCATGTGACTGGATCTGGTAATTGAGGATGTCTGCAAACTAACTCCCACCACTCAAAAGCAGACCCTTGTAGCAAAGCCACTGCACACTCTGCCTGCTGATCAGAAGGACACTTGACTTCTCTTAATGCATGCTTTACCTTGTCCAACCATTTCTCAGCCAAATCAGACTCATCTAAACCCGTTCCATAAAAGTCTTTAGCACTAGCTCTTCTCAAACTCTCAGTCGGGGCCTTAGGAGCAGTCACTCTCTCCATGACTCGAGCCATGTCCTGAGATAGCTTAAGCATAGCTTCGAAGGGCATGGCTGCGGACTCGGGCTTAACCCTATTAGGTTAAGCCGACACAGAAATTGAAGGATCAACAGCTTGAGGATTCACGCTTTCAGCTGACCTCTCAAGAGACCCTCGAACATAATCAGAATCCATCTAAACAAACAAAGACAACTGCATCAGCCAACACAATCCTAGACATATACACTTCTATACACAATAACGACAACAAAACACCCAGAAAAGCCTAAACCAGGCTCTGATACCAAGAACTGTAACACCCCCTACCCATACGTAGGCGAACCCATCCTGATAGGAGTGAGACGCCGTAGGAGAAGGGGTGTCACACATGACAGATCGGTACAAAGCAAACATTCATACATTAAAAACATACGGAAATTTAAAACTTTGAGAAACATCAACCTGATCATGAATTAATATAACAACATTCCTTACAATAATGTTCTGATCAAACTAATATTACAAAATAATTACATAACCCAAAATATACAGAGCGAAAGCTTACAAAGTTACTGATATATTGAGAGCTCTATTACAAAAAGAATCATCAATCTAATATAAAAGTAGTCCTAACACTAAACCCTTCTGTGTTTGCTTGACTGGCGGTGACTCTCCCAAAGCAAGCGCCTTTCGCACCTGCAAGGATAAAAACCGTGCTAAGCGATAACGCTTAGTGGGGAAACACACAACAAAAGAGTGGACGGCCATTCACAATGGTCGTCAAGGCATAGCACATACGGTATGACATATGCGGATAATCATGTCAGATATATAACCATACTTGCAGAATAAAGGCATACATTCAGGAGCTTATTTCCACATCCACATACATATAAACTGATCCTCTTATTTATCAAGTTCATTCGGAAATCACATTCTAATAATCATATCGACATAAACCAAAGCAAACAGAACACCTGCGGACTGACAGTAGTGGATAACGAGTATACAGACGATACTTTACGGGTACGAATCGAATACAGACAGTACCTTACGGGTACGAATCGAGAAACCAATTATTTTATCACATTCAAAACAATTTTCGGAGGGACCTTAAACAAGATCCAAAACTTCATAAAGGTTCGGGAGGAATCAGACAGGGACCTGATCGAGGTCCAAACAGAACTGAGGCTGCAGCTAAAAGACTCTATTAGGAATGCCTAACTATCCACTTAGTTAATTCGCAGGCTAAAATTATGTAGTTAACGTCCATAGTTCAATTATAACAAGCAAAGAATTTGCATACTTTGGTTAATCAGTACATATAAACATCATCCATCTTACTAGTATAAAGCTCTTATTAAGTGTCATTGTGTGTGCTTAAATTAATAATTTAACACCCCTAAATCACCCTGAACAAATAAGATTTTATTGCAAAAACAGGGTAGGTCACGGTCACAACCAGATTGGTTGCCACCGTGATATACCAAAACTCTCGGCAGAAAGCAAGTCTGGGGTACCTCAAGGTCACAACCAAAATTGTTGCCACCGTGACATACCAAAGAAACCAAACAGAATCAAAAGTCTGGACACCTCATGGTCACAACCAAAATCGTTGCCACCGTGACATGTCTAAACTCACGGCAGAATGCATCTTGTACATACCTCATGGTCACAACCAAAATGGTTGCCACCATGACCCATGCCCAGATGCAATACCACCGAACCAAAATCACTTCATTTCTAGGCCAACTCAAAGCTTCTCACTCCACAAATCTCTCCTCACTCATAACTCAACATCAACCTCCAAAATCAGCAAATCATACCAATATAAGATCCTACTCATGAATTCTCAAAACAACATCAAGTTACACATTTAATCTCATCACTATTCAAACCACAACTCAATCAATTGCATATTTGGTTCAATAACTCACAATCAAGGTTTTATGAACAATAAAAATCACAAACCCATAACATAATAACCAGTAAAAACATCAAGAACATCAAATTTTCCAGAAATTCATTCAAAGAACAAAATCACCAAAATGCATAAATCACAAAACTCCCAAACCTGAATCTCCTTAGCTCCTATTTACTTAGTTCCAATTCCTGATGCCTTTTCCTTGCCTTTAGGCTCACGAGGAGGCTCAACTAACAATCAACCCACAAGAGCACACAAAACACAACCCTAAATTAAATCTAAACCCATAAAATATGAAGAAGAAAAAGAACAAAATGAAAATAAAGAAAACTTACCAATTACTTCTTAGAATTATCAAGATCCACCAATAAACTAACCCAAAAAGGAGTTGGCCAAAGAAAGGAAGAGGAAGAAGGAGTAGAAGGGAAAGCAATGGAGAGAAGAGATGTGGAGAACGGGAAAGAAGAACAGATTTCTGTTCTTCCCCTTTCTCTTTCTTCAATTATTTACCCCCACTATTCCCTTTCCACTTGGCACAATATGATTGGTGGGTCTTAATAACTCACGTCCTAACAACATGCACTACACATACACAATGAACTCCCAACTAATGCACACCCTACTAATATGTGAACAAATCACACAAACACAACTCACTCACTCACACCCTACAACCATGTGAGTAAGCACACCCAAATGCAACCCAACTAATTCACACCCTAGCACCGTACATGCACCCACATACTAGCAACACCCGTAAATATGCATTATACCAAAAATACCCTTATGACATGCAAATACACACTAAATGCACATGCACAAACATGGCTCGAACTTCTAGGGGGCAAACGGGGTGTGACATTCTTCACGACACGTGAAGCATCTTCACGACTCATGAAGAATAGCTCAGGTTCTTCACGACACGTGAAGCATCTTCACGAGTCGTGAAGAAGAACGATTGCTCGATTTTGCCTCCTCGGCGTAGCACACAACTTGGAGCTTGGTCTTGCGTGCAAGCCATGCATCTTGGGAATGACTCGTGCACAAGCTTTGAGGCCAGCACGAGTCCTGCACAGCAGCATGACTCGTGCCAGCACAAACTCCGCTGTCGCGAGTCGTGCATCACGACAGGAGCCACAAGAACCCCTGCATTTTGCCTTCGCGCTACGGCTACAGTCGCAATCGCGAAAGGGAGCCTCCTTCTCTTGCCTGTTCTGTTCTGTATTACCTAAACGACTTCTTTTCTCTCTTTGCATGGCTTTTTCACACTGTGTAAGTTATGTTTTGTATTTTTATACAAGTATATTGATGTTTTTGAATTTAGCCAATAATTAATGACATGCTAGTGTTGGACTTTGGCTTTTGACATTGTCCAGTGATAAATGTTTAGAGTGAGTGTTTTAAGCCTGAAGTGTCAAAGTTGTGGATAGATAAGCATGCTTATAAAGGCATAGTGAGTGCAGCTGCCAATGTTGGCTCTGCTATAGGTCTAGCGATTTCGGTTGACATCCATTATGGTCTTAGTGAAAATGTTTTAAGACTTCAGTCTCCCTTGTTACCTTCGAGTATAAATGTTTTGAGGCTTCGGTCTCCCGTGTATTATTCCCGTATCCACCACCAGTGAAATTCAGGCTACGGTTTATTGTGTTTGGCATTTTGTTTAGTGAAGTGTTATAATCATTGAGTGATTCCAGTATTGCATTTGCTCTATGCTTGCTATTTTAAGTTCTGCTTTCCTTTAGCGATTATGACTTATGTATCTCTGTTTCCTCTACTTAGTGAATTTAGTGTGATGCTTAATTACATGTATAATTGTATGATATTATTGTATAGTGTTCTGTTATCTTTGTTCCTCCCCACTAAGCGTTATCGCTTAGCACGGGCTCTTTTCCCTTGTAGGTGGCAGGTTTTTGTTCCGCTCGAGTCGCACATCTGCAGGGTCGGCCACTAGGAGTAGAGTCTTGTTTATTTTGTACTCCTCTTATATTCTTTTTTTATATGTATTCTTTTGATTAGTGGCATATGTAATTTTTGTTAAGGATCCTTATGTAATTTTGAATGATGTATTTGATAAATTTTATATATTTTAATTTAATTTTAAAATTATGAGTTTTATAATTGTTAATGTATGCTTTCGCTGAGATGTATGCATGTTTCTGAGTAAGTGTCGGGTAGCGCTCTGGTGTCCTTCTAACGGGGGCATTGGGGGTTTTACAGTTTTTGGTATCAGAGCGCCGGTTTAGGCGGTTCTGGTTGTCTTTGATTGTTGAGTATCGAGTCTTTACATGCGAGTCAGTTTTATATCGTGGCCTAATGCAGATGTGTCTTGTCTTGTGTAGTGTCTAGATGGAGTCTGATCCAAGTGAGAATGTGGGTGAGACAACGGGCAGTGTTAATACAGTGAGAGTCGAGGAGTCTGCTTCACAGCATCTGCGGGATGAGCATCATGATATGCCCAGTATGGGATTTGGGAATCCGGTCTTAGTGCAAGGCTTACTTCAGTTAGTTGATAAGTTAAAGGCTCCTACTGAATTTTTGAGAAAGAGAGGAGTGGAGGATTTTCATGAGACTTCATTGGACCAATCGGATATGGCCGAGTTCTTGATTGACAGAGTGGATTATATTTTGCAAGAGATTAACTATCCCCCAAATCAGAGGGTATCTTATGCAGTATCGCTACTTCAAGGGCCGGCGTATGACTGGTGGAAGCTTGTGCTTTGCAAAACTCAGCGGCCATCTGAGTTAACATGGGACTTCTTCAAGCACGAGTTTGAATCAAAGTATGTGATGAAGGCATATCATGAGGCCAAGTGGAAAGAGTTCATCAGTTTAAAACAGCGGGGTATGACAGTAAGTGAGTACAAGAAGGAGTTCATCCGGTTGAGCAAGTATGTACCGGAGTTGCTTTTGACTGAGGAGTTTAAGTGTCAGCATTTCCAGGAGGGTGGGAAGTGATTAAAGCACCGTTATCGGCTATGGTGGTCATGCAATAGGTCGGTTACTATCAGCTAGTTGCAGTAGCAATCAAGTTAGAGGAATCTAAGATGATTAAACAGAAGATTGAGCATAAGAGGAAAGCACCGAATAGCGGACTCGGGAGTAGTAAGAAATCAAGAGGAGTTTCGACTGGCCAAGGAGCAAAGGGATCGGTTTTGGTATGTTTAGAAGTAGGGAGTATAGCACCACCCTCTAGTAGGGGAAGTGTGATTCCAAAAGGCGAACATTGTCAGAAGCGCCATTGGGCCAAGTGTAGAAGAGTCTCTGGAGCGTGCTTCAGATGTGGAAGCAAAGAGCATAAGGTGGCAAGTTGTCTGCACCAAAGAGAGCTTCAGGATCAACCCGAGAGTAGAGTGAGTGGGCAAAGATCGAGAGGGAGCCGAAGTGGTAGAGGCAGTATACGACCTTCTCAGGTGCCATCAGAAACAGTGAAAAAGCCGCCAACTAAAGAACTATATGTGCGTCCGCGAGTGTATTCAATGCTTGGAGAAGATGCAGCTGAATGAGCAGGAACTTTCAGTAAGCTTGTGTTATTAGCTTTTGTTATGTTCGGTTTGAATTTGTCTCATTGGATTTGCGGATAGTAGGGAAATTGTGAGGATGAAATTTCTTTAAGGGGGAGTGATTGTAACGACCCAAAAAGGGCCTAGTCGAAATTCGCATGCTAAGTCAGAAAATTAAGGGTATTTCAGTAATTTGTGCATGAGGAAATTTGGATAATAAGGACTTAATTGCAAAAAATTAATTAAAAAGGTTAAGAGAAGCAATTATCTAGTGTGTGTGTGCTGTTTGGTAATAAGGATGTAAAGCAATTAATTAGAGATTATCTTGCGTGTGAGTGTATGGTGCCATGGATCATGAAAGTCAAAATGGATTCTTTGGTCCAATAGGAGTTTTCCAAGTGGAATAATTGGTGAGAGCATTTATTATGAAGTGAGTGAAGGAGAGAGGGAACGAGGATAAAGTAGATTTGGAGCTTCTTGTTCACGTTTCCCTCTTCTTCTCCTTCTTCATCTTCCTTTCTTTCTTGCCCTCTCTTGCTTTGCCCTACCGTGAATCTTCAAGTTAGAGTGGGTTATTCTGAGTTTTTGGAATAGGGTTTGAAGAGGTAAGTGCTTTGGTCTGATTTGGTCCTTTCTTCATCTTCTTTTTCTTTGTTTTCTGGTTTGGAAGGGTTATTGTTAGGTTTGATTTAGTATTGATTTGGCTGGGTTTTTGTGCAAGAAACGAAGGAGAGAAGGAAGAACAAGGGAAAAGAAAAAGTGGGATTTCTGAAGGAGTTGGATTGAAGCTTCTTTGTCAGGTTTGGGAGCTATATTTGGATGTGTTTTATTTGGAAATTGATTGCCCTGTTCTCTTGGATTTTTTGTGAGTATGTGTTCATGCATGTATATGTTTGGGTAATGAAATTGGATTTGTATGTTAGTGCTTTGATGAGGATGAATTGCATGTTATGTTGAATTAAATGGGTATAGCTTTTGCATGTGTTTCTAGGTTTTGATTAGTTACTTTGAGCTTCAAGAGTTTAAGTGTATGATTTTTGTGTAAATTGTGTTATACATGATTATGGGCATGTTTTAGAAGTATTCCAGCGATGAGGTAAGTGTCTATGTTTGTCTGAGTGATTGGCTGTGTTGGGTTGTGTTTTGAATGCTTTGGAACAGGGAACTGGGAAATACGACTTTGTCACGATTGCGACGCTTTCTCAAGCGTGATAAAGACGCTTGTTTCTAGCTTCTCACGGCCTGCTCGGGTGAAATCTTGACGACTCGCAAAAAATCTTCACGAGTCGTGACGATTACCCGATCGGATTTGAGCTGATCGGCAAGCGATTCTTCACAACACGTGAAGCATCTTCACGAGTCGTTAAGAATAGCTCGGGTTCTTCATGACACATGAAGCATCTTCACGAGTCATGAAGAATAATGACTGCTCGGTTTTGCCCGCTCGGCGTAGTGAACAGCTTGGCGATTGGTCTTGTGAGCGAGTCGTGCATCTTGGGCATGACTCGTGCACAAGCTTTGAGGCCAGCACGAGTCGTGCACAGCAGCACAACTCGTGCCAGCCCAAACTCCGCTGTCATGAGTCATACATCACGACACGAGTCGCGATAGCCCCTGCATTTTGCCTTCGCACTGCGGCTACTATCGCGAGCGCGACACAAGTCGCGATCGCGATAGTGTGCCTCCTTCTCCTGCCTGGTCTATTCTGCTTTGCCTGAATTACTTTTTTTCTCACTTTCCGTGGCTTTTTCACACTATGTAAGTTATATTTTGTATTTTTATACAACTATATTGATGTTTTTGAATTGTGCCAATAATTAATGACATGCCTGTGGTGGACTTTGGCTTTTGACATTGTCTAGTGATAAATGTTTAGAGTGAGTGTTTTAAGCCTGAAGTGTCAAAGTTGTGGATAGATAAGTATGCTTATAAAGGGATAGTGAGTGCAACTTCAAGTGTTGGCCCCACTATGGGTCTAGCAATTTCGGTTGACCTCCATTATGGTCTTAGTGTAAATGTTTTTAGACTCCGGTCTCCCTTGCTACCTTCGGGTATAAATGTTTTGAGGCTTCGGTCTCCCTTGTATTGTTCCCGTATCCACCACCGGTGAAATTTAGGCTATGGTTTATTGTGTTTGGCATTTTGTTTTGTGAAGTGTTATAATCATTGAGTGATTCCAGTATTGCATTTGCTCTATGCTTGCTATTTTAGGTTCTGCTTTCCTTTAGCGATTATAACTTATATATCTCTGTTTCCTCTACTTAGTGAATTTAGTGTGATGTTTAATTACATGTATAATTGTATGATATTATTGTATAGTGTTCTGTTATCTTTGTTCCTCCCCACTAAGTGTAATCGCTTAGCACGGGCTCTTTTCCCGTGTAGGTGGCAGGTTTTGGTTCCGCTCGAGTCGCGCATCTGCAGGGTCGGCCACTAGGAGTAGAGTCTTGTTTACTTTTTACTCCTCCTATATTCTTTTTGTATATGTATTCTTTTGATTAGTGGCATATGTAATTTTTGTTAAGGATCCTTATGTAATTTTGAATGATGTATTTGATACATTTTATATATTTTAATTTAATGTTAAGATTATGAGTTTTATCATTGTTAATGTACACTTTCGCTGAGATGTATGCATGTTTCTGAGTGAGTGTCGGGTAGCGCTCTGGTGTCCTTCCAACGAGGCATCGAGTGTGTTATAGATAGGCATGCCTATAGGGTTTTGTTGCTGCAGCCTATGTGGTTTTTGGATCATGATCAGATCCCTATGCGTTTTGTACTCTGATCAAGTCCCTATGCATTTTGATTCCTTTGAATCCCTATGTGTTTGGTTCTTGCTTAAGATCCCTATGCGTTTTTCAAAAGAAAAGGAAAATATTTATTTTTGTACTTACGGGTGCCTGTGTTCACCCGTTTATCTACTACATTGAATATGCGGGCATAATTATGTGTGTGAAAGCTCTTTTAAGCATTGAAATGTGATATGATATTGATATGTGATGAATGGGGAAGTGTAAAGGTATGGAAAAGATGGACTTCTAGATCTTTTAAATCAAAAGTTATGCGAAGTAGTGTTAATTTATGATGTGTATATGATGTAATATAGTAAGGTAAACCGATAAGGAAATGGCGTTGAGTATTTATTTCGGAAAAAGTGAATTGATAATACATGTAAAGTTATGTATACTTGGATGACTATTGTTAATGATCACTTATAAGGAAACTTGTAGTATATTACACATTTGCTACGTTAAGATTGAGTATGAATAGAACCATGAATTTTAATAGTATAACATGATAAGTATTGTATATCGACACTAATGTGCGTGCTGATGAAATGACAACTCTGAAACACTGAAAGTACCCATGTGCTCAACTCTGGGTATAAGTGTAAAATTATTTGTATGAGATTCTATTAAACTAAAATGTATCTTTTGAAATGTTTATATGTGGTAAATTGTTAATGATGTTCTCCTGTGGATAAATGTATATGTTAATTAAACAAGTGGATATGTGAGGTATGGGTACATGATGTTGTGAATTCCTTTAGTTTACTTGATCAATTATAAATATTTTTTTGGGTGAATGTAGTCAAGCGTGAGCTTGACTGACATTCATTAATAGTGCTTGTCTATATTTTTTATGTTTCCCACTAAACCTTAGGCTTAGCATGGATTTCCCTTTAAATATGTGTAAGTTTAAGTGTTCGTGTTGTTTCGAAGGTCATCCGCAGCAGTGTGAGCCAATGCAAGTATATGAAAAGGTTTTCAATATCTATCACTATGGAATCTATTAGCGATGTATATGATTCTGTAATTTGTAATCTCAGTTCTATTATTGTAATATCGTTTAAGAGATTAAATGATCTGTAATAAGTTCTGAAAACATTTTTTTTAGATTATCAAAAACAAAATTTTAATTATAACATGTATTATTTATAGATATACAACTTTAGGTTTAAGAATTTAATGTTTGTTCTAAGGTTAAGCGTAGTCTGTTTCGGTAATGCCCTTGGCCGTCGTTGTGAACCCACCAGATCACGGTACGGTTTACTACGTACGGGTAAGGGGAGTTACAATCTATATGCCAAGGACTCTAAATGTGCATTTGGGCAGCAGGAAATTTCCTACTTGGGTGATCCGATTTCAATTAATGGGGGTGTCCACAGGACCCAGCAAAATAGAAGCTATGACTTATTGGCCTAATCCTAAAAACCTAAAATGACAAAAAGGAGGTTAATAGGATACTATAGGAAGTTCGTTTCTGGCTATGGAATAATTAGTAAGCTACTTACAAACCTCCTCAAAAAGACTAGTTCAAGTGCAATCTAGATGCATAGGAAGCCTTTGAGAAACTCAAAGACCTGATGACTAAGGCCCTAATCCTAGCCCTGCTCAATTTCACTCAGCCTTTTAATCTAGAATGTGATGATAGCAACACTGGTATAGGGGCTATGTAACGGCCTAATATTGTAATTTTTATGAATAGTGATTTTTGGGCTATAAATAGTGACACCGAGGTGAATAGTACTTCTCGGGGTCGAAAAATATTTTATTTGATCATTAGAAAGAGGAGGTCAACAGGAGTTCGAATATGAAACTTGGGGTCAAACGGATATCAAATAGGCCTTAAAAAGGCACAAATAAGTTAAAAATTCGATTTTTGGTAAAATTGGTGAGGGGCGGGCATCCCTGGTGAGGGACGGCCATCCATGGTGAGTCTAATGGGCAAAAATCAACCCAATTTGACCAAACTTGACCGGACCATAACTTGAGGTACAAACCTCAAAAAAATAATCTAAAAATACGAGCGTGCTCATATGAATGAGTAGAATCTAATGGTGTTCAAAAATTAATTTTATAGTGACACTAGAAATTCAATTATCAAACAGGTAAATAATTATCGGACTAAGAAATGGTGTCCGATTGACCCGAAAATATTCATAGAACCTAATGAATATGTTTTGAGAATTATGGAATTGATTTTGAAAGAAATTGAGCTTGAAAAGTGGGAAAAATAAATTAGAGTGAGAAAATGGGTGAATTATTGCAATTGGGCTTGGTTTTAGGTTGGCCTATTTGGAACACACTAGAAGGGCCCATTAGGAGGACCTATATAAGGCAGAAAAATCTGCTCTTTCTTCTGAATTTTCTTTCTTCTTCTCCCACTCTCTTTTGGCCTAAAGTTTCTTTCCCATTTTCTCTCCAAAATTTTGTTCTCCACCTCCATTAATTCTTCCAAATCAAACCTTTTTAAGCTAAATTCAGCCTTTCATTGCATGGGTGATCATCTCTAGAGCTTGATTTAATTGGTGAAAGAGGAAGAAATCAAGAAGGGAAGATTATTGGTCAAAAATTAAGGATATAAGAGGAAAATGATGTTTCTAGGATGAAAGGCTAAGGAACTGAAGAGAAAAGTGTGGAAATCAAGACATTGAGGTATGTGGATACAATATCCCTTAATTTCTATGAAATTGTTATGTATGTTTAATTATGTAGGTTATGTATATGTGTGTATGATGCATGTTTAATTGAAATTAAAGTTATAAGCATGTGATTGGAGGTTAAAAATGATGAATTGAGTGGTTAAAATTAAATCAGCCAAATTGGAATGTAAGACTTTAGTTTGGCCGAATAGGGACTTATGGTTTAATGGTATATACTTTGGTGTCTTATGACATATAAATGCGTATTTATGTTAATTAGTATGTAATTTAATGGAATTAATGATAATTAATGAAAGAATAAAATTAAAGATGGAATTGTCACCTTGGCCGAATGTTTAACCATAGAATATTATTGAGTATTTTGTTAATCTAGTAAAAGTAATGATAAAAAATAAGCATGGAATTAAATTTGGGTGTATTCTAATTATTTGAGAATTGAAGAGCTTAATTGGATATGAAAGAGGTTAATATTGTATTGTGTTCTTAATGAAATTAATGGAACAATGATGTTTAGAATGAAGTAATAGTATAAGTAGAGATAAACCTAAATAATAATTAGAACTAAAGTGAATTGGAGGGAAAAGAATACAAAGGAAAGATAGAGTATGTTAGCCTAATGGAATAATTAGACAATTAATGGATTAATTTAATAGTTTAATGATTGTAATATTTTTAAAATGAATACTGAAGTTAAAAATTGATTAGATAGCAATTCAACGAAAAACTTTAGAATTAAATTGGATATATTTTAATGTAGACATATGTTATGTCCAAAGCCTATAGTATTGAATATGTGTATTTAAGACAAAATGATAGCGTAAATAAGTAAAAAACTAAATAATTGATAACATGAAAATTGAAATGAATAAGAAATAAATAAATAATGTATATAAAAATAAACAAGTTAGCCAAATGATATACAAATAAAGTATAGAGAATCTTTATGTAAATTATTGATTTAATTGCGAATAGAAATAAGTAGAATGGAAATGAAATATTGTATTTTTGTTAGTATTTAATAATGAAGAATTTCAAATTGAATTAATGGAAATGGAAGTGAAAGTGTTCTATTGGTTAAATGATATTCTAATGAATTAATGATATGAATGGAATGTAAGTTAAGTATTTTCCTGCTGAATTACTGAATAAATACTGAATGAAAAAGTATGTTTTGCTCTTAGTAGTGGTCTGGTGGTCAAATCTAACTCAGGATATAGTTGGCTAGCCATAGGAACACCTATAACGCAGTAGCGAGTCATGACAACTCGTATTAGTAGGCCAATAACAGTCTACTCAAGTGTAAAAGTGAATTGCAGTGAAAGTGTTTAAGTGGTCATTTGGAGTCACTTTATAGTGTATTGGACCTGTGGGGTCCACTTCTATGTATCCAGTTCGGAGATTTCTACCGGATTGATATTGGGTGCAAAATTAATGAAATGAAATAAAATGAGTAAATGTGTTTTAATAAGAGAAATGGAATGGAAATGGATTAATTGAAAAAATGGATTAAAGTGTAATTGGACATAAGAATGATATTGTAAGAATTAAATGAAAATTTGCATGGTAAAAATGTTAATTTTAATAGTTAATAAGGCTATATAAGAGAAAACATAAAATAAATTGTTAAAAGAATTAATTTGATTATTGTACAAGAATTGAAATAAAATTTGGTATGAAAATGATACATTAAGAACTAAATGGTAATTGGTAAGTTAAATAATGAATTAACTACGAAGCTAAAGTTAATTGGTAGCATTATTGTAAATAAGAGTTTTAAAGGACGATATTGTAATTATAATAACAAGATCAAAAGTATAATTTAATAGGAATTTAAATTAACAAGTGTAATTTTCAATGAAGAATGAAAATTATATAGTAATGTATGCCAGTGAAGGGTTCAAAAAGGAAATTAAGCATGAAAGAAAAATGTAAGTATTAAATGGAAATTATTCATATTAAAAAAATGAACTAAATGAGATGAAAAATAGTTTAGTAATCATGGCAATTAGTGGACGAGTTAATGTGTAGAGATAAGTTAAAGGAATAAATTGAAGTTAATAAATCAGTAAAAATGATTAAAATGATATAATTCGTATAACTATGTAAATAAGGATTTAACTACATAAAAGTAAAATATAGGATTTTAATACTTTTAAAGTATGATATAAATAAGTACATTAGAATAATATTAAATAATAAAATGAATAGTGATAAAACATAAATGTTAGGACATGGTGATAATACAACAAAGTTCTTAGAGACAAGAGTATAAGTGACAATTATATAATTTTAGATATAGAAAATGATAATGTTAATGATAAGTAAATGAAAGTGTTATGAAAAGTTAATAATAGAAAATTGTTAACTATTAAGATTGTAATGTTAATAATGAAAAGAAGTGTAGAAAATGTTATTATGGAAAAATAAAGATAATTCTGAAACAGGAATAAATGATTAACTTAATAGTAACTTATATGTAAGGTTTGAATGAAAGTTATTATGTGATAATAGATCAATAATTGATTAAGTTTGGATTATTGGAATGTTGCGCCCATGATGAGCTATGTTATTGTCTGAATGCAAGAGGATAGGCAAAGTATATAGCCGTTATACTATTCGGATTTAATTAAGTGAATAGTAACTTAGACTATTATAGGTCATTTAGCAAATGTAGTAAATGGGATAGTAAAGAATTGAAGTGAAATGAACTTGAAGGATTAGAAATTAAAGGTTATAGACATTGGCATAAGTAATTGGTAAGAAAAGATTAGTAATGATTAAGAAACTTAAATAAAGGTATGAGTGGCAATAAAGGAATAGGAGAGTTAAAGCTACAATCTATCATTCGTAAGAATACAAATGAACATGTTAAGGTTTTAGTGTATATAGTAATAGTTGGACAACTGGAATCAACAATTTAGAATAACGATAGAAATAGTGATAATTGAGTTAAGTTAAAGATTTAGTAACTAATGAATTAAATTATACGGTAAGTAGAAGCTTGGTAGAAGAAATGTATAGGAAATGTATAGATAAAAACATACTTGTATCTATGTATGCTTATAATTATGGGTTAGAAAGTTTGGGATATGTATCATCCACTAGACATTTTAATGCTTAGCGCGTAAATTGTTTATGCGCACTGGTTTGGAAGATAGAAGTTTAGAAGTGGCCGGGACTTCAGTATCATTCAAGGATAGTCATAGATGGTAAGAATGGATTCGTAGGCATGGCATGTATGTGACAATTGTATATGAAGTCGAGATTGTATAAGGTCAAGATTATTGTGAGTATGAATGTTTACGTAAAGAGTTTTATTGGATCTATTTGAGATGTTATATTGTTATTGTTACTGATAGATAATTATTATAGTTAAAAAATAAAACTATCCTCTGGAGTATCAAGTTTCACTTTAGCATTTATCAATGTACAGTTTGAGACATCCGATGTCTGTACCATTTACGGACGTAGGGTGTTATAGGCTACACTCATGCAAGGTGGCAGACCACTTTCATATATCTCTAGCCCACTAAGTCTAAGAAACCAATAGCTTTTAGCCCATGAGAGGGAGCTGCTTGCCATACTATTTGCTATTACCAAATGGAGACACTACCTAGAACAAGGCCACTTCATTATAAAGACTGACCATGAGAGTATCAAGCACTTGCTAGAGCAGAGGTTACACAACTATATCCAAATGAGGGGCATTAACAAACTGTTGGGACTAAAGTACAGAATTTAGTACAAGAAAGGGGCTGACAATAAGGTGGCAGATGCTCTGTCCAAGAAATTTGAATGGAATTCTTCAACCAATAGCCACTTATTGACCTCCACCACCTCCATTCTCACTCCCCAATGGATCCAAGAAGTGCTCAATTCCTATCAAGGGTACTCTAAGGTCTAGAACCTCATTATTTCCCTTTCTATATTCCCAGGCTCACTCCCTGACCATTCACTTACCAAGGGCATCCTCAATTACAAAGATAGGCTATACATAGGGGCTACTACTTCCCTAAAATAATAACTAATTGCCTTATGCCATGACTCAGCAATTGGGGGTGGAGGGGAGGGGGGGTATTTAGGGATTATAGGAACTCTTAACAAACTGCGGCAGGCTTTTTACTGGCCTAGGATGCAGAAGCAAGTGATCAATTAAGTCACTAGTTGTGACACTTGTTAGAGGTGCAAACCAACCTTAGACTTCTCTAACCTCTACCCACTCCTTCCCAAATCTGGACTGACCTAAGCATGGATTTCATTAAAAAGCTCCCTAAGTCTGATGGTTATGGTACAATTTTGGTGGTGATCGATAGGTTTTCAAAAAAGGCCTATTTCATTCCCCTCTCTCACCCTTTTGCAGCAGCAACAGTTGCCCAAGCTTTTTTGGATCAAAATTTTAAACTCCATGGGATGCCTCAATCTATAGTTTCTAATAGGGACAAAATCTTCACTGGGAATTTTTAGCAGGAGCTCTTTAAGCTGTTGGGCACTTAGCTCAAATTCAGTACAACATGTAACCCTTAAAGCAATGGCCAAAAAGAGAGACTCAATAGATGCCTCGAGACCTACCTTAGATTTATGACATTCCACAAACCAAAGCACTGGTTTATGTGGCTTAGCCTAGCAGAATATTGGTACAATATAAACCACCATTTCACCATTAATCTCAAACCATTTCAGGCTATTTCTGGCTTCCTCCCTCCTCTGCCAGTCCTTCCCCAACTACCTTCTTCAGTTGTTGCAGGGAAAACTTTCTCCAATTAAGGGAAGCCATGAATGCTTACCTTAAGGAGAAAATCGGCAGACGCTCAAAACATAATGAAACAATCTGTAGATAAACATCGATCTCCTAAGGAGTTTTTAGTTCAGGATAAGGTTTACCTCAAGCAACAGCCCTATAGATAACTCTCTTTGGCTGTCAAAAAATCCTTGGAGCTATCCCCAAGCTACTATGGTCCTTATCTATCATTACAAAGGTTTGAAAGGTAGCCTACCGCCTCCAACTCCCCCTTGAATGTACAATCCACCCTATTTTTCATGTTTCCCTACTGAAGAAATAGGTTGGAGCCCAAATACTCATCTCTCCTAAGCTCTTTTACTTAATAGATGGTGAGTTTCTCATCCAGCAAGAGAAGATTCTTAATACTAGGACTATTGCTGTTCTGTTGTGACGCGCACTGAACCCCAAAAACCTGCTTTTAAGGTATTCGAGAGAGGTTCATAAGACTTGTAAGGATTACAGGGGCGTCTATTTTTGGCAACAAGAGGTGTTTTGCAGTCGCTACCTAATAAAACATTGGAAAAGTTCATCTAGCCTCACTGAGCCTAAGATAATGCGTGTATGTCTATTTTTGGCAACGAGAGATATTTTGGAATTCCCCATTCCAATAGAACATTGGAAGGGTTCATCTAATCTCGTGAAGCCTAAGACAATACGTCTTGGGTATATTTTGGGTAGCAGGAGATATTTTGGAATCCCTTTTCCAATATAACATCGGAAGGGTTCATCTAATCTCGTGAAGCCTAAGACTAGAGAGAGTTCGGGACTCCATTCTTATTCATACCTTGCACTACAAGAAAATTAACTTTTAACAACCAAAATTTAATGAAGGGATAAAAATTCGGTAGTTAAAATATACAAATAACGAAGGGAAATTAATCCAGTCGTTAGTTCTTAAATTTTATTATTATATGACGAGGGGATGAAATCCGGTCATTAAAGCAATAAAAATCCGGTCGTTAAAATATACAAATAACGAAGGGAAATTAATCCGGACGTTAGTTCTTAAATTTTATTATTATATAGCAAAGGGATTAAATTTGGTCGTTAAAACAACAAAAATTCGGTGGTTAATTATGTGAATTAGTGGGAATTATGAGAAGTAGAAAAAGAAAAGAGAGGGAAAGTCACGAAAGGGAGGCAGAATGGGAAAGAGACCGAGGAAGAGAAAGAGAGAGAGATGGCGGAGCACGACGGAAGGGGCGAGGAGGCTGGCGACGGTCGATGGCGAGCAATCGGCTCCTCACAACGCCGATCTCGGCGTCTTATTCCACGTCACGACATCGCGGTTCCAGGAGAGCGGGAGGAAAACGGCGAGCTTCTTCTGCGTTTTTCGGCCAGCTCCGGCGGCGAATGACGACACAAATTGAACGATAGGACTCCTGGAGGGTAGGCGAATCTTCCGATACTCATGGGTGGTCCTCAATCGCCGGTCTTAAGAACTTGGATGTTCTTGCTGTGTCAGTTTCTCTTCTTCTCTTCTTCTTCTTCTTCTTCTTCTTCTCTTAATTGTACTTATCCTCCGCAATTCGATTACTTACCAGCAAGCAAACTCTTGATTTTCACTAAAGGTATGATCTTTTTGTTTCTCTAATTCTTATATATTATTTGTTTCTTTTCTGAAAAAGAAGGTGCTAAAGGGAGTAAAAATAATTAGTTGTTAAGATCAGTCTAACCCTGAATTCTTTTTCAAAAATGTTCCTTTTATTTTTTCCCATTTGTTGTTAAAAATAATCTGGACATTATGGTGCTTTCTTTATCAATTTCTTATTTGATTATTTATTGAATTTTCAGGCTTGTTGTTAGTCTAGTTTATCCTCTGTAAGTGGTCTCTAATCCTCTTTTTGCGTCTATTTTGGGTAGTTTGTTTTTGGCGTAAGCTTAGATTAAAATTTTAACTTTACTTTTTGGTCTATATATGTCCATTTTGTTTTCACAGATATGCCTCGATTAGAGCAATTGAGACCAAGTCTCCCATTGACAATCAGCAATGGCTGACTTATTGGGTTCTCTATTCTATGATGACACTCTTTGAGCTTACCTTTGCCAAACTAATTAAATGGTAAGATTTTTGTTACAGTCTTACTCTTGGCCATATGACCTACTCAATTCATGTTTCCTTTTATTTTATTTTTTATTTTTTTCTGTATTAGTTTCTAGTTTTGAAGGTATAAGTTGCATTTTGTGTTTTATGGACATTATTTGCAATCTATGGTGAATTTTGAACAACATGGAAATTGAATTTCTTTGTTTCCTTCACCAACTTGGGCTAACTTAAAAAGTTTCATACTTAATTTATTGTTTCGTCATTGGTATTTAGCTCTCAATGCCTAGTGTACACAAAATCAGGAGACTTTTTATTCTTTTAAGCAAATAGAAGGGAATATAAGAGCACTGTCTTAAAACTTATAGGTGGTGGGAGTGTATTGCATTGCCAGATGATGTTGATTGTTCCAATGAAACTGCATTTAGAATGGAAGTAAGAGATCTTGCATTTGAGGTAAGAGTTCTTTTATTGAGTAAGCCAAAGCCATATTCCATAGTCTGAGCCACTCATTTTGTGTATGCATGTTATTATCTGGTCCAACAACAACCATTCATTCTCAATTTGTATATCTGTGAATTGTTATGCAGAACAAATGGTTAATCCAATGATTTAACGTTATATAATATATGTTATCTCGATTACTGATATGTACTTGTAACGGTTAAGATTGAGTTGCGCAAGATATATATTTATCTCAATTAGTTAGTCATTGGAGTTGTGCTGGTTAGATGGAATCCATAATTAAAGGAATTCAAAATACAGAAAAAAAAAATCTTTTGTGGAATTTAATATCATCTATTGATAGCTTAAATTTAGCTTTACTTTCATTCTCGAGTATCTCTTTTGTTCCCTATAACTTTGGGTAGTACGCATTATTGGTTTTCTTTAATTGCTACATATCAGAGAGAGGGAGAATATAGGAGGAGATGCTTTTTCATTTTGCAATTAGTTCAGTGATCCCCTGACAACTTTTATTTTCACGTCTGGGCACAAAAATTATTTTTGTATTTGGAGCGCAACAACTTGACTTTGTACGGTCAATAGGACAGAATTATTAAGTCTTTTGATTCTTTTTTATTTCTTTTTTCTAAAGGGGTAGGAAAGGAGCAGCAGGGCTCAGGGAAATTTAAACAAAAAAGGAAGTAGGTGAGAGTGCAAACAGTATATTCTTTTCTAATGGCAATGTCATTATCGTGACTTCTTTCTATTTGTTTCCCTTGTGCCCTATATTCTTTGATTTTTTTTTCACATCTAGAAAATTATTTTTCCTTAACTGTCCACGATGAAATTCATGTCAAATGATGAGTTTGTGTGCTGGCTTGCTAGAATAATAGTAGTCTTGGTTGACTTCTGTAAAAAAAAATTATGATATTGTCAACCAATGTACATAGTTTTGGTACTAGTTTTGTGGTGAAGATATGATATGCTGCAGCACTTTGTGAATCTGCATCTATAGTTCATTATCAGTGGCAAATCCGTGGAACTTGATAGGTAAATTTTATGAAGTCTCTTAGTGATGGGTGATTGACGCTTTTCACTTTAAACTTAGTAGTTAAAATTAGTATTCAGTATTCAATACCTCCAGCCTTCTAAATGGTAATGGTTTAATTTAACATTAAAAGTGGACGCCGTTGTAAATAATGATGTTGAATGTGGAATTTGGCTAGAGATCTGCTTCTAAGAAGAGCTTGATTGCAATCTACAAGTCTCCATCTCAGAAAGAAGGTAGTATTGGAAAGTTCTGTTGCAATTTTATCTTCAATGGAAAATTTGGATCCAACTCCTGGTAACCTGACCTGCTACATTACCTGAAAGTTGGATATCTAGAAGGTTTATATGAAAAATGATTTTTGGAAGATTGGTAGGTTCTTTGTGAAATCTCTACCGAAAGAAGCTCAAAACCTTGAGGTCCTCAGTCTCAGAGAAAGGGTATTAGTGAAATGAAAAGGCTGTTAAGCTACCTCTGTTTTCATTTGAGCCTTTTCCATATAAAAGACTCTAGGTTCCTGTATTTCTGCTAATTTTTAGTGGAAATATTTTATTCTTAGATGGTTCTGAAGTTATAAGGGCCATATCATATTGACACATTTATATTTTTCCTGAAATAACTGCGTGTAATTTTTCCTGAAACATAAGCTTTGATTGCTGATGAATTGTTGTTTCCTGATGAATTGCCGTTGTTGTGGAAGGACGCAATGCTAAAAATGCTAGTCCCTTGTTCTTTCTTCCACCCTGTGTGTGTGTGTGTGTGTGTGTGTGTGTGTGTGTATGTATGTATGTATGTATATATATATATATATATAATTTAGTGATTTTGGTAATTAAAAAAATGATAGAATCATGAAGTGGATGATTGCAGGTAATGTGTTTATACATAACAGGACATCTGAACACGGTGTTCCCCTCTGAGCATAAGAAGGAAATACTTCGGTACATCTACTATCATCAGGTGAGTAGGTAGCAGCATGCATGAGCTTTGTTTATTACTATTATTATTATAAAATTAGATGAAGAGAGATACAAATAAAAGGAAAATGGCAGAATGGAGATGGAGGATGGGGGCTGCACATAGAGGGACATAGGGGAAGGAGCTGATGGGGGTTTAGACAGTGCTTGTGGTAGAGCACGTGCTTGGATCCATGATCATGGTGGTGCTACTTATATCCCTTCTTGGGGAAAGACTTGGCTTTCGGTATATATATTCCTTTTTTTTTCTTTTCTTTTCTGGAAAGTATAATTAGTTTGCTCCTACCTGTAACACCTCTTTTTCTTTGGTATCACACCCGGCACAGTGCACATGCATATGGTATTAGCCACAGCTCTTTTTATTATTATTATTATTATTATTATTATTATTATTATTATTATTATTGCATCTTTTTAACATACATATTATCACTTGTCAACTTTATGGTCACTATGACACCTAGAAGGTCATTATTTGCCCATACTTTTTATTATTTATATTTTTATTTGATATTTTTGTTTGTGCTTGTGAATATTAATTTTAGCTTTTGTTATACATTTTGCATGTAACACCCCCTTCCCATACGTAGGCGATCCCATCCGAGAAGGAGTGAGATGCCGTATGAGTAAAGGTGCCACCAAGCAAGTACAAAGTAAAACATACATTCATTCAAACATACATTCAGAAAATACAGAATAATTAAAAACTTAACATGGAGAAAGCAAAAGCTGATCATGCATTACTATAATAAACTATTACAATAATGATCTGATCAACTAGCTGAAACAAAATAATATTACATATACAAAATATAGATACAAAAGCGGAAGCTGATACAGAGAGTTCTATACAAAAAGAATCAATAACTGATACAAAACTGAGCCCTACACTAATCCCTTCTGTGTTGGCTTGATGACGGCGACTCTCCCAAAGCAAAATGCCTTCCGCACCTGCACGAGTAAAAACACCGTGCTAAGGGATAAACGCTTAGTGGGGAAACACACATAGATTAATGGACGGCCATTCACAATGGTCGTCAAGGCATAACACATTCACAATGGCAGAATGCAAAGGTTATAACATAATCCATATAAACATGCTCGTATTTAAAAACCATACATTAAGTATCTCATAATCATATCCATTACAGAATAATCCATAATACAATACATTGATATACTCATTCAGATAATCCTTTAATAGCCAAATCAGATCAAGCAGATCAAATAAACATCTAAAGAACACCTGCTGACTCTAGATAGCGGATAACGAGTGTACAGACAGTACTTTTCGGGTACGAGCCGATTATAGACAGTACATTACGGGTACGAACCGATTAAACCATTTTACTTTAACTTTCACAGATATTTTCAAAAGGGACCTTAAACAAGATCCACTACAGAAAAGGGTTCGCGAGGAACCATACGGGGACCTGATCGGGGTCCAAACAGAACTATGGGCTGCAGCTAACAGACTCTATTAGGCATGCCTAACTATCCACTTACTTGACTCAAGCAGGTTATGCGTCAAACAGATCACATTTCAGAGTACAGAATAGTATTCATCAGAAATTCATGGTATCACGCATATCAAAGCATCAAACAGTAAGACATGCATCATACAACAGTAAAGTCCATTCAGAAGAAAATACCAGATTCATTTCTGAGTTAAAAACTAGGAAATTTCGGAGAAACGAGCTGAACGGAGGAACGGGCGAGATTGGCTAGTCAAGAGGCGTGACTGGCCTTCCCAACAGGCAGGTCACGCGACGTGACTTGCTTGTTCCTCGCCGGTCACGTTGCGTGATCTTCGCAAATCACGCAACGCCCTCGCAGGTCACGGCGTGACTGGACGTCACGTCTCGTGACGTGCTACTCACATTGCGGATCACGTTGCGGGATCTTCGCAAATCACACTTCACCTTCGCAGGTCGCATGACGTGACCGAAGATCACGTCCCGTGACTTACTTGTTCTTCAGCTGGTGACACGACTGGCTTCTCAGCAGGCAGGTCACGACGTGACCGAGGGTCACGACTCGTGACTTGCCTTCTTTCGTAGCGAGTCACGCGACAGAGAGAACTTCTACAGTATTTTGATTTTTCCCAAAATTTCCAGAATTCAATCCCAATTTGATTTAAAACCATACAAACCTGTTTTTACCTTCCAGAAATCATCTCAAACAACATAGGCAACAATTATACAACTCAATTCATCAAATACTTAACCAAATCAAACCAAGAACATATGCATTCAAACTTACAGGAACATAAACCCTAGAAATTTTACAGTAAATTCAAACTCACACAATTGCACAAATAAACATTCCCAAACCTGGATTCTAAGCTTCTAACACTTAGTCCCACTGCTCCCAGCAACCTCTTTGCCTTTGGGATCGCGTGGAGCCTCAGCTAGAACACAAACACAGTAATGAACATTAACATGCAACCCTAATTTAAAACTCAACCTAATGAAGAAGATGAAGATGTAAAGTTACAGCAAAACAAAGACAAGATATGCACTTACCAAGCTAGGAGTAAGAGTGACCAATTTCCACAACCACACTTATTTAACAGATAGCAAGTAGTAATTAGGAGAGGAAAAAGGAAGAAGAAGATGAAGGTTGAAGGGAAAAACGTGAATCTGATTTCCTTTCCCTCTTCCTTCATTTCTTTCCTTATTTTCCTTAACCTAATACACATGTCATTTTCCTTGGTGGTGGAACTTACTCACTCACACCCTAATTCCACACACAACACTCACACCTAATGCATTCCTAACTAAAACACCCTACAATGGTATGCTCTGATGTACACAATTAATTCCTAACTAATTCACATACTAATGTCATGTAGGCACCCACATAATAATAAAACCCCAAAATCATATATTTTACTAAAATACCCTTATGAAATGCTGAACACATGCGAATGCTTACACATACAGACAGACAGACAGGCTCATTCTACTAGGGGGCAAATGGGGTGTGACAACTCTCCCCTACTAATAAGAATTTCGTCCTCGAAATTCTCACCTGAACTGAATAACTGTGGATACTGAGCTCTCATCGACTCCTCTGGTTCCCAAGTCGCTTCCTCGACTCCATGATGGATCCACAACACTTTAACCAAAGGAATCTGCTTATTCCTTAACTGCCTCACCTCTCGGGCTAGAATAGCTCGCGGTTCCTCATCATAAGAGAAGTCTGGCAGAACCTGGATATCCTGAACTGACAGAACATGTGAAGGATCTGATCTGTACCGACGAAGCATCGAAACATGAAACACATCGTGCAACTTTGCTAACTCCATCGGTAACGCCAATCTATAGGCTACAGGTCCTACCTTAGCCAAAATCTCATATGGTCCAATGAAACGAGGACTAAGCTTACCCTTCTTTCCAAATCGAAGCACTCTCCTCCAAGGAGAAACTTTAAGGAAAACTTTGTCCCCGATCTCAAAATGCACGTCTTTCCTCTTTAAATTGGCGTAAGACTTCTGTCGATCCTTGGCTGCTTTCAAATTCCTCTGCACTACTCTGATTTTCTCTTCAGTATCTCTAACCAAGTCTGGTCCAATCATAGCTCTCTCGGATAGCTCAGTCCAACAAATCGGAGTCCTACACTGACGACCATACAAAGCCTTATATGGTGCCATACCGATACTCGACTGGAAACTGTTGTTGTAGGCAAACTCCATAAGTGACACATATCTGTCCCAGCTACCCGGAAAATCCAAAGCACAAGCTCTCATCATATCCTCTAGAATCTGAATAACTCGCTCTGACTGACCATCGGTCTGAGGATGAAACGCTGTACTGAAGTTCAACCTAGTGCCCAAAGCTCTCTGTAACTCCTTCCAAAACTTGGAAGTAAACCTCGGATCCCGATCTGAAACTATGGACAAAAGCACACCATGCAACTGAACTATCTCATCCACATAGACACTGGCCAATCTGTCCATGGAGTAGTCCACTCTAACCGGCAGAAAGTGAGCTGATTTCGTAAGCCGATCCACAATAACCCAAACCGAATCATGCTTCCTCTGAGTCAAAGGCAAACCAGAAACAAAGTCCATGGCGATATCATTCCATTTCCACTCAGGAATAGATAAAGGCATAAGCAAACCCGAAGGAACCTGATGCTCAGCCTTTACCTGCTGACAAGTCAAGCACTTGGAAACAAAATCCACTATATCACGCTTCATACCGGACAACCAATAGAATTGCTTCATGTCTCTATACATCTTCTCACTGCCCGGATGCATAGTAAAGACTGAACTATGCACCTCACTCATGAGCTGTCTCCTCAAATCCTCAGACTCTGGCACACACAAGCGATCTCTGAACATAAGTACCCCATCCTGAACTGAGAACTCTGACTGCTTGCCCGATCTAAACTCATGCATAATCCGCTGAAGCCTCTGATCATCTCTCTGTGCATCCACTATCCTCTGTCTCAAAGTAGGCTTCACACGCAACTGGGCAAGCAAAGCCCCATCAGAACCAAATCTCCATCTGAATTGCCTCAAGAACAAGGCTGAAACTGATTTCCGACTCAAAGCATCGGCGACTACATTAGCCTTACCAGGATGGTAATCCACAATGCAGTCGTAGTCCTTAAACAGCTCCAGCCATCGGCGCTGTCTCATGTTCAACTCTTTCTGTGAAAGGAAATACTTCAAGCTCTTGTGGTCCGAGAAGATCCTACACTTTTCCCCATACAAGTAATGACGCCAAATCTTCAAAGCAAATATCACAGCTGCCAACTCAAGATCATGCGTTGGATAGTTCTTCTCATGTGGCTTCAACTGACGAGAAGCATAAGCCACTACTTTTCCTTCCTGCATCAGCACACATCCAAGACCAACTCCAGAAGCATCACTGTAAATAACAAACTCCTTACCCGAGATGGGTTGAGTAAGGATAGGAGCCTCAACAAGCAACTGCTTTAACCGATCAAAACAAGACTGACACCTGTCTGACCACTCAAATCTGACTCCTTTCCTCAACAATCTAGTCATCTGAGCAGCAATCACAGAAAATCCCTTAACGAACCGATGGTAGTAACCTGCTAAACCGAGGAAACTCCTCACTTCCTGAACATTTCGAGGCGCTTTCCAATCAACTATCGCCTCAATCTTGGCTGGATCTACCTGAATACCTCTAGCTGAAACAATGTGACCCAAGAATGATACTTCTCGAAGCCAGAAGTCACACTTGCTAAGCTTAGCAAACAACTGATGCTCTCTCAACATCTGCAAAACCAATCTGAGATGCTCCTCATGCTCACTCTCATCCTTGGAATACACCAAGATGTCATCAATGAACACTACTACAAATCGATCTAAGTATGGCCTAAACACACGATTCATCAGATCCATAAAAGCCGTTGGAGCATTTGTTAAACCAAACGGCATCACAAGAAACTCATAGTGGCCATACCTAGTCCGAAATGCAGTCTTAACCACATCTGCATCCTGAACACGAAGCTGATAGTACCCTGATCGAAGATCTATCTTGGAAAAGACACCCGCACCTCGAAGCTGATCAAATAAATCTTCAATCCTAGGCAGTGGATACTTATTCTTCACTGTAACCTTATTAATCTGGCGGTAGTCAATACACATCCGCAGGGATCCATCTTTCTTTTTGACAAACAGAACTGGAGCTCCCCAAGGAGATATGCTCGGTCTAATAAACCCCTTATCCAATAACTCTTGTAGCTGAGATTTAAGTTCCCTCAACTCTACAGGAGCCATCCGATAAGGTGCTCTCGAAATAGGTGTAGTACCTGGCATGATCTCAATGGACAACTCAACCTCTCTCTCAAGAGGCAAACCAGGCAACTCGCTCGGGAACACATCACCAAACTCCCGCACTACAGGAATATCCTCAATCTGAACTTGATCTCTCTTGGAGTCTAACACAACTGCTAGAAAAGCCTCACAACCTTTCCTGATAAATCTCTTGGCTTGCATCGCAGAAATCACATTATTCACTGAACTAGCACCCAAACCTTTCAGAAACACAAGAGACTGACTTCTATCCCGAAGTACAACTGTCTTCCTATGGCAATCAACTACAGCCCGATACTTACCCAACCAGTCCATACCCAGAATCAGATCAAACTCTCTGAAGGGTAACTCAATCAGATCCGCTGGAAGCACAGCTCCCTCAATAATCAGAGGACAACTCCTAAAAACTCTACTCACACTGACACTATGCCCTAATGGACTGGTCACACAAATCTCATAATCTAACTGATCAACTGAATGCAATTTATCAACAATTCTATCTGTGCACAAATATGAGTGTGTGGAACCAGGATCAATTAGAGCATACAACTTAGTGTCATGGAGTAGGAACTTACCAGCAATAACATCAGACGCATCCTGCTCATCTCTGGCTCTCATAGCATAAGCTCTAATGGCAGCCTGAGGAGGACGCTCAACAGTCTCAGATGCAGCTCCATCTCTATGCCGACCACCTCGACCTCTACCTCGGCCTCTACCTCGAGTAGCCTGAGAAGCATTCGAACCAACCCTACTAGCTCCTCCCTGAGGTCCTGAATCCTCAATCGACTGGGGACAACTAGCCTCACGGTCCTCAGTGCTCCCACATCTAAAACATCCCCCAGTGAGCCACCTACACTCACCCCGGTGAGCCTTGCTGCAATTCTCACAAATAGGTATGGCATCAGATTTACCTCCCCTACCAGAACCTGACACAGCTGCAGAACCCTGACGTCTACCTCTAGAAGCCGGACCAGATGCTGACTCATCCTGTGGGTTCCTAGATCTCTTACCCGCTGAAGATCCTCCACGAGAAGAACTCCTCCTCTGAGCTCTCTCTCTCAACACAGTCTCTGATAACTCGGCTCTCACTGCAGCCTCCACTATCTGATAGTAGCTAACCCCAGGTATACACATCAAGGAAATCAAAGCAATCTTCAATGACTCATTTAACCCAGCCTCGAAATGCTTGCATCTAAAGTCATCAGTCATAACTCCTCGTGGGGCATAGCGAGATAACCTGTTGAACTCTTTCTCATACTCTGCTACTGACATGGCCCTCTGCTTCAAACTCAAAAACTGAGCCCATCTCGCATCTCGATAAGTCTGAGTAATGTACTTCTTTATGAACTCACCCTCAAAGAACTCCCAAGTAATCGGATCCGGTAGCTGAGGATGCCTGCAAACCAACTCCCACCACTCAAAAGCAGACCCCTGTAGAAGAGCTAATGCACACTCTGCCTGCTGGTCGGGAGGACACCGAATCTCTCTAAAGGCACGCTTCACTTTGTCTAACCATTTCTCTGCGATCTCAGACTCATTCAAACCCGTTCCATAGAAATCCTCAACTCCTGCCCTTCTCAAATTCTCCATAGGTGCTCTAGGAGCAGTCACTCTCTCCAAAACCCTAGCCATGTCCTGATGCAGTCTAAACATAGCCTCAAAGGGCATGGCTGCGGCCTCGGGCTGAACCCTAGCATGCTGAGCCGACACAGTAACAGAAACAGACTGATCTACAGCGGGAGGATTCACACTCTCAGCGGACTCCTCACGCGCACCATGGGCAGAATTAGAAGCCATCTAAACAAACAAGAAACAACCGTATCAGCCAACACAGATCTAGACACATACACATCTAAGAAATTCAGAACCATTACAACAACACCCAGAAACGCCTAAACCTATGCTCTGACACCACTAACTGTAACACCCCCTTCCCATACGTAGGCGATCCCATCCGAGAAGGAGTGAGATGCCGTATGAGTAAAGGTGCCACCAAGCAAGTACAAAGTAAAACATACATTCATTCAAACATACATTCAGAAAATACAGAATAATTAAAAACTTAACATGCAGAAAGCAAAAGCTGATCATGCATTACTATAATAAACTATTACAATAATGATCTTATCAACTAGCTGAAACAAATTAATATTACATATACAAAATATAGATACAAAAGCGGAAGCTGATACAGAGAGTTCTATACAAAAAGAATCAATAACTGATACAAAACTGAGCCCTACACTAATCCCTTCTGTGTTGGCTTGATGACGGCGACTCTCCCAAAGCAAAACGCCTTCCGCACCTGCACGGGTAAAAACACCATGCTAAGCGATAAACGCTTAGTGGGGAAACACACATAGATTAATGGACGGCCATTCACAATGGTTGTCAAGGCATAACACATTCACAATGGCAAAATGCAAAGGTTATAACATAATCCATATAAACATGCTCGTATTTAAAAACCATACATTCAGTATCTCATAATCATATCCATTACAGAATAATCCATAATACAATACATTGATATACTCATTCAGATAATCCTTTAATAGCCAAATCAGATCAATCAGATCAAATAAACATCTAAAGAACACCTGCTGACTCTAGATAGTGGATAACCAGTGTACAGACAGTACTTTCTGGGTACGAGCCGATTACAGACAGTACATTACGGGTACGAACCGATTAAACCATTTTACTTTAACTTTCACAGATATTTTCAAAAGGGACCTTAAACAAGATCCAATACAGAAAAGGGTTCGCGAGGAACCATACGGGGACCTGATCGGGGTCCAAACAGAACTATGGGCTGCAGCTAACAGACTCTATTAGGCATGCCTAACTATCCACTTACTTGACTCAAGCAGGTTATGCGTCAAACAGATCACATTTCAGAGTACAGAATAGTATTCATCAGAAATTCATGGTATCACGCATATCAAAGCATCAAACAGTAAGACATGCATCATACAACAGTAAAGTCCATTCAGAAGAAAATACCAGATTCATTTCTGAGTTAAAAACTAGGAAATTTCGGAGAAACGAGCTGAACGGAGGAACGGGCGAGATTGGCTAGTCAAGAGGCGTGACTGGCCTTCCCAACAGGCAGGTCACGCGACGTGACCGAGGGTCACGCGACGTGACTTGCTTGTTCCTCGCCGGTCACGTTGCGTGATCTTCGCAAATCACGCAACGCCCTCGCAGGTCACGGCGTGACTGGACGTCACGTCTCGTGACGTGCTACTCACATTGCGGATCACGTTGCGGGATCTTCGCAAATCACGCTTCACCTTCGCAGGTCGCACGACGTGACCGAAGATCACGTCCCGTGACTTGCTTGTTCTTCAGCTGGTCACGCGACTGGCTTCTCAGCAGGCAGGTCACGACGTGACCGAGGGTCACGACTCGTGACTTGCCTTCTTTCGTAGCGAGTCATGCGACAGAGAGAACTTCTACAGTATTTCGATTTTTCCCAGAATTTCCAGAATTCAATCCCAATTTGATTTAAAACCATACAAACCTGTTTTTACCTTCCAGAAATCATCTCAAACAACATAGGCAACAATTATACAACTCAATTCATCAAATACTTAACCAAATCAAACCAAGAACATATGCATTCAAACTTACAGGAACATAAACCCTAGAAATTTTACAGTAAATTCAAACTCACACAATTGCACAAATAAACATTCCCAAACCTGGATTCTAAGCTTCTAACACTTAGTCCCACTGCTCCCAGCAACCTCTTTGCCTTTGGGATCGCGTGGAGCCTCAGCTAGAACACAGACACAGTAATGAACATTAACATGCAACCCTAATTTAAAACTCAACCTAATGAAGAAGATGAAGATGTAAAGTTACAGCAAAACAAAGACAAGATATGCACTTACCAAGCTAGGAGTAAGAGTGACCAATTTCCACAACCACACTTATTTAACAGATAGCAAGTAGTAATTAGGAGAGGAAAAAGGAAGAAGAAGATGAAGGTTGAAGGGAAAAACGTGAATCTGATTTCCTTTCACTCTTCCTTCATTTCTTTCCTTATTTTCCTTAACCTAATACACATGTCATTTTCCTTGGTGGTGGAACTTACTCACTCACACCCTAATTCCACACACAACACTCACACCTAATGCATTCCTAACTAAAACACCCTACAATGGTATGCTCTGATGTACACAATTAATTCCTAACTAATTCACACATTAATGTCATGTAGGCACCCACATAATAATAAAACCCCAAAATCATATATTTTACTAAAATACCCTTATGAAATGCTGAACACATGCGAATGCTTACACATACAGACAGACAGACAGACGGACAGACAGGCTCATTCTACTAGGGGGCAAATGGGGTGTGACATTGCAGGTCTTCAATATTTTGGACAACGAAGTTAGGAGGTTTATTTTTCATATTTTTCTCAAAAATCTTTCGAATAGAAATTAGTATAGAGAGGAGTTGTTTTCTTGAACTTACATGTCATTGATAGTTTTTATTTTGTTTGGAGTTGTGACAAATAGAATGCTATTTAATTTGTAAATTTGACTATACTTTGTAATTTTTCTTTTTTAATATATGAAAAGAGTTTATTGTATTTTTGTATAAAATCTATGTGAATGATATGTACCTACATATAATATTATAAAATAGTTTATATTTTAAAATATTTTGTCGGTATTCATGTCTAGTGTATTATGATAAATCAGAGGGCATAGTATATTGGTGATTGTTAGTTGTGAACACTTTTAGCAAATAAAAAATTCGATTGCTAAGAAAAATTTTTAATGACCGAAATTTTCTTTGTTAAAAGTGCACACAATCGGCGAACGTAAAATCCGGTCGTTAAAAGGAATCTTTAACGACCAGAATTCCCTTTGTTAAAAATACACACAATCAACGAAGGGAAAATCTGGTCGCTAAAAGGTATTTTCAACGACCAAAATTTCCTTCGTTGAAAGTAAATACAATCAACGAAGGGAAAATTCGGTCGTTAAAAATCAGTATTTAAAGATCAGAAATGTTCCGGTCGTGAAAGGCATTAACGACAGGTTTCAAAATTCGGTCGTCTACACCTTTAACGAAGGGGCTTTTACCGACCGAATTTTCCGGTCATTATAGGTCTTTAACGACCGGATTTTAATTTTTAACGATCGGATTTCCCCTCGTTAAAATGTATTTTTCTTGTAGTGTTGGTTAAAGTTATAATTAAGTTTTGAATTTAAACTTTCATTCCCTTTCTCATACAATTTAATGCAATAATTAAAGCGTAGATCAACCATATAATGAAAGCGGTAAATAAAATCAAGATTAAAATAAAGCAAATAAAAATACAATGAATTACAAAAAAAAACTAGGGGCGGAATACAACCCCCAATAAAAAGGACATGTAAATCATGCATAAATCGGGTATTCAATTTGAGGTGAGGGCATTGGTCCTCGCATGCATGCTTAAAACAGTAATATTAAAGGTAAAAATTTATTAGGATGGAAAAACTAGGACATTAGTCCCATTTTATTAAAAAGAATTCCAAATTAATTAATATAAATATTTTTGTGATTTTCTTTTTAACGTGCATAAAATCAATATTCTTATTACAAATTATAGTGACAAAATAAATAAAAATCCAACATAAAGAAAATAATATAAATAATAAAAATAATAAGTCAGAACCAAACGAGTCTTCTGGATCTCTCTATTTACTCGTGAGAATACCCAAACAAGGAAAACAAATATTAGAGTAAAAAATAAATACAAAAAAAAATTGATGTTAGTAATTAAATAAAAAAAATCAATTAAACATATAAAATAATAAATAATAAATTAAAATAAATAAAAAATGTATTATGAATGACAAATAAATTAAATGACATGATGAAACAAATAAATTAACATATTAATGAAATAATAATAATAATAATAATAATAATAATAATAATAATAATAATAATAATAATAATAATAGAAGAAGAAGTAGAATGAACAGTCAAATAAAAAAAAAAGAATAACAAAAACGTTAAAAAAATATTAAATTTATATCTAAAATCATATAAAATAAATAAATACACAATAGATCTAAAGATCTACATGTTGATTAAATGCTTGTGAATAAATAAATAAAAGAAAATAAAAAAAAATATAGGATCGGGCTCAAAATGTTTACCTTCAGAATTCGGATTCGATGGAGACAAAAAATATGATTGATTTCCTTGTTTTGATCCACAAAATTAGAATTAAAAATAATAAAAATTCGAGTTTTATTCCATGAAAGAAAATTTGCTTAAAAAAATAATGAAAGAAAACAAAAAATTCTCAAGAACAATAAATTATTTTCTTTGTCTCAAGAAAAATTATTGATTAACAATTAATTTTTTAACCTTCAGAAATTTCTTTTAAGATGAAGAACTAAAAAGATGTAGAGAAAACTCCCTTGAAGAAGAAGAGCAAAGAAAATCCAATTTTTAACCTAAAAAGCCTCTCTCCCTTTCTCTTTCTTTATTTTTTCTATTTATATGATTTTAGAGAAAAAAACGTAATTGATTAGAAAAAGAATTTAAATTAAATCAGATTATCCCTTATCTTAATTTAAAAATTGAAAAAACAATGAAAATCCCAAAACAATAGGATAAAAATATTCAGTTTTGGGGAAAAAATCTCGATTTTGGGTGAAAATTTATTTTTTTGGTAGATTGGGGGTGATCGACGGGCTGCCTGCGAGCAGGCTATGGGCTGGCGCGTGCTAGCCTGCGAGCGACGGGCGTGCGACACTCTCGCGCGCTTCGACGGGCGCACAGTGCGCCAGCACGTGTGCCCTGTGCGCTGGAGCGCGAGGGAGGCCTGCCCTCATGCGCCGGGGGCCGAAAACGTCCGATTTTTTTAAAAAAAAAATTAAAATTTTTGACTAAAACACTATAATTTCCAAACAACTTTTTTTGTTTTTATTTTTTATATTTTTTATTTCTAAAAAGTAAATTTGACAAGGAAATCATCACATCCAACCATTTTACCTGTGAACAGGCATTAATTTCATCATTGGGTAACCCTTATCTGGGCTGCCTTTGGACCCGATGTCTACATCTGTGCATTGGGGTATCTGCGTAGCCCCCTTCTGTGCTGATGACCCAGTGATAGTACCCCTGCCTTTGCCCCTCGGTTGTGCTCTGCCTGATTTTTCTGCTGGTGGAGATGGCATAGTTTGTTGCAATTTAGGGCAATCCTTCTGAAAATGATCCCTAGATCCACATCTGAGACAGGTTCCCATCACTCTCCAACACTCCCTTGGATGTCTCTCACCATGCTCACATATAGGAGTGGTCCTTCTGCCCTCTCCTCTCGGTGTACTGGATATAGAAGTTGCTGGAATGTTTGGGCATGCAGGGATTTCTGACTCTGTGCTGGGACCTGAGAAGATGTTCGAGTTTAAGCAATGGAACTCTTGAATCTCTTTCTTGTACTGCTAGGAGAACCAGACTAGTTTGGTTGTCTTCTCTATTGCATTCAGGCCTATCTATTGGCTCATCTTACTGAACTATTTCTACCCTCATTGCAGCACTCACTAGTGAACTCATATATGTATACTCGTGTGCTACTATGGCCTCCCTAATTCTATTTTGAAGACCTTGCTCAAACAGCTAGCATAGTTTTGTCTGTGACAAGTGGTATTCCTCCATATAAGCATTAAAGAGCTTAAATCCCTCTCATATTCTGTCACCGTTATATTACCCTATTTATGCTTCCAGAATATATTTTGCATGGCAGTCTTATATTCCTTTCACACATATTTATCTTCAAATTGCTTTAGAAAATATTCCCAAGTAATATATGCTATTGGTATATATTGCTTAACTATCTCCTACCAAGTGTAGGCGGGGCCTTGAAGTAATGCCACAAATCCTCCAGCATCTCCTTCGGCAAGCTATGAATAATCTCGAACAATTGCCTAGTCATATGAAGTAATTCTTTAGCTTCTGTAGTTGTTATTTGATCTCTACCATAAAAGTCTTCAACCCCAAGTCTCTTTAACTGTTCCAATATCGACTTTTTATTGGACGTGGTGGCAGCTGCTATTGAGATTGCTATGTTGGTGGGCTTGCATTCTTTGGTAAATTGATTCTGCCATCATTTGCATGAAATCTTGTTGTAGTGGCATAGCCACTGCCGGAGGAGTCAAAGGTACATCAGGAGACAATGTACGTTGTACAAAATGTAACACCTACTCTACGCTCATACTATACATACGTATTGCATACAAGCTTAACTCCAAAAATGTAGTAGTACGTACAGACTTATATCACTGCAACTCAAAAACTGCGTTATTTTTTTTAATCTTACTTAACCAATTTCATACTTAATTCCAAGTTTATGCAGTGAAATATCACTTCATTTAAATTTAAAAGTCCAATTACAATTATTATTCTATTAGCCATCTTAGCACTTGTCGATGACCTACAACTGCCTTATATACTATTCATTTGGTCAAAAATTCGGTAGCATAACGGTTAAAAACTTAACTACCCAAAACCTGCAATTCAAACAATTACATAGTCCACAGAGGACATAACAATCATAACTTATAATTCATCCAAATCCTAGAATTTCTTGATTTCTTCCAAATTCTTCTATCCTCCTTCAATCCAAGTTTAGTTAATGTTTTCAGCCCCTTAAGAAGATGATTTCAGCTGTTAATTTCTGGTATTGGGAATGGAGGGGCTACTTTCTGCTACCACTACTATACCTTGTCTAGATCTAGATGCCATTTCTTTCCACTACAAAACAAGGGGCAGTTAGTCATTATCTTTCAAAATGACTTATTCACATCATTCACATATGGCATGTAAATACATATATTCGCTTCCTTCGTCCTTAGAACTATAACACTCCTTACTCATACGTAGTAAACTATGCCAAGGCAAGGCAGGTTCACTAAGATGTGGGAGAGGTGTCACAAAACTAAATACAAAACCCTGCAAATGCTTATCATAGTCAAACATTCATCAAACTAGAATTATAAATTTTCCTTTCATTATATAATACTATTACTCATATTACTTATAACAGAATTAACATTAACTTAAAATATAAGGTTATTTTAATTGTATACTTGTCGTTATACAAGTTTAAAATACATATTTATAACAAAAGAATTACATTTATAAAACATGGATCTAAATGCAGGAACTACATGCAAAAACTTATACTTATGTACTGGCCTTCATGATTGCGGGATGTCCTTAATGTTACACCTAATTTGCACAATTGTATGAATGAAACACCCATGCTAATCATAAAGATCAGTGGGGAACAAATATGATATGGACGAGCAGTCACTGCAGTCGTCAACAAATACACACACATGATGAATATATATACAAATAGGCACTGCATAAATATTTTAATCATGATAATGCACAATAGTTGATAAGCACATCACATATGTTTCATGAATATAATTTTTGTATCATTTATTTAACACATATCAGTTATTACAAAGGGCCTGCATTTCATAAGAAAGTTGATAACGGGAGTACAAAAGGGTAGGTACTCGTAAGTACAATTTATCTTATTTAATTATTTTTATTTATGTGACAGAAGGTGATCCAAACAAGGCCAATAGAAGGCCCAAACGGGGCCGAAATAATGACCCAAATGCGGCTACAGAACAAAACAGTAGGCTGCAGCATTTACGGTCCCTATATTCATGCCTACATATCCATAACCTAGTCTAAGCAGGCAATGCTAGTGTACCTTATTGTTATAGATAGTTCATATATCCATATGTTCATTTTATTAGAAGTTCATATTCAATAAGCATAATTGAACATATTACATAAAGGCATATTACATAATTAATATAATAAAAATTCCAATAATACATGTAAACTTGCATATAATCCATTCCAAACTTATTAAATATCATTTAATATGATTAAAGATGTAACATATTTAATTTGATTCAAAATGGGTTTCATTTTATATCAAAACTCACAATGAAATTTTGAAAAATAAGGGGACTCACGGTGGGTAGAAATCTCTAACCACCGTGAGGCTCAACAAAATGGCACATATCTGATTCAGAACGTGGTCTCATAGTGGGCAGGATTGGATGACCACCGTGAGGCCCAATAAAAATCTAATATTTTTGTCGGGATGTGTAATGCCCTGAATTGTACTCTAGTCATTTTGAGGCATGATTAGGGTATTTTTAGAATTGAATTTATATGTTTAAGTATTTATCGAGTTATAAAGACCATATTTGGGATTAAATTAACAGATGTAGTAGATTTGTACTATATTAAATTGAGTTTGTATGTATAAAATTATAACTGAGGGATTAAATGCATAAAAGAAGATTAATTATATCAAATTGAATTAAGGAAAAGATTAAGGGACTTAATGGATATTCACCAGCATATAAATATAAGCATGCAGAATTGTAGGATGACATCTAGCTATTGAGTGGCAATTATCTGTAAACTTTATTCTCAGTGGAATTAAGGCAGAATTGGTAGATTTTTATCTTTTATCTTCTTAATTCACATCTGAAATTCAGTTTAAAAAAAGTAGAGATTATACATGCTGAGAAGAGATTCTAAAACCCAGGTGTCAATAGTAAGTTAAGTTATTCTCTTTCTCATCCTCTTTTTCTTCTGTTTTCTTAGAATGTGTAGAATTCTGTAAATTTGTTTAAGTAGTTTATAATATGAGATGTTTGTGTGGATTAGCCGAAGAAGAGAATAGTAGAGCAAAGAAAGGAAAGGAGAAATCTGTCAATTGAGTTTCAAGTTTAAGTTTAAAGAAGTGGCTTTTAACAAGTTTGGGATTTAATGTTTATTAGTTGATGCATGTTAATTATAATTGCATTGAATTATGGTTTGCAAGAGGAGTTCATAATAGTTTTTTTTTGTATTAGAAAACATGCTTGAGGTGGGTTTACAGATTTGAAGGAGGTTAGAGATTGGGTTAAGTATATTATGTTTTGAATTTCTTGAAATAGGTTCTATAATTGGTTATAATTTTGTCTTTAATTACTTAAATGAAGTGATTTAGTTGTTAGTAAATTAGAAAGAAAGTGTATGAATAATTGTAATGAAGAATTTTAACCTAAAAATGCTAGTATAAGTTTTAAAGTTGGGTAAAGTTGGGTTGGAATTCTACAGATTTTTGCAGAATAATAGGGTCACACGGTGGTCAGACAATCATGACCACCGTGTAATCGAACTCTTAAAAGGAAATTCTTGGTTTTTTATGATCCATAGGGTGGTCAGATTTTCCTCACCACAGTGTTATGACCATCACGGCGGGTAGATTGTCCTCCCCGCTGTGTAAAATGCTTCTATTTTCCTACGTCTAGTTGTGTTATGCCACACAGTGGTCAGTATTTCCTAACCACCGGGAGACGTCTAAAAATAAGAATTAAATAGATGTAAACATTGAGTAATTCAATTTATAACAACCCGAAATGTACCCTAGAAGGATTTGGGCATATTGAGGATAAAGTGGTGACCAAAGTTATGCAAGTTGAAGTGTTAGATATGCCAAACGGACAATTTAAGAATTAAAGTAAAAGTTTCGGCAAGTGCGGCCAATGGTAAAATTGTGTAGTATGGAATTAGGACTTGATTGAAAGAATAAAATTAATTAAGTGGGCCAATGTAAAGGATTATTAAGTTATAAATCTCAATGCATAAGGCTATGAGAGTTGAAGGATTGAAAGGAAAATCTAACACAAATATCAAGATTGGACCAATCGCAAGGTGACATGTGGCATGGAAATAAGAGGAGTTGTAAAAGAAGTAAGAGAAGGAGAGAGAGGGCAGACAATCTGCTCTCCCCCTCTCTCATTTTCCTGTTCTTCTCCTCTTCTTCTTCTTCTTCTTCTTCTTTCCCTTCCCGTCTCAATGCCATTTGCTCTCCCTTAGATCAAAGCTTTGGATTTAGAGTATGTAAGTTGTTAGTTCAAGTGGTTTAAATGAAGATTGTTAAGGTAAGGTGGGTTATAAGCTTTAATTTCTTCTTTTTTTCTTGATTAGGCTTTGACCTAGATTTATGTTTTGTGTTTGTATATGTGTTATTGATGAGGATTCTGGATGAGAAAGACCTTGGATGAGTTTGAAAGCAAGAATGATCAACCAAGGAAGCTAATAGGAGCAAAGGAGTTGAGGCTTGGGATTTTACTATTTTGATGAATATTATGATTTAGGGGTTTTGATTTGGTTTTTTTGAAATTCATGGGGTTAACGTTATTTAGATATGTTTAAATGCTATGGGTTTTTAATAATTTAGGTAAAGATGCTTGAAATGTGGATTATTGAATTAAAGTGTGTTTTTTATTTAACTTTTGAAGTTATTTTGCTGTTTGTTAATTTAGAGATTTTGATTATGTTAATTGCCTGATTTAATTGTGATAGGAGTAGAAAAGTTGAGTTTGGTATTGTTTATGAAATTTTGTATGGACAATATGAGTAGTACGTTTATAATGCTTTATTAAATTTGAAATATGATAAAGTTTGGTAGAGAGTTGGGTAAATATTGGTTGATTTTCTGGGTTTGGGAAGATCTACACAGCGGTATGAAGTGGGCATACCATCGTGTGATCGTATTCTATTCTTCAGTTTCCTTATCCGTGATTTTATAGGGAGGTAAGGACTTTGCATACTGCCGTGTAAAGTCATTCTACTTTGAATGATTTCTGTGCTGTGCGTTTTACATGGGGGTAAGGAATTTCCATACCGCCGTGTAACTGCTCTCTGGATTTGGCTCGGCATGATTTCTTTGGCTCCCTCACAAGTCGTGAAGGATGGTACGACTCATGAAGCTCCCTCATGAGTTGTGAAGGCTGGCACGACTCGTGAAGCTTCCTCACGAGTCGTGAGGCTTGTCATGACTCATGCAACTTATGTCACGAGTCGTGACATCGTGCATGAGTCATGACACTAAGCACGACTTGTGATAGCCCTCATCCCCTCTTTTGTTTTTCCTTTTGTTCTTTAGATATGTTAATGCGTTTCGCCTTCACGAGTCATGACATTGAGTACAACTCATGACAGACTTCTGGGATTCATTTGTCGCTAGCGCGACACACCTCGGTGCATTAAAACGTTTTTGTTAAATTCCTATTTCCATTGTTTCTCACTTGTGTTATGCATATATGATTTAAAATATGAATTATTCAAATATTCCTACGCATGGTGTGACGCGCGCCGCACCAGCAAGGCCCTCATTGAACCCGCTTTTAGGATTCGAGGGATTGGTTCGCGTCTTTTTTGATCTTGGGTTACACGAGATATTTTGGAATCCCCTACCCAATAGAACATTGGGAGGTTCATGTAATCCCATGAAACCTTTAGGCACCTTTGAGGTATTTTGGAGTCGCCACCCAATTTACAAGCAATTGAGAAAGGTCATCTAACCTTGGGGGTCTTTAAACCAGAGAAGGTGTTCGGAACTTCACTTTTATTCATGCCTTAAGTTAAGTTTATAAATGAGTTTTTAACAAAATGAAATTCCATCTTTCATCTCATGCGATCATGCAATAAATTTAAAGCGCATTCAATCACATCGGAAAGCGATAAAAAATGCATAAAATAAAGCAATAAATAAACTACAAGAAAAATCTGGGACAGAATAATCCCCCAAAATAAAGAAAGCATAAATAAAATAAAAGGATAAACTTGCCCCAAAAATTAATTACAAGGGCCCAAAATGAATAAATAAATAACTACATCACAAAAAAGAAAAATAATGCATCATACATAAATCGGGATATTTATTGAATCTTTAGGAACATTGGTTCCTTTGATTAATCTAAAAAAAAACTTGGAGAATTATTTTGGGCATTGATTGAGAAAACCGGGATGAGTGATCCCATTTTATGAAAATTAATTCTCTATTTGAAAGTGAGATTTTATTGGTTGAAAATAGGACATTGGTCCATTTTATTAGAAAAATCCCAATTTTATTTATTGTAGAAAAACCTGAATTTTCATAATAAAAACGGATTCAAAATACATTTTTACATGCAACATACTAAATAATAAAATAGGAAAAATACAAAAATTAAAAAATGCAAACCTAACTTTGGAGGCTTTTAATCCTCGATCCTCCAACTCGCCCATGGGTAACACTCAAATAAAAAAGGACAAGTATTGCTACAAAAAAAAAGAGAATTAAAGTTAGTAGTTAAATAAAATAAAATAAAAAATGAATTAAAAAATAAAATACATAAAATAAATAAAGAACCCAATTAAATTAAATGAATCCCATTAAAAAATATTTTAATTAATTCAACCAAGTAAATAAATCAAATAAATAAAAGGATAAATGAAAGAATGAATAAAATAATGATGTGTGTGCCAAGTAAGTTGGAATTATAGGAGAAAGTAATGCAAAATGGCCACTGTTTACGTGAATGCATGCATGAGGAATGAAAACCATTTCATTTAGTTGGCAAAATAGGATTATTGGGTTAAAGATGCAAAATTAGCATGATTAAATTAATTGTTTACATGTTGAACACAATAAACATAATAATTTACATGGAAAAAGATCAACAAAAATAAATTAATTAATTACATGTCAAAATATTACATGTCAAGAATAATAAGAAAAATAAGAAATCAAGACATGTTAAGAATAATAACAAAAAATCAAAGCATGTTAAGGAACTAAGACAAAATAAATTAATTGATTACATGTTAGAAATAAATAATCATGGCAAAAGAAATTAATTGATTACATGTTAGAAATAAAATCAATAGAATAATATTTGCATGAACAAAATAATAAAAAATAATAGAATAAGATAAAAAAGAAAATAATAAATTCAGAGCCTAGAATATTTATCCTCAGAGTCGGATTCGATGAAGGTAAAAGATGATTTGATTTCCTTTGTTTGATGATTTGCTATATTAAAGTTCAATACGATGAAAACGTTGGAATTTTATTCCAAGAAAAATAGGCTTAAAAAAACTAAAAAAAACTCTTTGAGAACAAAGAATTAATTTCTTTGCTCAAAGGAATTATTTTTATTGATTAAACAAAAAAAAACCTTGAAAAAGTTTAACGGAAAAACAAATGAAAAACAAAACTAAATTTTGAAAGTGAAAATTAATCTCTTATGTTTATGGAGAAAATAAAGAAATTAATTTGGAATAATCAAGAATTGAAAATCAATTTTCAATCACCATTAATCCTTGTTAATTGAAAGAAGAAATCTGAAATTTTTGGAAGAAAAATCAAAGAAGAAGAGAGGAAACCCTTGAAAAATCTGATGAAAAGAATTATGGAGGCCGTCCTAGGTTTTCATCCTAAAGTATTTAAAAGATAAAAAAGTTTCCCTAATTTAATTAAGGAAAAGAAATTTATTTTAACACAAATTCCTTTAATTTTAATGATAAAATCAAGTTTTATTAATTAATTATCTAAAAAAATATTTTAGAATTTAATTTGGACTCAAACACCCTAAAAAAATGGGATAAAAAACGGATTTTTGGGTGAAAAAATCGGAAAAAAGGGTGAAAAATCAGAAAAGAGCACATCAGACCCTATAGCGACGGCCAGGAAAGGAGGGAAGCCCGTCGCTATTGGGGGAAGGGATTCACACAGCGACAGAGGCGCGGAAACCGCGCGCTTAAGTGCGCGGTGCGGCTCGCAGTGCGCGAACTTTTAGCGACACAAAGCATTGGCGACGCTACGCGTCGCCTCTCCGCGCCCAGCGCTATCACAGGCACGCCGCCGCGCCAGGCACTCGCGATCCGAAAACTTTTTTTTTTAATTTTTAATTTACAAAAAATACTATAAATCTAAGCCCCATTTTTCAAATTAATTTTTTTTAAATATTTCTTTTTTTTATTATTTTTCAATTTTTCACTCGAAAATGTAAATTTGACGAGGAAATCATCACTTTTAACCTTTTTAGCCTGTGAAGGCAATTATCATCATCGGGTAACTTCGATCTAGGCTGACTCAGGACCCGGTGTCTACACATGGTAAGAATTAAAAATATGAGAATTTTATCTACCATTATTATTTTATGAATATATGTATGTGTGTAAGGAAATATAATTTATTTGTTAAGTTTAAATGAGTGCATGATGCCAAATAATATGGTTATGTTTAATATGTTTAGATGAATATGATAATTGTAATTGGTACAAATGATATTCAAGTATATGAATGCATGTGTCTATGTGATTATAAAAGAATGTCTTAAGTATTGAATTGAAACACATGTGGTTTTAGCCTGCGTAGTCGGTCGTGGATAGATAGGCAAGCCTATAGAGTTCTGATAGCTGCAGCCCCTCTGTTTTTGACCCTGATTAGGTCCCCGTTTGGATCCTCGCAATCCTCAATGTGTATGGATCTTGTTTAGGATCCCCTAATGTGAAAATGTTTTGATGAGAAAATAAAGATGTTGCTTTTCGATTGTACCCTCGGGTACCCCATTATGTTCTGTTCACTCGTTTAGCCACCCCTTTGACTTAGCAGGCAATTAAAAGAATAAAAGATATGTGAATAAGCATTGAATGTGTTTAAGGATATATATATTGATTGAGCTTGTGCTTTACGCACTTATATGTTCTGGATCCTTCATGGACATCTATGTGGAATGGTGTGGTATCTACGAGTACCTAAATGCTTTTGTATTTAAAACTAATGACAGTTAAATGAAAAGAGATATAGCAAATAATATTTATCCCAATAAGCATGTATGAATGAATACTGATTGCATAAGAATTCGTATGTGAAAAATGCATGTCATTAATCTATTCAAAAGTTATGAGTATGATCGCCTATATGGATTCTTTGTAGAGAATCATTGAAGTAAATGATATGCATATTCGCTGTCATTGATTATTCAATAAATGAATTCTATGAATACATATATAAATTTGTTTAGATGCTTAAAATGAGAATATAGGTACGTTATGTGTTATCTACCTTCTAAACCTTAGCCTTAGTACTAAAGTAAGTATACTAGTAATGGAATTTATGTGCATTGGTTGTTGGTTTAATGAATACGGTAATTCTATATCGATTAGTAAGTAAGGGAAATAAAGTGGTAAGCATGATATAAATAACTGGATTTATGGACTGAGTTAAGATTAATTCTGGAGTATATATGTATAAAGGTTTTCTGTAGAACTACGTGGTTCTGATTCCCCAACCATAGGGATACGTAGAAAGCTTGGGATAATTATTTCAAGCCCGAACCAAATCTAGAATTTGAGGTATTTCTGTTTAGTTTGAACAAATGAAATGTGTTGACTTATGTATCAATTCTATAATTAGCATGATTTTGGAAGTATTGTAATATTGGGAATTTCTAAGTCTACATACCTTGATAAGCAAAATGTATTTCTAGTAATCTATGATGTATAAATATCTTTAAGATTAATTAATCGAACTAGGCAAATGACTAGATGTATATACATATGCAATGTGTATGCTTTCGTATGCTAATGACGATGTGAATATGTGGTAACTCTATGCTTATATGTATGTTGCTTCTACACGTATTCGTTTCACCAACCACCTTGAGTGGCTGGCTATTATTGGTTTATCCCCACTGAGCGTTATCGCTTAGCACGGGTGTTTCTTTGTGCAGGTTAGGAGATTGAAGTTTAGTTCGTGTCGTCCGCTCTGACTTTTGCCAACAAGTCGGTAGAAGTTTATAGGAAGTGTTATTGATTTTGGAATGTAATTAAGTTTTATTTATTCGCATTTGTAATGAGTTGTAATATTCTTTAGTGCGAATAATGGGGTGTGGGTGATATAAATTTAGGATATGTGTGTCGTTGAGGTCTTAATGTTAGAAATTTTATTATTCTATTTTCGGTTATTATTTAGTAAGTGTTTTGTCACGTAGCACCCTCCACTCACTGTAGCACTCTGTCTTCATTCTCTTTCGGTATGCTATATGTTGGTGTTAGGGTGTTACATTTAGTGGTATCAGAGCACCGATTTAGTCGGTTCTGGTTAACTGGGTATTTCGAAGTGTGTATGTATAGTTTAGTGTTGGCCAAAGTAGACGACCTTATTCTTCAAGTATGTTTTGGAAGGGGAACCTTCCAATTTTATAATGTGTTTAGTTAAGTGTTGGCTGGGTAGGTCACGATCTACCTGCCTTGAATGGTTATATGTGTGTGCAATTTGGAATGTGTTTGTTAGATGAGTTATCAGAGATTCTGTTAGAATTTTGTATGATACTAGATGGTTAAAGGAGAAGGTTTTGTGGAAGTCCTTGAAGTGTATTGATAAATGGTTATCTTTGTGGGAATAGATCTCTGGTGTTTTGATAGGAGGAATATTTGGATTTTGTAAGAATGTAGTGATGCTCTGTGTGCCTGTCAGCAATCTCCAGAAAATTGTTTGAACATAAGCATATTGAACCATGGGGATGGGAAAAGTGCATTATTATAGCATCAATTGCATTTCTAAATCATCTTGCATACATGAACCATCACATCCTTATTGCATCATCCTCATTTGATCACACATGAGAAGCATTTATGAATGTGTTTTTGATAGAGAAAAAGCTGACAGGGTGTACATTGAGTAACTGATATTCAGATTAGGTATGTGATCTAAGAGCATAGTAGTTGTAAGAAAAATGTATTGTGGTTATAGTCTAAGTTTAGTAGAAAGAATATTTTGAAATCTTGCATGAATGAATATGAAAAGATTTTTGGAGTGAGATACGAATATTGATGGTAAAGAAAGTAGCTTATGTGCCGGATGTTTTTGAAGTATTAAGGAGTTGTATAGTAAAATGTTGTAAGTTAAGTAGCTTATACGTGAGGTGTGTGTGCTTTGGTTTCTGATTGGTGGTCAAAGTACTGATTGTTCTGATAAAAATGATTGATTTTATGAATATGATTGATTTGGACGTAAGATAATGAGAGGAGGATTAAGCGATTTGTTTAAATCAGTTTTATGAGTTTGAGTTTAGTTGTGAACAAGAAAAAGTTATGATTTGTATAGTTGCTATGATGTAAAAGAGGTTGTTTGAGAGGATAGTGATGGGACTAAGTAAAAGCAGGTAAGTGTGTTGAGAATGAAGTGTTTGCGAAGGAGTGAAATGTATGCGTTATAATTGTAGAACGTATGTGTTATATGACGTTACGAAAATAATCTGTTAGAATGACTGCATTGAAGTATAGTTTTCTGATTTTCTGATGTAAGATAATTTCGAGGACGAAATTCTTTTAGGAGGGAAGAATTGTAACAACTCGAAATGTACCCTAGAAGGATTTGGACATATTAAGGATAAAGTGGTGACAAAAGTTATGCAAGTTGAAGTGTTAGATATGCCAAACGGACAATTTAAGAATTAATGTAAAAGTTTCGGCAAGTGCGGCCAATGGTAAAATTGTGTAGTATGGAATTAGGACTTGATTGAAAGAATAAAATTAATTAAGTGGGCCAATGTAAAGGATTATTAAGTTATAAATCTCAATGCATGAGGTTATGAGAGTTGAAGGATTGAAAGGAAAATCTAACACAAATATCAAGATTGGACCAATGGCAAGGTGACATGTGGCAAGGAAATAAGAGGAGGTATAAAAGAAGTGAGAGAAGGAGAGAGAGGGCAAAAAATCTGCTCTCCCCCTCTGTCATTTTCCCATTCTTCTCCTCTTCTTCTTCTTCTTCTTCTTCTTCTTCTTCTTCTTCTTCTTTCGCTTCTTGCCTCAATGCCATTTGCTCTCCCTTAGATCAAAGCTTTGGATTTAGAGTATGTAAGTTGTTAGTTCAAGTGGTTTAAGTGAAGATTGTTAAGGTAAGCTGGGTTCTAAGCTTTTATTTCTTCTTTTCTTCTTGATTAGGCTTTGACCTAGATTTATATTTTGTGTATGTGCGATTGATGAGGATTCTTGATGAGAAAGACCTTGGATGAGTTTGGGAGCAAGAATGATCAACTAAGGAAGCTAATAGAAGCAAAGGAGTTGAGGTTTGGGATTTTGCTATTTTGATGAATATTATGATTTGGGGGTTTTGATTTGGTTTTCTGGAAATTCATGGGGTTAATGTTATTTAGATATGTTCAAATGCTATGGGTTTTGAATAACTTGGGCTAAGATGCTTGAAATGTGGATTATTGAGTCAAAGTGTGTTTTTGATTGAACTTTTGAAGTTATTTTGCTGGTTGTCAATTTAGAGATTTTGATTATGTTAATTGCATGATTTAATTGTGATAGGGGTAGAAAATTTGAGTTTTGTATTATTTATGAAGTTTTGTATGGACAATGTGAGTAGTACGTTTGTAATCCTTTATTAATTTTGAAATATGATAAAGTTTGGTAGAGAGTTGGGTTAATATTGGTTGATTTTCTGGGTTTGGGATGATATAATCGTTGTATGAAGTGGGCATACCACCGTGTGATCATATTTTATTCTTCAGTTTCCTTGTCTGTGATTTTACACGATGGTAAGGACTTTGCATAACGCCGTGTAAAGTAATTCTACTTTGAATGATTTTTGTGTTGTACGTTTTACACGGGGGTAAGGAATTTCCATACCGCCGTGTAACTGCTCTCTGGATTTTGCTCGGTATGATTTCTTTGGCTCCCTCATGAGTCGTGAAGGATGGCATGACTCGTGAAGCTCCTTCACGAGTCGTGAAGGCTGGCACGACTCGTGAAGCTTCCTCACAGGTCGTGAGACCTGTCATGACTCATCCAACTTGTGTCACGGGTCGTGACACTAAGCATGACTCATGATAGCCCTCATCAACTCATTTATTTTTTCCTTTTGTTCTTTAGATATGTCGGTGCGTTTTGCCTTCACAAGTCATGGCATTGAGCACAACTAGTGACAGACTTTTAGGATTCATCTGTCGCGAGCGCGACTGTCCTCGTGCATTAAAACATTTTTGTTAAATTCCTATTTGCACAATTTCTCACTTGTGTTATTCATATATAATTTAAAGCATGCATTATTCAAATATTCCTACGCATGGTAAGAATTAAAAATATGAGAATTTTATCTACCATTATTATTTTATGAATATATGTATGTGTCTGAGGAAATGCAATTTATTTGTTAAGTTTAAATGAGTGCATGATGACCAATAATATGGTTATGTCTAATATGTTCAAATCAATGTGATAATTGTAATTGGTACAAATGATATGCAAGTATATGAATGCATGTGTCTATGTGACTATAAAAGAATGTTTTAAGTATTAAAGTGATACACACGTGTTTTTAGCCTGCGTAGTCGGTCATGGATAGATAGGCATGCCTATAGAGTTCTGATAACTGCAGCCTTTGGACCCTGATCAGGTCCCCGTTTGTATCCTCGCGATCCTCAATGTGTATGGATCTTGTTTAAGATCCCCCAATGTGAAAACGTTTTGATGAGAAAATAAACGTTTTGATGAGAAAATAAAGATGTTGCTTTTCGATTGTACCCTCGGGTACCCCAATGTGTTCTATTCACTCGTTTATCCACCCCTTTGACTTAGCAGGCAATTAAAATAATAAAAGATATGTGAATAAGCATTGAATGTGTTTAAGGATATATATATTGATTGAGCTTGTTCTTTATGCACTTATATGTCCTGGATCTTTCATGGACATCTATGTGGAATGGTGTGGTATCTACGGGTACCTAAATGCTTTTGTATCTGAAAATAATGACAGTTAAATGAAAAGAGATATAGCAAATAATGTTTATCCCAATAAGCATGAATGAATGAATACTGATTGCATAAGAATTCGTACGTGAAAAATGCTTGTCATTAATCTGTTCAAAAGTTATGAGTATGATCGCCTATATGGATTATTTGTAGAGAATCATTGAAGTAATTGATATGCATATTCGCTATCGTTGATTATTCAGTAAATGAATTCTATGAATACATATATACATTTGTTTAGATGCTTAAAATGAGAATACAGGTATGTTATGTGTTATCTACCATTTGGACCTTAGCCTAGGTGCTAAAGTAAGTATACTGGTAAGGGAATTTATGTGCATTGGTTGTTGGTTTAATGAATACGGTAATTCTATATCGATTAGTAAGGGAAATAAAGTGGTAAGCATGATATAAATAACTGGATTTACGGATTGAGTTAAGATTAATTATGGAATATATATGTATAAAGGTTTTCTGTAGAACTACGTGGTTCTGATTCCCCAACCATAGGGATACGTAGGAAGCTTGGGATAATTATTTCAAGCCCGAACCAAATCTGGAATTTGAGGTATTTTTTTTTAGCTTGAACAAATGAAATGTGTTGACTTAAGCATCAATTCTATAATCAGTATGATTTTGGAATTATTGTAATAATGGGAATTTCTAAGTCTATATACCTTGATAAGCAAAATGTATTTCTAGTAATCTATGATGTATAATTATCTTTAAGATTAATTAATCGAATTAGGCAAATGACAAGATGTATATACGTATGCAATGTGTATGCTTTCGTATGCTAATGATGATGTGAATATGTGGTAACTCTATGCTTATAAGTATGTTGCTTCTACATGTATTTGTTTCACCAACCATCGTGAGTGGCTGGCTATTATTGGTTTATCCCCACTAAGCGTTATCGCATAGCATGGGTGTTTCTCTATGCAGGTTAGGAGATTGAAGTTTAGTTCATGCGGTCCGCTGTGACTTTGGCCAACAAGTCGGTAGAAGTTTATAGGAAGTGTTATTGATTTTGGAATATAATTAAGTTTTATTTATTCGCATTTGTAATGAGTTGTAATATTCTTTAATGCGAATAATGGGGTGTGGGTGATATAAATTTAGGATGTGTGTGTCGTTGAGGTCTTAATGTTAGAAATTTTATTATTCTATTTTCGGTTATTGTTTAGTAAGTGTTTTGTCCCGTAGCACCCTCCACTCACCGTAGCACTCTGTCTCCGTTCTCCCTCGGTATGCTATGTGTGGGTGTTGGGGTGTTACAGGATTCTAATATAAACCAATATGATTGTGATAGTTGTCTATTATTATTAATTGATATATATTGAATTAATTTATTGATATTGCACAAATTTATGATTTAAGATTATTTATTCAATTCAATCTTCTTTAAAATTATATGCTAAGTGTTCATTAATTATATAACATGATTGTAAGATAAATATTATATGTATGATATGTAATGACCCCAATACCGGGTTAGCCGGGCATAATATTTCTCGATAGTGAATAATGCTTTCAGGGTAAAAAGTATATCAGGAAGTGAAAAATATTTTATTTGATTGTCAGATAAAATAAGTCATAGTGAGATCGACGTTAAAATTTGAATTGAAATCGAGGTCAAATAGGTTTCTAAAAGTCGAAAATAAAAAAATAGAGCGGTTTTGGTATGAATAGTAACTAGGTTGACTGAGAGTTTGACCGGACCGTAGAGCATGCTACAGACCTCAGAAAAGTAAGTTGAAAATATGGGCGTACTCGTATTGATGAGTAGAATCATATGGTAATGAAAAAAATTAATTTTTTGTTACACTGAAAAATTGGGTTGTCGGACTAGTAAATAATTATCGAACTAAGAAATAATTTTCGATTGCCCCCAAAATATTATTGGAGTCTAAGGAATATATGTTAATTATTATGGAGTCATTTTTATGAGGAATTGACCTTAGAAAGTAAGGAAAACGATATGATTTCAGTTTGAATAGTACTCGATTTGACTTTAGGTTTGACCGAGACTTTAAAAATAGCAAATGATATCCCAAATTGATGAAAATTTTTAGATTGACTCTAAATGATGTGTAGAAAGTTTTGGCAGTGAAAAGGGAATTTTTTGAGAAGCCCGAAAATTTGCTGACCGGACCAGTTTGATTAAATCGGACCTCAAATGGACTCCGATTAGGCTGAAATTTTGTGTACAACCTAGTTTTCATATGATATTAATTATGGAATTAAATTTGAAATGATTTGGAGTTGGGAAATGAGAAAACCATAAAAAAATTATGTAATGGGCTTAAAATGGCTAATTGGTTAGACCATTTTGGGCCACTATAAAAGCACTTATATGATAGAAAATTGGTTGAGTTATCCTTATCTCTTTTGCCTTCTTCTTCCTCTCCCTTGGCCGAAGTTCCTCTCTTGTTCCCTCTCTCAAATTTCTTCATTTTTCCTTCAATTTCTTCCTAAATTCAAGTGTCTTAGATGTAATTCAGCCCCTCTATAAGATAATAGCAACCTCTAGCATCCATTTAATGGATTAAAAGCTAGAAAAAGCAAGGATTCGATGTTATGTCCAAAAATGGAGGTAAGAGATTTAGGTTGATTTAATTTTTTTAATGGTTTCTTTGAGTACTCTAGGATGTCTAGAGTATGTTTGTAAGGTTATATGTGATAAAAGAAGAAATTTGATGTGTGTTTCTTTGACTTGTATATTCGGCCATGATGAGGAAATCAAAGGGAAATGGCTTTTCATAGGCCAAAGACAAGTAATAAGGAGCTTGTGAAGGCTATAGCATAGATGTCAGGTTTGTGATTACTAAATCCATGAATTTTCATTGGAAAATTAGGGTTTTCCATTATATTTGAATAGTGACTATGAGTAAAATGCATGTATAAGTGAAATTAAAGTGTTAAATGAGATGATAAATAAACCAATTAGAGTAATTAAAGTGTAAGAAAACTAAGTGCGTCTTTTGGACATAATGTGACATAATGGTATACTTAGGTATATTTGAGGTATACCTAGTGTTTAAATGAAATTAAATGGTATACACATTTGAATTGAGGCCTAATCTAGTTGATTAAGTAGTGAATGGATGAAAGCTAAAATGTTAGAGAAAACCCCTAAAGTGGCCGAATGGGTTAAGGAAAGAAATGTGATAGTGTGACGCGCGCCGGACCCGACCGGTTCCCAGGAACCCGCTTTTATGGTCAGAGAGGGGTTTGCGTCTTTTGATCTTGGGCAATCATGAGATATTTTGGACACCTCTTTCCAATAGAACACTGGAAAGATCATCTAATCCAATGAAGCCTTTAGGCACATTTGAGGTATTTTGGAGTCGCCACCCAATTTACAAGAAATTGGGAAAGTTCGTCTAACCTCGGCGGTTTTAAACCAGAGACGGTGTGCGGAACTTCACTCTTATTAATGCCTTAAGTTAAGTTATAAATGAGTTTTTAGCAATTGAAATTCCATCTCTCATCTCACACGATCATGCAATAAATTTAAAGAGTATTTCAAGCATTTTTGGAAAAGCAGTAAAGAAAGCAATAAACAATGCGATAAAAAATTACAAGTGAAAAAAATGTGACAGAACAATCCCCCAAAATACAAAGGCATAAATAAATAAATGAATGGAATTTCCCCAAAATTAATTACAAGGGCCCGAAATAAATACTACACAAGAAGACTAAAATAAAAGACATCATACATATGTTGGGACGTTTATTAGGAACATTGGTTCCCTCATTTTCACTTAGAAAGTCGAAGAGTTATTTTTGGTGTTTATCGATAAAATTGGGATGAGTGATCCCATTTTGAGAAAATTAACTCTTCTTTTTAAAAGTGAGTTTTTATGGGTTAAAATTAGGACATAGGTCCCATTTTATTAATAAAATCACAATTTATTAATATAAAACTTTTTACGTGGCTTTTAATTAACGTGCATAAAAATAAATTAACTTATTACAAATTACATAATAAAATGAAAATGATAAGAAATAACTAAAAATACTAAAATATGACAAATATGACAAATTCCATCAAAATGGTGTCTTTAAATCTCCATGGGCTCCCATTTGCCATTGAAAAACTCACAAATGACAATAAGTATTGAAATAAAAACACAAATAAAAAGTGATGTTAGTAATAAAAAATGAATTAAACATATAACACACGAAAATAAATAAAATAACATGCATTAAGTGACAAATCAATTTGAATGACACAATAAAAACAAGTAAATTAACATATTAACAATTCAACATGTTGTGACGCACGCCGGAACCAGCAAGGCTGTCATTGAACCCGCTTTTAGGGATCGAGGGATTGGTTCGTGTCTTTTATAATCTTGGGCATCATGAGTCATCTTGAATGCCTCCTTTCCAATAGAACATTGGAAAGGAGGATCTAGACCCACAACGCTTTTAGGTACCTTTGAGGTATTTTGAAGTCTCCACCCAGTTTACGAGAAACTAGGAAAGGTCTCTAACCTCTATTGGTCTAAACAAAAGATGGTGTCCGGAACATCACTCTTATTAATGACTTAAGTTAATAAATGAGTTTTTAAGAAATCAAAATTCCATCTCTCATCTCACACGATAATGCAATAAATTTAAAGCGTATTCATTCACATAGGAAAGCGATAATTCACATAGGAAAGCGATAAATAAAGCAGCAAATAAATAAATTACAAAAATAAAAATTGGGACACAACAATCCCCTAAAATAAATAATAAATAAAAAGAAATGGGACAGAACAAATAAGAAAATAAATAAAATAAACAAATAAATAAAAGCATAAAGGGAATTAAAATACAATATACATAAATCGGGTTATTCATTAAATTTTAGGAACATTGGTTCCTTTTTTCTTTATTAGAAAAATTGGAGAACTATTTCTAGGATATTGATTGAGAAAACCGGGATAAGTGATCCCATTTTATGAAAACTAGTTCTCCATTTGAAAGTGTAATTTTATTGGTTAAAATAAGACGTTGGTCCATTTTATTAATAAAAAATCTCAAATTATTAATTATCTAAAAAACGTGATTTTCTATAATGTGGATAATTAAAATATATTTACATACCAAATAAATAAAAAATAAGACAATATGCAGAAAATATAATGAAAATGCAAACCCCAAAATTTGGATGGTCTTTAATCTCCCGATCCGAGCACGCGTGTAACTCGCACAATTATGCAAGCATTTAAGCCATAAAACAAATAAACGAAGTAAAATGTTAGTAAAGTAAATTAAATAATTGATATAATATAAATAAATTAATTAATTAACTAAAATTAACTTAATAAAATAACTAATTAAAGTGATTAACAAATTAATCAAATAAAAATAAGAAAGATGTCAACAATACTAAGAGATTAATAAAATAATAATAATAATAACCTTTAAAACCTATTAATATGAAATGTTAATAATAAATAGGCTAGATAAATAATAATAGTATAGTAAAATAGAATAAAGAATGAAAATAGTAAAGTAAAAGAGGACAAGATAACATGAAGAATGAAAACTTAAAATCAATAAGTTAAAGAATAACGTCAAAAACAAAATGGCCATAAAGAAAAGAACTAAAGTGAATAAAATAGTAAATCACGTGAATGGCTAATTGATAAAGGACAAAAGATGGCCTAAAGTTGATGAAATACAATTCAAAGAAATGGAAAAGAAAAGGAAATGTAAAAAGGGGACAAGGAAAGCGTCAGTGCACGACTCGTGAATGTCATTCACGAGTCGTGAAAGGCATTCACGACTCATGAATGCCTTTCACGAGTTGTGAATGGCATTCATGACTCGTTAAAGCAAACGGGACGCGTCCGATCGGGAGAAGAGAAAATAAAGCACAATCCGACCGGCAAGGGTAAAATCTGGTCGGACAACCACAATACAAGTAAGAACAAAGATAAAAACCGATCCGATACCACAAATCAATCAAAACAGAATCACAACTAAAAAACTAGAAAACAGAGGTAAACAGAGGGTGTTCAACTGACAGACCAAAAACACGATAAAACATACATAAAGAAGCAACAAACATAATTATTCGATCATCACAACAATGTACATACAATGAGCAGATTAAAAAGATCAAACAATATGCATGTACTGTCACATCCCAAATATGGCCTAGTAGAATTGCATGTGTAATTGGATCATTAAAAAGGGTATTTTGGTAATTTATGTAATTTAATTAACGATTTAATTGAAGAGTTAATTAAAGTATTTAGAGAAAGAATTATTGTTAGTGAGTGAATTTTAACTTGCCAAGGATTTATAAGAGAATTTTCAAGGACTATAAGCAAAAGTCAAAAGATGAATATGAGGTCCAATAGTAGAGTGACAAGTGGCTAGGGTTGGTAAGTGCATTAATGGAGATTTGAAAGGAGTAGAGAGAGGGAAGGCTGAAATTTCTTAGCTTCCCGTGCAAGCTACTTGGTTTTTCCCTCTCCCTTCTCACGTTCTCTCTCTCTCATTTTCTCACCTCCATTTTCTGCTCTCTCTTCCTTTGCATGTGCTGTTCTTCAATCTTTGAGATAGGGTTTTGAGTTTTGAAGGGTTCCAAGAGGTAAGTGGCTGTGTGTTTGGTTTGGATCTTCTTCTTCTCCTTCCGTTTGGTTTTATCATGGGTTATGTGGTTGTTTGCATGGATTGAGTTGGGTTTGTTTTGATTTGATTTGTACAAGAATCTGAAGAAAGGAGAAAGGATAAAGGGAAAGGAAAGGTTATAGCTTGACGTCAGTGGCTTTGTTGAGCTCCATTACCGGGTTTGGGAGTGTTTTGCCATCCTAACTTTGGATCATGTTTTTGAGTTTAAATGTTGATGTTGTTTGTGAGTTTTTGGTATATAGAAATGCATGAGTGTAGTAACTTTGTGTACATGATTTGTGGTAGCAAAATAATGATGATATGCATGTTAAATTAGAGGTATATGTATGAGCTTGATGGATGAATTTTTGGATTTTTGGAATCTCTGTAAATGATGTTTTGATGTTTGATAATATTGTGTGATTTGTGTCATTATGATTATGAACGTGATTTGGAGGACAAAAAGGTAAGCTTCTACATGTTTTAGCATGAAAAATGGGTTTGGGTAAAGTTGGGTTTTGATTTTCCTTCAATTCCCATTTTTGCATTTCTGGAGATCGAGGAGAATCGATTCTGTCGCGAGCGCGATGTTCATCGCAAGGGCGACAGAACTAGCTCTTCTCCTTCTAGCGGGATTACCGCTCTGCAGACGTGAGAAGGAAGGTCACGAATCGTGAGTGAGGATCACGACTCGTGACCCTCTTCCCTTGGCAGTCACGAGTCGTGAGGGAGGATCACGACTCGTGACCGTCCCTTTTCTACTAGGAGAGACGCGATAGCGTCACGAGTCGTGAGGGAGGATCACGACTCGTGACCTCCTCTTCCTCTAAGCGTTGGCGTCACGAGTCGTGAGGGAGGATCACGACTTGTGACCGCCCCTTCCCTGCGAGGTGCTTGCGAGACGCTAGCGTCACGAGTGGCTACTGCATGTGCAACTCGTGACTGGCCTCTCTTCCCTCACTGTCGCGAGCATGACTTCTTGTTGCGAGCGCAACAGTGAGGCCTCTTCTACCCTATTTTGAAAAAGAGTTTTAAGCTTCTTTTATATGGGGTTTTTCACTATATAACATATGATTGGGTTTAAATCTGTATTATAATTTGATAATTGTTTAATTATGAGATATATGTACATGATTAATATTATTATTACATGTGATTTAAATGCCTATAATTTATATGTACATGGGTTATTTATTTATGAGTACGTGTTCTTATTGCACCCTGTATATGGTGTATATGTTCCTGAATTTGACCAAATACATGTATACATAAAATAACATGATTATGCTTGATTTATCTCTATTATATGAATATTATTTTAGAACATGATTGAGTTGTTAATTGAGCCTGGTAGTCATAGTAGTGGATAAATAAGCGCTTATCCAGGTTTAGAGTGTGAGTGCAACTGCTATATGTTATTTGCTACATGCGGGCCCCGTTTGGGTCATATAAGATGCTTGAGACCTCGGTCTCCGATATACCTTCGGGTATACATGATTATAAAATGTTTTGAGACTCATGTCTCCATATGCTTGGGATACTATGTCCTATCAGTATCATTAGTACCCGTATCCACAAGTTAGCGAGTAATCAGGCTATTACTTGGGTGTATTTATTATATGAGATCGATATATGAAGCCATTAGTTATATGATATGAATATATGTTACATGTATAAGTATATGCATTATGACATGATGAAATGGAATACTTGTATTTGAGTATGAATGGTTATATGATTATATGCTTGTTGTTACATAAATATTGACTACTTGGACATGAATGCTTAAGTTTCGATATACGTGTGCATGATGAATACTTGTTATAAGCTTGAATTGTATATGTTTATATGCTTTTGTTATTATTAAGCTTCTAAATATGTTTATTGCAATTATATGTACATGCATGTGTTGTTCCTCCCCACTAAGTGTTATCGCTTAGCACGGACTCTTTTCCCGTGTAGGTGGCAGGTTCATTTTGGAGTCGGACATCTGCAGGTCGGCCACTAGAAGTCTTTAATTGGAGTTATTTTGTCTTCCGTTGTATTTTTGTATATGGAGTATGGATTTTGGAAATGTAATTTTATAAAGAATGATTTTGTATATGTATACGTTTATCTTTTACAAATCCCTTTTGTAAATACTATATGGTTTTATATATGGATTTGTTATCTTTTGATTAAATGTATTTATTTTCTTAACTTATTTGAGTTTATGTATATGCCTTCGAGTTTGAATATGAGTTTGTGCGCGTGGCAACTGGCATCCCTTCCAACGGGGGAATGTCGGGGTGTTACATGTATAATATATACGATATACACAATATACATGAAGAACAACACTTACTGGTTTAACAAAACGAAGAAGAAGAGGAGGTAAACAGAAAGAAAGAAAAGAAGAAAAGAGAAAGAAAATAAAACAAAGGTAGCTAGTAAGTATTTACCCTTAGAATGATATTTGATCTGCAAATGATGAAGCTCTGGTTTTCCTCTTTGATTCTCTTGAAAATGATAAAACAGTGACTGATAAAAGCTTTTGATAAAATGTTTATGTTGAGAAGAAAATGATATGTGATTGAATCCTAAACACCAAGAATAGATTTCCTGGATTTAAGCGACAAACTCATAAGCTTTTTGAGAAACAAGAATTATTTTCTTGCTGTCAAAATTCTTCCCTGTGTTTTCTTTCTGAGTTCTTCCCTGCTTTCAAAAAACCATCCTCTTTTAGTTGTTCAACCTTTTCTTTTAATATCCCTGTAGGATTAGATGGTTTCCCACCAAATCCAACATATCCACTTATTTTTAAACCAAATCCCTGTAAAAACGAAAGAGGAGCATGTGAGGCAAGGGGGCAAGTGAACCTCCTCACTAACGTGAGGCTGGACCTCACGTAAGTGAGATGGGCCTCACGTTATCTCACGTTAGCGAGATGGGTCTCACTGCCCAAGCCCAAAAACTAATTTTAATTTCCTTTTTTTTTCTTTTTTTTTCAATAAAAGCAGAAATCATATTTTTCGAGGAAACCATCACTTCTATCTGTCTTTTGCCCGTGCACAGGCATCATTTTCATCATAGGGTAACTTCGGTCTAGGCTGCCTCAGGACTAGGTGTCTACAGTTGCCCCTAGTTTTGGGTAACGTAGTGCCTAGGTGCCTAAGTGAGCCAAAACTGAAGGAAAAGAAGAAGGGATACGTACCTGAGCCAGCTGTCTTCTTGAACTGGGTGATGTTTTTGTTGTGGTTGTCGCCATATTGTCAGCGTGTTATGCTTTCTTAATGCGGTAGTGCCATGATCGTGCAAACCCTCCATGGAGCAGTAGTGCCGTCATCGTGCAAACCTTTCTGAAGTGGTAGTACCGTGGTCGTACAAACCTTCCGTAGAATGGTAGTGCCGCCATCGTGCAAACCCTTCTGAGATTCGAAGCAGTAGTACCATGGTCGGGAAAACCTTTTGTAGAATGGTAGTACTGCTTGTTAGTGTAAGTCCTAGCCCCAATATATTGTAATAAAACACTTTAGTTAATAAATGAGGCATTTGTTTTATCAATTATATTCCTGTGCATATCAATTGATAGAACTGTCCAAGAATGTCGTTTCAGTTTAAGTTATCATGTGTGAGGCACATGGTTGTAAGACCTTGAAACAAATGAGACTTCATTCTAAATATCCCTAGTCAGTCATTGTTATGGGAATAACAAATGAATTAAGACTAGTATGCTCTCTCTGATTAGTTGAGTTTTGTCTTACGGATCATAAGGACAAAAGTGTCAATCAGAGATCATAGATACATGTTTATAACATGGTATTTGGATACGATCCACACATGAGAACACTACATGGTACAAGTCATAAGTGTTCCTCATATGCAAGTTTTGTATCGGAGTTCTTAGACCTAAAATCTCTATGAAACTATTTATGAATTACTGTGTACTTTGACATACACCTAACGTGCTCGTAACTGAGTGACAAGTATGGGTATGCTTGGGTATGCATTGATTCATATTAGAGAGCATGAGAGAAGTGAAGGGATTACCCCTCTCTATAAGAGAGAAAAATATCATCGGCCACTTGATCAGTGAACTGAGAAGTGTATGGCCATACCGAGATGTAATAATGTGCAATCATTATTTATCTGAGAGTTCAGTGTCACTGGAATATCAAGAAAGGAATTAACTTACACATGAGGATGACTTGTTCCATGCCTTATGTTAATTCTGATATTTATGGGTAAGGGACTATACAAAATTGCATTAGGTCATCAAATGCCATTTGCATTTTCATTTAATTTGGAATGCTATAAATATCTTGCTAGAGAATATATATAGCCTTTGAATTAATTCATTAATTCAATTGCCAATATTAAATGGACCTATAGGATCGCACACAAAGCATTGGGCTTAAAATATTTAAATAAGGCATTGAGCATTAATTTGGGCTTTTAATAAAAGTCAAGCTAATGTATGTAATGGGTATTAAATTGCTATTGGACCTTGGTCCATGAGAGAGGAAGATTTCGGCCCACATGGTTTAATGTCAATTAATTTAATAATATTGATTAAGTTAATTGAGTATTAAATCCTAATTGAATTTTAAATTCAAAAGGGTTTAAATTAATGTTTGTTACTTATCTATTGGAAGTGTTTAAGGTTGAATAAACTACTTTTAGGTGGTAAAATTCGGAATAAACACTTGCCATAAGATGAGGATAAAGATTGAAAAGAAAAACCCTAGTGAAAAAAGAGAGTAGGCGTGAACTTCCCTCTCTCTCTCTCAAAAAAATCTTTTCTTGGCCGAAATACATAAGGAGAAGAATTCTTTCTTGCTTTCTTGTGTGATTAGGCATTAATAGCACCAAAAGAAAGTGCAAGATCAAAAAATCTTGTAGCTATAACCCTTGCCATTACAAAATACTTATATTGGGAGCTAGCATTCTCGGTTTTAAGCCTTGCTTGAAAGTGTGTGTGTGAGCATAGAGAGGATTGGCGCAAAGGCTATTCCTTGGCATTGGTGGTGAAGATCAAAGGTGGACAATATCATCTTAGTTGCTGGTCATCATCAAATTCATTTCGGAATAGGCATCTAAAGTTGTAAGTTTTTAAAACCCTAAAAGTGCATGTTTCGATTCTTGTCGTGGATTTGTTTGATGTGTATGATTGTTTTTCGATATTTTTCCGCTGCGTTATCTACATACACATACCATGACATATTCCATCAGTGGTATCAGAGCCTAAACATGCTTATTTTAGTGTTTTAGATGCATGAAATAATTAATTAAAAATCGTTACTTTTAATACATGCAATGCTGAAATTTTCTGTTTTGAGTTTTTTGCATTGTTTTAGTGTAAAAACGATTTTAATTGATTAGATAGGTATTTTAATTAATATGACATGTTAATATAATGTCCTAAGATGTTCTAGGAGCTTTTATTGGTCATATTTAATTGATAATACCTGATGGTATATGTTAATATTAAAACTAGGTGCTTTTGGCATGTTAATTGTTAGTTTAACAACTAGTTTTGAATATTAAATGTAAAAACGTTTTTGGCATGTTTGTAAGTGGTTTTTAATGATTAAATATCAGGTCTGGACATTTTTAAAATTTGGTTTTAATTCTGGTCCATGACAATTTAATTGATTAATTTTAATATCACTTAAAACAATGACTAGTTTGTGTTTGTTACATGTTTAATCAACATTGTTTGTTTTGATTTGATTAAAATGGTAAAAACACATTTAGATCAGATTGGTACAATATATTAAATCATTTTTTATGACCTTATTTGAATTATTAAATGACTCATAAAATTGATTTAAGTATTTGTGCATTTTTGTGGCATCACATAAGAATTAAACAACTAGTTTTGTTGTTTGTTTGTTTTTATATGTATGCCGTGTATCATATATATGTTCTTCATGATTTTTTTTTTTTAATTCATGTCGGTACATATTATATGTATTTTTAATGTTTATGGGCAGTATGACATAATATTAAAAATGGCAAAATTGGAAATTATACTAGAGTTGATTTATAGCACAAATCTAACTAGTTTGTGTTTTGGGCTTTTAAGAGAACTTATTCAATAAGAGGATTTAGTCCATTGGGCCTCGGCCTAGGCCCATCATAGGGTCATCTCTTAAAGGTTCAAGTACACAATTTCCATTAATGGGCTTGGCTAATTTAATTAAAATTGGACTTTGTTTGATCCATGAATGTTATGTATATTAATTTGCTTGTTTGGTGTGATGAATGGATATGCATGGTGCATTCATGGGCCCTGGGTTTTTGTAATTAATTATGGCCTGCGAGCCATTATGTATTATTGTAAAAGTTTCATTTATTTCTTAGAATAGAATTTACTTGAAGACTTTGTAAATCAAGATGAAGCCCACCGGAGTGGTGAAGCCCAACTCGAAGATTCTTGTGTAATAGTATAGAATCTTAGTTGTAGGTTTTATGGGCCCATGTTTGTCACGCTTTACTTTATGCAATTATTTATATATGCATGCTATGAATGGATGACAAAGCATATGCCATGTAAGCCGTAATAAAATGAATCCCTAAAATAGTAAGTCACAAAGTTGCCTTCCTAATTCGAAATATGTCAAGGCATCGATCATCGGTAACGTAGACTAGGAGTCCTAGATGCGCCCGATTATCTTTGTGAGGCATGAGTTGTGAATGTAGGTTGGACTTAACATGGAAAGGGATGCCCGGACCTAGGCAACTAATAAATGGGTTTGTGCTATAACATCTTAAGATGTTAGCCCATTTGATCCAAGAGTCATGTACGAGTCATGATTGGAGTTATCCTACCTAAGTAACTTAACTTGTTAGGTGTACAAGCTCAGCTTGACCAATAAGGTTGTTGTGAAAAGTGGATCTTGGCCCACATTAAATCACTAACGCGAATTATTTAAAGGGACATTAATTCGGTTTGTGGGATTATTAATAAGACCTCATTTAATCTTGCTAAATTTTATTGTAGATTGAAAAATGGCATCTTCAAACAACAATTTCTCATTGCGATCGGTCCTTGAAAAGGACAAATTGAATGGCACCAATTTCATAGACTGGTCTCGAAACTTAAGGATAGTTCTTAAGCAAGAGAAAAAGTCGTATGTTTTGGATGCACCCTTGCCTCAAGAACCTGGTAGGAACGCCTCTGCGGTTCAAAGGGAAACTTTTGAGACCAAGAAGAGCGACTCCAATGATGTGACCTGTTTGATGCTAGCCACTATGGTGCCTGACTTGCAAAAGCAATTTATGGACCAAGAGGCTTATGCGATCATGGTGCACTTAAAGTAGATGTTCCAAGAGCAAGCTCATCACGAGAGGTTTGTGACAACTAAGGCCTTAATTTCCTGTAAGATGGCTGCAGGTACTCCTGTTAGTACGCATGTACTCAAGATGAAAGGGTATCTTGATACTCTTGAGAAGCTTGAGGTACAAGTACCAAAGGAATTGGCCACTGACTTGATTTTAGGATCATTGGCTGATGATTATGATCCATTTGTAATGAATTATAACATGCATGCGATGAACAAGTCAGTTACTGAGCTTCATGGGATGCTTAAGAATGCTGAAGAAAACATTCGAAAGACCAATCCCGTACTGATGGTTCAAGGGGGCATCAAGAAGGGACCCGCTAAGGGAAAAGGAAAGGGAAAGGCAAAACCCAAGAATGACCTGACTCGGCTCAAGTCAAATGGGAGTACACCTCAGGCCCAATCCAAGCCCAAGGCACAAAAGCTCAAGGAGAGCGAGAGCACTTGCTTCCACTGCAACAAAATAGGGCATTTGAGGAAGAACTGTGCTCTCTTCAAGGAAGAACAAAAAAAAGAATGGAGCCAAGGCGTCCAGTTCAGGTATTTTTGTTGTTGAAATTAACCTTTCTATTTCTACCACTTGGGTACTAGATACCGGTTGTGGTTCTCACATTTGTTCAAATGTGCAGGGGCTAAGAAATAGGAGGTTACTTGGGAAGAATGAAGTGGACCTCCGTGTGGGGAATGGAGCACGAGTTGCTGCCATGGAGATAGGTGACTATCAACTCACTTTACCTTCCGGACTTTGTTTAATTTTGAAAAATTGTTATTATGTACCTGCTATGAGCAGAAACATTATTTCAGTTTCATTATTGGATTTGGATGAATTTGATTTTGTTATTAAAAATGGCAATGCTCATATTCGTCGCCAAGGCATTTCATATGGCAATGCCATGTTGCAAAATGGCCTTTATATCCTTGATCTATCAAACAAAGAGTCCATATACAACATTAATACAAAGAGGGTTAAAGCAAACGAGTTAAACCCTACTTACTTCTGGCATTGTCGTTTAGGACATGCAAACGAAAAACGCATTTCAAGACTCCACAAAACTGGAGTGCTTGGGTCATTCGACTTAGAATCTTATGATACATGCGAGCCATGTTTGCATGAAAAAATGACAAAGAGTCCTTTTAACAAGAAAGGTGAGAGGACTAATGGCTTATTGGAGCTAATACATACCGATGTATGTGGACCATTAAGTACACAAGCCAGAGGTGGTTTTAGCTACTTCGTGACATTCACAGATGACTTCAGTAGATATGGATATGTCTATCTGATGAAGCATAAATCTGAAACTTTTGAGAAATTCAAAGTGTTTAAAACCGAAGTAGAAAACCAACTTGGCAAAAGTATAAAAGCCATTCGGTCAGATCGAGGTGGCGAATACTTAAGCCAAGAGTTTGACTGTCATCTAAAGGAGTGTGGTATTATTTCATAGCTCACTCCTCCTGGAACACCACAATGGAATGGTGTGTCCGAAAGGAGAAATCGAACTCTATTGGACATGGTTCGATCTATGATGAGTCAAGCAGATCTTCCTATCTCTTTTTGGGGATATGCATTAGAAACTGCTGCGTTTCTACTAAACCGTACTCCAACTAAAGCAGTTGAGAAGACACCATACGAGGTATGGACTGGGAAAGAACCCAATATGTCGTTTCTTAGGATTTGGGGCTGTGAAGCACATGTTAAGAAATTAACATCTGACAAACTAGAGTCCAAATCCAATGTTTGCTTATTTGTGGGTTATCCCAAAGAAACAAAGGGATACTATTTTTACTCACAAGCCGAGAACAAAGTATTTGTTGCTCGCAAGGCTGTTTTCTTGGAAAAGGAGTTCCTCCTCAAGAAAGACAGTGGGAGTAAAGTAGAACTTGGAGAAATTCAAGCGCTACAAATTCCTATAGAGGATGAGTTGGAAATGGGATCAAGTTCACAATCACTTGTGGAACAAGAACCCATCACACAAGTACCTAGAAGGTCTGGTAGGGTACGTCAGGAGATTCAGAGATATGGATTTCTAATCACTGACAGTGACACTATTGAGTTAGTAGATCGTGAGGATCCTACTACCTACCGAGAAGCTATTGAAAGCCCAGACTCGAAAAATTGGCTTGAAGCCATGAAATCTGAGATGCAATCAATGTACGATAACCAGGTTTGGACCTTGGTTGATCCACCAGAAGGTGCTAAAGTAATTGAATGCAAGTGGCTATTTAAACTCAAAGCTGATAAGACCTACAAATGTAGACTAGTAGCGAAAGGTTTTCGACAAACACATGGTGTAGACTATGATGAAACCTTTTCGCCTGTAGTCATGCGCAAGTCCATTAGGATCTTGCTTGCCATAGCTGCATATCATGATTATGAGATATGGCAAATGGATGTCAAAACTGCTTTCCTTAACGGAAATTTACTTGAGGATGTGTATATGACACAACCTGAAGGTTTTGTCAATCCCAAGCATCCTAAGAAGGTTTGCAAGCTTCAGAAATCCATTTTTGGATTAAAGCAAGCATCCCGAAGTTGGAATCTTCGTTTTGATGAGGCAGTCAAAGAATTTGACTTCGTCAAGAACGAAGATGAGCCTTGTGTATACAAGAAGGTTAGTGGGAGCATAGTAGTATTTCTGGTCCTGTATGTGGACGACATCCTTCTCATTGGGAATGATATTCCAACATTGCAAAAGGTTAAGCAATGGTTGGGGAAATGTTTCTCAATGAAAGACTTAGGTGAAGCTGAGACAATACTTGGTATTCGGATCTATAGAGACAGATCGAATCGGCTTTTGGGACTAAGTCAAGAAAAGTACATAGACAAAGTACTAAAGCGTTTTAGTATGGGAGACTCAAAGAAAGGGTACATACCTTTGGCTTTGGGAGTTCCTTTAACTAAAGAACAGTGCCCTAAAACCAAAGAGGAAAGGGACAACATGAGTAGAATCCCATATGCATCTGCTATTGGATCTATCATGTACGCTATGTTATGTACTAGGATAGATGTTGCTCATGCACTGAGTATAACCAGTAGGTTTCAGCAAGACCCTGGTGAAAAGCACTGGTCTGCTGTAAAAGGGATTCTAAAGTACCTGCGAAGGACTAAGGATCACTTCTTGGTGTATGGTGGTCAGGAAGAGCTCGTCATACAAGGCTATGCCGATGCTGATTTTCAAACCAGCACTCAGGACTCAAGATCGCAATCTGGATTTGTTTTTGTTTTAAACGGTGGTGCTGTCAGCTGGAGAAGCTCAAAGCAAGAGACCGTCGCCGACTTAACTACAGAATCTGAGTATATTGCAGCGAGTGAGGCTGCAAAAGAGGCTGTTTGGATTAGAAATTTCATTTCTGGATTAGGAGTGGTCCCAAGCATTCTAGATCCATTAGAAATTTTTTGTGACAACAACGGGGCCATTGCACAGGCCAAGGAGGCCCGGTCACACCAGAAATCCAAACACATACTCAGGAGGTACCACCTGATCAGAGAGATCATTGATCGTGGGGACGTCAAGGTTAGCAAGATAGCAAGTGAAAATAATGTAGCAGATCCTTTGACGAAACAATTGCGTCCAAATCTGCACGAAACTCATTTGAGAGCATTCGGTCTTAGGGCTATGCCCAATTGGGACTAGTGCTAGTGGGAGATTGTTAGTGTAAGTCCTAGCCCCAATATATTGTAATAAAACACTTTAGTTAATAAATGAGGCATTTGTTTTACCAATTATATTCCTGTGCATATCAATTGATAGAACTGTCCAAGAATGTCGTTTCAGTTTAAGTTATCATGTGTGAGGCACATGGTTGTAAGACCTTGAAACAAATGAGACTTCATTCTAAATATCCCTAGTCAGTCATTGTTATGGGAATAACAAATGAATTAAGACTAGTATGCTCTCTCTGATTAGTTGAGTTCTGTCTTACGGATCAAAAGGACAAAAGTGTCAATCAGAGATCATAGATACATGTTTATAACATGGTATTTGGATACGATCCACACATGAGAACACTACATGGTACAAGTCATAAGTGTTCCTCATATGCAAGTTTTGTATCGGAGTTCTTAGACCTAAAATCTCTATGAAACTCTTTATGAATTACTGTGTACTTTGACATACACCTAACGTGCTCGTAACTGAGTGACAAGTATGGGTATGCTTGGGTATGCATTGATTCATATTAGAGAGCATGAGAGAAGTGAAGGGATTACCCCTCTCTATAAGAGAGAAAAATATCATCGGCCACTTGATCAGTGAACTGAGAAGTGTATGGCCATACCGAGATGTAATAATGTGCAATCATTATTTATCTGAGAGTTCAGTGTCACTGGAATATCAAGAAAGGAATTAACTTACACATGAGGATGACTTGTTCCATGCCTTATGTTAATTCTGATATTTATGGGTAAGGGACTATACAAAATTGCATTAGGTCATCAAATGCCATTTGCATTTTCATTTAATTTGGAATGCTATAAATATCTTGCTAGAGAATATATATAGCCTTTGAATTAATTCATTAATTCAATTGCCAATATTAAATGGACCTATAGGATCGCACACAAAGCATTGGGCTTAAAATATTTAAATAAGGCATTGAGCATTAATTTGGGCTTTTAATAAAAGTCAAGCTAATGTATGTAATGGGTATTAAATTGCTATTGGACCTTGGTCCATGAGAGAGGAAGATTTCGGCCCACATGGTTTAATGTCAATTAATTTAATAATATTGATTAAGTTAATTGAGTATTAAATCCTAATTGAATTTTAAATTCAAAAGGGTTTAAATTAATGTTTGTTACTTATCTATAGGAAGTGTTTAAGGTTGAATAAACTACTTTTAGGTGGTAAAATTCGGAATAAACACTTGCCATAAGATGAGGATAAAGATTGAAAAGAAAAACCCTAGTGAAAAAAGGGAGTAGGCGTGAACTTCCCTCTCTCTCTCTCAAAAAAATCTTTTCTTGGCCGAAATACATAAGGAGAAGAATTCTTTCTTGCTTTCTTGTGTGATTAGGCATTAATAGCACCAAAATAAAGTGCAAGATCAAAAAATCTTGTAGCTATAACCCTTGCCATTACAAAATACTTATATTGAGAGCTAGCATTCTCGGTTTTAAGCCTTGCTTGAAAGTGTGTGTGTGAGCATAGAGAGGATTGGCGCAAAGGCTATTCCTTGGCATTGGTGGTGAAGATCAAAGGTGGACAATATCATCTTAGTTGCTGGTCATCATCAAATTCATTTCGGAATAGGCATCTAAAGTTGTAAGTTTTTAAAACCCTAAAAGTGCATGTTTCGATTCTTGTCGTGGATTTGTTTGATGTGTATGATTGTTTTTCGATATTTTTCCGCTGCGTTATCTACATACACATACCATGACATATTCCATCACTGCTATCGTGCAAACTCTTCTGAAGTTCGAAGCAGTAGTACCGTGGTCGTGCAAACCTTACGTAGAATGATAGTGCCGCCATCGTGCAAACTCTTCTGAAGTTCGAAGCAGTAGTACCTTGGTCGTGCAAACCTTTTGTAGAATGGTAGTACCATGGTCGTGCAAACTTTTCGTAGAATTGTTGTACTGCAATCGTGCAAACTCTTTTGAAGTTCGAAGCAGTAGTACCGTGGTTGTGCAAACCTTCCGTAGAATGGTAGTGCTGCCATCGTGCAAACCCTTCTGAAGTGGTGCTATCTATGAGCCCTTTAGTTGATTGCCCCCTGGGAGGTCTTTGGTTGATTGTTTGGATTTGATGTTTGGATTGATGTCGTCACTCACCTTTTGTCGGTGTCTGCATTGAATCTTTCTTACTGCAAAACTGGAAAACCGAATATGCAGGAAAAAATTGGTGAGCATGCAAGTGAAATGCATGAGTCATGCAAGAATGCAGGATAAGAATTCATCTGAGTGAATTTGGATGCAATAGCCAGTTTGGTCACAATTTGCAGCAGGATCGGTGCCCTCTTGAATTGCTTTTGAATTTTGTGCTTTTGGGGATTACTAGGTTCTCCTCTGATACCTATAGTCATTCTTTGAAGGTAGTGCGTCCCTTGTGGATTTTCACACTAGCTTTTCTTAGCGGGAAATGCGTCCTTTCGGATTTTCACATAACCCTGTGCCTTATTTTTTGCCTGGAATGAGCCCAACCCAATCCAGCCACTTTTATTCATTTCATTTTTTTATAGGACGGACTGCCTGTTCCCAGGTTTTCACCCTGCCCTTTGGCCTAACTTTTGCTTAGAGCGCCAATCACGGTTTTTATCTCTAGCGGCCTTTTTTTTAAAAGATAATAGGATGAGTTGACTGAAGTGTTCGAGTGGATAGAGCATAGGAGAGCAGATAGTACCAATGCGCTGATTCTATGCCAGACCTAGACAGCTTTGAGTATGCAAGATGAACTGCTCTGGTCACATAAATATATCATTGCATAAATGTATATATTTCAACTTGATTTCATAACACATGATCATTATTTGGCATTAACTCAAAAAATATGAGACCTCATCTAATTTCGGAATAGATCCTGAAAGTATCAAACTCCTATTATCAATCAGCCCTCTCGGGTTTTCATGATTGAATAGTTTCTCTCCTTTTTATTATTATTATTATTATTATTATTATTATTATTATTATTATTATTATTATTATTATTATTATTATTATTATTATTATTATTATTATTATTTCATTATTTATTTATTATTTTTTTAGCCTTTGCCATGAACCCTCATTCAGTCCGTCGGTGTTGATTGAATCTGCCTTCATCTTCCCCGGGGCTGCTTCTTTTGAGAGTGGTTTTTTTTACCATCGAAGTCTTGTTCTTGACCGTTGTGGAAACTGGCTGAAATGACGGGTTTCTTATTTGGGACTTGAATGTGAAATCACACAACTTACTTTTATCGGCTTTTTAAGTTCTGAAATGACTTTTAATGGTTGAGATTGGGTTACAGGTTAGGCTTAGATGGCTTGGGGGAAAAATTATGGTTTTTGTTTGTTTGTTTTTGCCTCTTTTATTATTTTTTTTTACTTTTTTTTTCTTCTTTTTTTTTTCGGGTAGAGGTAATGGGCTCTCCTTTTGAATTTGGCTACGAGTGTCTTGGATGGTTAATTGGTCTTGGAGTACACATTTCAAATGGTTGGGAGGAAAAGGGGTCATACTGTTGAGTTAGATGTTTCTCGTGAAGGTCCTGAGTTTTATTCGTCCAATCTTCTGATGTAGCTCTCGGAGTTTTATCTTATTTGGCAGCACCATATGTAACACAGATGTTGTAGAAGCAAAAGAATGGCTTTCAAAATTCAGCTTGTCGTTATGTTGGCACATGTGAAAGCAACGTTGTCTCAACAATGTCCTTGTCAATTTTCAGCATATCATACCTGGTCAAGGCAAAAGCTCCTTTCTTTCTTTTTGTTTCTCTTTTTTTTTATTATTATTATTTTTACATTATCTCTCAAAATTATCCTCTCTTCATGAGTTATATCAGATACTATTAAGAGTTTGTTCGGATTCCCCAAAGTTTCGAGATTAGATGAAGTCGTATTAATTGGGTTAATGTCAAAAAATGAATGGATACATCATGATCATAAGAAATGAAATCATTAGAAACATCATACAAATAAGCAAAAACTGTTCATCATATTAAAATTACCAAATTGTCACAATGAGTTCTTAAAATAAAAAGCATCAAAAAAACATAGTATCTCCATGCTGCTCTTACAAAATGTGCCACTTAGGTGGACCAGACCCGATCACATATTTGGTGGAGGGACGGCAATATAGCTTGTCTTCTTCTTCTTCTTCTCTCTTTTCTCGGGATCAGTGATATGTTTGGTGTCAATGAGTTCCTGGACCTTATTCCTCAGAGTTCGACAGTAATCCATCAGGTGTCCAGTGTGCTAATGGTAGGCACAGTACTGATCGTCTCTATGCCCCTGTTGTCCCTAGTTCATGGCTGGCCTAGGCGTTAAAGGTCATAGCTTGCCCTCTTTTATCAGTCTTTGCAATACCCAGGATAGAGAATGGCCCAAGTTAGAGTAGCATCTCTGACTCTGTCTAACTTATGTAGCTACTACCTCGGCTGCCTTCCCGTTTCTATTACTGCTTCCAGCCCCACCTTGTCACATCCCAAAAATGGCCTAGTAGAATTGTATGTGTAATTGGATTATTAAAAGGGTATTTTTGTAATTTATGCAAGTGGATTAAGGACTTAATTGAAGAGTTATTTAAAGTATTTAATGAAAGAATTGTTGTTAGTGAGCGATATGTAATTTGCCAAGGATTTATAAGAGAATTTACAAGGACTTGAAGTAAAAGTCAAGAAAGATGAAAAAGAGGTCCAATAAATGAGTGACATGTGGATGAGTTGGTGAGTGCATTAATGGGGATTTGAAAGGAGTGGAGAGAGGGAAAGCAGGAAATCTTAGCTTCCCGTGGAAGCTATCTGGTTTTGCCCTCTCCCTTGTATTCTCACGTTATCTTGCTCTTTCTCTTCTCCATTTCTGCTCTCTTCTTTTGTATGTGCTGTCCTTTGATGCTTAAGATAGGGTTTTGAGATTTGAAGAGATCCAAGAGGTAAGTGGCTGTGTTATTTGGTTTGGATCTTTTTCTTCTCCTTCCATTTGGATTTGTAATGGGTTATGTGGTTATTTGCATGGGTTAATTGTGTTTGTTTTGATTGGATTAATTGCAAGAATCTGAAGAGAGGAGGAAGGATAAAGGAAAAGAGAAGATTGGATTTTGAAGCTATTGGCTTGAGCTCCATTTCCAGGTTTGGGAGCTTGTGTTTAGCTGTGTATATTTTGAAATGTTGTCCATGGCTTTCGGATCCTTGTGTGTTATGCAAATGCCTGTTAGTTGTGTGCTTTGTCACATGTAAATGTATGTGTTCATAAATATATGTATATGATTTGAGATATTAAAATTATAAGGCTTTGCATGTCAATTCTTGAAGAGTTTGAACATGAACATGAGAGGAAATTCTGGGTTTGAGAATCTCTGTGAATGCTATTTTGATGTGTAATAATATTGGTTGATTTGTCTTATTATTATTGTAATGTGTTTTGGAAGCTCTGGAGGTACGTTTTTACATGAAATTGCATGACATATGGGTTTGGGTGAAGTTGGGTTATGATTTCCTTCAAACTCTGTTTTTTGCATTTCCTGGATATTAAGGAGACTCGATCCTATGGCGAGCGCAATAGAATCGGCCCTTCTCCTTCTCGCACTGGATTTTCGCTCAGCCGCTAAGGAGGTCACGACTCAGCATGTGGAGCACGAGTCGTGCTCCACTCAGCTAGACGTTCACGAGTCGGAGGGAGGCGTCCGACTCGTGAGCGTGGAGTTTTGGACATCACGAGTCGGAGGGAGGCGTCCGACTCGTGAACGTGGGATTTTGGCCGAGCACGAGTCGGCATTTGGCGCATGACTCGTGTTGGTCCTCTTCTCCTGCACAGTTTCTTCGGCTACTGTTGCGATCCCGACTTCTTGTCGCGAGCACGACAATAACCCACTAGCTGGCCTCCCCTATTTTTTGAAACCTGTTTTAAGCTTCTTTTACATTGTTTTTCACTACATGACATATGATTTGTCTTTTTTCATATTATTTGATAAATTTTATGTTCTTAATTAGATTTGTATATGATTTATATGTCATCAAAAATGGTAAATATACACGTATGCCTGGAGTTGTATAATTATACTTGATACATTCTCTATTAAATGATTATTACTTGAGAACATGATTGAGTTGTTATTTGAGCCTAATAGTCATAGTAGCGTATAGATAAGCGCTTATCCAGGGTTAGAGTGTGAGTGCAGCTGCTATATGTTACATGTTACAAGTTATATGTTGACCCTGTTTGGGTTTATGAGATTTGAGACTTTGGTCTCCGGTATACCTTCGGGTATACATGATTATACATGATTTGAGACTCATGTCTATATATGTTTGGATACTATGTCCTATCAGTATCATTAGTACCCGTATCCACTAGTTAGCGATTAATCAGGCCATTTCTTGATGTTATTACATGAGATTGACATATGAACATTGACTACCTGGATATGAATGGTTACTTTATGATATATATGTGTATGATGAATACTTGTTATAAGCATGAGTAGTATACATTTATGTGCTTTGTTCTTGCTAAGCTTATAAATATGTTTATTACAATTATATGTACATGTATGTGTTGTTCCTCCCCACTAAGCGTTATCGCTTAGCATGGGCTCTTTTCCTATGTAGGTGGCGGGTTCATTTTAGAGTCGAATATCTGTAGGTCGGCCACTAAAAGTCTTAAGTTGGAGTTTATCTTGTCTTCCGCTATATTTTTGTTTATGGAGTTTGATTTTGGAAATGTAATTTTTGTAAAGAATTATTTTGTACATGTAAATGTTAATTGTTTACAAATCCTTTTTGTAAAACGATTTGATTACTTCTATATGAATTTGGCATCTTTATGATTATACGTATTTGTTATTAGCATGCTCGAATATGTATGTGATTTGTGCACGTAGCACTCCGGTATCCTTCCAACGGGGGTATTAGGGTGTTACACACCTGATCTGTATCCTGACTAATTCCCAAAGTTCTTCCCAGCAGAATTATTTTGACTCGCTTTCTTTGCCAAATAAGACCCGTCAGCCTCTATAGCAATATCTTTAAGTGACTCCTAATCTCTGAGCCCCGTAAAACTGAGCAAGTCCCTTAGGTAAGGGCATGAGTTTCTGATAAATAAACTAATCTGATCAGCAGTGTCAGGCTTTCGCTTCATCTCCATGACCCTGTTGCTCCACCTGGTGAGGTATTCATGAAATGACTCGTCACTCCTTTGCTGTAAAAGTTCAAGGTCCTTCAGGGTGACCTCCATTCTAGTGCTGCAGTCGCACTGCCTCATGAATTCATCAGTCAAAAGGTCCCAGTCCTCTTTGGATCTTCTATCCAGCCCATGATACCAGTCTACCGCCGGACCTAATAAACTGAGGCAGAAATACTCCACCTTTTCCCTCTTAGTCATCCCTGTGCCCTTCATCACTAGGGTGTATTGCTTAATATGCATAGACGGATCCGAAGTACCGTCGAACTTTGGCAACTCAGGCATCTTAAACCTCTGAGGCAGCAGCTCTTCATCCCCCAAATCTCTGTCCTTATGGTTGATCCCCTTTCCATCTGATAACATTCGGGTGATAGCCTCAATCTGCTATTTCATTCCTCTCAAGGCCTCATCCTCCACTTTGGGTACCCTACCTCTCACAACTTGGTGGGCTACTAACTCCTCGGCCTCATCTTCCACCACAAAATCCTCATCGGTATTAGGGACCCTTGCCCTTCTTAGCTCAACAGGCACAATAGCTTCTGTGAGTACCGTGTCCCGGAGCGGTCCGGATTAGAGGTTACCCTATGATCAAATTGGTGTCCGAGCATGTACAAACGGTTTGGATTTGGAGGCTTTAGTCCCATGTCCCACGAGAAACAAGACTTTTACCTTTCGTAGGCAGAAAGGGGAAAACGGGGAGTTTTTAAAGCCCAAGAAGCACGTTTTCCTCGACGGACGGCCAGCCTGTCGGACAAGTGGTAGGGCCGTCGGATGAATCCTTGTGTCAGTAGGATTCTTCTGACGCCCGTCGCCACCACAGACGCCTGTCGGTCGTGCCTGGCTTATAAAAGCTTTGAATTTCCTCATAAAAGGGGTTTGGAAAAATTTCTAAAGGGGAGACTCTGCCAAAATTCGTGTGTGTTTTCTCTCTCTTCCAATAAACACATTTCTAAAAGATTTAATTGATTCAAGAATCAAACCATTAAAAGGAACTAAATTTAATTGGTTTTTCCTAAGGTTTTGATTCCAAAAATTCAGTTTTTAGAAAAATCAAGAAGGAAACAAGCTATTTTCCTCATTCTTAATTTTTATTTTGTTTTCTCGTGGAACGTGCGGGGAGCCATACAACAACAAAGAATCCAACCAAAAAGGTTATTCTGAGGGTAAATATTCCGGACCCCTTTCTGTCCTTTTTTAGCTTCATTTTCGATATTATCCTTGCTTTTGCCTTTATTTTTATTTCTCGCTATTATTCTTCTTAAAATTGTGTAAATTTTTTTTTGATTGATTTTTGAAAAACTTCTATTTTCTGGGGACAGAGGTGACCGACGGGTCATCTGCTGTGATCGACGCCCGTCGGACGCCTTTGAGCATAACCCGTCGGTCACCTCCACAGACGGCTTCTTTCGAGTGAGCAACGGGGATATGGGTCATCTTGACCGACGTCCGTCGGTCATTCAACATAGCCCGTCGGTGGGCTCTGTCCCACACTTTTAATCTTTTTCTCTTTGTTCTCTCAAATTTTTATGTTATTTGTAAACTTTCTCCTGTATTTTAACATCCCTTTGACTTGTTTTGTGAGAGTATGTTTCCGTTTCTTGGACTGGATGGAGCTTGAGGGAGTCCTCACGTATTTGGAGAGCTTGTCTGGTTTAGTTCCCTATCTTCCTATTTTATACATATTCCATGTATTTATTTATTGCTTCTCCTGTATATGACAAAACTATTGTATTTCTCGCTAATGTAAAATCAGCCAAACATTTTATATTAAATAAATTGAATTCTTCATAAAATCAAGGACCCAATGTCCTATTCTTTATCCAATAAAATCCATCACAATAAAAATATCAATTTTAATAATGATGCATGCGTGGACCAAAGTCCTCACCCGATTCGTGTATGTATCGCATATTTATAAAAGGGAGTTGTATTCCGCTCCTTGTGTTATTGTAATTTATCGCTTTCATTATTTTGTACATTTACCATTTTCCAAATGTGAATAAATGCGCTTTGATCAAATTGCATCGTGTGGAGAGAGAGCGAATTAACGAATATTAAAATTTAATCATAAAATAATCAAGGTAGAAATAGATGAGAAGTCCTAAACCCGGCTCTGGTCTTTGGGCTCAAAGAGGCGAGAGGTCTATCTAATCACTCATGGGAACTATGACCTCCAAGACACCTCTTGTGTCACGAGATTTTGACGTCAATCCTAGGCTCCTTAGGGTGAGAGGTTTACCCTCCAAGACCCCTCTGGTTGGCCCAAAATGGATACTAAGCGCTGTCTTAGGCTCTCCGAGGTGAGAGAAACTTTCCCAATGTTCTATTGGGTGGCGACTCCACGAAACCTCCTTGTTACCCAAAATAGACGCACTTGTAAATATCTTTACAAGTTGCCAACGGATCCTCAATTACCCGATCGCCCTTAAGTGGGCGGTCAGAGGGGCGGCCGCGGGGTCCGGCGCGCGTCACAGCTTCATTTTCATTAACGGGTGGACGGGCAGCAGCTCCAGCGAGGGGAGCCTCCCCACCAGCAAGTGGTTCGACTTGCCCCCGAGGAGGTACTGCTGGCGCTTGTGGAGCGATAGGTGGTTGGGGAGCAATGGGTGCTTGTGGAACAGGGGGATGAGCAATCCTTTCGGCCATAACGCCCATCATATCCAACATTCTCCGCTCAAAGTCCTCTAGCCTCCTGGCAAGATCTTGAGTGGTTAGAGCCCCGATCTCTTCTTCCATCGAAGATGATTCACTAGTTGTTAAGAGTGACTCAGAATCCCAACCAAGCACTACTTCTAGCAATCTAAAGGGTCAGTCTGTCCTCACTAGTCGATCGTCAGGACCTCTAATCCACTCGGATGAATCTATGATGGCTGAAAAGCTCAGATTGTTAGAATGATGCATGATTGAAATGCAATGTATGGTCGTGCTATGCAGATGGTTCTCGATGAGTGAAAGATCAATATATTACAATGACACGATGTGATGTATATAAAATTGAATGTACAGTGATATGTACATGTAAAAAATAATATGTAGACAAAAGGATATACACACACAAAATGAAATGTATGTTCTTCTTTCTTTTTATTTTTATTTTTATTTTTATTTTTTTTATTTTATTAATTTGCATGAATGACACGTGATGCACGAGCATGCTATGCAGCACTCATAACCACATGCAAGCAAATAGATCCTTCCAACCTTATTTCTCCCACACACAGGGTCGTGCGGTCTCTTTCCTCGGTGAGCTTTATCCAAGGATTAACAGGGAACCCATTGGACACGCATGGCACACGGTGAAAAAAATCGGCAACATAATATCTCTTGCCTAATTGTACATACGTATGGATGTTTGGCCATTATGCATTTAAACAATTCAACTAAATTAAGATGGGCCCACCGGGGTATGAAAGCCTTTGATGAAAGACCATTTAATTTAATTGATTTCGTTCAATATATGATGGCCCAAATAGCAGGCACGGTATTATGGTACATTTCACCTAGTGGAAGTATCTATTGCCATTATATGGGCTTTGGTCAAAGGTGATAATATTTTAGGTCTACCCAAGCATGGTCCCTGCCAACGGGTCTAGCTCATCACGAGCATAGCGACCAATCGGGTCTCCATTTGATATACCATTTGATGGTACGAAGCTTGGACTGGTGATTATCCTGAACACTTCCCTACAATGAGTGAAAGTAGGGTCGTGTTTTAGGAACGCACCAGGGTAGATAGGGGACCAACTAACATAATTCTAAGGCTCTAGTGGATGTAATGCAATTTTGATTAGAAATGGAATTTTTGATTCTTAACAACTCAATTATTATTTTAGCTTAAGTCACTTTCGAAGCAAAGTTTCGATCATCGTCCCCAATGGAGTCGCCACTGTAACGCGCGGCGGATTGGTTCGCGTCTTTTATAATCTTGGGCATCATGAGTCATCTTGGATGCCTCCTTTCCAATAGAACATTAGAAAGGAGGATCTAGACCCACAATGCCTTTAGGCACCTTTGACGTATTTTGAAGTCGCCACCCAGTTTACGAGAAACTGGGAAAGGTCTCTAACCTCTATTGGTCTAAACTAGAGATGGTGTCTGGAACTTCACTCTTATTAATGACTTAAGTTAATAAATGAGTTTTTAAGAAATCAAAATTCCATCTCTCATCTCACGCAATAATGCAATAAATTTAAAGCGCATTCATTCACATAGGAAAGCGATAAATAAAGTAGTAAATAAATAAATTACAAAAATAAAAATTGGGACAGAACAATCCCCCAAATAAATAAGTAAATAAATAAAATAAACAAATAAATAAACACATAAAGGGAATTAAAACGCAACATACATAAATCGAGTTATTCATTAAATTTTAGGAACATTGGTTCCTTTTTTTATTTATTAGAAAAATTAGAGAACTATTTCTAGGATATTGATTGAGAAAATTGGGATGAGTGATCCCATTTTATGAAAACTAACTCTCCATTTGAAAGTGTAATTTTATTGTTTAAAATAAGACGTTGGTCCATTTTATTAATAAAAAATCTCAAATTATTAATTATCTAAAAAACGTGATTTTCTATAATGCGGATAATTAAAATATATTTTACATACCAAATAAATAAAAAATAAGACAATATATAGAAAATATAATGAAAATGAAAACCCCAAAATTTGGATGGTCTTTAATCTCCCGGTCTGAGCACGCATGTAACTCGCATAATTATACAAGCATTTAAGCCATAAAACAAATAAACAAAGTAAAATGTTAGTAAAGTAAATTAAATAATTGATATAATATAAATAAATTAATTAATTAACTGAAATTTGCTTAATAAAATAACTAATTAAAGTGATTAACAAATTAATCAAATAAAAATAAGAAAGATGTCAACAATACTAAGAGATTAATAAAATAATAATAATAATAACCTTTAAAACCTATTAATATGAAATGTTAATAATAAATAGGCTAGATAAATAATAATAGTAAAGTAAAATAGAATAAAGAATGAAAATAGTAAAGTAAAAGAGGACAAGATAACATGAAGAATGAAAACTTAAAATCAATAAGTTAAAGAATAACGTCAAAAACAAAATGGCCATAAAGAAAAGAACTAAAGTGAATAAAATAGCAAATCACGTGAATGGCTAAAGGACAAAAGATGGCCCAAAGTTGATGAAATACAATTCAAAGAAATGGAAAAGAAAAGGAAATGTAAAAAGGGGAAAAGGAAAGCCTCAGTGCACGGCTCGTGAATGCCTTTCACGAGACGGGACGCGTCCGATCGGGAGAAGGGAAAATAAAGCACAATCTGACCGGTAAGGGTAAAATCCGGTCGGACGACCACAATACAAGTAAGAACAAAGATAAAAACCGATCCGATACCACAAATCAATAAAAACAGAATCACAACTAAAAAACTAGAAAAATAGAGATAAATAGAAGGGGTTCAACTGACAGACCAAAAACACGATTAAACATACATAAAGAAGCAACAAACACAATTATTCGATCATCACAACAATGTACATGCAACGAGCAGATTAAAAAGATCAAACAATATGCATGTACAATATATATGATATACACAATATACACGAAGAACAACACTTACTGGTTTAGCAAAACGAAGAAGAAGAGGAGGTAAACAGAAAGAAAGAAAAGAAGAAAAGAGAAAGAAAATAAAATAGAGGTAGCTAGTAAGTATTTACCCTCAGAATGATATTTGATCTGGAGATGATGAAGCTCTGGTTTTCTTCTCTGAATGTCTTGAAAATGATAAAAAGGTGACTGATAAAAGCTTTTGATAAAATGTTTATGTTGAGAAGAAAATGATATGTGATTGAATCCTAAACACCAGGAATAGATTTCCTGGATTTAAGAGACAAACTCAGAAGCTTTTTGAGAAACAAGACTTATTTTCTTGCTCAGCAAATTCCTCCATGTGTTTTCTTTTTGAGTCCTTCCCTACTTTCGAAAAACCCTCCTCCTCTTTTAGTTGTTCAACCTTTTCTTTTAATATCCCTGCAGGATTAGATGGTTTCCCACCAAATCCAACATATCCCCTTATTTTAAAACCAAATCCCTATAAAAACGGAAGAGGAGCACATAAGGCAAGGGGGCAAGTGAGCCTCCTCACTGACGTAAGGCTGGGCCTCACGTAAGTGAGATGGGCCTCACTAACGTGAGGCCCCCATCTCACGTTAGCGAGATGGGTCTCACTGCCCAAGCCCAAAAACTAATTTTAATTTCCTTTTTTTTTTCAATAAAAGCGGAAAACATATTTTTCGAGGAAACTAGCACTTCTATTTGTCTTTTGCTCGTGCACAGGCATCATTTTCATCATAGTGTAACTTCAGTCTATGCTGCCTCGGGACCCGGTGTCTACACATGCATAAAAAGCAAAGGTGATAAAAATAATAACATATTATAACAATAAACAAGAATAATAAAAATAATAATAATAATAATAATAACAATAATAACAACAACAACAACAATAACAACAACAACAACAACAACAACAACAATAATAATAATAATAATAATAATAATAATAATAATAATAATAATAATAATAATAATAATAATAATAATAATAATAATAATAATAACAACAATGATAATAAAGAAGATGAACAATCAACAATAAGGAAGATAAACAATCAAGCAAGCAAAAATAAAAGAAATAAAAAAAACAAAATATGTTAAAGCATGCTAAATAATAATACTAAGAATAATAATAATTGATCAACAAAAGAGATGATGATGATGATAATAATAATAATAATAATAATAATAATAATAATAATAATAATAATAATAACAACAACAACAACAACAACAACAACAACAAAAGATGAACAATCAAATAAATATGCAAGAATAAAATAAATTGTGCTAAAAATATTAAATCTATGGCTAAATCACATTGTCACACCCCAAAATGGCCCTGGTCGGATGTGCATGCTAAGTCGGGATCGGAAGGGTATTTCGGTAATTGTGTTTGAGAATTTGGAATGTTAAGGACCTAATTGATAAGATAATTAAGTTGGTAAAGAAAGAATTGTGTAAGTGAGTGAATTGTATTTTGTCTAAGGACTAAAGAGCATTAAGACAAGATATTTATTAAGGCAATGTTTGGGTATGACTCTAGTATTGTGCCATGGTTTGAAAGGTTAAGTGGATTGTAGGGTCCAATAGGATGTTGCCAAGTGGACTGTTAGGTGGGCAGTGAATGGGGAAAAGAAGAAAAGAAAGTGGAAGAGAGAGGGAACACAGATTTGCAACCCGATCTCCCCTCTCACGCCTACTCCTCTTCTTCTCTTCTCCTTTCTTTGTTTCTCCTTTCTCTCACGTTTGGTTTGGGTTGTGTTTGGCTTGGATTGTGATTTTGCTTGAGGAGGTAAGTTAGATTAACGTTCTCCTGTTCTTCTTCTTCTTCTTCTTCTTCTTCTTTATCTGGTTTCATCTTCAGTTAGGATTTGGACTAAGGGTTGTGTGGTTTCTTGTATGTGCAAGCTTTGGATTGTCAGAAAGAGCATAGTAAAGGCAAGGGAAGGATTGAGGACTGATCTTGAAGCCTGATTATTGGATCGTCATTTCCAGGTTTGGGAATATTTTGGATGCATGTAATGGTTGAAGAGCTTCTGTGTTCTTGTCTCTGCCATATTTCTCACTAGGCTTGTAAATGGGTTTGCTTTGCTTAATTTCTGGAAGTTGATGTGTTTTGGCATGAGAATATGCATGATTAAGTGAGTAAATATGTTAGTAATGCATGTTGGGGATTGAATTGAAGTTACTGAGCTTTGGGTTTTGAAATTACTGTATTTTTAGGGTTTATGTTCTTTAATGGATGAAATCTGTTTATGCATGGTATTAGTTGATTTGATTGTTGAATTAAGTTGTAATTATCTTGTTTATGCTGTTTGGGACATCAATTGAAAGGTAAGATGAGTTCTGGAGGTGTTTGAATTAGATTGAAAATAGTTTTTATCGAGTTGTTTGATTTTCTGGAAAAGGATGGAAGTCTGCAGGTTTGCGATTTCGGGAAAGAAGAGGAGGGCAAGAGAAGTAGCTCACGTTACGTGAGCAGATTGCTCACGTTACGTGAGCGATGCTCACGACGTGAGCAATGCTCACGTTACGTGAGCAATGCTCACGACGTGAGCAGATTGCTCACGAGGCGTGAGCAACCCTCACGTTCTGTTTTGCTTCTGTTTTTCCTTCCCCAGTGTCCAGTTTTTATAAAATGGTTTTCAAAAGCTTTTCAGGGTATTTTTCCTCTACTGTGTTTTATATTATCTTAATGACATGACTGATTATTCCAATTTATTTGGTATTAATAATATGTTATCTAAGATAAGTTATATGTAGTATTTTGGAATCAGTTTTGGATTATAGTAATCCGGTTGTATGATTGTGGGATTTTAACAGTATGATTTGGACTTTAATATGCTTATTATTGTGATATGTATTTCACGTCATATTCTGAATGCGAAAGAATTATGAATAATAACTTTCCGATTGTTTAAGTCCCAAACATGCTCTGTCTTAATGTGAATTATGCTATGCATATTTTAGTCTGTTTCTTCTTTAAGGATAATTTGCTATGCTTAAGTTTATGCTGTAACTTTCCTCGATTATGATGATGTGTCCTTGGTCTTTAGCATAATATGATTCAACATGTGTTCCTGTTATGCTTTAGAAAGATGAATAGTGCTGATGTTATCAATTGAGTTATTGCATGCTCCAGTACTTGACTTGTATGAAGTATGATTGGCATCCTGCTATGCCAGACTTATTGAATATTATGGCTGATGTCGGAATTCATTGTTATGCTTTAGCCTGGGAACTCAATGTGTTAGGTTAAATGTAATTTGGAATATGCATGATTTATGCTTAGTATCTTCGCCTAATGCATGATTAAGACTTTATGTTGATAATCATTAGCATGGTAGTGCTTTTATACCTGATTCTTGGCATGCTTTGGAATATGGTTTAATGTTAAAATATATGGACTGTAATATGTTTTGCAATGCGAATTGCATGAGGTACGACCGACCTTATGAGCATATTTATATGTCTATTGTATTCTGGTTTATGCATGATGTATATATATAATCATGCGTTATGCGATTCGAAGTGTGAATTGTTTTATGCATGACCTGCGAGAGTCAGTCTAGTGGATAGTTAGGCATGCCTAATAGAGTCTTTCAGTAGCTGCAGCGCCCTTTGAACGTATTGAACCCTGATCAGGTCCCCCGTATGGTTCCTCGCGAACCCCCCCATCTGTACGGATCTTCGTGATCCTTTTTAATGTATTTGGATCGGGTTAAGATCCCCCATCAGTAAAATGCTTTTGTGACAAAATAAAGTGGTTTTTGACTTGTACCCGTAAGGTACTAATCAGTTCAGTACACTCGTTATCCACTATTGTGAGTCAGCAGGTGCTTTACTGGTTTGTATTACTTTGAAATAACTATATGAATGTGATATCCGTTTGATTATGATAAAGATCTCAGGAATCAGTTTATGTGTATATGAATGTGATCATGGGCTTCTGAATGTATGTCTGTTTTAAATAAGCATGACTTTATATCTAACATGATTATCCGTACTCGTCATGTGATTTGTTGTAAGTTTCTGAATGCTTTGATTATGATGCGACTAGAGTATTTATGTATATGACTTAAACATGTTTTGTTAACATATTAGCTTGTGGACCGAAGCAGCTGTGATGGTAAGTATGTGATGATTACTGTACTCTCTGCACGATGATGATATGAATGTAATACTAAGTGGTTATGCCTTCAGTCCCCGTTATCAGAATGTTTCTGCATGATGCTTAATATATTAGAGTCACGCAGCGGTATTGTGATGCTCTAAATGTTATCCTTTGGATATTTGACTAGTGTATGTGTTTGGCATGTCTAAGTATGTTCAATACCTAGCACCCTTAACACGATGATTGGGTTGTCAGTTCCTGCCTAGGTACTTAGTGATATTTAATGCATGTGTTTAGCTCTTGTGACTCCGCATAGTAAGATGCTATCATTTGATACCCATGTAGGTTTATGCATGAGTTATAGTATGTAGTTCGGTATAATGATATTTGTATCGTATATTGTATTATGTCTGTTTTGGTATATCCTGGACATGAGTTTATGGTCTGTTTGTGAGTTATCGATTGAATGCCTTTATTGTGCAGCCTGATTAGTGATATGTTTTGAATATCTGCATTTGTCATCTGAATGTGTTTTGTCTTGACGACCATTGTGAATGGCCGTCCATATTCTTGTGTGTTCTCCCCACTAAGCGTTATCGCTTAGCACGGATTTCCTTTCCGTGCAGGTGGCAGGTTTGGTTCTGTTCGAGTCGCGCTTCTGCAAGGTCGGCCACGTAGGAGTTAGAAGTTCTGTATTTTGTTCAGCTTTTGTAATTCGGTAGTATTGTATATGTAATTATTATGTTTCGTTCTTGAGTTTTCTTTTGGGAATGTAATAGTTAGTATGTCCTTATGTTTAGTTATTCCTTTGTTTTATTATTTCGATTATGCTTCCGTTGAATGGTCATATGTATGCTTCTGTGTATGCTTTTGCTTAGTGTCTGTGTGTGCATAAGTGATTGCATGATCTGTCCGTGCCTGCAGGTAAGGTAAGTTTTTAATTAATCCGTATTTCTGTATGCATGTTATGTATGAACGTATGCTTCCGCATTGTGCATGTGTATATCTGTATATGTGAGCGTCGTGTAGCGCGTCCGTCGGCGTCCTTCCAACGGGGACGGCGATGGGGGTGTTACACACATGAACATAAACAAAATAAAATAATAAATCAAAAATCTACATGATGACTAGTTAATTAGAAACAAAAATTATGACAAAAAATTAAATTAAAAATTGAGCCTAGAATATTTACTCTCAAATTTTGATGTGATGAATGAAGGTAGGTGATTAATCTCCTTATCTTGATTTATAAAAATAAAATATATAGCAAAATTTTATCTCAACAACAAATAATTAATTTATTTGTGTTAAGGAAAAATTGTAAAAAAGAAGTAAGAAAATTAACAAGAACAAATAATTAATTTATTTGTCTCGAGAATTAACTTAAAAAAATTAAAAATACTTGGGGAATTTATTCTTTAAGAAGAAGAAAAAAGAAGAAGAAGAAGAGAGAAAAACCAATTTTTCTTAAGAAGCAATCCCCCCTAATTCTCTTTCAAAAAAACATTTTATACCCTTTAAATAAATCAATTTTTAATGAAAAAATTAAAACAATTTAATTCCCATTAACACAAAAAAACTGAATAATTTGAAAGGTTAGAAGATAAAAAGGGTTTAAAAATTAAATTTTACAAAAAAAATTAAGAAAAACACTCAAAAATAGCCCAAAAAAGCCCAAAGGGCTGTTGGGGGTGACAGGGCTGCATCAAGGGCGATGCCCGACGCTCGCGATTTTTTTTTTAAATTTTTGTTAAAACAGTATAATTTCAAAATTCACTTTTTTTTATCTTAAAATAATTTTTAAAACACATTTTTATTTAATTTTATTAAATCAATTTGACAAGCAAACCATCACTTCCAACTTTCATTTTTGCCTATAAATAGGCACACTTAATTTCATCATTGGGTAATCCTAATCTAGGCTGCCTCGGGACCCGGTGTCTACAGTTGCCCCCAATTTTGGGGAGGCTAGTGCATGGGTGCCTAGGTGACCCCAAAATCAGAAAAGGGAAAGAAGCGCGTACCTGAGGCGGCCGTCTTTCCAGATAGGACGATGTTGTTGTGGTGCTTGTTGCCAGCTTATCGGCATGTCGTCCTTTGTTAAAGCGGTAGTGCCGTGATCATACTAACCTTCCGTGGAGTGGTAGTGCCGTCATCTTGCCAACCCTTCTGAAGTGGTAGAGTCGTGATCATGCTAACCTTCTGTAAAATAGTAGTACCACTATCATGCTAACCCCTCTGAGATGTGAAGCGGTAGTACCGTGATTGTGCTAACCCTCTGTGGAGTGGTAGTGCCGTCATCATGCTAACCCTTCTGAGATTTGAAGTGGTAATGCCATGATCGTGCTAACCCTCCGTGGAGTGGTGGTGCCGTCATCGTGCTAACCCTTCTTAGATATGAAGTGGTAGTGCCGTGGTCGTGCTAACCTTTCGTAGAATGGTAGTGCTGCCATCATGCTAACCCTTTTGAGATTTGAAGTGGTAGTGCCGTGATCGTGCTAACCTTCCGTAGAATAGTATTGCCGTCATCGTGCTAACCCTTCTTAGATATGAAGTGGTAGTGCCGTGGTCGTGCTAACCTTCCGTAGAATGGTAGTGCCGCCATCATGCTAACCCTTATGAGATTTGAAGTGGTAGTGCCGTGATTGTGCTAACCTTTCGTAGAATGGTATTGCCGTCATCGTGCTAACCCTTCCGAAGTGGTAGTGTCGTGGTGGTGCTAACCTTCTGTAGAATGGTATTGCCGTCATCGTGATAACCCTTCTGAAGTGGTAGCATCGTGGTCGTGTTAACCTTTCGTAGAATGGTAGTGCCGCCATCATGCTAACCGTTTAAAGATTTGAAGTGGTAGTGTCGTGATCATGCTAACCTTCCGTAGAATGGTATTGCCATCATCTTGCTAAGCCTTCTTAGATGTGAAGCAGTGCCCTCTATGAGCCCTTTGGTTGATTGCTCCCTGAGAGGTCTTTGGTTGATTTCCCCCTGAGAGGTCTTTGGTTGATGCTTGGATTGATGTTTGGATTAATGTCGTCACTTGCCTTCTGCCGATGTCCGCATCGAATCTCTCTTACTGCAAAATTGAAAAACAAAATATGCAGAAAAAATAGTGTGCATGCACGTGAAATGCATGGTTATGCAAAAATGCAGGATAAGAATTCATCTATGTGGACTTAGAGATGAAAGCCGGGTTGGCTGCAATTTGCGATAGGATCGATGCCCTTTGGAAACTGCTTTTCAATATCATGCCTTTGGGATGCAAGGTTCTCATCTAATACCTATAGTCATTTTTTTGGAGGTAGTGCATCCCTTGTGGATTTTCACACTAGCTTTTCTTTGCGAGAAATGTGTCCTTTGTGGATTTTCACATAACCCTGTGCCTTATTTTTGCCTAGAAAGGACCCAACCCAATCTAGCAGGTTTTTTTTTTTTTTTTTTAAGGATAGACTGCCTGTTTCCAGGTTTTCACCCTATCCTCTTGCCTAACTTTTGCTTAGAGTGCCCATTATGGTTTTCATCTCAAACGGCTCTTTTTCTTCTTTTTTTTTCAGAGAGATTGAAGCTATTGCTAAAAATATTTCAGGCGTGATCGGCATGTACGTACATCTTAGATCATGGTTGTATGAGTTTGATTCTTATCATGAAGGTACTATAGAATTGGTTTCACAGTTGACAGAAGAATGCATCAGTTGAAGGGCTCGAGTAGTGAGAAAAGCAGATGGCAGATAGTAACAATTGCTGCCTTCATGTTAAAACCAGACAACTTTCAGTATGCAAAATTAACTACTCTGACGACATCAATATTGCATAAATGCATATGTTTCAATTTGATTTTCGTGACACATGATAATTATTTGGCATTAACTCAAATAATATAAGACCTCATCTAATCTCGAGATGAATGTTTAAATCATCAAACTCCTATTATCAACAAGCTCTCTCAAGTTTTAATGGTTGAAAATTTTCTCTCTGCCCTTAATTTTTTTTTTTTTTTTTGCCCAGTATGCTCTTGTTTTTGCTCTTTTTTCTGAAGTAAATTCTAGATGCAACATTGGGGATGGGACTCAACTTAAATGCATAAATGCACTTGTGGCTCCCCGCTTGAAGCTCAAGAAACACCATATGCCTCTTCCTACGTACCGAACCTTATTTAAAGGTCATCTCTGCTAATTGGATAAGTCTGAACCAAGAATCAAAAGGTCTTACTTTGGTTGTAATGTTAGGCTTAGGTAGATGGCTATCAAAGGAGGATCAGGTTGCTAGAGAAAAATGGCTGTAATATTTACTCAACTGATGGTAGGATCATTCTCAGCTCAATTACGTACTATAAAAGTATTCTTGAATTTGGGTTTGATAATACTTTAGCTCATCAAGCTTAGAATAACAATTAAGTTAAAAAGATAAACACAGAAACTCATCAAGGGGTTACTATCTTGATCTCTACTTCTTTTTTCTCTTTTTTCTTTTTTCTTTTCTTTATTGCTTTTTCTCCTTACTTTTTTTTCCTTTTTTTTTTCGCGAGCTCATGTCTTTTGTGCATGACTAAAACCCTCTTCTCAAAGTGTAAACATATCCTTATCAAGGCAATTTTTTTTATAACCCAAAGAATTGTCAATGATGTACATCCGTTCTTACTAAAGAAACCATTCTTCTAAGGGGAGGTAAAAATCATTTTAGGCGAAGGGTAGTTTCAACATGTGTAACAACAAAATTGGTACGCATTTAGTATACTAGCATAAAGGCTCAATGGGCTAGCAAGCGATTGCGAAATAAAGGTAGAAAATAGTCATTTAGAGAGCTATACAAAAAAGGGCTGCCTAAATCATTTTCTAGGTTCTGTCTTTTCCAGGGATCATTTTGATGGGTAATCAGAAAGGTTCTAGTGCTCTTAGTGAGTTTCATCCAATCCCCTAATTGCAACTAGGCTTTTTTTCACTATTTTCTATTTTTATTTTCAGCTCTCGGAATTTTCCTCTCTTCAGGAGTTATATCAAATGCTATCAAGATTTTCTTTGGGTTTTCCAAAGTTTTGAGATTAAATGTAATCGTATTAATTGAATTAATAAAAAAAATGAATGCATCGTGATCATGAGAAATAAAATCATCAGAGGCACTATACAAACACGCAAGATTGTTCATTTTATTGGAATTAACCAACATTGCAAATATTGTCATAAAAACGGTTCTTGGAATAAAAAACAACTAAAAAACATCATCTTCTCCTCCGATCACATTCATGGTGGGGGGACTGCATTATAGCCTGCCCTCTTCTTCTTGTCTCTCTTCTTAGGGTCAGTGATCTCCTTGAAATCAATAAGATCTTGAATTTTATTCCTCAAAGTCCGACGATAATCTGTTAAATGCCTAGTGTGCTGATGGTAAGCCCAGTATTAATCATCTCTATACCCCGGCATTCCTTGATTCATGGCTAGCCTGGGTGGCAATGGTCTCAGCTTGCCTTCCTTTGCCAATTTCTCCAATACCCAAGACAGAGAGCAGCCCAAATTAGAGTAGTACCTCTGACCCTGTCTAACCTCGGTGGTTGAAACCTCGACCGTCTTACCACTTCTATTATTACTACTTCCAGCACCGCCTGATTTGTACCCTAATTGGTTGCCATAACCCTTCCCAGCAAAGTTATTTTGGCTTGCTTTCTTTGCTAGGTAAGCCCCCTCAGCCTCCACAGTAATTTCCTTAAGCGACTCCCAATCTCTGAGCCCCTTAAAGCTGAGCAAGTCCCTTAAGTAAGGGAAAGAGTTACTAATAAATAGCCTGATTTGGTCAGCAGTGTCAGGCTTTCTCTTTATCTTCATGACCCTATTTCTCCATCTTGTAAGGTATTCATGGAATGACTCATTATTCTATTGCTGTAAAAGCTCGAGGTCCTTTAAGGTGACCTCTATTCTAGTGCTGCAGTCATACTGCTTCATAAACTCCTCAGTCAAAAGGTCCCAATCTTCCTTGGACCTCTTGTATAACCCATGGTACCAGTCCACAGTTGGACCCAACAGACTAAGGTAGAAATATTCCACTTCTGTTTCTTCGTCAACCCTATGCCATTTATCACCAGGGTATACTGCTTGATATGTGCAGATGGATCCGAAGTACCATCGAACTTCGAGAGCTCAAGCATCTTGAACCTTTGGGGCAATAACTCTTCATCCCCCGGATCTCTATCTTCGGGGTTGATCCCCTTTTCGGCTGATAGCATGCAGGTGATTGCTTTAATCTGTTGCCTCATCCCTCTCATCACCTCATCTTCTGCCCTGGGTGCTATACCCCTCACAACTTGAGGTGCTATTGCCTCCTGATCTCTTTCCGCCATTATAAAGTCCTCCTCGGGATTGGGGATCCTTGCCCTTCTTGGCTCAATTGGCACTAAAGCTCCATGCTCATTGATGGGTTGGTGGATAGCATTATCAATAAGAGGAGCATCGCGAGCAGTCAGTTCACCTTGCCCCCAGCATGGACTATCGGTGGTTGTAGAGCAGCAGGTGGTTGTGCAGCAGAAGGATGAGCAACCCTATCGGCCATAGCACCCATCATTTCTAACATTCTTCGCTCAAAATCCTCTAGTCTCCTAGCAAGATCTTGAGTAGTTAAAGCTCCGATTTCCTCTGCCATTAATGATTCTATAGATGATTCCTTGGTCATTGAGAGTGGCTCAAAATTCCAATCAAACATTAATTTTGTCAAGCCAAGGGAAAGATCTATCCTCACCAGCCGACCGTCAGAACCTCTAGTCCACTTAGGTGAATCTATGATGGATGAAAGATTTGAACTGTTAGAATGATGCATGAATGATATATACAATGCATGATCGTGTTGATGTAGCCTAGACAATCACATACAAGTAGGTAAATCCTTCCAAACCTTATTGCTCCCACACAGGGGGTCATACAGTCTCTTTCTTAGGTGGGCTTGACCCATGGGTCAGTAGGGAACCCAATGGGTGCATATGGTGTGTGGTGGGAAAGCAGCAGCATAACACTCTTAATTTAAAGCACATGTGTATAAGTTTTGGCCATTACGTATTTGGACTTTTCAAATAGAGTAAAAATTTGCCCACCGGGGTATGAAAGCCTCTGATGAGTGTCCAGTTAATATGTTTGAATTTGCTCAATATATAAGGGCCCATGTAGCAAGCACATTATTAGGGTGCATATCACCTAGTGGAGGTTTCTATTGCCATTATATGAGCTTTGGTCAAGGGTGGTGTTACTTTAGGGCTACCCAAGCATGGTCCCTACCAATGGGTCTAGCTCATTGTGAGCATAGCAACCGATTGGGTCTTTATTTGATATACCATAAGGTACGAGGCTTGGGTTGGTGATTATCCTTAACACTTCTCCACATTGAGTGAACGTAGGGTCGTGCTTCAGGAATGTACCGGGTTTAAGAAAGGGACCAAACTATAATAATTCTAAGGCTCTAGCATGGATACAATGCAATTTTTCGAAAAAAAGATAAAATTTTAATTTATAAAAAAACCCAATTACACTATTAACCAAGACAGTTTCAGAGCAAAGTTTCAAAGTCCCCAGCGGAGTCGCCACTATGACCCGCACCGAACCCGTCCGGTTCCCAAGAACTTGCTTTTAAGGCCCGATAGGGGTTTGCGTCTTTTTATCTTGGGCAATAATGATATATTTTGGACACCTATTTCCAATAGAACACTGGAAAGATCATCTAATCCCATGAAACATTTAGGCACCTTTGATGTATTTTGGAGTCGCCACCCAATTTACAAGAAATTGGGAAAGTTCGTCTAACCTCGAAGGTCTTAAACTAGAGAATGTGTTTGGAACTTCACTCTTATTAATGTCTTAAGTTAAGTTATAAATGAGTTTTTAAAATTTGAAATTCCATCTCTCATCTCACGCGATCATACAATAAATTTAAAGTGCATTTCAAGCATTTTTTGAAAAGCAGTAAAGAAATCAATAAAGAATGCGATCAAAAATTACAAGTGAAAAAAATGGGACAGAACAATCTCCCAAAATAAAAAGGCATAAATAAATAAATGAATAGAATTGCCCCAAAATTAATTACAAGGGCCCAAAATAAATACTACACAAGAAGAATAAAATAAAAGACATCATACATAAATGAGGACGTTTATTAGGATCATTAGTTCCCACATTTTCACTTAGAAAGTCGATGAGTTATTTTTGGTGTTTATCGATAAAATCGGGATGAGTGATCACATTTTGAGAAAATCAACTCTTCTTTTTAAAAGTGAGTTTTTATGGGTTAAAATTAGGACATTTATCCCATTTTATTAATAAAATCTCAATTTATTAATATAAAACTTTTTACGTGACTTTTAATTAACGTGCATAAAAATAAATTAACTTATTACAAATTACATAATAAAATGGAAATGATGAGAAATAACTAAAAATACTAAAATATGAAAATATGACAAATTCCATCAAAATGGTGTCTTCAAATCTCCATGGACTCCCATTCACCATTGAAAAACTCACACATGAAAATAAGTATTGAAATAAAAACACAAATAAAAGGTGATGTTAGTAATAAAAAATTAATTAAACATATAACACATGAAAATAAATAAAATAACATGCATTAAGTGACAAATCAATTTGAATGACACAATAAAAACAAGTAACTTAACATATTAACAATTCAACACGCATAAAAAGCAAAGGTGATAAAAATAATAACATATTATAACAATAAATAAGAATAATAATAATAATAATAATAATAATAATAATAATAATAATAATAATAATAATAATAATAATAATAATAATAATAATAATAATAATAATAATAATAATAATAATAATAATAATAATGATAATGATAACAATGATAATAAAGAAGATGAACAATCAACAATAAAGAAGATGAACAATCAAGCAAGCAAAAATAAAAGAAATAAAAAAAATATGTTAAATAATAATACTAACAATAATAATAATATATGAACAAAATATATGATAATAATAATAACAATAATAATAATAATAATAATAATAATAATAATAATAATAATAATAATAATAATAATAATAATAATAATAATAATAATAATAATAATAACAACAACAACAACAACAACAACAACAAAAGATGAACAATCAAATAAAAATGCAAGAATAAAATAAATTGTGCTAAAAATATTAAATCTATGGCTAAATCACATGAACATAAACAAAATAAAATAATAGATCAAAAATCTACATGATGACTAGTTAATTAGAAACAAAAATTATGAAAAAAAAATTAAATTAAAAATTGAGCCTAGAATATTTACCCTCAAATTTTGATGTGATGAATGAAGGTAGGTGATTAATCTCCTTGTCTTGATTTATAAAAATAAAATATATAACAAAATTCTATCTCAAGAACAAATAATTAATTTATTTGTCTTAAGGAAAAATTGTAAAAAAGATGTAAAAAAATTTATAAGAATAAATAATTTATTTATTTGTCTCGAGAATTAACTTAAAAAAATTAAAAATACATGGGGAATTTGTTCTTGAAGAAGAAGAAAAAAGAAGAAGAAGAAGAAGAAGAGAGCAAATCCAATTTTTCTTAAGAAAAAATCCCCCCTAATTCTCTTTCAAAAAAACATTTTATACCCTCAAGACCCGATATCTACAGATAGGTTTTATGGTATACATGTCATATGAGATGTAAAATGGATCGGATGAATGAATTAGAAGTGAAAGGGAAAGTTTAATGAAAATAAACACATAAAAATGAAATAATTGACTTAAATGAACTTATGTTAAATGTAAGCTTAATTGAGTATAAGCTTATAAAAGTCATTAGGAATCCTTAAAATGACATTTGAATTGCTAAAGTGAAACTACAAGAATTTATAAGGTGAAGTACTCACATTGGCCGAATGGTACCCTAGTTTGTACTGGGGTATATTTTGTGTATAATTGAAGTCTAATGAACTAGAATGATTTAGACATGAAATTAAATGTCCAAATATTTAATTGGAATATATATGAATATTTTGAATATGATATTCCATTATACTCAAAGTGAAAATAATGATAAACATTGAAATAATTGAATTGAAATGATAAGAAAAGAATAAAGGTGGATTTGACATGAATTCATAGCCATTTAAATGATCAAGACTACTTATTATGAGAAATAAGTATATAATAAGCATTGCGCATAAATAATGAATTATGATGAGATAATTCATTAAATGTTCAAGAATAAAGAATATGTGAATAACTAGTAAAATGAAATGAAAATGAAATGTAAAACGTAAGTGAAAGTGTTTAAAAGTATGAAAAGTGGATTTAATATGATTGAGAAAGTTTTGCCCTTAGTGGTTTGCCATTTTAATCTAGTTCAGGATATGTTTGGCTAGCCATAGGGACACCCATACCGCGGTGTAAGTCATGATGACTTGCTTTGCTATGACAGATTTGCGATGGTCTCTCATAGCCCTCTATTATATGTCATACGTCATATGTTACATGAAATGATGGAGTGCTCCTTCGGGGTCATTCCCTAGTGCAGTGCTATGGACCTCTAAAGTCCACGTCCCCTATATTTAGTTTGCAGATTGTCTGCCGGGATTGTATTAGGGGAATGATTGTAAAATGATCTAAAATGCAAAAAGTAAAATGATAAAATGTAAAATGATATAAGATATAGTGATAAAATGTAATATGATATAAGTAAAACGACATAACGTAATATGTAAAAGTATAACATGTAAAAGTGTAATATGTAAAACAATCATATGCAAAAGCATAATATGCCAAAGTATAACCTATAAAGCCATAATGTAACATGACATACTATGTAAAACGTATAATGAATAAAAGCATAATGTAAAAAGAGCCTAAGTGTAACAACCAGAATTGTAAAATGATACAATTCTATCAAATGTCAAATGAAAAAGAAGTAAAACAACTTAAAAATGTGAAAAGTAACATGAAAATAAGTGGTTATACAAAAAAAACCTAAATAAAAGAAAATAAAAGTTTAGGGTGAAAATGGTAATTTACCCAAAGTATAAGTCAAACGGGTCATAATGATGAGACTGACCTGAAAATGTAACATGTATAGTGAAAATAAGAATTTAGATGAAAAATAATGCTCATATGAAAGAATATATAAAGTTTAAGGACCAAAACGTAATTTTTTGAGAAAATAATTAGTTGTGAGATTAATTGGCAAATTATAAGTTGAGAAGTGAATAAATGTGATAAGTAAACGATAAAAGTATAAGTAAACGTTAAATGATGGGCAATATTGTAATTCGATAAAAGTTTAGGGGCAAAATCGTAATTATGTGTAAAAGTACACTAATAACTAACATGTAAGTGAAAAGTGAAATTAAAATGACCATTTCATAAAGAATCCAAAGTTGAGGGATTAAAATGTAATTTGACGTGAAAATGATAATTTATGGACTAATATGTAATTTGTAAGCCAAAAAGTGAATTAAAGATGAAAACTACGTTAACTAGTAACAATTTCGTAAATAAAGTGAAAAGAAGGGCAAAAATGTAATTTGTCCTGGAATTGATAAAATAGGGACTAAATGGTAAATTATACATGAAATAATACATGAAATGAATAAAATGATAAAATGAATGTTTAAATGAGTTAATTGCAATGTAAAAGACTTAATATGGACTAATACGTAAAATTGACATGAAAGTGATAAATTGAGGACTAAATTGTAAATTTACATGTCAAAATTTTAGAGAAGTGTAAAAAGAATAGCATTAGTGTGAGTATGGAAAAATATATAAATATGCAATTAAATGAGTAAAGTGATAGTTACATGAGGCCTAAAATGAACATCTGATATGCTAATTAAGTAAATAAAGGTGAGGAAATTTACTTCATGGCATATTCGTAAATAAATGGAAATTGAGTGGCAAAATGGTAATTTAGTTAAATGAAAGAGTAATGTGATAGGTAATGAATAAGTTAGAGATCAAATTGTAATTTGCCAATAATAAGGGCAAATAAAAGACTATAATGTAAAATGGCACTAAGTGAGGTTTTAGTGAGTGATTTAAATGAACTTAAGAAAGTAATTCAGTATAGAGTGTTTTGTGCATATGTATGTGTATAAATAGAATTGGAAATCTTTAGATTCGTAATCACCACTGAGCATAATTAATGCTCAGCACATAGTTTATTTAACTGCGTGTAGGTATTGAGTGGAACGTCTATAGAGCAGGCGTCCTACCAACTTTGAGATCAAACTGGACCGTTGAATTGAAGATAAGCATAGTATGTGTACTATTATTAAAGTGTATATGAATACTATACGAAATGAGAATAGATATATGTAATGATGAATGTTATTGTATTGAATTAGTTAAATGGATTGACTTTTAAATGGATATTAAGTTATGCTTGATGTGCCCCTGAGTTGGGCTGTGTTTTTGGGTGAATTGCAGGTTTGGGTAGTTAATGTTATAGTCATTTACTGCCCAAATTTTGAACAAGTGAATTGCAAATAAGACAGCTAATTTAATGAGCAAGTTTTAATATGGCTATTAAGCAAACTATTATCGGCATGTATATGTAATGGTTTAGTATTGATTATGTATTGTATGAACATATTGAATGTTATAGAGTGTGATCGAATGATGTCATACGTTAAATGTCATGATTGAACTAGATTGAATGAGAATGTTAGTGACACCCGATATCCATACCAATTGCAAGTATGAGGCGTCACATAATATAATAGGAAAAAAAATTAATGAATGAATATTTACTCTAGCCTAAATTGTATGGAATCATGGATAAATGGACATGCCTATAAGGGTTTGTGACACCCCAATTTGCACCCTAGTAGTTTATAGTGTATTTGTTATCTAAGTGTGGTTGTGATTTGTTTATATATGTGTGTGTGTGTGTGTGTGCGCTAAGTAATTAGAGGATTTAATTACATGATTTATTAAGTTTAGAGGGTATAATTGTGTTTTAGTTTTTAGTAATGTGGTTTAATTGTGTTGTTGTTGAGAAGATGAGAAGGATTAGAAGAGTGAATTGCCATTAAGCCACTATAGATTTGTGACATGTGGAAGAGAGAGAAGAAGGAGATTGGAATGGGTGTTGACCAAAAGAGAAAGAGAACGTGAAAGAGAGGAAGGAGCAGACTTCCCATTTCCCCATCTCTCTCGTTTTCCCTCTCTCGCCAGCCCTTTCTTCTTCTTTTTGCTCATCTTCTCTTCCCCATCTGCTGTGATTGTTGGTGGGTGTTGGCAATTCATGGGTTACTCAAGTAAGTAGTTGGTCTCTTCTTCCTCTTCTTCTTTTCTTCTCTTTGATTTTCCTTGATGGTTTGGTGTGGGTTTTGAGCTTTGGATGTGTTTTGGTTGGTTTGATCAGAAATTCCAGCTAGAGAGCCCAAAGGAAAGGAGAAGGTTAGAGGTAGTGAAGCCATTGATTCTTGAGGAGCTTAGGAGTCAAAGGTTTGTGAATTGTGTGATTTTGAATGTTTTGGTCCTTTGAATTCTTGTCATGATTTCTGGAAATTTGAGGAATTGAGCATGTTTACATGTATATTTGTGTTGGGTTTCGTTATATTTGAAAGGAATTTGGAAGTGGATTTGTGTATGAAAAGTTAGATTGACTTTGGGTGGTTTTCCATTAATTTGGTAGGTTTGAGGTCTGATTATGCATATTGTTTAATTTTACCAAATTAGTTACTTTTAATTAGTGTAAAACTTCGATTGAGTGTTTAAGAACATGTTTGAATGATTTGTGATGATGGGGTTGAAGTTGTTTTATTGATTGTTGGAGTTTTGGAGTAAATTGGCGTGAAGAGAGCTGTTGAGCTCGAAATCAGACCCAGAAACACGACTCCGTCACGAGCATGACAAAGTGTGCAATACCGAGCTCCAGCTGAGTGCTCTTTGTTGCGAGCGTGATAGAGAGCTCGGTAAGCCGAGCTTCTGCCGGGCTGACTTCTGTCTCGAGCGCGACAGTGGCCTACCCACCCTCTGTCGCGAGCGCGACCTTGCTCGCAAGCGCAATAGAGGCCAGCCAATTTCTTCTATCACAAGTGCGCCTTGGTGTGCAAGTTAACTCTATCGCGGGTACGACTGTCATCGCAAGCGTGACCCTTCCCTATTCTTCAATGTTGATTATTTCATGACACTTTGCATGGTTTATCACTCATAAATTATAAATATGACAATGTGTGAATTATTATATGCTTTATTATATGATCATTCTTATGAATTAATATTTAGCCTGTAATAGTCAAGTAAGTGGATAGATAGGCATGCCTATAGAGTTCTGTTAGCTATAGCCCCACCTGATCAGGTCCCGGTTTAGATCCTCGTGATCCCTATGAGCTGGATCTTATTTAAGATCCCCCAATGTGAAAATGTTTTTGAATGAAAAGGAAAGAAATTGCTTTTGTTGTACCTACGGGTACCAATGTGTTCACTCGTTATCCACCACTCTAAGGTTGCAGGCAAATCTATGAGTTTGATATTGATGTGAAATAATGTGGATTGTTATATGATCTTATATGAGTGTGTACATATTTATAAAGTTATTTAATGAATACAAGTTATGGTTTAAGCTCATGATGGTTGTTCTTATGTGTGTGCCATGTGTATGTGAATTGTTCTGACGGCCACTGTGAGTGGTCATTCATCTTTTGTTCTCCCCCTTAGCGTTATCGCTTAGCACGGGTGTTTCATCCGTGCAGGTGTGGAAGTAGTAGGAGATTTTGGGAGGTCTAATCCGCAGTAGCCAAGGCCAACACAATAGGATGGGCTTTTGTTAGAGGCTTAGCTTTTGTATTTTGTAATCTCTGATGTATAGCTTTTGGTTTATAATATTTTTGTTATATGTATCAGTTAAGTTAAAATTATGTAAATGATATTGTTGAACAGTTATGTAATGTAAATTATTTTTGTATATCAATAGATGAGATTGGCAAGTTCCTTTTTAATGTTCGAATGTGTTTGCTTCTAGATGTATGGTTGGTAAAAAGAATTTTATTATCCCCATTTCTATTATTATGTATGAATGTTATTCCGTTATGCATGCTTTGTTATGCTTGGTGACAACCCTTGCTTATGCGGGCACTCACTCCTCTATGCGGGTGAGCTCCCTTACGTATAGGTAAGGGGTGTTACGATTTTATTGGTATCAGAGCATAGGTTTAGGCATTTTTGGGCGACCGTAGAATAGTGATGTGCTTAGAATTGTGTTGGCCTGATGCGGATATTCTTGCGTTTTGTAGTTAGATGGAATCTGAGCGTGGATCTCTTGACGGGTCAGCTGAAAGTGAGAATCACTGGGAGCAAGATTTGTCTATTTATAGTCCTGATCAACCAGCTAGGGTGCAACCTGAGATTCTAGCCATGCCTTTTGAGGCCATGTTCAAAATATCTCAGAACATAGCTAGAGTTCTGGAGAGAGTAACTGCGCCGAGAGCCCCAATTGAGAGTATGAGGAAGTCTAGAGCGGAGGATTTCTATGGGACGAGTTTGGATGAGTCAGATAAAGCAGAATTGTGGATTAAGAAAGTAAGAAGGGTTCTAGAAGAGATCCAATGTCCGCCTGATAGGGAAGTAGAGTGTGTGGTGTCACTGTTATAAGGTTCCCCCTACGATTGGTGGAAATTGGTTTTGAGACACCCACAGATTCTAGACCCAATGACTTGGGAGTTTTTCGTGCAGGAGTTCTATTAAAAGTATGTGACTAAGGCGTACAAGGAGGCAAGATGGACTCAGTTTTTGAATCTCAAGTAGAGGACTTTATCTGTAACAGAGTATGCAAAGGAATTCAACAGGCTTAGTAAGTATGCACCGCCGGGTATTCATACTGATGATTTCCGTTGCCAACATTTTAAGGCAGGCTTGAACGAGACTCTTAAGGTTATGTTGATTTCTTTGATGAGTTCTCCGATAGTCAGCTATTATCAGATTGTGCAAGCGGCTATGCGAGCGGAATGCTTAGAGAACATTTTGAGGGAAAGGGCACAGAGGAGGATTCTCCCTCAAGGAGTCTTATCTTCTGGGAAGAGATCAAGGAATCCCTAAGCAAACTCACTAGATGAGTCTACTATCAGTCCTGCCACGAGGGGAAGGAGACAAGGATCGTCTCATGTGTCTGGTGCTAGTAGAGGTGGTTCGGGTGGTAGAGGTGAGATTGTACCGGAATGTTCGCACTGTAATAAGCGCCATAAGGTCGAGTGCCGATGGTTGACTGGAGGTTGCTTCATATGTGGTAGTACAGACCATTTTCTAGCTAATTGCCCAAGGTTAAGTGAGAACACCCGGGAGTAGCAGGAGGTCAGTCGAGCAGGGTCTAATGCCCCTTAGGCTAGCCGGGGTAGAGGTAGAGGACGAGGTCATGGAGGGCAGCCTAGAGATGGAGCTTCTTCAGAGATAGTGGATCGACATCTAGTGGCTCCAGCCAGACCGTATGCCATGAGAGCTCGGGATGAGCAAAATGCCCTTGAAGTGATTGCTGGTAAGTTTCTACTCTTTGACACTGAGTTGTATGCTCTAATAGACCCTGGTTCCACACACTTATATTTATGTTCTGATAAGTTATGTGCTAAACTGCCTATTGTGGATCAGTTAGATTATGAGATTTGTGTGACCAGTCCCTTAGGGCATAGTGTCAATGTGAGTAGTTTATAGGAATTGTCCCTTAGTAGTGCATGGTAAAGAGTTTCCAATGGACTTGATTTGTTTCCCTTTCCATGAGTTTGATCTGATTCCGAGTATGGATTGGTCGTGCAAGCACCGGACTGTGGTTGATTGTCATAGGAAGACGGTAGTGCTCAAGAGGTGTGATCAGTCTTCAGTGGTAGTTAGAGGTTTGGGTTCGGATTCTTTGCATAATGTGATTTCAGCCATGCAAGCGAGGCGGTTTATGAGGAAGGGATGTGAGGCATATTTGGCCTTGGTTTTGGATTCTAGGTGTAATCAAGTGAAGATTTAGGACATTTCAGTAGTTAGTGAGTTTGTGGATGTGTTTCTTGAAGAATTGCTGGGTTTACCACCAGAGAGAGAGGTGGAACTATCCATAGAGATTTTGTTGGGTACTACCCCGATTTCTAAAGCTCCTTATCAAATGGCTCCTATAGAATTGAAAGAGTTAAAAAGTCAATTACAGGAGCTATTGGAAAAAGGCCTTATTAGACCCAGCGTTTCTCCATGGGGTGCTCCAGTGTTATATTGTCAAGAAGAAATATGGTACCTTAAGGATGTGCATCGACTATTGGCATATTAACAAGGTCATTGTGAAGAACAAGTATCTGTTGCCTAGGATAGTGGACCTATTTGATTCATTGAGAGGAACTAGTGTCTTCTCCAAAATAGATTTGCGATTCGGTTATTATCAACTTCGAGTGAAGGAGGTAGATGTTGCTAAGACTGCCTTTAGGATGAGGTATGGCCATTATGAGTTCCTAGTGATGCCGTCTCGTTTGACAAATGTGCCAACGGCTTTTATGGATTTGATGAACAGAGTGTTTAGGCCATATCTTGACCAATTTGTGGTGGTGCTTATCGATGACATTTTGGTGTATTCGAAGGATGAGTGTCAACATGAAGAACATTTGTGGGTCGTGCTTCAAGTTTTAAGAGATCATCTATTTGTGAAGCTCAGCAAGTGTGACTTTTGGCTGAAGGAGGTGTCCTTTCTAGGACATATTGTTTCTTCGGAAGGTATCTGAGTGGATCCGTCCAAGGTAGAGGCGATAGTAAACTGGAAGCCACCTAAAAATATGCTTGACGTAAGAAGTTTTTTGGGTTTAGTTGGATATTACAGGCAGTTTGTGAAAGGGTTTTCGGTCATTTCTTCGCCTTTAACCAAACTTCTTCGGAAAGAAGTTAAGTTTGAGTGGACTAGTAAGTGCCTAGCCAGTTTTGATCAGTAAAAGAGAATGTTAGTTGAGGCTTTTGTACTTACTCAACCCATCTCGAGTAAAGAGTATACCATGTACAGTGACTGTAGACACCGGGTCCTGAGACAGCTCAGATCAGAGTTACCCAATGATGATAAGATGCCTTGTCACAAGCAAAAAGGTTGAAAGTGGTGATTTCCTATTTAAATTTGCATTTTAGAGTGAAAAATGGAAAAATAATAAAAAAAAAATTTTAAAAATTAGTTTTGAAAAATGGGGGCTTAAAATTATAGTATTTTTAGTCAATTTAAAATTAAAAAAAAAATCGGATCGCGAGTGTCGGGCGCTGCAGCGCGCTGGTGCCCAGCTCGCGGGCGCCCGGGCGGCGCAAAGGCGACGCGCAGCATTGCGCGCACTGCACGCCGTACAGCGCGCTGGCATGCACGCTTCGTGCGCGTTGGTGCACGCGGGAGTGCACGGCAGCTCCGCTCCGACGCCCGTCCCTATATAGCGACGGGCGTCCGTACTCCTCGCTGTCGCTAAAGGGTATGATACCCCTTTTTTCCAATTTTTGGACCTAAAAATCAGTTTTTTATCCCTTTTTTCAAGGTTTTAAGGGACTTTTTAAAAATTAAAATAGGTAATATCTGATTTAATTAAATTTTATCCCTTTAATTATTTTATTTTTCCTATTTTCTTCATATAAAAAGAATGAGATGAAAACCTAAAAAGGGAAATTCTTTTGGGGATTTTTCTAGGGTTTTTTCTCTTCATCTTTTTCTCTTCTTCCTCTTAATTTCTCTAAGAAAAATTCCAGATTTTCCCCCAACAAAAAAATTGAGTTCATCTTTTTAGTTCTTTTCTCCAATAGAATTTCTTCTAAACATTTTTTAGAAGAATATTTATTGATGCAATTGAATTTTTGAGGCAAACATAATAATTGTTTGCTCTTAAAATTCATTTTTTTAATTTGTTATTTGTTTTCAATTAAACTTTTTAAGGTTTTTATTATTTTGAATCTTTTTTGATGAACAATGGATTTTGGGGCAAAACAAATAATTGTTTGTTCCTAAAATCAATTTTTTCATTTTGATTTTCTAAAAAATAATTTTTTCTCATAAATGATTTTTTTTTCTTAGGAACAAACAAAATAATTATTTGTTCTTGACATCATTTTGATTCTTTTAATCAATAAAAATCATTCTTTTGGCAAAGAAATTAATTCTCTGTTTTTAAAGAATTGTTAACTTTCTTTCTTCATTTTTCTTGGAATAAAATTCCAACATTTTTATTATTCAATTCTAATCTTGCAAATCAAGAATAAGGAAATTAATCATCTTTCTACCTTCATGGAATCCGAAACTCCGAGGGTAAACATTTCGGGCTTGTTCTTCTTATTCTTTTGTTCATATTTCATTTATTCACGTTCATTTTTATTATTTTCAGTTATTTATTTATTTATTTTGTTTATATTTAATTTATTAACATGTATGTTTTTTTATTATTATTCTCATTCATTTATTTTATTCATGTGAATATTGATTTCTTTTAATTCTTAACATGTAATTAATTTATTTCACTTTAATTTATCATTATTTTTAACATGTAATTAAATTAATTCATTTTGATTGATCTTTTTTCCATGTAAATGGTTTATATCATTTGTGAACATATTTAATTAATCATATCATTTATTTAATCATTTTTTATTCTTTTCCATTGTCATTATCATATATTTGATATTTTGTTCACTTATTTATTTTCACTATTATCATGTTCATATTTTTACACATTAATTAATATGTTATATTTTATTCCAATTATATCTTTTAATCCATTTGTTGTTCATAACACATTTTTCTCATTTACTTTAAATTGGGAACATTTTAATTCATTTATGATTTTGATATCATTTCATTTTATCTCATTTTATTTTATCTTATCATTTATTTTATATTTAATTGACTTTAATTGATTTGATTACAAACATTATTTTATTTGTGTTTTATTTTATTTCACATCTCATTTTTTGCTTGGGCATTTTTGCGAGCACACGGGGAGATCCAAGAGGCTCGTTCGGGTTACATATTTATTCTCTTTGTTTGTAATATTTACTTATTTTGGCTTTTTCATTTATTTTGCCATGTAATTTTCTTGTAAAATTATTTATTTAGGCCCACTAGAAAGAAAGTCACTAAACATTTTTTTTATTAATTTGAAATTTTTTCTAAATAAAAATGGGACCAATGTCTCAATTTTCTCTATCCAAAATAAAATCATCACATCAAAATTATTTTATTATAAATATGCATGCGAGGACCAATGTCCTCATCATTAATGAATATTCCGTTTTATGCATATTTTGTATTTTATTTAGAATGGGGGTTCTATTCCGCCCCTAGTTTTATTATAATTTATTTTGAGGATGTTTATTTTAATAATGCTTTATTTATTGCTTTTGACGTGAATGATTGCGCCTTAATTAAATGCATCGTGTGGAAAGTTGATGAAATAATAAATTCAAAACTTAATCATAATATTGATCAAGGTACAAATAAATGAGAAGTCCCGAACTCACTCTGGTCTTTGGGGCTCAATGAGGCGAGAGGTCTAGGACTTCCAAGACACCTCTTGAGTCTCACCAAAAGACTTAAATTTACAATCCTAGGCTCCAGGGGGTAGAGGCTGAGGCCTCCAATATCTCTCTGGCTAGCCCAAGATGGATATGAATGCGCAGTCTTAGGCTCGTCGAGGCTAGACGACCTTTCCCAATTTTCTATTGGGTAGCGACTCCAAGAAACCTCATTGTTGCCAAAAATAGACGCACTTGTAAATATCTTACAAGTTTTATGAACCTCTCCTGATCGCCCTAAAGCGGGCCCTTGGGAGGCCACGGGGTTCGGCGCGCGTCACAGTGGCGACTCCGCTGGGGACATATTCGAGACTTCGATTCGAAAGTACCTTGATTAAAAATTATAATTGAGTTTTAATTTAAAAATTTCACCTTCTTTCAAAACTACATTGCTTCTCATTAGAGCTTTAGATCTACGCTAGTTTGGTCCCTTATTCAGCCCCGGTGTGTTCCCGAAGCACGACCCTACGTTCACTCAATGTAGGGAAGTGTTAAGGATAATCACCAGCCCAAGCCTCGTACCATCATGGTATATTAAATGGTGACCCAATCGGTCGTTACGCTCGTGATGAGCTGGACCCGTTGGCAGGGACCATGCTTGGGTAGCCCTAAAGCAACACCACCTTTGACTAAAGCTCATGTAATGGCAATAGATACTTCCCCTAGGTGGTATGAACCCTAATACCTTGCTTGCTACATGGATCATTTTGTATTGGACAAACCCAAATAATCTGATTGGTCACCTAATCAAAGGCTTTCATGCCCCGATAGGCCCATGTCAACTTATTCGGGCTGCCTAAATACATGATGGTCAAAACCCATGCGTATACACATTAGCTAAGAGAGGTTATACTGTCGGTTTTTCACCGTGCACCATGCGCGTCCATCGGGTTCCCTGTTAACCCATGCATCAAGCCCACTTAGGACAGAGACCGCACGATCTCGTGTGTGGGGGTAATAAGGTTGGAAGGACTTACCTGCTTGCATGTGTTTATGAATGATGCATTGCATATTCTTGTCAGTTATGCACAAATAAATTTCTATATTTCTTCTACATGTATACATCCTTTTCTTTGCATAAAATTATTACATGTACATATTGTCTTCTGTATAATTTTTCACATGTCTCACATGTATCATTGTAATCTCTTTTAGCCATTGTATACCATTTTTGTTACACAGCACGACCATGCATTGCGTATTATTCTTGCATCATTCTAACTCTTTAACTTTTCAGCCATCAAAGACTACTTTCCTAGCTGGTTAGGGTTTCTGACAGTCGCATTATTAGAGGGTTTTGATTGAGCAACCACAATCAAGTCAAGTGCAATCAGTAGGCATTCAGAGAATCTCCAGAAATGGCCGATTCATCAAGGGAGGCAGATGCTACCAGGGCCTTGATAGCTGAAGAAGTGGGTCGAAGGTTAGAAGAATTCAAGAACCGGATGATGGCCATGATGGTCGCAATGGCTCAACCAGCTGTACCACAGAACCTGGCGCCTCCTCCCATAAGACAAAATGAACAGGAGGAGGCCAGAGAGGATCAGCCGGAGGATGCACGTCCACCACTAGTGGACCTAGGAGCTACCATGTCAGGAGGGCAAAAGAGAGGAGTAGCCCATAGAATGGAAGAGGACCTAGAAGGGGATGAATATGGAGAACCCCTGTCAGTTAGAAGGAAAGCACCCCAGACAGAAGATACCATCTGGAAGAAGATGGAAGAAAAGTTCGAGGCAATGGCAAAGATGTTGACAAAGGGTCGGGGAATGAACCTCGAAGATAAAGAGCTGGATGGAGAAGATCTAATCCCCTTGAACTTTAAGATACCTGATGTCCCGAAATTTGATGGCACATCGGACCCCACTGTACACATCAAGTAGTACTCTTTGATAATGAAGGGTACTACGTTAACAAAGAGGCAGAAGGTGGAATACTTCTGTTTAAGTTTGATAGGTTCTGCGGTGGGCTGGTATCACGGACTGGATCGGAGAACAAAAGAAGACTGGGATCTGCTGACGAAGGAGTTCCTCCAGCAATATGACTGTAATATAAGGATGGAGGCCACTCTAAAAGATCTAGAGTTACTAAAAAAAAGCCAAACGAGTCATTCCATGAGTACTTGACCCGATGGAGCAATCGGGTAATGGAGATGAAGAAGAGACCGGACACTCCAGACCAGATCAGGCTGTTTATTAGGAATGCCAGCCCATACTTGAAAGATGGGTTAAAGATGAAGGGGTTGAAGGACTGGGAGTCCTTAAAAGATATAGCCATTGAAGCTGAGGCTGAGCATCTGGATAAAATGGCTAAATCTGCAAACCTGGCCTTAGGAAACAACAATGGCAATGGGGGAAATACCAAGGCAGCAGAGGTCTCAACCACCAGAATGACTCCTAAACACCTCACCATCTCAGGCAAGCCTCTATCTTGGCACCTCACTCGTCTCATCAAGGAAGGGAAGTTGCAACCCTTGCCAGCTAGGCCTGCCCCAAGTCAGGGAAAACCAAGGCACAGAACATACTGGTATTGTGCGTATCACCAGTACACAGGGCATCGAACAGACTATTGTCGCCCTCTAAGAGATCGCATTCAAGAATTGGTGCTTGGCCTGGATGAAGAAAGAAAGGATTAAAGTTGTTATAATGCTTTTCATTTTCTAAAGTGTATTCCTGAACTATGCACTTGTTTATCTTTTCTGCTTTAATAATATGGGCTTTGCTTATTTATGCATTTTTATATTTTATTGCATCAAGCATAAATAATAATCATGATTAAGGCATTGGTTTAAAACACCGTTTCATTTAGTTTCAATAAATAGTAATCTTGGTTGCACCTAATTTGACTCCTGCGGTGAGATAAAATTTAAGAGAATGAAAAAAAAGAAAAAAAGAAAAAAAGTCTGAAGAAGTCTTTGCCTGGACCCATAAAGACATGCCAGGAGACAATCGTAAAGTCATCAAACACACTATTCCAACATATCCCGATCATGGACCAATCAAGTAGAAGCTTAGAAGACCAGGCCGGAGGGGGCAGAAAATGTCAAAAGGAAGAATCCACAAGCAGAGATGAAGCTAAAATTCTTGGTCGGAGTTCAAAACCAGACTTAGTTGGTCAATGCTATCCCAAGTCAAGAAGAGAAGGGGTACGCGTATGTATAAACTATCAGGATTGGGACAAAGCTTATCCTCAGAAAAAGAACAAGGAAAAAGAGGATAAAAAGAAAAAGAAAAGAACAAAAAGCAAGCCCAAAAAAAAAGAAGAAGAAGGAAATAAAAAAGATAGAAGGAAAGCATCTTGGGGGCAAGTTTTGCCCAAATCCTGTTGATTTGTGCATGTCCGTATCCTACCATTCTTCTTGGTTGCCAAAAGGAAAAGGACCAAAACGCTGATCTGTAAACCATCTACCCGTTTTATCTGAATGAAGGGTATACTATACAAGCAACAAGTTGATGAATGAGGAAGGAGCTAAGAGACGGAAGAAATCCAAGCCAAAATTTGCACGTATATGAATGGATTAATGCTGGCAGAAAAGATCATGAAAAAGGATTGGGCAGAGAAATGACCCTGTTGCACTTCGAGGCTAGAGAGCCACCATTGGAACCTCTACAAGAGTCATCTATTATTCCTCGACACAGGGGGCAGAAGCAGTATGGTCGATAGATGTAAATCTCAAATCTTCAAGGACAGTCATGGCTAAATTTTGGAATCCGACAGAGCACAACAACGACAGCAGCAATTGAACAAGTCAGAGAAGGACAAGTCATGTGATTATCGCCACGGTCAGATCCATCAGAAAACATTCTTCTTGATTATTTGGAAAGACGGCCAGAAAGCATCCGATGAAGGAGGGAGATTCAATTGTCATGCAAATGAGACTAGGTGTTCCAGACATACGAGGTAAATTTGGGCCAGTGTGAGAAGGTCCCTTTGTCTTCCAGAGATTGTTATCCAAGAGAGCAGTAACGGACAGAACCGATCGATGTTGACAGACTCAAGATGGTCCAGGGTTAAGGGTTAAAAATCAAAAGAAGAGAATAAAAGCCCCGCGGGTCGAAAATGGAAAAAAGGTGGCCTTGCTAAAATTGGGTGCCTCGTCAGGGTGAAAACCAAAAAAAGGCATCCTGGGCAAAAATTAAAGGCTTGAGAGAAAAGGTTCAATCAAGAAAACCCGAGAGGTCTGATTGATAACAGGAGATCGGGTGCACCTAAGTTGTTACTCATTAAAACTAAGTAAAACTAGTGCTTTTGTATCACATGTCTAGTCATGGTCATTCTTATTGCTATATGGTGCCTATAGATAGAAGTGCATGCATAAGCTAGGCATAAACATGCAATTAGACGGTTAAGAGAAACCTGTTGCAGGCATAAGGACATACGCTGGAGCAATTATCAAAGCAACAATATTGATTTTTCATGTGACAAATCATCCTCCTACCCCTTAAATGACAAAAAAAAAAACAACAATGACAACAAAAAAAAAAAAAGAAAGAAGAAGGCCGTTAGAGATGAAAACCGTAATTGGCGCTCTAAGCAAAAGTTAGGCCAAAGGGCAGGGTGAAAACCTGAGAACAGGCAGTCTGTCCTTTAAAAAAAATGAAGAAAAAGCCGCTGGAGTGGGTTGGTTCCATTCCAGGAAAAAATTAGGCATAGGGTTATGTGAAAATCCCTAAAGGGACACATCTCCCACTAAGAAAAGCTAATGTGAAAATCCACAAGGGACGCACTACCTTTAAAATAATGACTTTTGAAGCCTGGAGCAATAAGGCAGCATTACTCGAAATGACTTCCCTTTAGATAGGTGCCGTATAATGCAAAACTTGATTCAGAGTGCTGGAGGCAAAATGCTCATTGACCGGGGGGCAAAAATGCGCACGAGGCAGTTCTCTTTGAAAAGATTAAGGGTCAGAGACCATAAAGCCAAGCCAACACTTTTCTAGATCCTTGGGGGCATCAGACAATGTGAGCAGCTGAGCAGTACCCTCAACGAATCCCTTAACCACCTGGGATGTGGTCTATCCATTTTTGCATCTCACATGCATAAATCTTTTTCATATTGCGCTGCATATCACGTGCATTTAGTCCATTACACTTATGGTTGTACACACAATTCTTGTACATTAATTCTTTGCTTATGTCTCGTGTATGTAGCTTTATATGTATATTTCATACCCGTGATTCCATACGCACACACAATCTTTTATATATGTTGCTGTGTACATGACTTAGAGGGAAGGGTCTGAATAGACCTCATGAGCAAGGATAATCCAAAGGACGGATTCAGCTCGACATGATCGGCCACTGTATCCGGCCTAAAATCAAGTAAATATGTACAGAGGTGAAATGCCCAAGAGAACAAGCCTATTCGGGCACACCATGCTAAAGGAAATCAGATGCGAAAGTGAGCCGAGGTACAGTTTTAGCTCTGCATCGGCGCTCATCCACGCCAAACAATCAGATCAAGATGAAGTCCTCAAAAGAGAAGAATCTCAAGGACCTGCTCCCAATAGGGAAAAGAATAAGCCTTTCCATGCACACCATACCGGGAGTGAACAGGTAAGTTCTTTCTGTCATAAGAGGCACGCTTACACACATCACACAATAAGTGTACAAAATCCAAATTCAAATGTGTAAAATCTCAAGCAAAAATAAATTTCTTGAGCAACAAAAACAACAAAGACCAACAGAGCAAAATAACATAACAAAAAGAAGAAGATATTTTCAAGGCCTTGAAAATCCAACATACTGTAAAAATTCGAATGCATCCAAAGTGTAAAAATTCCAAGAAAGAAAATCCCAAAACAAAAACAAAAACAGAAAAATCACCAAAGACATGGAAACCTATCTGCCTGCGGGCAAGCAACCAAAACCTCAAATAATAATTTTTCTCTGAGGAGGCTCAAACATAATTTTCTCTCCGGAGGCTCGACATCAAAGTCTCCCAGTGAGCATCAAAGTCTCTTTGGAGCATTATCTTTAAGACCTTTTTAAGGCATTCTCAGTCTCTTTGGAGCATTATTTTTAAGACCTTCTTTTAAGGCATTCTCAGTCTCTTTGGAGCATTATCTTTAAGACCTTTTTAAGGCATTCTCGGTCTCTTTAGAGCATTATATTTAAGACCTTTGCTTAAGGCTTTCTCAGTCTCTTCGGAACATCAAGTTATTTTAAAAAATATTCCAAATCCCTTCAATCCTGAGATGATCCGAGAGGTGGGTTCAGTTTAACCTTATCAGAAACTACCCAGAAAAGCAAACCTCTTCATTTACGTTATGCCGAGAGCAATCAGGCCGGGACGAGGCTAACAGATCACAAGCGATAGAACAGAGCGCAAACAGAGGTTGTAGTCACAGAGTACTGCATCTCACAAACACCGTGCAAGGCGAGATGAGGCCAGTGGGACTAGCAATATAAATAAGATATTGTGTATGCCGAGATGAGGACAGTGGCGCACACGCGATAGAAGATCCGCACTTTGTAAGTCTGGAGCAGACTCGGTGCAACTCAGGAGAGCAATCCTCGCGTTTTGTAAGTCTGGAGCAGACTGTCGCATCACCATCCGCACTCTGTAAGTCTAGAGCAAACTCGGTGCAGCTCAGGAGAGCAATCCTCGCGTTTTGTAAGTCTGGAGCAGACTTGGCGCATCACCATCTGCACTTTGTAAGTCTGGAACAGACTAGGTGCAGCTCAGGAGAGCAACCCTCGCGTTTTGTAAGTCTGGAGCAGACTCGATGCATCGCTACCTCCCCAGCAAAAAGGTAAGGGCTGCCTCAGGTACGCATCTCTTTCCTTCTTCTCTGAATTTTGGCTCATCTAGAAACTAGTGCACTAGTTTCCCTAAAATTGGGGGCAACTGTAGACACCGGGTCCTGAGACAGCCCAAATCAGAGTTACCCAATGATGATAAGATGCCTTGTCACAGGCAAAAAGGTTAAAAGTGGTGATTTCCTATTTAAATTTGCATTTTAGAGTGAAAAATGGAAAAATAATAAAAAATATTTTAAAAATTAGTTTTGAAAAATGGGGGCTTAAAATTATAGTATTTTTAGTCAATTTAAAATAATAAAAAAAAATCGGATCGCGAGTGTCGGGCGCGGCAGCGCACAGGCGCGCTGGCGCCCAGCGCGCGCAAAGGCGACGCTGCTGCGCGTCGCTAAAAGAGCACACAGCATTGCGCGCATTGCGCGCTGGCGCACGCGGGAGTGCACGGCAGCTCCGCTCCGACGCCCGTCCCTATATAGCGACGGGCGTCCCTACTCCTGGCTGTCGCTAAAGGGTCTGATACCCCTTTTTTCCGATTTTTGGACCTAAAAATCAGTTTTTTATCCCTTTTTTCAAGGTTTTAAGTGATTTTTTCCATTTTAAAAAATTAAAATAGGTAATATCTGATTTAATTAAATTTTATCCCTTTAATTATTTTATTTTTCCTATTTTCTTCATATAAAAAGAATGAGATGAAAACCTAAAAAGGGAAATTCTTTTGGGGATTTTTCTAGGGTTTTTTCTCTTCATCTTTTCCTCTTCTTCCTCTTAATTTCTCTAAGAAAAATTCCAGATTTTCCCCCAACAAAAAAATTGAGTTCATCTTTTTAGTTATTTTTCTAATAGAATTTCTTCTAAACATTTTTTAGAAGAAGATTTATTGATGCAATTGAATTTTTGAGGCAAACATAATAATTGTTTGCTCTTAAAATTCATTTTTTTAATTTGTTATTTGTTTTCAATTAAACTTTTTTAAGGTTTTTTATTATTTTGAATCTTTTTTATGAACAATGGATTTTGGGGCAAAACAAATAATTGTTTGTTCCTAAAATCGATTTTTTCATTTTGGTTTTCTAAAAAACAATTTTTTCTCATAAATGATTTTTTTTTCTTTGGAAAAAACAAAATAATTGTTTGGTCTTGACATCATTTTCATTCTTTTAATCAATAAAAATCATTCTTTTGGCAAAGAAATTAATTCTTTCTTTTTAAAGAATTGTTAACTTTCTTTCTTCATTTTTCTTGGAATAAAATTCCAACATTTTTATTATTCAATTCTAATCTTAGAAATCAAGAATAAGGAAATTAATCATCTTTCTACCTTCATCGAATCCGAAACTCTGAGGGTAAACATTCCGAGCTTGTTCTTCTTATTCTTTTATTCATATTTCATTTATTCATGTTCATTTTTATTATTTTCAGTTATTTATTTATTTATTTTGTTTATATTTAATTTATTAACATGTATGTTTTTATTATTATTCTCAGTCATTTATTTTATTCATGTGAATATTGATTTCTTTTAATTCTTAACATGTAATTAATTTATTTCACTTTAATTTATCATTATTTTTAACATGTAATTAAATTAATTCATTTTGATTGATCTTTTTGCCATGTAAATGGTTTATATCATTTGTGAACATATTTAATTAATCATGTCATTTATTTAATCATTTTTTATTCTTTTCCATTGTCATTATCATATATTTAATATTTTGTTCACTTATTTATTTTCACTATTATCATGTTCATATTTTTACACATTAATTAACATGTTATATTTTATTCCAATTACATCTTTTAATCCATTTGTTGTTCATAACACATTTTTCTCATTTACTTTAAATTGGTAACATTTTAATTCATTTATGATTTTGATATCATTTCATTTTATCTCATTTTATTTTATCTTATCATTTATTTTATATTTAATTGATTTTAATTGATTCGATTACTAATATTATTTTATTTGTGTTTTATTTTATTTCACTTCTCATTTTTTGCTTTGACATTTTTGCGAGCACACGGGAAGATCCAAGAGGCTCGTTCGGGTTACATATTTATTCTCGTTGTTTGTAATATTTATTTATTTTGGCTTTTTCATTTATTTTGCCATGTAATTTTCTTGTAAAATTATTTATTTAGGCCCACTAGAAAGAAAGTCACTAAACGTTTTTTTTTATTAATTTGAAATTTTTCCTAAATAAAAATGGGACCAATGTCTCAATTTTCTCTATCCAAAATAAAATCATCACATCAAAATTATTTTATTATAAATATGCATGCGAGGACCAATGTCCTCATCATTAATGAATATTCCGTTTTATGCATGTTTTGTATTTTATTTAGAATGGGGGTTGTATTCCGCCCCTAGTTTTATTGTAATTTATTTTGAGGATGTTTATTTTAATAATGCTTTATTTATTGCTTTTGACGTGAATGATTGTGCCTTAATTAAATGCATCGTGTGGAAAGTTGATGAAACAATAAATTCAAAACTTAATCATAATATTGATCAAGGTACAAATAAATGAGAAGTCCCGAACTCACTATGGTCTTTGGGGCTCAATGAGGCGAGAGGTCTAGGACTTCCAAGACACCTCTTGAGTCTCACTAAAAGACTTAAATTTACAATCCTAGGCTCCAGGGGGTAGAGGCTGAGGCCTCCAAGATCTCTCTGGCTAGCCCAAGATGGATATGAATGCGCCGTCTTAGGCTCCCTAAGGCTAGACGACCTTTCCCAATGTTCTATTGGGTGGCGACTCCAAGAAACCTCATTGTTGCCCAAAATAAACGCACTTGTAAATACCTTACAAGTTTTATGAACCTCTCCTAATCGCCCTAAAGCGGGCCCTCGGGAGGCCGGCTGAGGCCTCCAAGATCTCTCTGGCTAGCCCAAGATGGATATGAATGCGCTGTCTTAGGCTCGCTGAGGCTAGACGACCTTTCCCAAAGTTCTATTGGGTGGCGACTCCAAGAAACCTCATTGTTGCCCAAAATAGACACACTTGTAAATACCTTACAAGTTTTATGAACCTCTCCTGATCACCCTAAAGCGGGCCATCGGGAGGCAACGAAGTTTGGTGCACGTCACAATAACGTGTTAGGTATTAGACTCGGTTGTGTTCTGATGCAAGATGGTAAGGTGATAACGTATGCATCTTCGCAATTGAAGCCCCATGAGCGGAACTAATTGACATGTGATTTGGAATTGGATGCAGTTGTTTTTTCTCTTAAGATATGGCGTCATTATCTGTATGGGGAGATGTGTAGAATTTTCACCGACCATAAGAGTTTGAAGTATCAGCTTACGCAAAAAGAGTTGAATTTGAGATAGCGTCGATGGTTAGAGTTATTCAAGGATTATTATTGTATTGTGGACTATCACCCGGGAAAAGCAAATGTGGTTGCTGATGCTTTGAGTCGAAAGACTGTTTCAACTCTAGTATTACAGCATGGGAAGTGGAGATTAGCTTCTGATGGAGCTCTGATTGCCCAATATGTGAAGCGTGAAATGGGAAATGCAAAAGTGGTGCACGACTCGTGCATCCTTACACGAGTCATACAAGGCCTTCACGACCGCTGTGAGGGGTGCGAGTCATACAGAAAACGCACGACTCGAACGGGCAAACGGACAATCACGACATGCAAAACCGAAACTCGACCCGAGCACGAAATGTAATTCGCAAAGATAAATAATTTTGAGACAGCAAAAAAAATTAAATAAAATGCTAATAAAGTAAATTGAACAATTAATGAACAAATAAATTAATTGAATAAAATAAACAATTAATAGATCAATCGAATAATAATCAGTTAAACTAATTAAATATAAACAATTAAGTGAGTGGAAATAAATAGACATAAAATAGTTGCATTAAGGAAAATAAAATAAATAAAATAAAATAAAGCAAATCATATTATATTGTATACATTACGCTCAGACGGTCGGACAAAACAAGGGAAAAACAAAATGGGAAAAGATCGGGCACTGCACGAGTCGTACGATGCATGCACAATTTGTGCAGTCCGATCGGGGAAAAGTGATGCAACTGAGCAGGCAAAAATCGAGACGCCGTCCGATCGATGAACCAGTAATAAAATCCGACCAAGAGATTAAGATTCGATCGGGAAATAAAGAAAAAGAACTGAAAATGGCCCTATTGGAAAGAAAAGGAAGAGAAAGCAAGATCACGACTGAAACACCCAGAAAAACAGAGATGAATAAAGGAAATGATAATAGACCAACAAACGCAATATTAGGCTATCAAAACATGCAAAATGTCATGCGAACACTTATTTAGTCATAATAGCAACAAACATGCGATAAACAAGTTAATCAGATCAAATAAGAAATATATATGCAATATGTACAATGAACAGAGTTAACCAAAATTTTCAGTGTTTCTAATTATAGCTGGATACGTTAAAAAATATTAAACAAAGAAATAATCAGTAAATGGACAACTAAATAAATTATAGCATATAATTTTAGTTATGGGTCTAGAATTAGGGAGGAATTAAGAGAAGAAAATAAAATAGAAAGGGGAACACGGTGAGCAGATCTGTGTGTGTGTATGTTTATGTTGTATGCTAAAAGTTATGCATGAACTAGTAAATTAACTAGTGAACACATACACTTGCATTTTTCTTATTTTAAATGCTTGTATGTATTTATGTATGCATAGGTAAATGTGAATAATATGGTAGAGTTAAGGAAGGTTACAATAATGAAAATAATGACTTTATTAAGAAAGTCAGAGTGTCAAACTATAACTAAAAGTAAACAAGGGTTATACGCGTGTAAATGGGATATAATGTAAAAAGAATAATATTAGTGAAAAATATTGAATACCTATATAACAGTAATGTATTATTGGTTCAATATGAAATAAACTTAATTTGACAAAATAAAATGGAAGTGAATTGGAATGGAAAGAAAGAGTGGTGGTTGAATGTATACTTATATGTATATGAAGTATATTATAATTATTAATGTATTTTAATTATAAAACATAATTAATGGCGTGCGGTGAAGCTAAATCAGTGGAATATGGTAAGTAAATGAAAATTTGCGAGAAAATGATAATGGGTGATATTAAGATTTATTTCCCACGTTTTCTTTTTGGATTGAAATGTATATTCATCTTATTTTATATAAAGATCAAAGTTTTGATTTATTTAGATAACATTAAATGATGTTGCCCTATGTGATGAAAGGATACGAAAAATAATAATATATTATGATGATATACCATGAAAAATATGTATATCATATTAATAACGTGAAAAATAATAATAATAAAATAATAATAAAATAATATTGCCCTGTATAGTAATCTGGTAGTCAAGTCTAGTTCAGGATATGTTGGCATGCCATAGGGACATAAGACCGCGGGAGTGAGCATGACGTCTCACAAAATTTTTATAGGCCAATGATGGTCCTATTCAGTAAAATGTTTAAATGTATATGTATTGGAATGTACTGGAGTAATCTTTCGGGGTTCTTCAGGTTTGGAATGTACTGGAGTAATCCTTCGGGGTTCTTCAGGTTTGGAATGTACTGGAGTGATCCTCTGAGGTCTCTTCAGGTTATTGTGAACTCTTAGAGATTCACACCCCGTTTATCTTGTGCTTAGAGTCTGCCAGCATTGTACTATGGGCAAAATGGTAAATTGCAAAGTGAATTGGTGAATGTGAAATAATTGTGTGAATCAAGAAATTGAATGATTAATACATGAAGCATGGTAAATGGTGGATTTAAATAATAAATTTTGTAATCCATAGAAAATATATAACCTAAGAAGTTGGATGGCATGGATAAAAGTAAATGTGGATTGAGAAGCCATAAAGTAATTTAATGACAGAAGTAAAGTTAAAGGATAAAGTAGTACAACTATTAAAGAGATGTTAATTAAGAGGTATGCGTGAAATTTAAAATTTAATATATATGTATATATGTATATATAGATTTGGATGAAAGTTAACTAATGTATAATATGATTTCAAAATTTAATAAAGTTAATGGTTCTGTGATAGAAACTTTAATTGAATAAATAATATTAATAAATGAGCCTATGAAATTGGGTCATGTGATGAAGTGGCTTTATGTATTTATATGAATCTTTTACTCACGAATGTGTACTACATGAATGCATATATATATAATTGTGGGCATTATTGGATGAGATGAGAGCTAGAATAATTGTTAAAGCAAAAATGAACATTAACTGCTATATTATACGCATATTGACTGTTTAATAATTCATAGAACCGGTTTAGTGATGCATGATAAGTGTATTTAGCACATTATCAAAATGCTAGAAGATTTCAGTTATGGATTTGGGAACTTGATTTCAAATGTTTATAAAGTTTTAGCCATTAAGAAGAATATTGAATGTATTGCATAAAAATGACTTTACCTTGCAAATCATTCATATTTAATTTGGAGTTAAATAGCTATTGGTATATTAATTATAAAGTATTATATTGATTATGAAAAGAAAAAGTAATTTGTGATATTAATGTATGAATAATCAATTATATGTGTATATATTATATTTATGCCTTGGATAAGTAAATTTGGTAGTCACCACTAAGCGTAAAGCTTAGCGCGTGGTTTATCCTCGCGCAGGTATAAGACAGGAATCAAGTGAATATCAGCACCGCTTCATAGAAGAAATATGACTTTGTAAGTATGGAAAGGAAGCGAAAGAAATGGAATTTTTGTATTTGATAGTTCGAATATTGGTTCTTGTGGCATGTACACTACATAGATAATTAGGATATTATTGTATCGAAGAATTTGTATTAGATAATTATGTATAGTGATAGATGATGTATTATCATAATATCTTTGTATTTTGTATAATTGATGTAAATAGTGAGTGGATGATATTGTGAATTATTAGGAGTATGTGATTGGATTTAAATTGGAGGATGGGCAAAATTGTGTGGAGTTTGAATTGGAGTAGGATGGATGGAAATGTATTTGATTATAGAAGTGTAAAGAGTTTCTGTTTACAGGCGGATAGGCAATATTATAGAGGAGATTCTGCCGAAATTTTGGTAGAATTTAAGTGGCATATTTGAGAATGATTGTGTGAATAGTAAAGTTTAATAGTGATAAAATAGAAAAAAAAATTTACCCGGATTTTCGTAATGATTTTAAGAATAGTTTAAGATAATTAAGTTGTTATGTACAGTAAAAACGATGTTACAGTTAGTGGTATCAGAGCAAAGGTTTAGGCGGTTCTAGTCAATAAGATATTTGGAGAATATGTGATATTGTTTATGAGAAATGAATGTGTGTTGTTAATATGGGCATCTCTATTTAGTCCCAAGTATAGATAATTCGGAAGGAGTTGAATAGAAGATTAGAGGTAAGAAATTAAGATGTTCAAAAGTTATGAGATTTAAAGTTTATGAATGTGGAAGAAGGTTGTGGTACTTTAGGTACCTGTCAGTTATCCTTGATAGAGGGGCAATCATTGAATATTTATGCATGGGCTGGGTTACTATGCCTTGTCCTTACATGATATGCACAATTGCATAATATTGCATACATGAAGCATCATACATTCATTCACTACAAGAAAATGCTATAATAGCGACGGAAATTTAGCGACGGAGTCATTTCCGTCGCTATTTAGCGACGGAATTTAATTTCCATCGGTAAATAGCGACGGAAAAAAAAATCCGTCGCTAAAAATGGCGCCAAGATTTCCCACCAAAAGTGCCGACCGATATTTGCGACGGTTCGTAGTAACCGTCGCTAAAAATATTGACGAAAATTCTTTCCGTCGCTGAAAAAATTAAAAAAAAAACTTAATTATATTTTTAGCGACGGTTTGAATAATCCGTCGCTATTTTTAGCGACGGAATTCTCAAACCGTCGCTAAAGAAAAAAAATCTCCTTTCCCTCTCAATTTTAGCGACGGAATTTACTTCCCGTCGCTAAAAATAAAAAAATTTCGTTTCCCTCTTTTTTTAGCGACGGAATATGCTTTCCGTCGCTAAAGATAAAAATTAAAAACATATTCCCTCTCTTTTTTTTCTCTCTCTCTCTCTCTCTTTCTTCTCTCTCTTTCTCTCTCCTCCCTCTCCTCTCCCCGTTTCTGGCCCTCTGCCCAGCCGCCGCCGACCACCTGCGCTTCTCCCATGGATCCGCCCCTCCACCTCCCTCCGGCGCCGATCGGCGCGCCTCCCCTCCTTCCCCTCCCTCCCTTCCCTCTTCCCGCTCCCCTGGCCTCCTCCTCCCCTCCCTGCCTTCCCTCTTCCCGCTCCCCTTTCCCTCCTCCTTCCCTCCCTCCGCGCGCCACCTCCTCCCAACCGGCGTTAACGACCCGCGCACCGGCGTCGGCCGCCTCCCCTCCTCCTCCTCCTCCGGCGTCAGGTGCACAGATATGGGTTAATTAATTTTATTTATTTTTCTTTTGTTAAATAAGTAAATATTATTATTATTATTATTATTATTATTATTATTAATTTATTTATGTTTGGTGAACATTGGTAATTATTATTAATTTATTGTTGTTAGAATTATTTTAATTGATTTATGTTAATTAAATATTTTATTATTGTTATTAGTATGATTAGAAAATAATAAATTCTTAACACTTTATTGTTATTAAATTTATTAATAGAATTTTTCACATTATTAGTATTAATAGAAAATAATTGGAATTGTTATTAGTATTATTAAATATTTTTCCTAATTATTATTATGATTATTATAATTTTTTTTAATTAGTTGTGTTAATTATTATTATTATTATTATTTAATGGGTATGTTAAGTAGATATATTATTAGTATTGTTATTATTTCTATTATTAAATTAAAATCAGTAAAATTTGTACCTTAATTAATATTATTATTATTATGTTAATTTGTATTTGTTATTATTATTATTTATTTATGCTAATTAATATTATTATTATTAATTTTTTTAATTTGTAAAATTTCCCGACGGAAAAAAAATTCCGTCGGGAAATTTACCGACGGAAAATAAATTTCCGTCAGTAATTACCGACGGATTATTTTCCGTCGGTAAAATTACCGACGGAATTTTTTTCCGTCGGTAATTACATATGGAAATTTATTTTCCGTCGGTAAATTTCCCGACGAAAAATTCCGTCGGGAAATTTACCGACGGAAAGACAATTTCCGTCGGGAAAATTAGCTACGGTTAAATTACCGACGGAAAATTTTTCCGTCGGCAAAATATCATTCCCGACGGAAATTCTTTATTTTCCATCGGTAATTTCCGTCGGTAAAACGTGTTTTTCTTGTAGTGATTGTATCGGCATCACATGATCATTCTTGACAAACATCAAGTTTTATGCATATGCCCCAATTGAAAGGAAACTGACATGGAATATAGTGAGTGTATGGAAGTGAGGTAGATGTACTTTTATTGGAGGTAATAAGGAGTGTAACAAAGTTGAGTAAGAAAAATAAGGAATTTGGGATTCAATATAGGAATTGAAAAAGAAAGGGGTGCAGGATCACTAAATGTGTATGAGTATGAGTAAGAGATTTGTATCTATGTAAATTGTGGGCTTGACCCTTTCTTGTTAGGGAATTAAGGTATAGAATGTGATAACATATTTTGGAATGGAATGAAATTGTATCCGATTCGATTGACTAATTGGTTATAGCTTGAATTGGCTTATAAGAGTGAATAAACTGTAAACTTTTGTACAAGATGGTTAAGTAATAAGTACTGTAAGAGATATGTGATGTTTCAGAAATGATAGACAAATTGTGACTAGTGATACTGGTAAACTAGGAAGGAAATGTTATAGTTATTTTGATCAAGGAAATAGTTTATTGAATGTGTGAACGATTCTGTATTAAGAAGAGCAAGTAATAGGATGTGTATGCAAATGATTTTTGAATAGAGTGTACATGCCAAAGATGGAAAATAAAGAAATGATACGATTTTTAGAATGGATATGTTATTGGCTTAAGTATGATATAACTTGGACCTAATTAGCACGTAAAGTTAAGAAGAAAGTGCATTTTTGGACACTTAAAATACTTCTTAGATGTTCGACAAGATCATCTTCTAGCTCTGCTGGCTCTAAGTTAATTGATCATGTTGTTGGAATGGGATTTGATGTAGAAACGGTGTCCAAAGTAATTCAGGAAAATGGGGAAAGAAATACAGATTCGATTTTTAGAGGCTTTTCTCGCATACTTAGTGATTGAAAAATCACATAAAGAAGAGCTGCATGTTGATTCTGATTGCTGATCTTCATATTATGATGGGAGCTTTCTCAATGATTTTTCTGACATAGAGAGTTCTGGAAATGATGAGTATTTCCCCAAATGATCGACAGTGAATAAACTGTGCGACCTTTCTCTTATGAGAATCCAAGCCATAAATCTGATCCTGAGGTTGAGGAGAGCGTTCTACTGTTTTTGGTGAAGATGGGATACTCTAAGGACGAGGCATTGATAGCTCTATAGAGAAGTGGACCTCATGCCACAATTGTAGAGCTTATAGATTTCATATGTGCTGCTCAAATAGCGAAGCCAAAGATCGAGTAGTCTAATGTTGATTACCCTAAACCCAGAAAGAGGAGTTTTTATGAATATGATAGGTGAGAAAAAAAAAAAGCAAATGAAGTGGGAAAAGAAGCTGTTGGCTGGAGATGATTAGATATTAGGCCTCCCTCCCAAATTCAATGATTGAATTTGGAGTGCTCACCGATCCCTAAGTGGAAACTCATAGAACACTTCCAGAAAAAAAAAAAAAAAAAAACTGTTATAGGGCCACCTTACCTCTATTATGAGAATGTAGTACTTGCTCGTAAAGGAGTTTGGAATATTATATCTCGGTTTTTATCGAAGTGGAGTTGAAAGTTGTTGATTGTGAAATATTTTTGTTGTGCTGCAAAGAAAAAGGGAGAATTAGGCATTTGGTAACTTTGGTTAACGGCATTTTCCTTCCCCTTCTGTCTCCACAATTGGCACACGAAGCATTATCAATTAGAATGAGTTAATGACTTCCATGAGATGGACGAATACAATTGAATTGTTTGCAAATTTGCATTGGAAATGCAAGTTGATAGAAAGGATGAATCGTGAATTATTGTACTAGTCCAGAGAAATTTTGAGGACAAAATTTCTTTTAAGGGGGGGAGAATTGTAACGCCCCAAAATTTTCAGTGTTTCTAATTATAGCTGGATACGTTAAAAAAATATTAAACAAAGAAATAATCAGTAAATGGACAACTAAATAAATTATAGCATATAATTTTAGTTATGGGTCTAGAATTAGGGAGGAATTAAGAGAAGAAAAAAAAAATAGAAAGGGGAACACGGTGAGTAGATCGGGAAAGAAAGAGAGAGATCGAGAGAGGGAGAGGGAGCGGGGGAAGGTTGTCGGCGACCACTGACGGCGACTGGGGTGGGGATCGGACCGACGCACGCAGCCACACCGTTCCCGTAGCGTTCTCCTCTAATTCACCGCGGCGTTGTTCCAGGGAAGCGAGAGAAGACCTGAACCTTCCTCAGCATTTTCCGGTGAGATTTGGCGACGATCGGCGACACGGGTGGTGTGACTGGACTCACGGTGGCCAGGCGAGCATTTTGGTGTCCGCGGATCATCCTCACTCGCCGGAGAAGAGGAGATCGGCGTTAGGAAGAGCCGAAACTACCGACGGCGATTCCGGCGAAACGGAGGGTGTTCTCAGCGCGTGACCACCGGAACAGTAACCTCAATGTGGCGAGCTTTCTTTTGATGGTCTCAGCGCCTCCGGCCGAGCTCCGGCGAGCCTCCGACGACGATAAAAAGGGCCAAAAATTACAGAAAAATCGGTAAGTGACTACCAAACTTACTTTTCTGAATGATTTGTACAAGAATTAAATTTATTAATGTGTGATTTTATAGTCACAGTGTGTGTTATGGTTTATGGAATTGATTGATAAATTGGTTATGTTAAGTGAGTAATTGGTTTGATTAAATTAATTTGATCAATTATTTGAGTTGTTTTAACTAGATTTGTTTACTTAGGTTTACGAAATGGGATAAAAACCGTGACATATAATTCAATAGAATTAAAATATTAAAATTAGGTAGTATATCGTGTAACTTAATTGAGGAACTTAGAAATTGGCTGAATGCTTTGAATGACTACTTAAACATGAAAGTAAAACATAAAAAAAAGAAGAAATTGGTTTAGTTTTAGAAATCTAAAAGAGATTCAATTTAAGTGAAGGGTTAGTTGGAATTCATGAAATAAGGAACATGGATAATTGTTTGATTATTTTGATGTATTATATTGTGTTTAAACATTAAAATGGTATTAAATTAGAAATTAGTGTGTATATCTATATATATATATATATGTGTGTATGTTTATGTTGTATGCTAAAAGTTATGCATGAACTAGTAAATTAACTAGTGAACACATACACTTGCATTTTTCTTATTTTAAATGCTTGTATGTATTTATGTATGCATAGGTAAATGTGAATAGTATGGTAGAGTTAAGGAAGGTTACAATAATGAAAACAATTACTTTATTAAGAAAGTCAGAGTGCCAAACTATAACTAAAAGTAAACAAGGGTTATACGCGTGTAAATGGGATATATTGTAAAAAGAATAATATTAGTGAAAAATATTGAATACCTATATAACAGTAATGTATTATTGGTTCAATATGAAATAAACTTAATTTGACAAAATAAAATGGAAGTGAATTGGAATGGAAAGAAAGAGTGGTGGTTGAATGTATACTTATATGTATATGAACTATATTATAATTATTAATGTATTTTAATTATAAAACATGATTAATGGCGTGCGGTGAAGCTGAATCAGTGGAATATGGTAAGTAAATGAAATTTTGCGAGAAAATGATAATGGGTGATATTAAGATTTATTTCCCACGTTTTCTTTTTGGATTGAAATGTATATTGATCTTATTTTATATAAAGATCAAAGTTTTGATTTATTTAGATAACATTAAATGATGTTGCCCTATGTGATGAAAGGATACGAAAAATAATAATATATTATGATGATATACCATGAAAAATATGTATATCATATTAATAACGTGAAAAATAATAATAATAAAATAATAATAAAATAATATTGCCCTGTATAGTAATCTGGTAGTCAAGTCTAGTTCAGGATATGTTGGCATGCCATAGGGACATAAGACCGCGGGAGTGAGCATGACGTCTCACAAAATTTTTATAGGCCAATGATGGTCCTATTCAGTAAAATGCTTAAATGTATCTGTATTGGAATGTACTGGAGTAATCTTTCAGGGTTCTTCAGGTTTGGAATGTACTGGAGTAATCCTTCGGGGTTCTTCAGGTTTGGAATGTACTGGAGTGATCCTCTAAGGTCTCTTCAGGTTATTGTGAACTCTTAGAGATTCACACCCCGTTTATCCTGTGCTTAGAGTCTGCCAGCATTGTACTATGGGCAAAATAGTAAATTGCAAAGTGAATTGGTGAATGTGAAATAATTGTGTGAATCAAGAAATTGAATGATTAATACATGAAGCATGGTAAATGGTGGATTTAAATAATAAATTTTGTAATCCATAGTAAATATATAACCTAAGAAGTTGGATGGCATGGATAAAAGTAAATGTGGATTGAGAAGCCATAAAGTAATTTAATGACAGAAGTAAAGTTGAAGGATAAAGTAGTACAACTATTAAAGAGATGTTAATTAAGAGGTATGCGTGAAATTTAAAATTTAATATATATGTATATATGTATATATAGATTTGGATGAAAGTTAACTAATGTATAATATGATTTCGAAATTTAATAAAGTTAATAGTTCTGTGATAGAAACTTTAATTGAATAAATAATATTAATAAATGAGCCTATGAAATTGGGTCATGTGATGAAGTGGCTTTATGTATTTATATGAATCTTTTACTCATCAATGTGTACTACATGAATGCATATATATATAATAGTGGGCATTATTGGATGAGATGAGAGCTAGAATAATTGTTAAAGCAAAAATGAACATTAACTGCTATATTATACGCATATTGACTGTTTAATAATTCATAGAACCGGTTTAGTGATGCATGATAAGTGTATTTAGCACATTATCAAAATGCTAGAAGATTTCAGTTATGGATTTGGGAACTTGATTTCAAATGTTTATAAAGTTTTCGCCATTAAGAAGAATATTGAATGTATTGCATAAAAATGACTTTACCTTTCAAATCATTCATATTTAATTTGGAGTTAAATAGCTATTGGTATATTAATTATAAAGTATTATATTGATTATGAAAAGAAAAAGTAATTTGTGATATTAATGTATGAATAATCAATTATATGTGTATATATTATATTTATGCCTTGGATAAGTAAATTTGGTAGTCACCACTAAGCGTAAAGCTTAGCGCGTGGTTTATCCTCGCACAGGTATAAGACAGGAATCAAGTGAATATCAGCACCGCTTCATAGAAGAAATATGACTTGGTAGGTATGGAAAGGAAGCGAAAGAAATGGAATTTTTGTATTTGATAGTTCGAATATTGGTTCTTGTGGCATGTACACTACATAGATAATTAGGATATTATTGTATCGAAGAATTTGTATTAGATAATTATTTATAGTGATAGATGATGTATTATCATAATATCTTTGTATTTTGTATAATTGATGTAAATAGTGAGTGGATGATATTGTGAATTATTAGGAGTATGTGATTGGATTTAAATTGGAGGATGGGCAAAATTGTGTGGAGTTTGAATTGGAGTAGGATGGATGGAAATGTATTTGATTATAGAAGTGTAAAGAGTTTCTGTTTACAGGCGGATAGGCAATATTATAGAGGAGATTATGCCGAAATTTTGGTAGAATTTAAGTGGCATATTTGAGAATGATTGTGTTTATAGTAAAGTTTAATAGTGATAAAATAGAAAAAAAAAAAATTTACCCGGATTTTCGTAATGATTTTAAGAATAGTTTAAGACAATTAAGTTGTTATGTACAGTAAAAAGGGTGTTACATAACTAGCACAGCAAAACGAAGAAAAGAAATAAGAAAGAAAGAAGAAGAAGAAGAAGAAAGAAAGAAAAGAAATAGAGAGATGGCTATTCAATATTTACCCTCAAAACAATATTTCTTCCGCAGATGATGAAGTTCTGATTTCCTTTTTGATTTTCTTGAAAAGAAGATTAAAACAGAGTTTTAAAAAGCTTTTGGTGAAAGTTTACGTTAAAAAGAAAACAAAAGGTTATTGAATCTCCAACTCAAGAATTGATTTCCTAGGCTTAAGAGACAATCTCAAAATGCCTTTTGAGAAACGAGAATTATTTTCTTTCTTCCAAAACTCTTCTCTGTGTCTTCTATTTGGGTTCTTTCGTGCTTTCAAAAAACCATCCTCCTCCCAGTTTCTTCACTTTTTCTTTTTATATCTCAGAGGAGATTAGGTGGTTTCTCACCCAATCAACCATAAACCCATGCTTTTCCAAACCAAATCCCCTGAAAATAGGGAAAAGAGACATTAGGGGGCAGTGGGGTGCGTGAGGATGCCTCTCACCCGAGAGATGCGTGAGGCCCCATCTCACATGGGTGAGATGGGCCTCACCCCACATGCCCCTAGGAAACGGCCCACTAAAAACCCCATTTTTTTTTCTTAAAAAAAAAACATATTTTCTAAGAAAACCATCACTTCGATCTGTCTTTTGCCCGTGAGCAGGTATCATTTTCATCATAGGATAACTTTGGTCTTAGCTACCTCAGGACCCGGTGTCTACACCCAGCTGAAAGCTAGGCCTAGTTTGAAGTAATTGATTGTTGATGCTCAGATTAGGGATCCTAATTTGCTGCATGCATTGTAAGTGGTTAAGAGTGGAGATCGGACTGAGTATTCTATGAGCAGTGAAGGGGTGCTAAGTTATAGGAATCGTTTGTGTGTGCTTAATGACAGTGAATTGAAGAGAAAGCTTTTCCAAGAGGCACACACCACGTTTTTTACTATGCATCCGGGAGGTGTTAAGATGTATCGTGATCTCAAGCAATTCTATTGTGGCCAGGTATGAAAAAGGATATTGTGGACTTTATTTCTAAGCGCCTAACCTGTCAGCAGGTCAAGGCTGAGCACCAAGTTCCATCTGGGTTGCTCAATCCTTTGCCTATTCCTTAGTGGAAGTGGGATAATGTGACAATAGGCTTTGTATCGTGTAGCGCCCTATACCAAAATGCAATACGGATACCGAATGCCATAACACTGAACTGACATACACTCTAATACTTTACATTCTGATTACTTAACTGTTCATTTTAATCCGGTTAACCTATTTAAACTAGTCAAGTTATTAAATAGACAATTAATTAAAACCGGTAATTTTTTTTAAATAGTACCGTATACGTGAATAGTGTCATATGTATAATACTGTGTGAATAGTATCGTATGGAAAATACAATTTACTTAAGTCTATTAATACTTATTAATTAATTACCAACTTAATATTTATACTTTAAGTCACTATTAACTATGCCGATTGACCTATAACTGTCTAAGTTACTATTTATCTGGTCAATTTTCCTTCAACTTAAAAATCTATATTTTACTTTACCAATAGTATTAACTTAATTTCTACTAATTTTTAAGCATGCCAATCACAATATACTAAAGCTAGTTTTAATAATCTATTACAGTCCAAAACCCACAATAATATTATAAGACATATACATGACAAAATCTTAACATAATTAATATTCTAAATAATACTCTTCCATACCACTTCCACAGTGTGAGGTATGCACTGCTCCCAAAAGCTTACGAAGTACCTACACGCAGTCAAATAAAACTACGTGCTGAGCATTAAATATGATCATTGATGATTGTAATTCCATAAATTTCCACTTAAATTAATTTTTTTCATGCATAATAATATTCACAAATACTATCATTTAATATTCATAAATAAACATATTTAATTTAATTCCCAACTAAGCATGCAATATTACATGTAATTATTTTTAGATTACATAATTGGGCCAATCACACAATTAATTCACATAAATAATCTTATTACCATTTTACCCTTAAATTATGGTAATAATTCATTTATACTCTTAAACGTTTTCAAAATGACAGAAATGCCATTAGTTCATTTTAATTTCATTATATTACCATTATGCCACTAGTTAAATTATTTTTACTAAAATTATAATTTTGCCACTATTTTAATTAATTTTACTAACCTTACAATTTTATCATTAATTTACATGCCAAATTACGGTTTTACCCTCCAATTATTTTTTTCATGCCAAATTACATTTTTACCCATAAAAAGTGGCAAATTTTCATATTTAACAATTTATTTACATTTTTACCCTTATTAATTATTTTTAACACACATATACACAAAATTACCATTTTGCCCTTAAACCTTTTATTTAATAATATTTATGTCCTTTTTCCACATAAATATTATTTTAATCATACTTTAACTATTTTAATCTTATTTTTACAATTATGCCCCTATAACACACTGGCAGACTCTATATACAGGATAAACGAGACGTGAACTCCAAAAGTTCACAGAAATACTAGCGGAGGCCTGTGGGACCACCATTTTCTTAAATACAGTACAGTACAATGAAATATTCAGATACAAGTGAAATAGGACCATCATTGGCCCATTTAAAAAGTGAGACGCCATGCTCACACCCGCGGTCTTATGCCCCTATGGCATGCCAACATATCCTGAACTAGACTTGACTACCAGATCACTACATAGGGCAATATTATTTTATTTTTCACATTATTAATATAATATACTTATTTTTCATGGTATATCATCATAATATTTTACTCTTTTTCATACCATTTCATCATTTCACATGTGATTATCATCATTACATCATCACATGTCATGTAAAATTATTATTTCATCATGGTACACATGCATATATACATACATGCATACGGTCCACATACCAATTTATTTACATTAATTATTTTTATCAATTTTATCATTTAATTAGGCCAATTTCATGATGTATAACATCACCATACCATCAATTTCCATAAAACCCATCAAAATCATGACTTTACACATGACATACATTCGGCCATACATACATCACATGCCTCATGATGTTTTTACATGCTCTAACACATACCATACATTAGTTCACATGCCAAATGCCATATATCCATCATAAATATAAATAAAACATCATAAAAACACATGAAAATTTAGGGCAAAGAAGGAACTTTTCACACAGAATTTATTTCTTCAATTTAATCATCCATACCATCATTTATAACATCCCTAAGCATGAATATCATGTTAATTTCAACTAAACATGCACATATCACATACTTTCTTCACAAATATAACCTAAATTCATACTTTTACCATCTAGTTAAATGGAATTTGCAATCACAAATCTCAAATCCGTTTATTATACTTATCAATTATCCTTTTCCTTGCCCTTAGCTTGCTTAGAGGTTCCTTCACCTATTGGACATAATTATGTCCAAACACAAAAATTAAGATTCAATCAAATCCAAGCTTCCTTTCAAAAATCAAACTTCATAAATGTCTTATTAACATCCAAGAGTACCCTTAGGAACCTTAAAACCAAATTAAAATCACTTAAATCACTTACCTAAATTTTACCCCCAAACTTCAAGCCTAGATTTCACCCACTTTTACTTCTTCAAACGAAATTATAAGACCACCAATGGATTCTAGATGAGCTGAATTATGTTAGGGAGGTTTGATTTTGAGGTGAGATGGAGAAAAAATGAAAGAAAAATGGTGAGAAAGAGAGGAGAGTGAATTCGGCCAAGAGAGGAAAAAGTGGGAGCTGAAGAAAATGGAATCCAAGGGGATTTCCAGCTTTTTGAATCTATTTATATGGGACCAATTGGACCCAACCAGGTCTAACCAAAGTGGTTGAGCCGATTTGGTGAAATTGAATGTTCCCAAATTCATTTTCACTCCAAACCACTTCCATCATTTTTATAATATTAAAATTAGTCTCTTTGCAAAATTTCAGCGCAATTGGAATCCATTTGGGATCCAGTTCACTTAAACCGGTCCAATTCGGTTCACTTCGGTTCTGCCGTAAAATACAAATCTAATACTGTCAAAAATTTCTAAAAATTATTCTAAGCCTTTTATCCTCTTACAGTAAATGATTTTAGCCACTCTAACTATTTATAAAAATTTGGTCAAAGTTTAGTCAAACCTTGGTTCAATCGAATCGAACCAGAGAAACTTCATACCAACTTTCGAAATCCTATTTGACCTCATTTTTACACCAGATTACACCATTTTACTACATTTTTTGTTCTCTTTCTGATAGTGAAATAAAATATTTTTGGGTACTATTCATCCCGGAGTCACTATTTTGTGGGCCCCATAGTTACTATTCACAGACCTACAGTCACTATTCACAAACAAGTTAAAGATGCTGTCACTATTCAATGGGACCCAGTCAATGAGGATGTTACACTTTAGGGGACACAGTTATTGATGACATCATGATGTCATCGCTGATGCCATCATGGTCCCACATTTACTATCTGAAATGATGGTGCCATCTCGGATCACGATCTGAAATGATGGAGGAAGGAACTCCATGCAGTCTTACAATATCACTAATGTATAACTCTGCTAGCTTGGACAATGAATAATCCATTTTGATAGGCAAGAAGTGAGCTGATTTAGTGAGTCGATTAACAATTACCCAAACTGCATTATGTTTCTTTCTCGAGAGAGGAAATCCTGACACAAAATCCATTGTCACCCTATCCCATTTCCATTCAGGAATGATAATAGGCTGAAGCAAACCTGAAGGAACTTGATGTTATGCCTTGACTTGTTGACAAATCAGACACTTACCCACAAATTCTATCACATCACGTTCCATGCCTGCCACCAATAGAGCATTTTCAAATCCTGATACATCTAGTTACAACCAGGATGTATAGCAAAGCTATTATGATGAGCTTCTGATAGAATTTCCTTTCTCAGATCAGCTTGATCAGGAACGCACAATCTTTGTTTGTAATATAGCCCACCATCTGAACCCAATAAGTACTCACTGACATAGCCATCTTTCACCTAAGACATAATGGTAGATAACCGATCATCCTACTTTTGAGCATCTTTCACTTGCTGGAGAAAATTGGCCTTGCCTTTGGAATTGGCTAAGCTACATGACGTATTCCATGTGTCCATGCTTCATCGCTATCGATCGAAACCATCTCATGTGTTATCAGTTCAAGATGTAAGAATTCAACCTGATTATTCGTATGACAAAGAACCGAAAGCTATCTTAGCTCAAGAAGTGAGACAACTCATAAGCAAGCAAGTTCCTCTGGTTAAGGTATTGTGGCAGCACCATGGGGTTGAAGAAGCTACTTGGGAGCCAGAGTCAGTTATGAGATCTCAGTATCCGCAATTGTTCGGCTCAGGTGAGAATTTCGAGGACAAAATTCTTATTAGGAGGGGAGAGTTGTAACACCCCGATTTTCACCCTATTAGTATTAGGCCTTTGTTTGTGAGTTATTGCATGTGCTTAGCTTTAATGATAGTTTGTGTGGAGTCAATTGCATGATTATGTTAATTGTATGGTTGTATTTTGTGGTTGAGGAAGTAGAAGGGCTAGAAGAGTGTTTGTAAAAAACCACCAATGGCTAAGTGGCACGTGGCATGGGAGGGAAAAAGGAGGGATATAAAAACTAGGAGAGAGAAAATGAGAGAGAGCCACCTATCTACCCTCTCCCGTTTTCCTCTCTCTGTTCTCGACTTTTTCTTCTTCCCTCTTCTTGCCCTAAAATTTCTCTAGTTGCTCTTTGGTGGAATTCGACAACACAAGCGACTATTTGGTAAGTTTTGCTGTTCTTCTTCTTTTTCTTCTTCTTCCTCTTCTCTTTTTGGTGTTTTCATTGGTTTGTGTGGGTGCAGTGTTTTTGTTGAGTTTTTGGGTATTTTGGGTTTGTTGGTTCAGAGATACCTGCTAGAGAGTCCAAGGGGAAAGAGGCAGCAAGTCGTAGTGCAGCCCCTTGAAATTGTAGAGCTAAGGAGCCAAAGGTTTGGGAAGTTTTGTGTTTTGCAGAAATTTTGATTTTGAATAATTGTGTTGATTTTTTGAAATTTGATGTTGGAAATGTAATTGTGTTGATTTCTGGAAATTTGATGTTGGAAATGTGTAATTTGGTGCTTAATTGAAATGTTTAATGAATAATTGAAGTGATAATGTTAATTGTATGAGTTGGATTTGACTGAGTACGAATTGGATTTGTTTTGAGCAAAATTCTGGGTTTGATGAATTTTTGGTTTTGATTGATGAAATTGAAAGTTTTGTTTCTTGATTTCTAGCATAAAACTTGGGTTTTATGTTGTATGATGTGTTTTGAACACTTGATTGTAATGATGATGAAGTTTTGGGCCATTTGGAGGTTTGGGGAAAAGTTTGAAGGAGATGAATTTCTGCAGGTCGGGTGCAGAGCTGGAAAAATCGACTCTGTCGCAAGCACGACGCCGGTCGCGGGAGCGATAGAGCTCGTTTATCCAAGCCCTCGCCACTGCCAAGCTCCTATCCGCTAAGCTTAAGGTCAACACGCCTCTGTCGCGAGTGCGACAGAGAGCCCGGTTGCTGAGCTGAGTGTTGATAGATAGCCATCACAAGCGCGACAGTGACCCAGTTGGCCCTCTGCCACGAGCGCGACAGATGTTGTCCAGTCCCTCTTTGTGTGTGCGCGAGGGCTGTCGCGAGCGCGGCACTAGGTGAACTTCGCCTCTGTCGTGAGCATGACAGGCATCGCGAGCGCGACTCCTTCTGTTTTCAGAACAAATTTCCTTCTATGCAATCGATACTTGATTTTCGATCCTGTAATGCTATTATGCTTATGCATGGATGATTTTTTGTACAATATGTAATTGATGTGATGAATGATGCATGGCCTGCAAAGAGTCAAATTAGTGGATAGATAGGCATGCCTATAGAGTTCTGTTAGCTGCAACACTTGTAACACCCTTATACCTTATACGTACACTGCCGATTTAGAAACACTGTGCAACAACCATGATTTTACTAAGGTCGACTTACACTTTTTCTCAAATTTGCACCTATTTTTTTTTCTACACGTAAACTTTTATTCACTTAACCATTCATTTCACTTATCAAGTTCACTTAACAATTTCATTTATTAACTTAGTTACCGATTGACCTATAACTGTCTAATGTTACTATTCATTTGGTATAAATTTTGGCAGTACAACGACTTATTTTTCTTACTACCCAAACCTGCACTTTTCAAAAACCATAGCCCTGGTAAGAGCACAACAATAATAACAATCAACCCAAACCATTTCCAAACTCAAACAACCGTCACGGCATATATAATATCCACACAGATAGCTACATAATTCCATTATAACACCAAACTTAAATTGTCATAACAAGGTAAAAATATATATACATGCAATTAAATTTCCAAAACTGTTACAAAATATAAACTAGATTTTCTCCTTCTTTAGCTTGCTCCAATGGACTGAGGTATGCTACTCCAACCTACGGCGTACCTACACGCAGTGAAACAAACCACGTGCTGAGCATAAGAATGCCCAGTGGTGGTTACTAATCCATAAATTTCCTACCTAAATTAATTATTCAATTAACTATATTAATATATTCTATTTATTATCTTTAACTTAATTACCCAAATAACTCATCAATTAGTCACATAATTAAACATTAAAACGTACTACACACTAATGACGGTTTAATTCTTTCATTCTAACTCTTATTTCCTTAATTACATTTTTACCCTTAATATTTTTCCTTAGTTTTCGATTTTACCCTTATATTTTTTATTAATTACATCCATGTCCTCACTTTTATATAAATACCATTTATGTCGCATCTTTTACCTAAATTCCACTTATGTCCTCATTTTTCACATAAATACCATTATGCCCTTAATTATTCAATATTTACACTTTTAACCTTACCAAAACTCATTTTCCATTTTTTAATTACTAAAATACCCTTTTTATTTCAAATTTCCACTTTTACCCTTATAATTTCTCAAAATTACAATTAGGTCCTTACTTTATTACTTTTTCACCAAATTACCATTTTAACCTCATATTTTACCAAAATTTACCATATTACCCTTATCTTTACACTTTTTACTAACTTATCATAAAATTACCATTTTACCCCTAAACTTTCTTTTTATTTCAATTTATTCCCGTTTTCACTCATTTTCACAATTATTACTATTTTAACCCATTTTATCACATATTTACTGTTATGCGCTTAGTATGAACCCGTTAGAAAATCTACTGACCGAAAATGCGGGACGTACATTATAAAATGATCCTAATAGGACCATTTATCACTGCATTGCACTACACTATTCATTGATATACACTATACACTGAGATAAGCCGTCATTGACCTATCTATAGTGAGTCGTCATGACTCGTACCGCGGTGTGGAATCCCTATTACTAGCCAATTATATCCTGCACTAGATTTCACTACTAGACAACTACTAAGGGCAATATTTCATCATCATTCATATAAAATTCACATTATGTCAACATGCATATTTCGGCATACACATTATTTTCACTTATAGTTTTGCATACACACTTATTTATCCATTATTAGTCATGTTATGTCATTATATAAGTTAAACCATCAAAATATACACTTAAATCACCATGAACACCATTCGGCCAAACCATTACAAATTCATTATGTTTTCTTTTAAATCTTTTAACCATTCTATCATACATTACATATGTTAAACACATTATAAACATTATTTATAAGCCTTAAACCTCATTAAAATATCATGATTTCCATAGAATACCATTCGGCCACTATTAGTATTTTCATACCAAATTGATTTAATTTAATCTAATCAAATTTATACACTATATTAAGTCCATTAATCATGAATATCAAGTTAGATTTAATTAATCACATTATTATCTCATACTTATACTTAAACATAACCTAAAATCCAACATAAATCAAAGGAAAAAGATAGATTTAGTAACCACAAACCTCAAATCCTTGCTCTAGACCTCTCTAGGCTTGCTTTTCCTTTACTTTGCTTGGTGAAACTCCTTCCTCACCTTGAGTTCCTACCATGGCCGAATACAAACAAGATCATAACATTAAAACCAAGCTTCCTTTATGCAAACTAACATCATAAATGAACTCCAATCTCAGGCTTGATGTGTTGCCTAACTCAGAAAGAGCTAAGTCTCAGGCAGAGATGGTGGTTAGAGCTTTTTAAGGATTATGATTGTATTATTGATTATCACTCAAGAAAGGCGAATGTGGTTGCATATACCTTGAGTAGGAAGTCATTTTCGGCCTTATCATTACAGCGAGATAGATGGAGATTGGATTTCTGTAACACCCCCTTCCCATACGTAGAAGAACCCATCCGCGAGGGAGTGAGAACCCGTACGAGAAGGGGTGTCACCACACAGAACGGTACAAAACATACATTCACATAATATAAACATACATATAAACAGTGGAAATTAAAACTTTAAAACCAAACTGAGCATTCATTCTAGAATAACAATTTTCAATTACATAACTGTTCTGATACCAACATAATTACAACTTCAGAGATATATAGCGGAAGCTGAATAAAAGACTAAATACAAGAGAGATCACTATTATAAAATAATCATGATACAAAAAGAAACTAAGTCCTATCAACAATCCCACTGTGTTGGCTTGACTTGCGGCGACTCTCCCAAAAGCTATACACCTTCTGCACTTGCATGGGTGAAAACACCGTGCTAAGTGATAACCCTTAGTGGGGAAACAAATAACAATAATATGCACGGACACTCACAATGGTCGTCAAGGTAAATCACATACGTAATAGCATACTGATAATCATATGATATAATCATAAACGAATCCCATTCATAAGCATTCAAATGTTCAAAATCATAATCATATATTAACTGATTCATATGCTCATAAATAGAGTCATTCAAATTCACATACTTATAATCAGAGTCATTCGGATTCACATTATCATAAACATATCAGAACAAATCACAATACCTGCTGACTCACAGTAGTGGATAATGAGTGAACGCATGGCGGTACCTTACGGGTATGAATCGAACTCATGGCGGTACCTTACGGGTACGAATCAAAAAATAATATCATATTTTCTCTTTTCAAAACATTTTACAAAGGGAATCTTAAATAAGATCCGTAGACATTGAAGTTCGCGAGGAACTAAACGGGGACCTGATCAGGGTCTAGAACAATACAGAGGGTTATAGCTAAAGACTCTTTTAGGCATGCCTAACTATCTACTAGATTGACTCTTGCAGGTCATGCATAATACAAATCATGCTCAAAGCATAATACTTAATTTATCATGAAGAAATCATAATAGTGCACATAAATAAGCATAATTATTCCCATACAGTAGTAAAAACCCATGAAAAAATGATACAAAAGTAAATTTAAAAGAAAGAGGCAAAATAGAAAAAATAGGGCGAAAAGAGGTCACTGTCGTGATTGGGACCAGTGTCGCGCTCGCGAAAGTGACCAGATGGCCTACTCGAGGGGAAGGGCAAAGGGGTGTATGAGTCATGCGAAGCCAGTACGAGACAACCTTCATGACTCGTGAAGGCTATTCACGACTCGCGAACAACGTTCACGACTAGTGAACCTTGTTCACGACTCGTGAACTAGGTTCACGACTCGTGTACCTCATTCACGACTCGTGAACATGGTTCAAGACTCGTGAACGTAGTTCACGTCTCGTGAACTCTCAGTCTTCCCCCTGCCGATGCATGATTCTGCTGCACCACTTGCGCATGCCAAGCTTCATGAGTTGTGCTGCCAAATCACGAGTCGGATGCCTCACAAACAACAGAGCAATTCTAGAGAAAAACCAAAATTCACCATTCTGTCGCGCTCGCGACAGGATCGCGATTTCCAATTCCCAGCCAAACGCAGGAAAACCCAGATTTCCAACAACAAAACCATTTTCAAAATCAAACCAAACCTCATCTTACCTTCAAATAAGCCTTCCACCATCACATATAACATAAAACACAACTTAATTCAACAATTACACAATCAAAATCATGCATTAATAAAATCAAGCTTATCAAGAACACAAACCCAAAAATTTTACAGCAATATTCATCAAACTTCAATTCACTTCAATACTTCAACATTCATGCATTATAACTCAAATCAAGTGAATACGCATAACATTAACACTATAATATGCCTCATCAAATATCCATTTTTCAAAAATCTCCTACAAAAGCACAAATTACAAATTAACATCAAAACAATCAAATTCCCAAATAAATTCCCAAACCTAGTATTCCTATGCTCCAAAATCAATGAGCACCACTCCCACTAGCCTTCTCCTTTCCCTTGGGCTCGCGAGGAGGCTCAACTAACCAAGAACACCCAAAAATCATACAAACACAAGACCTAAATTAAAACACATTCTAACCAAAATAAAGAACAATGGAAGAAGAAGAAGAAGAAGAAGAAGAAGAAGAAGAAGAAGAAGAAGAAGAAGAAGAAGAAACCCACTATACATACCAATTAAAACTCAAGGAATGATCAATTTTCACCACAAAGCACATGGATCCAAGCTAGGGCATACAAATGAAGAGAAAAGAAGAAGAAGAAGAAGCAAAGAGAAGGAAAAAAAATGGGAAGAGGCAATAAGATTGCTGTCCCATTTTCTCTCTCTCTATTTATACTTCCTTTCAAAATGCTCTAGCCACATGTCACCCTTTGGTTGGTGGAACTTGACCACTCACACCCAACAAACACACATGATACTACACACAAGACTAGCCCTCATAATTCACACACTAATACCATATGCACATGCACACACTAGCACAACCCAATACACATACACCCTACAAACATATATGCAGACACACTCTATTAAAGCCCACAAAACATGCATTTTGCCCAAAATACCCTTAACACATGCCAAAACTCTCACACATGCACACATACACATGGCAATCATGGCTCAAACTACTAGGGGGAGAATGGGGTGTTAAAATTTTGATGGAGCTTTGAGTGGCCAGCTGAAAGCTAAACCTTCTTTGAAATAGTTGATTGTTGATGTTCAAAGGAATGATCCAAAATTGCAGCAAGTTACACAAGTGGCTCAGAGTGGGAATCAGATTGATTTTTCTATTAAGGAAGGGGTGATAAGTTATAGAAATCATTTGTGTGTGCCTAATGATGATGAAGTGAAGAGAAAGCTTTTGCTAGAGGAACACACGACGGTTTTCAATATGCATCCTAGCAGTGAAAAGATGTATCGTGATTTGAAGCAATTCTATTGGTGCCTTGGAATAAAAAGAGATATTTTGGAGTTCATCTCCAAGTGCTTAACTTGTCAGTAGGTAAAGGCTGAGCACCAAGTTTGATTAGGGTTGCTCAATCCTTTACCTATTTCTCAATGAAAGTGGGACAATATTACTATGGACTTTGTATTGGGTTTGCATTTAACTCAATAGAAGCATAATTCGGCCTGGGTGATAGTCGATCGGCTCACCAAGTTGGCTCACTTCTTATCGGTTCTACTAGATTACTCAATGGATAAGTTGGCAGAGATTTATGTGAATGAGGTAGTCCGATTGCATGGAATTCCGTTGTCAATTGTGTCCGATCGGGATCTGAGATTTACTTCAAAGTTTTGGAAAGAATTGCAAACTGCTTTGGGCACCCGACTAAATTTTAGCACTGCTTTCCATCCTCAGAATGATGGGCAGTCAGAGAGAGTTATTCAGATACTTGAGGATATGCTTCGGGGTTGCATTTTGGATTTCTCAGGCAGTTGGGATAGATATGTGTCCTTGATGGAATTCATATATAATAACAGTCATCAGATGAGCATTAGGATGTAACCATTCGAGGATCTTTATGGAAGAAAGTATAGGACTCCAGTTTGTTGGACTGAGTTATCTAAACATTCTTTTATTAGGCCAAAATTAGTCAGGGATACTGAGGAAAAGATCATAATGGTGTAGCAGAATTTGAAGGCAGCCAAGGACAGATAGAGATCTTATGCTAACTTGAAATGGAAAGACAGGTGTCACCTTGGCGAAAGGTTTTGCATTTTGGTAAGAAGGAAAAGTTAAGTCTGAGATTTATAGGACCGTATGAGATTTTGGATAAGGTTGGTCCAGTTGCCTACCGGTTAGCTTTACCGATGGAGTTAGCTAAGTTGCACGACATGTTTCATATGTCGATGCTTCATCGGTATAGATTAGATGCATCTCATGTGTTATCAATTCAGGATGTGCAGATCCAGCCTAATTATTCGTATGATGAGGAATTAAAGGAAATTTTGGCTCGAAAAGTAAGACAGCTCAGGAATAAGTAGATTCATTTGGTTAAAGCATTATGGCAACATCACAAAGTTGAAAAAACTACTTGGGAATCGGAATCAGTGATGAGATCTCAATATCCCCAGTTGTTCAGTTCAGGTGAGAATTTTGAGGACGAAATTCTTTTAAGGACGGGAGAGTTATAACACCCCGATTCCCACCTTAGTAGTTTTGAGCATGTATGTGTGTGTGTGTAGGTTATTTAAGGGTATAATTGTATGTTTTATTTTAATTGTGTGGTTTGTTTGAGTTTTAAGAGGAAGAGAAGGATTAGAGTGTGAGTTTGCAAAGACCCACCATAAGATTGTGACATATGGAGGAGAAATAAGAGGGAGAATGGATAGGTTGACTTCAATTGAAAGAGAATGAGAGAGAGAAAGAGAGGAAAAAGAACAGATTTTCCGTTCCTCCTCTCTCTCCCGTTTCTTTGCCCTGGCTAACCCTTTTTCTCCTCTTTGCTCATTCTCTTCCCCTTTATATTGTGATTCTTGGTGGGTATTGACAAATTGCAAAGTTTGGGTAAGTATGTTGCTCTTCTTTCTTTCTTCTTGTTCTTCCTCTCTTTCTCCTCTTCCCATTGGGTTGTATGTGTGGGTATTGGTGTGTTTGTGTTAGAACTCTTGTGTGTTTGGGTTGTTATAGCTGAAACTCTTACTAAGGATCCTAAGGGAAAGGAAATTGTCGGTGGAAGTAAGGATTTCAAGGTTTGGGAATTTGCTTGTAATTGCATATTTTATTTTATCTTTGAATTACTGCTTAATTGCTGGAAATTGAGAGTGATAATATGTTTATGTGGGTTCAAGTGAAGTATATGGTGATGAATTAAAGTGTTATTGTTGTTATAGGTAATGAAATTGAGTTTAAACATGATTTAATATGGTTTTTAGGCAAAATTCTTGGTTTGAAGAATCCTTGATTTGAATTGCTTATTTTGATGTATTAATCCATGTTAATTAGTATAAAATGTGGGTTTTATGTTATATAAAATGTTTTGAATACTTATTGAAGTTTGTGTTGAGGTTTGGTGAGTGGATTGCATGTTGGGGTGACTGGGTGTTGAGAATTCTACAAATTTCGGCTGAGAGAGCTGGAAATGCGACTCTGTCGCTAGTGCGACACCCGTCGTCAGAGCAATAGAGCCCGGTTATCCAAGCTCTTTGTGTGAAGCATCTCTATCACGAGCGCTACCTTGGTCGCAGGCGCGATAGAGAGATCGGTTGCCGTGTGGTTGCCGGGCTGATGGATATCACGATCACATTTATGCGCGCGAGCACGATAGTGATCTTCCTTGTCCTCTGTCGCGAACACAACCCAAGTCACTAGCACGACAGAGGCCTGCCAGCCCTTCCTCGCACAAGCACGGAGGCTGTCGCGAACGCAATAGTGAGTGAATTTTGCCTCTGTCGTGAGTGCGACTGTACCCTGTTCTGTTATGTTAATTGTTTTATGCCTTTTTGTCTAGTTACTCACTTATGTATTACTAATGCCTTTATGTATGAATAATTATATATCACAATATCTTCGATAAATGTTCATTATGTTGAATTATGCCTAGCCTGTAAGAGTTAAGTTAGTGGATAGATAGGCATGCCTATAGAGTTTTGTAAGCTGCAACCCCTTAGTATTCTTGACCCTGTCACTGTTTAGGTCCTCGTGATCCTGATGCATTTTGATCTTGTTTAAGATCCCCAGTGAAAATGTTTTTGTATGAAAATGAAAGAAGTTGCTTTTATTCGTACCCACGGGTACCTAGTGTTCACTCGTTATCCGCTACTCTGAGTTTGCAGGCATATCTTTGATTCTCTTATGAATGCGATATTATCTTATGTTGGGTCGTGAATGCGATTATCTTAAGTAACTCTTATGATCAAAGTATAATTCTTATGATGCATTTTCTTATGGATATAAGTATACTTTTGTATGTGCTATATGTATGTGTTTTGCCCTGACGGCCACTGTGAGTGGTTGTTCATCTTTTGTTTTCCCCATTAAGTGTTATCTCTTAGTACGGGTGTGTGACGCGCGCCGGATCCCCGCGGCCGCCCGCTCGACCGCCCGCACGTGGGCGATCGGGGCATTTGTGGGTCCGTCAACAGCTTGCGATAAATCGCAAGTGCGTCTATGTTGGGCAACAAGGAGGTTTCATGGAGTCGCCACCCAATAGAACATTGGGAAAGTTTCTCTCGCCTCGGAGAGCCTAAGACTTGCGCATTTTATCCATATTGGGCCATGAGGCCTAGGATTAACGTCTAAGTCTCGTGACACAAGAAGGTATCTTGGAGGATAACCTCTAGCCTCTTGAGCCCAAAGACCAGAGCAGGGTTCGGGACTTCTCATTTATTCGTACCTTGATTAATATTATAATTAAGTTTTGAATTCATTGTTTCATCAACTTTCCACACAATGCAATTTAAATTAAAGGCGCAATCATTCATATCAAAAGCGGTAAATGTAAGCAAAATCCAAAATAAAGCATTTAAAAATAAATTACAATAACACTAGGAGCGGAATACAACTCCCATTTATAAAAGTGAAATACATGCATAAAACGGGTTATTCATTGATAGTGAGAACATTGGTCCTCGCATGCATATTTATTATGAAAAAGTTTTGATGTGATGATTTATTTGGGTATGAAAAACTAGGACATTGGTCCCCTTTTATTTAGAAAAAAATGTCAAGTTAATTAATAAAAATGTTTTTGTGATTTTCTTTTTAGCGAGCCTAAATAAAGAATTTTACAAGAAAAATTATATGGCAAAATTAAATAAAATATTACAAATAAAGCAAATAAATAAACCAAACGAGCCTTTTTTGGATCTCCCCGATGTGCTCGCAAAAACGCCCAAGCGAAAAATGAGTTTAGACATCAAAACAAATACAAATAAAATAATGTTAGTGATTAAATCAATCAAACATAAAAAATAATGAATAACAAATTAAAATAAAATAAGATGATATGAAAAGAATGATAATGGAATCAAAATGTTAATAAACTAAAATAAAATGAGAAACATGCATTATATGTGACAAATGATTAAATAATGTAAAACATGTTAATTAAATAATACATGTAAAAATATGAACATGATAACAATGATGATGAAGATAAACGAATCAAAGAATATATAAAATGATAAAGAAAAGAATAATAGATTAAAACAATTAAAGAATGATGAAAACAATTAAATGAAACAACATGATTAATTAAATATGTTCACAAATGATATAAACCATTTACATGGCAAAAAGATCAATTAAAATGAATTTATTAATTACATGTTAAAAATAATGATGAATTAAAGTGAAATAAATTAATTACATGTTAAAAATTAATAAACAATCAATATTTATATGAATAAAAATCATATCATGTATAAACAATTAAATGGAACAAATATAAAATCAATACAACAAATGAATAAATTAATACAATAAATAAATCAATAAAAACAATAAAATATACATGAATAAATAAAATGAAATAAAATAGAAATTGAAATGGAGCCAAGAATATTTACCCTCAGAATATTGGATTTGATGAAGGAAAAGTGATGATTGATTTCTTTGTTTGATGATTCACAATATTAGAGTGAAATATTATGAAAATGTTGGAATTTTATTCCAAGAAACATGAAAATAAAAATGATCAAGAATTCTTTAAGAACAAAGAATTGATACCTTTGCCTAAAGAAATGATTTTGATCAAAAAAAGTTTTATTGATTAAAATAAAGAAAAATGATTTCAAGAACAATCAATCACTTTGTTCATAACAAAAAAAATGATTGAAGTTTTATCAAATAAAAAATTAGATTTTGATGACAAACAATTATTTTATTTGTCTCAAAATCAATTTTTTATCAAAAAGAGATTCAAAACAAAATCAATGAAAAAAAAAGTTTTATTGAACCCAAAATAAAAGAAGAAAAACAATTTTGAGAACAAATAATTATTCTATTTGTCTCAAAAATTAAATCAAACAACAAAACTTCCTCTAAAAAATATGTTTAGAAGAAATTATGTTGAAAAAAGAATGAAACAATTGATTTTCTTTTTGATTTTTGGTTGGGGAAAAAATCTGGAATTTTTGGTGGAAGAAGAAGAAGAAATCTGGAATTTTTTAGGTCTAAAAAATGTGGAGAGGAGAGGAGAAGAGAAGAGAGGCTACTTTGATTTCATCATAAACTATTTATAGGATAAAATAGGTTGCCCTAATTTAATTAAGGAAAAAAAACCTATTTTAACCCAAAATTATTTTATTTTTAATGATAAAATCAAGTTTTATTATTTAATTACCTAAAAAAATATTTTAGAATTTAATTTGAAGTCAAAAACCCCAAAAAAATGGGATAAAAAACGGATTTTTGGGTGAAAAAATCGGAAAAAAAGGCTGAAAAAGAGGAAAAGGGTATCAGACCCTGTACCGACGGCCAGGAGGCCGTCGCCACAAGGGGCGCCGCCCGTCGCTATAGAGCGACGGGCACTCACGCGGCGAGGCGCGCGATTCCCGCCCGAGCTTCGCGCGGGAATCGCGCGAAGAGGCGAGCGGTGCGGCGCGCAGCGCGCAACGCTGCGCGTCGCTTTTTAGCGACGCGCAGTATTGGCGACGCCCCGCGTCGCTAAATCGCGCCCAGCGCGCTGGGCGCCTGGGCGTCGGCGTGCTGGGCGCCTGGCGCCTGCGAGCTGGGCGCCAGCGCGCCTGCGCGCTGCCGTAGGCGCGCTGCCGCGCCCGACACTCGCGGTCCGAAAATTTTATTTTATTTTTTTTTTTTTTTTCTATTTTTTTTAAATTTTAAATTGACTAAAAACACCATAATTTTAAGTCCCCATTTTTCAAAATTTATTTTTTAAATCTTTTTTTTATTATTTTCTAATTTTCACTCTAAAATGCAAATTTGACGAGAAAATCATCACCTTTAACCTTTTAAGCCTGTGAAGGCAATTATCATCATTGGGTAACTTCGATCTAGGCTGACTCAGGACCCGGTGTCTACAGTTGCCCCCAGTTTAGGGGAATCTAGTACACTAGTGTCTAGGTGAGCCTAAACTCAAAGAAGAAAAGGAAAGAGACGCGTACCTGAGTCGGCCGTCTTTCCGAACTGGAGAATTCTGAGATGGTGGTATGTTTTCGTTTGTTGAAGCGGTGCTATCTGTGAGCCCTTCGGTTGATTGCCCCCTGAGAGGTCTTCGGTTCATCGATCGTTTGTTTGCCCCCTGAGAGGTCTTCATTTCATTTATCGTTTGCCCCCTGAGAGGTCTTCGGTTCATCGATCGTTTGTTTGCCCCCTGAGAGGTCTTCAGTTCATCTATCGTTTGCCCCCTGAGAGGTCTTATATTTGCTACTCCCTGAAAAGTCTTCCGTTGATTGATTGTTTGCCCCCTGAGAGGTCTTAGATTTGCTGCTCCCTGAGAAGTCTTTGGTTGATTGCCCCCTGAGAGGTCTTCGGTTCATTGATCGTTTGCCCCCTGAGAGGTCTTCTGTTCATTGATTGTTTGCCCCCTGAGAGGTCTTAGATTTTCTGCTCCCTGAGAAGTCTTCGATTTTCTGCTCCCTGAGAAGTCTTCGGTTTGCTGCTCCCTGAGAAGTCTTTGATTTTCTGCTCCCTGAGAAGTCTTCGGTTTTCTGCTCCCTGAGAAGTCTTCGGTTTGCTGCTCCCTGAGAAGTCTTTGATTTTCTGCTCCCTGAGAAGTCTTCGGTTTTCTGCTCCCTGAGAAGTCTTCGGTTTGCTGCTCCCTGAGAAGTCTTTGATTTTCTGCTCCCTAAGAAGTCTTTGGTTGATTGCCCCCTGAGAGGTCTTTGGATGGTGCTTGGATTGATGATTAAGCTGGTATGTGGATTGATGATTGAGTTGAGGCTTGGATTGATGATTAAGCTGGTATATGGATCGATGAATGAGTTGAGGTTTTGATTGATGATTTGACCGATGTCATCACTCGGCTTTTGTCGGTGTCCGCCTCAAGTCTCTCTTTCTGCAAAATAAGGAAACTAAACTATGCAAAAATGGTGAGCATGCAAGTGAAATGCATGAGTAATGCAGGAATGCAAGATAAAAATTCATCTATGTGAACTCGAAGATGATGCCGGGCTAGCTGCGATTTGCGATATAATTGATGCCGTTTGAGTTGCTTTTGAATTTCATGCCCTTTTGGGATTGTGAGATTCTCACCTGGTACCTGTAGTCATTAATTGAAGGTAGTGCGTCCCTTGTGGATTTTCACACTAGCTTTTCTTAGTGGGAGATGCGTCCTTTGTGGATTTTCACATAACCCTGCGCCTTATTTTTTTTTTTTTTTGCCTGGAATGGACCCAACCCAATCCAGCGGCTTTTCTCTTTCTTCTTTTTTTTTTTGAAGGACAGACTGCCTGTTTTCAGGTTTTCACCCTATCCTTTTGCCTAGTTTTTGCTTAGAGCGCCAGTTACGGTTTTCACTCTAACGGCTTTTTTTTTCTTTTTTTTTTTTTTTTTTTTTTTTTTTTTGAAGATTGCTGAAGTTGTTGGCAAGAATCTTTCGGGAGTCTTTGGACATGGTTGCATGAGCTTGATTCTTCTCATTTAATAGCAGGATGAATCGGCTGAAGCGTTTGCGTGCTGAGAGTAGCAGAGGGTAGGCATATACATGACTTTGATCACACAGGGTACAATACTCTGATCACATCATTGCATAAATGCATGTGTTTCAATTTGATTTCATTAAGCATGATCATTATTTTTGGCATTGATTTTTAAAAAATACAAGACTTTAGCTAATCTCGAGATAGATCTTGAAAGCATCAAACTCCTGTTATCAATCAGCCCTCTCGGGTTTTATGATTGAAGATTTTCTCTCATCTCTTAATCTTTTGAATGCAAATTCTAGAAGTAACGTCGGAGACGAGACTTAACTCGAATGCATGAATGCACTCATGGCTTCTCGCTTGAAGCTCAAGAAACACCATAGGCCTCTTCTTACGTACCAAACCTTCTTAGAGGGTCATCTCCGCTAATTGGATAAGACTGAACCCACAATCAAAAGGTCTTACTTTGGTTGTAATGTCAGGTTTGGGTAGATGGTTGTCAAAGAAAGATCAGGTCGCTAGAGAAAAAATGGCCGCGATATTTTCTCGACTGATGGATGAACCGTTCTCGGCTCAAAAGTATTCTTGAATTTGGACTCGATAACATTTTAGCACCTTGAGATCAGAAGGTCAATCATTGAAACTAGTTAATTGGTCACCATTTTGAGCTCTCTTTTTTATTCTTCTTTTTTTTTTTATTTTCGTTTTCTTTGCTTTTTTTTTTCTTTCTTTTTTTTTTTCCTTTTTTTTCTTTTTGAATTTTTCATTTTTCTTTTTCTTCTTTTTGCTTTCGCTTCTTTTTTTTTTTGAGCTCATGCCTTTCATGCATGACTAATCCCTCTTTTCAAAGTCTGAACTTGCTGTTATTAAGGCAAAAAAAATTTTTTTAAATAGTCCAAAGAATTGTTCAAATGTACATCCATCAGTTTTAGAGCGGCCACTCTTCTAAGGGGAAGCCAAAATCATTTTAGGCGAGGGGGTAGTTTTAATGTGTGTAACAACAAAATTGGTACGCATTCAGCATACCTGCATAAAGGCTCAACGGGCTTGCAAGCGATTGTAGAATAAGGGTAGGAAATAGTCATTTAGAGAGCTATACAAAGAAAATGTTGCCTAAATCATTTTCTAGGTTCCATCTTATCCAGGGATCGCTTTGACGGGTAATCAGAAAGGTTCTAGTGCTCTTAGTGAGTTCCCATCCAGTCCCCTAATTGCAACTAGTTTTTTTTTTTTCTCTACAGGAGCTATGTTAGATGCTATCAAAATTTTCTTTGGGTTCCCCAAAGTTTTCGAGATTAACTGCAGCCATATTATTTGAATTAATGCCAAAGTAAATTTGTTATGATCATGCGAAATGAAATCAATAGAAATGTCATACAAATAAGCAAAATTGTTCTCTTTATTACAAACAGAAAATAAAAAGTTCCAAAAATAAAAAGATTCCAGCATCCAAAAGCAATATCACTAGTGGACTGCAAGACACGATCATGTTTGCGGTGGAGGGACTGCGTTGTAGCCTGCCTTCTTCTTCTTTTCTCTCTTCTCAGGATCTGTGATCTGATTGGTGTCAATGAGATCCTGGATCTTGTTTCTCAGAATACGGCAATAGTCAGTCAAATGGCCGGTGTGCTGGTGGTAAGCGCAGTACTGATCACCTCTATGTCCTGGCTGTCCTTGACTCAAGGCTGGTCTTGGTGGCAAAGGTTGCAACTTGCCTTCTTTCATTAGTTTCTCCAGTACCCAGGATAGAGAGCGGCCTAAGTTGGAGTAGTATCTTTGACCCTGCCCAACTCCAGTAGCTGAGACCTCTGCTGTCCTACCATTTCTGCTGTTGCTGCCCCCGGCACTTCCTGATTTGAATCCCGACTGGTTCCCATAGCCTTTCCCAGCAAAGTTATTTTGGCTTGCTTTCTTTGCCAGGTAAGCCGCCTCAGCTTCTATAGCGATATCCTTAAGCGACTCCCAGTCCTTGAGCCCCTTAAAACTGAGCAAGTCCCTTAAGTAAGGGCATGAGTTTCTGATAAATAGCCTGATCTGGTCTGCGGTGTCAGGCTTCCTCTTCATCTCCATGACCCTGTTTCTCCATCTTGTAAGGTACTCATGGAATGACTCATCATTCTTCTGCTGTAGAAGCTCGAGGTCTTTTAGGGTGACCTCCATCCTGGTGCTGCAGTCGTACTGCTTCATGAATTCTTCGGTCAAAAGGTCCCAATCCTCTTTGGACCTCCTATCCAACCCATGGTACCAGTCAACTGCCGGGCCCACCAGACTAAGGCAGAAATATTCCACCTTCTGCTTCTTGCTCAGCCCTGTGCCTTTCATGACCAAGGTGTACTGCTTGATGTGGGCTGATGGGTCCGAGGTGCCATCAAACTTCGGAAGCTCGGGCATCTTGAATCTTTGGGGTAGCAGCTCTTCATCCCCCAGATCTCTATCTTCTGGGTTAATCCCCTTGCCTACTGACAGCATGCGGGTGATAGCTTCGATCTGTTGTCTCATACCTCTTAAAGCTTCATCCTCTACTCTAGGTGCTCTGGGCCTTGCAGCTTGGTGGACTATCGGCACCACTTCTTCTTCCTCCTCCATTAGGAAATCATCATTGGGATTGTGAATCCTTTCCCCTCTTGGCTCGATGGGTGCAGCAGCTCTGTGCTCATTGTTGGGTTGACGAGCAGCAGCTTCAACGAAGGGAGCCTCCCCACCAGCAGGTGGTTCGGCTTGCCCCCGAGGAGGGGCTGCTTGTGGCTGTAGAGCAGCAGGTGGATGGGCAATCCTTTCAGCCATGGCACCCATCATTTCCAGCATTCTTCGTTCGAAGTCCTCTAGCCTCCTAGCTAGGTCTTGAGTGGTCAAAACTCCAGGTTCTTCTGCCATTGATGATTCAAGAGAGGATTCACTGATTGATGGGAATGACTCAGAATCCCAGTCAGGCACTAGTTCCGGCAACTCAAAGAGCAGATTTGTCCTTATTAGCCGACCGTCGGAACCTCTAGTCCACTTAGATGAATCTATGATGGCTGAAAAAAATTAGATTGTTAGGATGATGGATGAATGACATATACAATGCATGATAGTGAGCTATGCAACATTTACAATCACATGCAAGCAAGTAGAGCCTTCCAACCTTATTACTCCCACACACGAGGTAATGCGGTCTCTTTCCTAGGTGGGCTTAATCCATGGGTTAGCGGGGAACCCAATGGATGCGTATGGTGCTCGGTGGAAAACCGGCATCATAACATCTCTTATCTAATGTGCAAGCACATGGGTTATGATCGTTATGTATTTAGGCAGCCCGAACAAGTTGACATGGGCCTATCGGGGCATGAAAGCCTTTGATTAGGTGACCAATCAGATTATTTGGGTTTGTCCAATACAAAATGATCCACATAGCAAGCATAGTATTACGGTTCATATCACCTAAGGGAAGTATCTATTGCCATTATATGAGCTTTGGTCAAAGGGTGGTGTTACTTTAGGGCTACCCAAGCATGATCCCTGCCGACGGGTCTAGCTCATCACGAGCGTAACGACCGATCGGGTCACCATTTTGATATACCATGACGGTACAAGGCTTGGGCTGGTGATTATCCTTAACACTTCCCTAAATTGAGTGAAAATAGGGTCGTGCTTCGGGAACGCACCGGGGCTAAAAGAGGGACCAAACTAGCATATTCTAAGGCTCTAATGAGATGCAATGCAGTTTTGAAAGAAGATGAAAATTTTAAATTAAAACTCAATTATGATTTTTAATCAAGGTACTTTCGAATCGAAGTCTCGAGTATGTCCCCAGTGGAGTCGCCACTGTGACGCGCGCCGGATCCCCGCGGCCGCCCGCTCGACCGCCCGCACGTGGGCGATCGGGGCATTTGTGGGTCCGTCAACAGCTTGCGATAAATCGCAAGTGCGTCTATGTTGGGCAACAAGGAGGTTTCATGGAGTCGCCACCCAATAGAACATTGGGAAAGTTTCTCTCGCCTCGGAGAGCCTAAGACTTGCGCATTTTATCCATATTGGGCCATGAGGCCTAGGATTAACGTCTAAGTCTCGTGACACAAGAAGGTATCTTGGAGGATAACCTCTAGCCTCTTGAGCCCAAAGACCAGAGCAGGGTTCGGGACTTCTCATTTATTCGTACCTTGATTAATATTATAATTAAGTTTTGAATTCATTGTTTCATCAACTTTCCACACAATGCAATTTAAATTAAAGGCGCAATCATTCATATCAAAAGCGGTAAATGTAAGCAAAATCCAAAATAAAGCATTTAAAAATAAATTACAATAACACTAGGAGCGGAATACAACTCCCATTTATAAAAGTGAAATACATGCATAAAACGGGTTATTCATTGATAGTGAGAACATTGGTCCTCGCATGCATATTTATTATGAAAAAGTTTTGATGTGATGATTTATTTGGGTATGAAAAACTAGGACATTGGTCCCCTTTTATTTAGAAAAAAATGTCAAGTTAATTAATAAAAATGTTTTTGTGATTTTCTTTTTTAGCGAGCCTAAATAAAGAATTTTACAAGAAAAATTATATGGCAAAATTAAATAAAATATTACAAATAAAGCAAATAAATAAACCAAACGAGCCTTTTTTGGATCTCCCCGATGTGCTCGCAAAAACGCCCAAGCGAAAAATGAGTTTAGACATCAAAACAAATACAAATAAAATAATGTTAGTGATTAAATCAATCAAACATAAAAAATAATGAATAACAAATTAAAATAAAATAAGATGATATGAAAAGAATGATAATGGAATCAAAATGTTAATAAACTAAAATAAAATGAGAAACATGCATTATATGTGACAAATGATTAAATAATGTAAAACATGTTAATTAAATAATACATGTAAAAATATGAACATGATAACAATGATGATGAAGATAAACGAATCAAAGAATATATAAAATGATAAAGAAAAGAATAATAGATTAAAACAATTAAAGAATGATGAAAACAATTAAATGAAACAACATGATTAATTAAATATGTTCACAAATGATATAAACCATTTACATGGCAAAAAGATCAATTAAAATGAATTTATTAATTACATGTTAAAAATAATGATGAATTAAAGTGAAATAAATTAATTACATGTTAAAAATTAATAAACAATCAATATTTATATGAATAAAAATCATATCATGTATAAACAATTAAATGGAACAAATATAAAATCAATACAACAAATGAATAAATTAATACAATAAATAAATCAATAAAAACAATAAAATATACATGAATAAATAAAATGAAATAAAATAGAAATTGAAATGGAGCCAAGAATATTTACCCTCAGAATATTGGATTTGATGAAGGAAAAGTGATGATTGATTTCTTTGTTTGATGATTCACAATATTAGAGTGAAATATTATGAAAATGTTGGAATTTTATTCCAAGAAACATGAAAATAAAAATGATCAAGAATTCTTTAAGAACAAAGAATTGATACCTTTGCCTAAAGAAATGATTTTGATCAAAAAAAGTTTTATTGATTAAAATAAAGAAAAATGATTTCAAGAACAATCAATCACTTTGTTCATAACAAAAAAAATGATTGAAGTTTTATCAAATAAAAAATTAGATTTTGATGACAAACAATTATTTTATTTGTCTCAAAATCAATTTTTTATCAAAAAGAGATTCAAAACAAAATCAATGAAAAAAAAAGTTTTATTGAACCCAAAATAAAAGAAGAAAAACAATTTTGAGAACAAATAATTATTCTATTTGTCTCAAAAATTAAATCAAACAACAAAACTTCCTCTAAAAAATATGTTTAGAAGAAATTATGTTGAAAAAAGAATGAAACAATTGATTTTCTTTTTGATTTTTGGTTGGGGAAAAAATCTGGAATTTTTGGTGGAAGAAGAAGAAGAAATCTGGAATTTTTTAGGTCTAAAAAATGTGGAGAGGAGAGGAGAAGAGAAGAGAGGCTACTTTGATTTCATCATAAACTATTTATAGGATAAAATAGGTTGCCCTAATTTAATTAAGGAAAAAAAACCTATTTTAACCCAAATTTATTTTATTTTTAATGATAAAATCAAGTTTTATTATTTAATTACCTAAAAAAATATTTTAGAATTTAATTTGAAGTCAAAAACCCCAAAAAAATGGGATAAAAAACGGATTTTTGGGTGAAAAAATCGGAAAAAAAGGCTGAAAAAGAGGAAAAGGGTATCAGACCCTGTACCGACGGCCAGGAGGCCGTCGCCACAAGGGGCGCCGCCCGTCGCTATAGAGCGACGGGCACTCACGCGGCGAGGCGCGCGATTCCCGCCCGAGCTTCGCGCGGGAATCGCGCGAAGAGGCGAGCGGTGCGGCGCGCAGCGCGCAACGCTGCGCGTCGCTTTTTAGCGACGCGCAGTATTGGCGACGCCCCGCGTCGCTAAATCGCGCCCAGCGCGCTGGGCGCCTGGGCGTCGGCGTGCTGGGCGCCTGGCGCCTGCGAGCTGGGCGCCCGCGCGCCTGCGCGCTGCCGTAGGCGCGCTGCCGCGCCCGACACTCGCGGTCCGAAAATTTTTTTTATTTTTTTTTATTTTTTTTTCTATTTTTTTTAAATTTTAAATTGACTAAAAACACCATAATTTTAAGTCCCCATTTTTCAAAATTTATTTTTTAAATCTTTTTTTTATTATTTTCTAATTTTCACTCTAAAATGCAAATTTGACGAGAAAATCATCACCTTTAACCTTTTAAGCCTGTGAAGGCAATTATCATCATTGGGTAACTTCGATCTAGGCTGACTCAGGACCCGGTGTCTACAGGGTGTTTCATCCGTGCAAGTGTGGAAGTTGTTCGAGTTTTTGAGGAGTGCGATCTGCAGCCATTAGAGCCAATACGTTAGAGATATTTTTGTAGCTTGTCTTTTTGTATTTTGATACTTTGGTGTAAGCCTTTTGATATGTAATGAGTTTGTAATACTTTCAATTTAGTATGTAATTTCTATAATTATGTAAAGATGATGTACCTCTTTATAAAGAATATTTTTGTTATATGAATGAGAGAATTGAGATCTTCCTTTGGCCAATTATTTGTGTTATAAAGTTTTTATTTATCCTATTATGGATGTTGCATTTCCGCTTTTATTATGTATGTATGTTCTGTCTGGTAAAACACTTATCTACACGGGTACTCACTCCCCTATAGGGATGAGCTCCCCTACGTATGGGTATAGGGTGTTACAGAATGTACATAGGTATGCCCAAGAGTTATGTGGAAAAGTTGATGTGATAAGAATAGGACAAAAACATGTGTAAAGATATGGAAATGAATTGAGTATTTGGAATATGTGTGTTATACGATTGTATTGATTCGATGAAAAGGGTTATATATGATTCGATAGGATGGTTTTCTCATAGGTTTGATTTCGATTATGCATAAGAATCTTATTATAGATCTTATGATTACTTTGAAAATGGAGATATATTCAAAAGGAATAGTAAAATGTGTTATGCTAAAGGATATAGTGAACGAAAAGTAATAAGTGATGCACAAAGTGTATATGTTATATGATAGTGTAAAGTTAACGTATATAAATGTTAGTGATAAAGAGTTTGGCATCTAGACAATCGGATATGAGTGAATTTCGAGGACAAAATTCTTTTAAGGAGGAGAGAGTTGTAAGGACCCAAAATACACCCTAACTGCATTCAGGCATATTTAGGGTGAAACGAAAACCGAATGTGTTTGATTTAGAAACGAAAGTGTCAAAAAGGAGACAACCTTCATTAATTCGAAAGTTTCAGCAAATTGGACATTTATGTTGTTATGCCTTAAATGACATTAAAAGAATTATTTGGTGACCAAAAATGTGTAATTGGAGGATGTAAATGGTTAATTGTAGTAAAGGACATAACCGATATTATTTGAAAAGGTTAAGGGTAATTTGGTCATTTTACACATATGGATCAAATGGAAGGAATTAGGTAATTATGTGAGCCAATGTATGAGAATGGGTTAGTAGTATGTCAAATTATGAAGAAACAAAAGAGGAAGGGACCAAAATGAAATTGAACATAAAAATCAAAAAGGGGCCAATAGATGGTTGACAAGTGGAATTGTGGATAATTACAAATTAATGGCCATGTATAAGAGGCCAAAGTAGCCGGCTATAAGGGGAAAGAGGGGAGCAGCCACTTTCCTCTTAAATTTCCTAAAAAATTATGCTCTCACTCTCATGCTTGTTCTTCCCCAAATAGATGTTTTGGAATTCAAGAGCATGAACTACGTTAAAAAGGTAAGTTTTGTGTTGTTGCTTCTCTTCTTCTTTTCTATTTGTGAGATTTAAGATTTATATGGAAAGTATGGTTTAGTAGGGATGCTAACATGTAATTTTGTGTTGTTTTGATTGAGGTAAATCTGGCCATACATGAAGAAAAGTAAGTGTAAGTGGAAAGCAAACTAGAAGAGAAAATAGGCAAGTTTAAAAGAAGAAGGTTTGGAAACTATATTTAGTTTACGAGTATTGATTATGAATAATGTGATTTGAGATGTATTTGAATGATATGTGTTAATCTATGATGATGGTAGCAAGTGTTGGCTTTAAATTGTTAAAAATGTGCATGTGAATAGGATTGGTGAAAAACTGTGTTGGGACACACTTGAGTCCTCTTTGGTTATTAGGCTGTAACTAGAGTTATAAAACTCCAAAATGTATGAAGCTAATTCCGTTGGAAAGATAAGAGATACCCCTACAAATGTCTTAGAAATAGTCATGAGATAATATTTGATCTAAGTTCTCCAAAATTGTCCAAAAATAGAGGTGTCTCTACTTTGGCCGGTTCATTGGAGCATATTAGGTTCTTTTAATCATATCGGATGATTTAGGTATCCAAATAATATGAACTTTGTGCCACATAAAATTTAACATCCTAGGCTCATTTGTTAAGAAGGAATTTTGTCTAAAAATGATGTTTAGACATTGGTTTAGGTGGTGCAAAGTTGGAGGTGAAAAGCTATCTTGATATTCTGATTTTCATGGGGCACATAATGTATGCTTCTGTCACGAGCGTGACCTTGATTGCGTGCGATAGAGCATGATAGTTGAGGGATTTTCTCCTTATTTGGGACCTAAAGGCTATCATGAATCATTGCCCACCATTACCCTTCTTTATTTTTTATATTTTGTGTGTTTTTCCTCCCGAAACAAAACTAAACTTTACTGAAACTATCCGAAACTTATCCGACTCATGTTTAGAGTCTTATAAAGAGTAAATGAATGGTTACCACTTAGGAATACAAGTGATTAAGGTTATAAATATGAATAAGCACTAAGATACTTAAAGGCATAATCAGTTGAACGTTTCTGAATAAATCCCAAAGTGAGATAATATGACATGTTAATAGGTTTATAAGTAAAAATACTCCAATTTGTATATTGAACCTTAAGAATTATGGGGTTCTGATTCCCAACCCTTGGGATATATAGGAAGCTTGGAATATCATTCTAAGTCCGAACCAAATCATAGAAATTTATTCATGTAAAAGAAGACGTATTGACTAAAACTCTGATAATGCCTATGTGTTTGTAAAAAAATAAATATGGCATGTATGTGCCGATGTATAGAAAATCCATATGTGTTATTATTGATTCGAGCCTAAAGTAGGCTTATTCATTAGTTGAAATTGTTATGCGATGTTAAGATTGAATTAAATGATTTTGTTAAGTGTGACAGGAATAGAAAATGAAATGAATCTTTCATATATAAAATGGTTTTTAAATGACTTTCTAAATACTGAATAATTCTTGATAAGTTAAATATTCTGAGGTATTTGTATATGTGTTGTGTGGATATGGGTGAGTGCTTGAATATAGGTAAGTGGAATGGGAGTTAAACATGTAGTTCAAGCTCTAACGCGAGCGCGATAAGGGTCAAGACCGCGATAGAGGGCTTTGTAGGGCATAAATTACCAAATTGCATTCTGTCGTGAGCGCGAGAATGAGTGCGAGTGTGACAGAAGTATTTTGTATGCTGCTGCATGCGCAACTTATGCCGCGAGTGCCACAGAAAATTATATTGGGGTCTGTCGCAGGGGTGACAAGGGTCGCGAGTGCGATAAAGTTATGTATTATGACTGCCTATTGATTGTCTTATTTTGTGTAAACTATTGTACGTGGCTGATCAATGATTATGCATAAGGTTGTCATACGATGCGATAATATGAACATGAAATGGATTAATAATTTAGCCTGCAAGTTGAGTCGTGGATAGATAGGCATGCCTATAGGGTTCTATTTGCGGTAGCCTGTGCTTACTTTTGACCCTGATAAGGTCCCTATGCGTTTGAATCCCTATGGATTCCTATGAAATTGGATCTTGATAAGATCCCTATGCGTTTGTGTTTAAAAGGAAATGCATGTTTGGTTGTACCTATGGGTACCTATGCATTTACCCATTATCCACCTCATTGAATTTGCAGGCATAAATATGTGTATGAATATGACATGGAGCAATTCGAATTGTTAAAATGATACTACATGAAATGAATGAAATGAAGTTTATCATTTGATGAATGCGAGTTATGGGTTAAGCTTATGATGCTTGTTATCCATTGCTTTGGAATTTCAGGTAATTTGCTAAAGCAAGTGTAAAAAGGAGAATATTATGACAAAGATACATTTTTATTATTACGAACTAAACGCTTTTACGAATGGATAAAATAAAATGATAAGGCAACTGTTAAGCTAGGTGTGTTAGGCGAATTTTGTAAACCTGAATAAATGTGAGCAAGTGATATAAATGAACTATGTAAGATGTGTAAAGGTATAAATAATTTTTACTTTGATTTGAATAAGGATGATATGATATTAAATGTGTATTGAGATGTACCTAAAGCATGGGTTAATTAAATAGATGTATATGCAAAGTATGTGTTTATATTTTCATGAACTCTTTGAAAGTGCCTAAATCGTTATATATTTATGTGTTTTCCACTAAGCCTTATGCTTAGCACAGATTTTCTTTTAATCCGTGTAGGTGCAAGTGATAGGATCTTTTGGAGGGTCATCTGCAGTAGCCCAGGCCAATGCAAGTATATGAAGAGATCTGAGGGTAGGATTTATATAGTCTTAAGAGTGTGTGTGTAATAACCCAAAATAGGCCTAGTCGGAATTTGCATGCTAAGTCGGGAATTTAAGAATATTTCAGTAAGTTGTGCATGAGGAATTTGGATGATAAGGACTTAATTGCAAAATTAATTAAAGATGTTAAGTGCATGAATTATCTAGTGTGTGTGTGTTGTTTGGTAACAAGGATGTAAGGCAATTATCTAGTGGATAGTGTGTATTTTACTAAGGATTGAAAATATCTACTTAAGAATTATCTAGTGAGGTAGGAGTATGGTGCAAAGGATTAGTAAGTCAAAGTAGTGGAAATTATGGTCCAATTGAAGCTTGCCACATAGGATGAGTAGGTGAAGGGCATTAATGAGGAGACAGGGAAGGGAAAAAAGTAGATTTTCTGCTTCCTCTCTATGTTTCCCATTTTCACCTTTTTTCCCTCTCATTTCTTCTTTCATTTTTTGCTCTTCCTTACTTACCCTAACGTGGATCTTCAAGAGTTAAAGTTGGATTTGCTGAGTTTGAGCTGGATTTCTAGAGGTAAGTTCTTGAGTTTTGAGTGGGTTTTCTTCTTCATCTGCTACTCTATTTTTTTGGGTTTTGGATCTGGCGTGTTTGTTGGATTAAGTGAGTTTTGGCTGGGTTTTTGTGCAAGATTCGGAGGAGAAAAGAAAGAGCATAGGGAAAAAGAAGGTGGGGGTTTGAAAGAGAAGATTAAAGCCGCAAATTCCAGGTTTGGGAGCTTTGTCTTGAATATGTATGGTTTGGGAGTTGATTCTTCTATTATATTCAGTTGGAAGTCTATTGCCCTAGTTCTCATTTTAGATTTAATGTGTATGTGTTTTGTGTCTTGTAAATTCTGGAAATTTTAAGTGAATTGTTTGAGTACATGCATGTGTGATGATGATGTTAGATGGGTTGTCATTTAGTTGTGATGATAAGGTATGATTTTGGCAATTCTGTTCAGTTTTTATCTGACCTCCGTGTATTATTTTTTACATAAGTAGAGTTTTAGACATCTAAATCATGTGATTCTGGAGCTATAAGAACCATGACTTCCATACCTATAAAAGTATCAGAAATCACCTTGGGTAAATACTTCCTCTAAGATCTAGAAAATTGGCCAAAACCATAATGTCTCTGTTTGGATCGGGTTACTTGAACAGTGTAGTTTGTTTAGCTCATATCTGAAGTTATAGATGTCTAAATGACCTAAAATTTGTCCCATTTTATTTTTAACGTCCTACGCATAAATTATTATGAGGAATTTTTGCCTAAAAATTACGTTTAGGGGTTGGTTTAGTCGATGCAAAGTCGGAGTGAGAATCTGTCCTGATAGCCTGCCTTTCGTGGAGCATGTGTAGGTGGCTTCTGTCGCGAGCGCGATAGAACCAAGTTGTTGAAGATGTTTTCTCTTATTTTGAACCCCGTGGTTGTCTTGAACACTTGCCCTTCCATACTGTGATTCGCGCCGAACCCCGGGTCGCCCCGAACGCCCGCTTTTAGGGAATTCGAGAGAGGTTCATAAGACTTTTAAGAAATTACAAGTGCGTCCATTTTGGGCAACAAAGAGGTTTCTTGGAGTCGCCACCCAATAGAACATTGGGAAAGGTCGTCTAGCCTCAGTGAGCCTAAGACAGCACTGCTATGTCCATTTTGGGCAAGTCAGAGGGGTCTTGGAGGTCCCATCCTAATATAACATTAGGATGGCCCTCTCGCTTCGTGGAACCTAGGACTATGCAAGTTAAAGCCTTTTTACGGGACACAAAAGGTGTCTTGGAAGTCCCATTCCAATGGAACATTGAAATGGTCTTCTCGCCTCGTTGAGCCCAAAGACCAGAGATAGTTTGGGACTTCCCATTTATTCATACCTTGATTAAGTTTTTAATTGAGTTTTTAATTTAGCGTTTCATCCCATTTCTCATTCAATTTTAATGCAATTTAATTAAAGCGCATGTCAATCATATAAAGAAAGCGATAGATAAAGTAAATAAAAGCACATGAAAATAAATTACAACAAAATTAGGGGCGGAATACAGCCCCCGTTGGTAAATAAAATACAATTCATACATAAATCGGGCTATTTATTAAAGATGAGGACATTGGTCTTCTCATGCATAATTAAAGAAAACAATTTTAAAGTGACAATTTATTTTGGATGAAAAAGTTAGGACATTAGTCCCCTTTTTATTTAGAAAAGAAATCAAATTAATTAATATAAATATTTTTGTCATTTTTTAATTAACATGCATAAAAAATAATTTATTACAAATTACATGATAAAATGAATTAATCCAAAATAATGAAAAGAAATAAATAATTCCCAAATGGATCTTCAAATCTTCATGAGCTCCCACTTGCCATTAAAAAACTCACACATGAAAAATAAGTGTTGAAATAAAAAAACAAATAAAAGTGATGTTAGTAAGAAAAATGAATTTAAAAATATACTATAAAAATAGAGCAAATAAAAATGAATCATGTGTGACAAATCAATTAAAATTACATAATAAAATATGCAACTTAACTAATTAACAATTTAGCATGCATAAAAAATAACATAATAATAATAAAATTCAACATGCATAAACAAGCATAAAATAATGATGATAGAATTTAACATGCATAAAAATACAAAATAACAACAATAACATCCAATCATGCATAAAAAGTATAATATAAATAAAATTCAGCATGCATAAAACATAAATAATGGACAAAATAAAAAATCCAATATGCAAGATAACATAAACAATAACAACAAAATCTCACGTGCATAATAATAATAATAATAATAATAATAATAATAATAATAATAAAGCATATGAAATATGAACAATCCCAATAGTCATGCAAGAATAAAATAAGTTAATCATGCTAAAACATGTTAAGTAATAATAACAATGATATATGAATAAAAATAGTGGTAATAATATGAGTAAGGAATCATGATATGAACAATTAACTAAGAAAATAAAATAAATCTAAGAGAATTTACATGTTAGTTTAACATGAACAATTGAATAAAAGAATAAGAATAAACATAATACAATAGATCTAAGAGAATTTACATGATAAATAATTAATTAAAAACAAAAGAATAAGAAATAAGAAGAAAATAATAGGAATAAAAGAATTTACATGTTAACTAGGTAATTGCAAACAAAAAATGAAATTAAAAAATTAAACTAAGAGATTGAGCAAAGAATGTTTACTCTCAAAATTATCTTGAAGAAATCAACGTAGATGATCCAATTTATTGCCTTGATTTGTAGAAATAAAATTAGGAAAATAAAATGTTGAAAAGTGAATTTTTACTAAAGAGCAAATAATTTATTTATTTGTCTCAAAGTAAAAAAAATGTTAATTGAAAGAAAGAAAATTCCCAAGAACAAAAATTAATCTTTTGCCTTGAAAATTCTCTTGGAAAAATTCCTTAAAAAATTTAGTGAATTTGTTTGAGAGAAGAAAGAAGAAAAAAATAATTTTCTAAAGACAAATTGTCACACCCCCTACCCATACGTGTAATAGCCCCAATACTGGGTTAGTCGTAAATAGTATTTTTCTAGAGTGAATAGTATTTCCGGGGTGAATAGTACTTCCCGGAATTGAAAAATATTTTATTAGACCATTGGGTAGAGCTCGTAAATACGAGTCCGTAGGCGCAAATTTCGTATCAATCGGAGGTCAAACGAGTTCGGAATGGCTAAAACAGTAAACAAAAGTATTTACTTCGGATGAAAAGTGGGCCCAAGTGGGACCCACTTAAAAGTAAAAGGTGGGCCTAGGTGGGACCCACTGAACAATAAAAATGGGACCAAGTGGGACCCACTGAACGGTAAAAGTGGGCCCAGGTGGGGTACACTGAATAGTAAATGTGGGACCATGATGACATCAGCGATGACATCAGCGATGACATCAGCAATGTCATGATGATGAATAGTAACTATGTCCCCTAAAGTGGAACATCATCATTTGGTTGGAAACATAATCATTTGGTTAGAAACATCATCATTTGGTTGGGTCCCATTGAATAGTAACAGCATCTTTGACTGGTCTTTGAATAGTAATTGTGGGTCCGTGAATAGTAACTGTGGGGCCCACAAAATAGTGACTCCGGGATGAATAGTACCCGAAAATATTTGTTTTCACCATCAGAAAGAGAATGAAAAATATAGTTTGATGGTGTAATTTTTATGTAAAAACGAGATCATATAGGCTTCCGAAATTCAGTCTGAAGTTTCTCTGGTTCGGTTCGATTGAACCAAGGTTTGACTGAACTTTGACCGAATTTTTATAAATAGTTAGAGTGGATAAAATGGTCTACTGTAAGAGGATAAAAGTCTTAGAATAAGTTTTAGAAATTTTTGACAGTATTAGAATTGTATTTTACGGCAGAGCCGGATTGAACCGAATTAGACCGGTTTAAGTGAACCGGACCCCAAACGGATTCCGATTGAGCTAAAATTTTGAATGGAGACTAATTTTAATATTCTAAGAATTATGGAAGTGGTTTGGAGTGAAAATGAATTCGAGAACATTTAATTTCATCAAAACAGTGGAAAATGACCCGAAAAGTGAAAATCGAACCAAATCGGCTCAAACACTTTGGTTGGAACTGGTTGGGTCCGATTTGACCCAATTAAATAGACTTAAATTTCTGGAAATCCCTTGGATTCCCTTTTATTTCAGCCTCCCTCTTCTTCCTCTCTTGGCCGAATACACTCTCCTCTCTTTCTCACCATTTTTCTTTCAATTTTTCTTCATCTCACCTCAAGATCAAACCTCTATAACATAATAAAGCCCCTCTAGAATCCATTGGTGGTCTCAAAATTTCGTTTGGAGGTGTAAATTTGGGTGAAATATAGACTTGAAGTTTAGGTGTAAAATTGAGGTAAGTGATTTAAGTGATTTTAATTTGGTTTTAAGGTTCCTAAGGGTACTCTAGGATGTTAATAAGACGTTTATGAAGTTTGATTTTTGAAAGGAACGTTGGATTTGATTAAATAAAGACACCTCGGTTTTTTCCATTTTTAAGGATCTTAGATCCACAATTGTCTTATGGACATTTCGGAGACAATTTTAGGCATGTGTCTTAGCTTTCCCACGGCCCAGTTTCATACTCTTTGGACATTTATAACTCAACTTATAGCTAAAATAATCACTAAAGGTCAAGTAAATTCTGAGCAGAGTTCCCCCTAGAAATTCAAACTCTCTAAAACCAAGCAAATCCACACAACCAAATTAACACAAGCATCCCAATTTAACAAATACATATCAAAATAGCAATTCATCAATACACACACATATATATACATCAAAGCATGTAAATTTCCCAAACCTCAACTCCTTTGTTCCTATTAGCTTAAATGGTTGCACTTTCCTTGCTTCCATACTCTTTCATAATTATATTAATCTAATTTCATCATTAAAAACACATAATATTACTTAGAATTTCTAATTAATCAAAGAGAAATTGCAGAAATCAAACTCACAACCTACTTTTCTAACTCAAATCTCTCACTCAAACACTTGGACTTGAAGATTCCATCATCAAAATCTTAAAGCTGGCAATAGAGAGAGGGAGACGGCAATGAAAGAAGAAGAAGAAGAAGAAGAAGAAGAAGAGGAAGAAGAAGAGGGACTAACGTGAGGGTGAGCAGAAAATCTGCCCTTCACCCACTTCTCTCTCTTCTTAAATACCTCACCCACTCAATCCTATCATTAAAGCTACATGTCACCTTCCTATTGGCCCAAATTAAATTTTTATGTCAATTCTCCCATTTAGTCCATCAACTCTTTTCTCTTCTTACATTTGGTATCCATTTATATAATTCTTAACATTAGCCCACATAATTAATTTTATTCCTTCAATTAAGACCTAAATTCATACTTTACAAATTTGCGATTGGCCGCACTTGCCGAAACTTTTACATTAATATCGAATTCGTCCTTCCCGCACACCTGACACGACAACTTACATACATGTGGCGAATTACTAATCCATTCTCATAATTTGGCCCTCATGGTTACTCATTCCATTCTATTAAATTCATGTATGCGAAATGACCAAATTACCCTTGCCTCTCTTTTTCTTAATCCCGATCATATCCTTTTTTGTAGTTAGTCACTCTGACCTTCAAATCATATAGTTTCGATCACCAATATCCATAAACATGTACAAATCCTTCTAGGGTATATTTCGGGGTAACATTCTTAAAGAATTTCATCCTCGAAATTCACTAACCTTAAATAGTCCATAGACTATACTTCTTATCGTTATTATCCATACGAATGATTTCTTTACACATCACATAACACCCACATTCTACGCTCCGGATACATTTATTTCTCTTATACCAATACACTTTGTTCTTATCCTACTTTTTTGCTTTTACTTACCTCAATTTACTATTATCTCACACACTTTCTTTCAATCAAGGTAACGCACTACATAAATCCGCACCTTCTTGCTTATAATTAAATTCAAACTTATAAAACTGAGTTAATCAAATTTTATAATCCTTCTTTCATTCATTTACGTCTAAATCAATTGTATCCATCAGAATAAGCATTACCTTTACCACTGTTCAAAAACGAAAATGTACACACCTTATATAAAAACCATTCTACTTACAACACTTCACTACACAATTTCTTAATATTATAAGCAGACTAGATACACATATTACTTTCTTCACTTATAACTCATATACAGTCAAAAATCTTATTATAATCGCCCGAATAAAATTCCAAAATACTCCTTTCTTCTATATTCAAACTATGATTACTTCATGCTTTCCTTAATATCCAACACTCAGTGTACCCCCTATCAACTTTCTCTCCAATGTAACGCATACACAAATGCTTTTCATATGTGTTCAAAGATGCATATGAAATGAGGATGTGATGATTTATGTATACAAGATGATGCAAAAATGCAATTTATGTTATATCAATGCACTTTTCCCCATCCCTATGTTTTCAATATGCTCACATTCAAACAATTACAAGGACATAGCTGATAGGCATACAGAATGTCACTACATTCTTATAAAATCCATTCCCTTCCTTCTTCCGAAATCACTATAGATCTTAATCCATTAAACAATCATGTCTCAAATAACTCAAGAATCTCTACAAAACTTTCTCTAAAAAACCCCATCATACTGAAGAGAAATCCTGACAGAATCTCTAATAACTCATCCAATAACCACATAAAAGCTCAGGATAAACACATCAAAGTCTACCGAGCTAACACTTTAGCTTAGCACCTTATAATACTAGGAAATTCCTATCTCCCAAACAAGCCTGAAGAACGAGGACATCTGCTTTGGCCAATGCAAAACTATACAGACACATACTTCTAAACACTTAGTCGACTAGAACCGACTAAACCTAACCTCTGATACCACTAAATGTAACACCCCTTACCTATATGTAGCACACCGTATGATAACATAGGCAGTAAGCGATGACGAGTGAAGGATGCTATAGGAGAAAACACATTGGAAACAATAACCGAAGCAGAACTATAAAATTTCTTTAGTTCACAAACACTCACACAATATGAAAAACAATTCACACTTTTCCATTAAAATCTTATTACATACCCTTCACGTAGAACAAAAAAAATAAAGAATCACATTACAAATATGAACTATAAACTCCAATCATCAATCTACTACAGACTCGTTAGCCAAACTGTTGTGGATTATCCTTGGCGACACGGCTAACTCCAAACCTGCTTGGATACACACCCATGCTAAGCACAAAAGCTTAGTGGGGAAAACACGTAATATGGACGACTACACACAGCAGTCGTCAAACAATACACATAATAATAAAAATATCCAACATAAAAATCATGCATATATAAATACCAATTCTAAGCTCGCTTAAAGATTTTATTCGATTATTGCATAAAATTAATCATAAACAAATCATATTTATTGAGTTCATCAACCTAGTCAAATAGAGTGACAATTTAATTAATACATACTTTTCGATACTCACTACTCATATTTCTTATGCCTAACATATAATTATATTCATTTAACTACTTGTTTCAAATTAATACATTACTCTCATGTCATTAACTCATGCTTGTATTCCAAAATTGAAACTCATAGGCACTCAATGGTGCAATCACATTTCCGCATAGGGATCCATATAGGATCCAAGAACACATAGGTGCATAAAGCACTAGTTTGGATAACATATAAGTCACAAAAGACAATATGTTCACATTTATCTCAAAAGCTTAATCTCATACTTTCTTACAAGTCATTATGCACATTTTTCAATTCATAACTTACTATTTCGTTCACATTATTTTTTGTTCATTTATTGCCGCCTAAGTCAAAGGGAGTGGATAATGAGTAAACAGATTAGTACCTATGGGTACGAGTAAAAGTAATTTCTTTCATTTTCATTCAAAAACATTTTCACATTGAGGATCTTAAACATGATTCGAACCCATTAAGGATCGCGAGGACCCAAACGGTGGCCTGATCAAGGTCCAGAACACATTGGGGCTGCAGCAAATAGAACTCTATAGGCATGCCTATCTATCCATGAGTTGACTATTACAGGCTTAATTATTTATCCAATTATTGTTCAATTAGTCGCATAGTATATCATAGTTAAATCTCAATACATATTATCATATTACTTACCTACATATATAATTTACCGGGTATCACATATTATAGCTCATACATTTATTCATATAAAATTCATAAGTAAAAAATGATATAAAAGATACCAAACAAATGGACATTCATAGCATGAAGGTGGGTCGCGCTCGTGATAGAGATGAATTGCACTATATGTCTCGATCGCGACAACCTGTCACGTCCTCGACAGAGGCCTGGATAGGTTCTGTCGCGCTCGCATACAAGGATGCGCTCACGACAGAGAGCGTCCGATGGAAAATCGTATCAAAGGTTCTCTATCGCGCTCGCGACAGAGATGAGCGTCACATTCCGTCACAGTCCTGCATAGTTCTCTTCGAACATTACCTTCTCAAAACACCAACAATTCTTAGCCCACATGACACATATTCCAAGACCTCAGATTATTCAATTGCCAAGAATTATTCAATATTTAGACAGCCCTTTCAAAACATCGTTTTACATACAAAAGATTTATTTTCTTCTTGATTAACATCATAATCATTTAATTCAATCTTAACATTGCATAACAGTTTTAAACCATAATTAAGCCCACTCGAGGCCCGAATTATTAATAGCCTTATCAACTTTTTGTACCTCATCACATACATTTTACATTTATTTAAAGTAAGTAATAAGGCATTCATAAAGTTCCAGTCAAACGTCATCTCTTATGTATGAATCAATTTCTAAGATTTGGTACGGACTTGGAAGGGTATCCCAAGCTTCCTACGTACCCTAAGGATTGGGGATCAGAACCCCATAGTTCTACTGGTTCAAAATACAAATTATAAAATTTCACTTTAGATCTCCTAACATAATATAGATCATGTCAATATTGGACATATTCGAAAGTGTTTGACTCATTAAACTTTTGAGTACCCTAGCCAATATTCTTATTTATAATCTAAGTCACTTGTAGTCCTAAGTGATAGCCATTTATTTACTCTTTTACAAGCTCTAAACATGTGATGGATATGTCTTAAAAAGTTTCAATCAAGTTCGGGTGTATTTCGGATGGAAAAACATACCAAAATACACAAACTAGAAGAGGGTAAAGGTGGGCAATGATTCCTACCAACCAAAAGGTTAAAAATAAGAAGAAAAACCCTTGTCAAGCAGGTTCTATCGGGCTCGCGACCATGGTTGCGCTCGTGACAGAAACCTCCTTCAGGTCTCTCACAAAGATAGGTAACAGGACTGCTTTCCATTTCAAAATTCAACCGCCTAAAACGACCTCTAAACCTCATATTTAGGCCAAACATCCTCTTAATAATTGTTCCTCAAGATGTTAGGTTTCAAATGAAATAAGTTTCAGATCATTTGACATTAGATATGACCTCAACAACCTACACTGCTCTAGTCAACCCGCCTAAATATAGAAATCTCGGTTTTTGCCATTTTTAAGGATCTTAGATCTAGAATTGGCTTATGGACATTACTGAGAAAATTTTAGGTATGTGTCTTAGCTTTCCCATGGCACTAGTTTCATACTATTTGGACAATTAGAACTCAACTTATAGCTAAAATAATCACCAAAGGTTAAGTAAAATCTTGGGAGAGTTTCCCCTAGAAATTCAAACTCTCTAAAACCAAGAAAATCCACACAAACAAATTAACACAAGCAACCCAATTTAACAAATACATATCAAAATAGCAATTCATCAATACAAACACATATATAAACATCAAAGCATGTAAATTTCCCAAACCTCAACTCTTTTTCTCCTATTAGCTGAAATGGTTGCACTTCCTTGCTTTCATACTCTTCTATAATTATATTAATCCAATTTCATCATCAAAAAAACAAAATAGTACTTAAAATTTCTAATTAATCAAAGAGAAATTTTAGAAATCAAACTCACAACCTACCTTTCCATCTCAAATCTCTCACTCAAACACTTGGACTTGAAGATTCCATCATCAAAATCTTAAAGCTAGCAATAGAGAGAGGGAAAAGGCAATGAGAGAAGAAGAAGAAGAAGAAGAAGAAGAAGAAAAAGAAGAGGAAAAAGAAGAGAGAAGAAGGTGAGGGTGAGCAGAAAATCTGCCCCTCACCCACTTCTCTCTTTTCTTAAATACCTCACCCAGTCAATCCTATCATTAAAGCCACATGTTACCTTCCTATTGGCCCAAATTAGATTTTTATGTCAATTCTCCCATTTAGTCCATCAACTCTTTTCTCTTCTTACATGTAGCACCCATTTATATAATTCTTAACATTGGCCCATATAATTAATTTTATTCTTTCAATTAAGTCCTAAATTCATACTTTACAAATTTGCAATTGGCCGCCCTTGCTGAAATTTTTATGTTAATACTGAATTCGTCCTTCCCGCACACCTGACACCACAACTTACATACTTTTGGCAAATTACTAATCCATTCAAATAATTTGGCCCTCACAGTTGCTTACTCCATTCTATTAAATCCATGTATGTGAAATAACCAAATTACCCTTGCCTCTCTTTTTCTTATTCCCGATCATATCCTTTTTCCTAGTTAGTCACTCCGACCATCAAATCATATAGTTTTAATCACCAACATCCCTAGAAATGTACAAATCCTTCTAGGGTACATTTCGGGGTGTTACTTGATCGGTCGTCATGCTTTTGATGAGCTAGACCCGTTAGCATGGACCATACTTAGGTAGCCCTAAAGTAACATCACCTTGACCAAAGCTCATGTAATGGCAATAGATACTTCCCCTAGGTGAAATGAACTGTAATATGATGCTTGAGATGTGGGTTGTTATGTATTAAACAAAATCAAGCAAATTAAGTGGTCCTCTATCAAAGGCTTTCATGCCCCGGTAGGTTCACCTCAATTTGATTGAAGTGTCCAAATACATAATGGCAAAAACCCATGCACTTGTGCTTTAAATTGAGAGTGTTATGCTGCCTATTTTTTGTTGTGCATCGTGCGTGCCCATTTGGTTTCCCAATGACCCATGGGCCAAGCCCACCTAGGAAAGAGACCGCATGACCTCCTGTGTGGGAGTGACAAGGATGGAAGGGTCTAGCTGCTTGTATGTGGTTGTCTATGCTACATCAACACGACCATGCATCTTTAATGTCATTCATGCATCATGCTAATAATTTGAGTCTTTCAGCGATCATAGATTCATTCGAGTGATCTAGGTGTAACACCCCCATCGCCGTCCCCGTTGGAAGGACGCCGACGGACGCGCTACCCGACGCTCACTCATACAGATATGCACATGCACAATATGGAAGCATACTTTCTTACATAACATGCATACAAAAATACGGATTAATTAAAAACTTACCTTACCTGAGGCACAGACTGAACATGCAATAACTCACGCACACGCAGGCGCTAAGCAGAAGCATACACAAAAGCATACATAAGACCAATCAACGGAAGCATAAGCAAAATAATAAAACAAAGGAATAACTTAACATAAAGACATACTAACGATTACATTCCCAAAAGAAAACCCAAGATCAATACATAATATTACATATACCATACTACAGAATTACAAAAGCTGAAATCCCGAAACTGAACAAAATACAGAACTTCTAACTCCTACGTGGCCGACCTTGCAGAAGCGCGACTCGAACAGAACCAAACCTGCCACCTGCACGGAAAGGAAATCCATGCTAAGTGATAAACGCTTAGTGGGGAGAACACACAAGAGTATGGACGACCATTCACAATGGTCGCCAAGGCAAAACACATTCAAATGGCAAATGCGGATATTCATAACATATAAATAATTAGGCTTGCATAATAAAGGCATTCATTTCAATACTCACAATCAAACCATAAACTCTTGTCCAGGATAGACCAAAACAGACATAATACGATACACGTTACAAGCATCATCATGCTGGACTACATACTATATCACATGCATAAACCTACATGGGTAGCAAATATCAACATCTTACCGTGCGGAGTCACATGAGCTTTACACATGCAAATTGACATAACTAAGTACCTATGCAGGAACTGACAACCCAATCATCATGTTGAGAGTGCTAGCTATTTAACATACTTAGACATGCCAAACACATACACTAGTCAAATATCCAAAGGATAAAATTTAGAGCATCACAATACCGCTGCGCAACTCTAATATATATTAAGCATCATGCAAAAACACTCTGATAGCGGAGACTGAAGGCATAACCACTTAGTATTACATTCATATCATCATTATGCAGAAAGTACAGTTAAACATCACATACTTACCGTCACAACTGCTTCGGTTCACATGCTTATAAATAACAAAACTATGCTTAAGTCATATACTTAAATACATCAATCGAATCATTTCAAAGCATTCAGAAACTTATAACAAATCACATGACAAGTATGGATAATCATGTTAGATATAAAATCATGCTTACTTTAAACAGACATACATTCTGAAGCCCATAGTCACATTCATATACATATAAACTGATTCCTGGAATCCTTATCATGCTCAAACGAATAACACATTCTGCTAGTTATTTCAAAGTAACAAGGACAATATGCAAAGGCTAAAACATACTCCATATAAACATGCTCATATAATAAAGCCATACAATCAGTATTTCATAATCATATTCATTCAGAAATAATCCGATATACATTACATCGATATACTCATTCAGATAATCCATTTATAGCCAAATCAGATCAGAGCAGTTCAAATAAACATTCAAAGAACACCTGCTGACTCTAGGTAGTGGATGATGAGTGTACAGACAGTACTTTCCAGGTACGAGCCGATTATAGACAGTACATTACGGGTACGAATCGATTAAACCATTATACTTTAACTTTCACAGATATTTTCTAAAGGGACCTTAAACAAGATCCAATACAGAAAAGGGTTCGCGAGGAACCAAACGGGGACCTGATCGGGGTCCAAACAGAACTATGGGCTGCAGCTAACAGACTCTATTAGGCATGCCTAACTATCCACTAGACTGACTCTCGCAGGTCATGCATAAAACAATTCACGCTTAGAATCGCATAACGCATAAATATATATATACATCATGCATAAACTAGAGAATGATAGACATATAAATATGCTCATAAAGTTGGTCATATATCATACAATTCTCATTGCAAAACATAATATAGTCAACACCTTTTAACATTAAACAATGTTCTAAAGCATGACAAGAATTAGGTATAGAAACATTATCTTGCCAATGATTATCAATACAAAATCCTAATCATGCGTTAGGTGAAGATAACTAAGTATAAATCATGCATAATCCAAATTACATTTAACATAACACAATGAGTTCCAAGGCTAAAGCATAACAATGCATTCAGACATTAACCATATTATTCAAATAAATATAGCATAGCATAATATCAATCATACCTCATACAAGTCATATTCTGGAGCATGCGAAAAATTCCATCAATCATATTTTAGCAATTCTCATAATACTAAAGCATGTCAGGAACACATGTGGAATCATATTATTAATACCAAATAAATTGGGATAATCAATCATATCAGCAAGGTAATATAGCACACAGTAAAGGAAAATACCATTAAAAAGCGTTTGGAAATCATTTTATAAAGACTGGTCGCTTGGGGAAAGAAAAACAGAAGCAAAACAGAAGAGTCGGGAGACCTGAGCAACCTTCACGTCACGTGAAGGTTGCTCACGTCGCGTGAGCATAGCTCATGCCTTGTGAGCATTGCTCACGTTGCGTGAGCATAGCTCACGGCTCGTGAGCAATTGCTCACGTCACGTGAGCATAGCTCACGGCTCGTGAGCAATTGCTCACGTCACGTGAGCATAGCTCACGGCTCGTGAGCAATTGCTCACGTCGAGTGAGCATTGCTCACCTAGCGTGAGCATGGCTCACGTCACGTGAGCGTAGCTCACGTCGCGTGAGCCGCTTCCTTCTTCTTCCCCGCTATCTCAAACCTGCAGATTTCCCATCGTTTTCCCAGAAATTCTTTCTAAAACCACTCAGAATTCATACAATCATGCATAAACTCTTACCTTATCACTCAGATGCATAACCCAACATACTCGAGATCAAACTAAACTCAGCATTCCAGAAATTAATCAAACATTCAAAATCAAGCATAACCACATTTAATCCATTCAAGAACATAAACCCTAAAACTTACAGTAAGTTCAAAACACAAACTAATAACTTCCATTCAATCCTATACATGCATTATTAACACATCTAATCACATAAATCATACGTATTCTCATGCTAAAACACACCAAATTCCATAAACTAAACAAAACATATATTTACATCCTACGTGAGAATAGGGCAGAGACATTCATCAAATACACAAACTGGGATTGAAGAACAGAGAGCTCCCAAACATTGCATGCAATCAAAACACTCCCAGACCTGGAAATGACGATCCAAAATCAGCTTCAAGATCAATCCTCAATCCTTTCCTTGCCTTTACCTTGCTTCTTCATGCAATCCAAAGCTTGCATAACAAAACCCACAATTCCTTAGTTCAAACCCTAATTGAAGATAAAACCAGTAGATGAAGAAGAAGAAGAAGAAACACAACACGTAGAACACCTTAAACCAACTTACCTCTTCAAAGTAGCCTCACTTCAAGCCAAACACAACTCAAGCCAAATGAGAAAGAAAGGAGAAGCAAAGAAAGGAGAAGAGAAGAAGAAGGGAGGGCGTGAGAGGAGGGGACGGGAAAGCCAAACCAAAAATCTGTGTTCCCTCTTCTCTCTTCCTCTTACTTCTTCTTTTTCTTCTTTCAATGCCCACCTAACAGTCTACTTGGCAGCACTCAATTGGACCATAATATCCACTCAAACTTTCCAAATCAAAGCACCATACTTGAGTCACACCCAATCATTTCCAAAACCACTCATATCCTACTTCCATACACCACAAGCACACACTAGCACTTCTCTTCTTAACACACTTAATTAATTAATTGCCATTAAGTCCTTATTATCCAAATTCTCATGCACAAATTACTGAAATACCCTTCCGATCTCGACTTAGCATGCACAATCCCGACTAGGGCCATTTTGGGATGTGACAACTCTTCCCTCCTAAAAGAATTTCGTCCTCAAAATTCACAGTGAAACACTTACATCCACAAAACCCAAACAAACAAAACTTACTTAAATAAAAGCTTGCAACGCAACTTACCAGAAGAACCTGCGGTCTCCTTCGAATCCTTGTTAGATGCTACAAACTCTGAAGACACTCGAGAAGATCTGAGCAAATCCTCCACATCCTTTCTAGCTTGCCCAGCTAGACTCTCACTCATCTTTTTAGGACAATCGATTATCTGATGTTCCACACTGCCACATCTGAAACAAGCACCTGAAAGCTTCCGACATGGGCCCCGATGTCACTTCTGGCAGTGCTGACATACTGACGGTACCCACTTCTTACACTTGTTCCCATGTTGCTTCTGACATTATTGATACACTGAAGGTTCTCGAACCCTCTTCCCTGCTGACACTTCACTAACCGATCCTTTTCTCTTCTGAGAAACATGCCGCACAACTTCTTGAGAAGCACGAGGAGCAGTCAATCTATCCAAAATCCGAATCAACCCTTGTACGAGAGCCCTATCCTTAGAAACCCAACCAGAATCTTCAACTGGAAGACGCTCGGAAACATCCTGATCAGCACTAACTCGGTTCACACTTTCCGTTGTCTCGCCCACATTCTCACTAGGATCAGACTCCATCTAGACACGATACAAAACAAGACACATCTGCATTAGGCCACGACACAAAACCGACTCTCGTGCAAAGACTCAACACATAACAAACAACACACCCAGAATCATCAAACCTGGGCTCTGATACCACTAACTGTAACACCCCCATCGCCGTCCCCGTTGGAAGGACGCCGACGGACGCACTACCCGACGCTCACTCATACAGATATGCACATGTACAATATGGAAGCATACTTTCTTACATAACATGCATACAAAAATACGGATTAATTAAAAACTTACCTTACCTGAGGCACAGACTGAACATGCAATAACTCACGCACACGCAGGCGCTAAGCAGAAACATACACAAAAGCATACATAAGACAAATCAACGGAAGCATAAGCAAAATAATAAAACAAAGGAATAACTTAACATAAAGACATACTAACGATTACATTCCCAAAAGAAAACCCAAGATCAATACATAATATTACATATACCATACTACAGAATTACAAAAGCTGAAATCCAGAAACTGAACAAAATACAGAACTTCTAACTCCTACGTGGCCGACCTTGCAGAAGCGCGACTCGAACAGAACCAAACCTGCCACTTGCACAGAAAGGAAATCCGTGCTAAGCGATAAACGCTTAGTGGGGAGAACACACAAGAGTATGGATGACCATTCACAATGGTCGCCAAGGCAAAACACATTCAAATGGCAAATGCGGATATTCATAACATATAAATAATTAGGCTTGCATAATAAAGGCATTCATTTCAATACTCACAATCAAACCATAAACTCTTGTCCAGGATAGACCAAAACAGACATAATACAATACACGTTACAAGCATCATCATGCTGGACTACATACTATATCACATGCATAAACCTACATGGGTAGCAAATATCAACATCTTACCGTGCGGAGTCACATGAGCTTTACACATGCAAATTGACATAACTAAGTACCTATGCAGGAACTGACAACCCAATCATCATGTTGAGAGTGCTAGCTATTTAACATACTTAGACATGCCAAACACATACACTAGTCAAATATCCAAAGGATAACATTTAGAGCATCACAATACCGCTGCGCAACTCTAATATATATTAAGCATCATGCAAAAACACTCTGATAGCGGAGACTGAAGGCATAACCACTTAGTATTACATTCATATCATCATCATGCAGAAAGTACAGTTAAACATCACATACTTACCGTCACAACTGCTTCGGTTCACATGCTTATAAATAACAAAACTATGCTTAAGTCATATACTTAAATACATCAATCGAATCATTTCAAAGCATTCAGAAACTTATAACAAATCACATGACAAGTACGGATAATCATGTTAGATATAAAATCATGCTTTCTTAAAACAGACATACATTCTGAAGCCCATAGTGACATTCATATACATATAAACTGATTCCTGGAATCCTTATCATGCTCAAACGAATAACACATTCTACTAGTTATTTCAAAGTAACAAGGACAATATGCAAAGGCTAAAACATACTCCACATAAACATGCTCATATAATAAAGCCATACAATCAGTATTTCATAATCATATTCATTCAGAACTAATCCGATATACATTACATCGATATACTCATTCAGATAATCCATTTATAGCCAAATCAGATCAAAGCAGTTCAAATAAACATTCAAAGAACACCTGCTGACTCTAGGTAGTGGATAACGAGTGTACAGACAGTACTTTTCGGGTACGAGCCGATTACAGACAGTACATTACGGGTACGAATCGATTAAACCATTATACTTTAACTTTCACAGATATTTTCTAAAGGGACCTTAAACAAGATCCAATACAGAAAAGGGTTTGCGAGGAACCAAACGGGGACCTGATCGGGGTCCAAACAGAACTATGGGCTGCAGCTAACAGACTCTATTAGGCATGCCTAACTATCCACTAGACTGACTCTCGCAGGTCATGCATAAAATAATTCACGCTTAGAATCGCATAACGCATAAATATATATATACATCATGCATAAACATGAGAATGATAGACATATAAATATGCTCATAAAGTTGGTCATATATCATACAATTCCCATTCCAAAACATAATACAGTCAACACCTTTTAACATTAAACAATGTTCTAAAGCATGACAAGAATCAGGTATAGAAACATTATCTTGCCAATGATTATCAATACAAAATCCTAATCATGCGTTAGGTGAAGATAACTAAGTATAAATCATGCATAATCCAAATTACATTTAACATAACACAATGAGTTCCAAGGCTAAAGCATAACAATGCATTCAGACATTAACCATATTATTCAAATAAATATAGCATAGCATAATATCAATCATACCTCATACAAGTCATATTCTGGAGCATGCGAAAATTCCATCAATCATATTTTAGCAATTCTCATAATACTAAAGCATGTTAGGAACACATGTGGAATCATATTATTAATACCAAATAAATTGGGATAATCAATCATATCAGCAAGGTAATATAGCACACAGTAAAGGAAAATACCATTAAAAAGCGTTTGGAAATCATTTTATAAAGACTGGTCACTTGGGGAAAGAAAAACAGAAGCAAAACATAAGAGTCGGGAGACCTGAGCAACCTTCACGTCACGTGAAGGTTGATCACGTCGCGTGAGCATAGCTCACGCCTCGTGAGCAATTGCTCACGCCTCATGAGCATAGCTCATGTAGCATGAGCATTGCTCACCTAGCGTGAGCATGGCTCACGTCAAGTGAGTGTAGCTCACGTTGCGTGAGCCGCTTCCTTCTTCTTCCCCGCTATCGTAAACCTGCAGATTTCCCATCATTTTCCCAGAAATTCTTTCTAAAACCGCTCAGAATTCATACAATCATGCATAAACGCTTACCTTATCACTCAGATGCATAACCCAACATACTCGAGATCAAACTAAACTCAGCATTCCAGAAATTAATCAAACATTCAAAATCAAGCATAACCACATTTAATCCATTCAAGAACATAAACCCTAAAACTTACAGTAAGTTCAAAACACAAACTCAATAACTTCCATTCAATCCTATACATGCATTATTAACACATCTAATCACATAAATCATACGTATTCTCATGCTAAAACACACCAAATTCCATAAACTAAACAAAACGTATATTTACATCCTACGTGAGAATAGGGCAGAGACATTCATCAAATACACAAATTGGGATTGAAGAACAGAGAGCTCCCAAACATTGCATGCAATCAAAACACTCCCAGACCTGGAAATGACGATCCAAAATCAGCTTCAAGATCCGTCCTCAATCCTTTCCTTGCCTTTACTTTGCTTCTTCATTCAATCCAAAGCTTGCACAACAAAACCCATAATTCCTTAGTTCAAACCCTAATTGAAGATAAAACCAGAAGATGAAGAAGAAGAAGAAGAAACACAACACGTAGAACACCTTAAACCAACTTACCTCTTCAAAGTAGCCTCACTTCAAGCCAAACACAACTCAAGCCAAATGAGAAAGAAAGGAGAAGCAAAGAAAGGAGAAGAGAAGAAGAAGGGAGGGCGTGAGAGGAGGGGACGGGAAAGCCAAACTAAAAATCTGTGTTCCCTCTTCTCTCTTCCTCTTACTTCTTCTTTTTCTTCTTTCAATGCCCACCTAACAGTCCACTTGGCAGCACTCAATTGGACCATAATATCCACTCAAACTTTCCAAATCAAAGCACCATACTTGAGTCACACCCAATCATTTCCAAAACCACTCATATCCTACTTCCATACACCACAAGCACACACTAGCACTTCTCTTCTTAACACACTTAATTAATTAATTGCCATTAAGTCCTTATTATCCAAATTCTCATGCATAAATTACTGAAATACCCTTCTGATCTCGACTTAGCATGCACAATCCCGACTAGGGCCATTTTGGGATGTGACACTAGGGGTCCCAGTGGACAGCTAATCAGAAATCCAGCATCTGAGCTGCCATGAGTAGCACCTACATCGGGTTCAGATTTGGACGAGAGTTTAGATTTCTCTTCAAGACAAACCTTAGGGTCAGTAATGGCAGATTTACCGCTAGAAATGGGTGCTTTGACAATGCAGATCTAGATAAGAGGTTTGAGGACTTAGAAAGGAAGATGTTAGCAATGATGGGGAACATCATCGCCCAAATGACACCAAATACTGGGCAACTATCTGTAGATCCTTCTGTGGAGCAAGTTAGAACACCGGTTGCTAGGGAAACTCCCATAGCAGCTGCCACTATGCAATAGTCAATTGTCGATCCTAGAGCAGTGACACCGGCTGAGCAGCGAAGGGGGAGGATCTAGGACCCAAGAGATGACTTTGTAGAGGAGGAGAAGGAGGATGAGCCAGTAATTCCTCAGTCTTTGAGAATTAGAGTCCCCAAAGTGGAGGACGATGTAGTGAGAAAAATGGAAGAGAAGATTGAGGCAATCACGTGTTTGCTGTCAATCGGGAATGGGATCAACTTCGAAGATATAGATCTGGGTGATAAAGAGCTACTGCCTCAGAGGTCTAAGATGCCAGATTTGCCTAAATTTGATGGTACTTTGGACCCTTCGGCACACATTAAGCAGTATGCCCTGATCATGAAGGGTACGGGCCTGAGAAAAAAGCAGAAGGTGGAATATTTCCACCTCAGTCTGATGGGTCCAACAGTCCATTGGTACCATGGGCTGGAATGGAGGTCCAGGGAAGATTAGGATCTACTAACAGAGGAGTTTATGAGGCAATACGACTGTAGCACTAGGATAGAGTTAACGCTAAAAGATCTTGAGCTATTACAATAAAAACATGGCAAGTCCTTCCATGACTACCTTACTCGGTGGAGGAATCGGGTGATGGAGATGAAAAGGAAGCCCGATACAGATCAGATCAGGCTATTCATAAGGAACGCAAGCCTATACTTGAGGGAGGGGCTTAAGATTAAAGGGCTTAAGGATTGGAAGTCCTTGAAAGATATAGCCATAGGCCGAAGGAGAATACCTGGCAAAGAAGGCCAGCAATGACAATTTGGCTCGAAAGAACTATGGACTTTAAGGAGGGAATAAGTTGAGTGGCGCCGGGAGCAACAGTAATCGAGTTGGCAAGACAATAGAGGTTTTAGCCACTGATGTGAGCCAAAGACAATACTCAAATCTAGGAAGATCATTGTCTTGGGTTTTAGAGAGGTTAATGAAAGAAGAGAAACTTCAGCCGTTACCCACTAGGCCGGCTAAGAATCTTGGCCAGCCAAACCACAGGGTGGACCAATATTGTGCCTTTCACCAGTACACTGGCCATCTCACTAATTACTGTAGGACTTTAAGGAATCAAGTACAGGACCTGATTCACAGTAAGTAAATCTCTGACCCCGAAAAGAGAGATAAGAAGAAGAAAGTCGGGTAAAATGTTGTTCCCCCCCTATCCTTATAATATGTTCTAGCCTACCGGAATGGTATGTACTAAGGGACCTTTATGGCAAAGACTATGTGGCTATAACTCAGCCCGAGTAGAGAGTCAATGAAGAGAGGCTTTAGGTTGGTATGATTGATTATTGGAATTCGACCAGTGAGAGCGAGACTGAGAAAGCTGATGAACCGAAAGACTTATGAAACTCTGAGGGTGAAGAGAAGGTGCAGGAAGTGCAGGTTGTCACTCGGGGTGGGAGAATGGTACCGAAAATTGAGAAGCAACAGGACCCAATACCACTAACTATGGAGAAAGAGATGAAAGAGAACCAAGTTTTCAAATAGTTAAAGAAGATGATGGCTTAGATATCGGTTTGGGACCTATTGAGGCAGTCTCCAAGTTATAGGCAGAAGTTAGTAGAAGCCTTGTGTGAATCCATAGTCGCCACCACCATTTCACCCACCGAGCTATTGGATATGGTAAAAGGGGGATCTGGGGAGAATATAGTCTATACCAATGGCGACTTGCCAATTGAGGGTCGCAACCACACCCGCCCCCTGTATATCAAAGCCCAAATCAATGGCAAGCACACAGCCTGTGTCATGGTGGATGATGGGTCTTCTATTAATGTATGCCTGCTCGTGGCACTACCGGCTTTTGGGATGGATGAGAGTATGTTGAGTGGATCTGACTTGACCATCATCGCCTATAACAATTCAAGGAGATAAACTGTTGGGACCTTCAAGGTGCAAGTAAAAACCGGGCCAGTTAAGGCAGAAGCGGAGTTTGTCTTTTTGCCTATCCCAGCTAACTTTATTATGCTACTAGGGAGGCCATGGTTGCATAAGTTGGGAGGGGTCCAATCTATCCTTCATTAAATGATAAAAATCCCCTATGAGGGCCAGGTCATAATGATTAAGGCAGCCAGTGATAATCAAGTATCGGTCCTAGGGATTTCTAAACAGCCTTTTAATGGATTCCATATGGCTATGGTGAATGAAAAGGATGGTTCAATGGAGAGCCCTCAGTTTATCAATATAATGAAGAGGATGAACTTCCTCCCAGGGGGCGATTTCGATAAGAATTCACAAGGTCCTCAGACACCCATCTCTACAACGGGGCAAAAAGATAGAAGAGGTTTGGGTTATACTGCTAAAATCGAAAGGAACAAGCCTGAGAAGAAGCTTGCAGAGATTCCTCATATTTTGGAGAGTTTCGTACTAGCTGCATCAGCATGTGCTTATTGTGGAGAGGCCGAGCTGTAGTGGATTGATGGTAAGATCACCCTAGGTTTTGAGATCTTCAATGATGTCTTCGACTGGTCAGACGGAATGGTCAAGTCCGTAGAAGGTTTCTGGGATGAGGAGATCCTCAATCAAATTTTTGTATGGGATCGAGAAGTCCTTGAAGAGGTCATCATTGATAGTCTGTTGACCACCCGGGTGAAGGGCAAGGAAAGGGTGGAAGTTGAGGCAACAATGCCAGTACTTGAAAACCTAACGATTGCAGCCAGCCAAGACGGTGAATCGTCGACCTCGGTACCTACATCAGCTAAGGACATTAATGATACCTTTTCAGACGTACTTTTTATTCCTAAACTATTTGACAATGATGTTTGTAACTCTGACTATTCCAATAAGATAAAAACTTTTCTTACTTGTGTGATGTTTCTCATGATTTCATTATGCATGATCACGAACATAAATCATTCATATTTGACATTAACTCACTAATACTACCTCATTTAATCTCAGAACTTTGGAAAACCCAAAGGAAATCTTGATAGCATCCGATATAACTCCTGAAGAGAGGTTAAAATTTGAGAAAATATTGAAAAAATTTGAAAAATTCTTTGCCTGGACCTATGAAGACATGTTATCGAGAAGTTACTGAACACGCTATTCCAACCTATCCAGAGTGTAAGCCAGTCAAGCAGAAGCTCAGGAGGCTCAGACCAGAGTGGGCAGAAAAGGTAAAAGAAGAGGTGCACTATTAGATTGAAGCTAAGTTCCTAGTGGAGGTTCAATACCCAACAAGGTTAGCTAATGTTGTCCCCATAGCCAAAAAGTATGGAAGGGTTTGAGTCTGTGTCGACTACCGAGACTTGAACAAAGCTTGCCCAAAGGATGACTTCCCTCTGCCCCATATTGATGTGTTGGTGGATAGTGCAGCTGCTTGCATGATGTACAGTTTTGTAGATGGGTACGCGGGGTACAACCAAATCCTCAATAAAATCGTAGATCGAATTAAGATAGCTTTTATCACTGATCGGGGCACATTCTCCTACCTAGTTATGCCCTTCGGATTAAAGAATGCAGGGGCAACATACCGAAGAATGGCCACCAAGATCCTTGATAACTTGATCCACAAAGAGGTGGAAGTGTATGTCAATGATATGATGATTAAGTCGACCACTCAAGAGGGACATTTGGAGGCTTTAGAGAAGTTACTTAGAGGATCGACAAGTATAACCTTCGCCTCAACCCTAGGAAATGCATTTTTGGAGTTACCTCGGGAAAGATATTTTGCCATGTGGTGAGTTAGAGGGGAATCGAGGTGGACCCCGACAAGATCAAATCTATCAGAGAGATGCCAGTGCCCCAAAAGGAGAAAGAAGTCAGGAGCTTTTTGGGCAAACTACAATACATCAGCAGGTTTATTTCTAAGCTCTCATCGGTATGCGAACCAATCTTTAAGCTCCTCAGGAAGAATCAGCCAGTCCAGTGGAATGATGATTGCCATAAAACTTTTGATTTTATCAAGGAATACCTTCAATGCCCCCCGGTTCTGCGGCCGCTTGGCCTGTTAAGCCTTTAATCCTCTACCTTGCAATAGAGGAGAATTCTGTAGGCACTATGATGACCCAAGAAGATGAGTTTGGGGTTGAATTTGCGGTTTATTACCTTAGCAAGAAGTTCCTTCCTTATGAGGCCAAGTATATCGAGGTGGAAAAGATCTGTTTAGTAGTGATTTGGGCTTCGAAGAAACTGAGGCATTACTTCCATTCCTATAAGGTGTAAGCAATTGCCAAATAAAACCCTCTTCGGTATCTTTAAGAAGCACGCTCCTTGCTAGGGAAGATGGGGAGATGGTTAATTTTTCTGCAAGAATTTGATGTGGAGTACATCACCAGAAAGACCATCAAGGGCCGCACAGTCACAGAATTTTTAGCCAACAAGTCGATCGAAGGTGACCAATTTGAGTTTGAATTCCCAGATGAAGACGTGGCAGCTATTACAGTGCAAAAGTGGCAGTTGTACTTTAATAGGGTAGTGAATAATACGGGAGCTAGTGTAGGAGTGATTTTGGTAACCCCAAAGGGTGAAAAACTTCCCTTAGCTAAGAAGTTGAGGTACAGAGCCACCAATAACAAAGCCGAGTACGAGTGTAACAATCCGAAATGTACCCTAGAAGGATTTGAGCATATTGGGGATTAGTGGTGACTAAAGTTATGCAAGTTGAAGTGTTTGGTATGCTAACTGGATAATTTAAGAATTAGTGTAAAAGTTTCAGCAAATGCGGCCAATGATAAAATTGTGAAGTATGTATTTCGAACTTGAATGAAAGAATAAAATTTATTAAGTGGGCCAATGTGATGGATTAGTAAGTTATGAATGTCAATGCATAAGGTTATGGGAGTTGGAGGATTAAAAAGAGAATTTGACATGAATATCTAAATTGGACCAATGGCAATGTGACAAGTGGCAAGGGGATAGGAGGAGTATAAAAGAGGAGAGAGAAGGTAGAAAATCTACTCTCTCCCTTTCCCGTTCTCTCGTTCTTTCTTTCTTCTTCCTCTTCTTCTTTTGCTTCTTGTTTCAATGCCTTGCGTTTCCCCTATGATCTAAACTAAAGATTGATGATGAAGTTGATTAACTCCAGTGATTTAAGTGAAGATTTTGTTAGCAAAGGTGAGTTTATGTTTTGGATTCCTTCTATCCATTTTTATTAGCTTAAACCCTAGATTTATGTTTTGTATATGTTTGTGTGGTTTGGATGAGGATTCTTGGATGAGAAAGATCTTGAATGAGCTTGAAAGCAAGAAAGATCATCTAAGAAGCTAATGGGAGCAAAGGAGTTGAGGTATGGGAATCTAGGGTTTTGGTATATTAATTGATTATGTGAGTTTGGTTTGATTTTCTGGAAAATTTTGGGATTAAAGTTGTTTAGGTATGTTTAAATGTCTTGAACTGTGATTTAAATTGAGTTGAAATGTCTTGATTGTGAGTTTTGAGCCAAGGTAATAGATTGAATGAATTTTTGCAGCAAAAATTACTGGTTTTGTTAATTGGGGATTTTGATGAGGTTAATAGCAGGATTTAAAAGTGTATTAAATGTGGGTTTGGAATTATGTTAAAGTTTTGAGAGTTATTTACATTTGTCATGGATTTTGGTTGTGAGAATTTCTGCACTTTTGCTGGAATTCTAGAAAATGCGATAGAGACGGGTTCTTCGCTTCCAGCTGAGCCTTCAGGGGGGGGGGGGGGGGGAGGGACTGCACGAGTCATGATAAACCTCACGACTCAACAGCTTTGGTTGTGGCTTGTCATGTGTCGTGACAAGCCTCACGACTCAGCAGCCTTGGGGAGGTTTTGTCACGAGTTGTGACAAGCCAGTGTCACGAGTCATGACAATGAGCACGACTCGTGACAGCTGCTGCCCCTTTAGTTGCTTTCCCTTATTCTTTCGTTATGCTTTGTTGTGTTGCCTTCACGAGTAGTAACCTTGGGCATGACTCGTGACGGCCTACTGGGACTCGTCTATCGCGAGCGCGACACTTGTCGTGAGCACGACAGACCTCTTTGCCTTGCAGTGTGTGATGCGCGCCGGACCCCGTGGACGCCCATGGACCACCCTGCTCTAGGGCGATCGGGCATTTGAAGGTCCGTTGACATCTTGCAACGAATTGCAAGTGCTTCTATTTTGGGCAACAAGGAGGTTTCATGGAGTCGCCACCAAATAAAACATTAGGAAAGTTCGTCTCGCCTCAGTGAGCCTAAGACGGCGCAAATTATCCATTTTGGGCAAACCAAAGGGATATTGGAGGCATTCACCCCAATAGAACATTGGGAATGACCCTCTAACCCTATGGAGCCTAGGATTATTATTTAAACCTTTTGATGGGACACAAGAGGTGTCTTGGAGGTTCCAATGAGTGATCGGATAGACCTCTCGCCTCGTTGAGCCCAAAGACCAGAGCTGGGTTCGGGACTTCTCATCTATTTCTACCTTGATTTAACTTTACATTTAAGTTTTAAATTTATTGGTTCGCTTTCTCTCTCCACACGATGCAAATTTTAATTAAAAGCACAAATATTCACGTTAAAAACGGTAAATATACGTACATAAAATATACGAAATAAATGTTCGAAATTAAATTACAATAAAACTAGGAGCGGAATACAACTCCCATTTTAAAGGCATGATATATATACATACAAAAAGACGGGAAATTCATTTATTTTGAGGGATTTGGCCCTCACATACATTTATTATTAAAAAAACTAATTTTTATATCATTTTTATGGGCTAAAACAGGACATTGGGTCCTTTAATTTTATGAAATAATCCCAATTTTAATTGATATAAAACAAATATCCATTTTTAATTTACGTGGAATAAAATAACAAAATTACATAAATAAATAAATAAAATAAGGGATAAGGAAACGAAATAAATGAAAAGGGATAGGGAAACAAAACCAAAGATAGGCTTTCCATGACGGCATGATGGCTTTTCTCCATAGCTCAATCCATCCAGGAATAGGGAAATACAATACTCACGAAAATATTAATATTTACAAATTAAAGCGATACACATATAAATAGAGAGTAAAATGAATAAATAAATATATAAATAAAATACATAAAAAGGAAAACGTTGAAGTAAAAGTAAAAAAAAAACATTTTATTTCAAAATAAAATAGGAATTTAATAGACGAAGAAATAATAAAAGAAGGAGAAAAAAGGAAAAAAAGGGAAACAGAGGCGAGAGACGGGATTAGCGGATCGACCAAAGGCCATCCGTTATGTGACCGACGGACAATAGGCTTAACACGCCGTCGCTCGAATGACAGACGGGTTTCTTGCCCGTTGTTCGAGCGACAGACGGGCGTACTACTACCTGTCGGTCGCCTCTGGTTTCCAAATAAAAGCCAAAAAAACTTATTTTTCTTTTCTCCTTTTAAATGAATAATTTCAAACAAAATAAAGGCAAATAAAAACCAAGTAAAAGGTGAATAAATACAATAAATGTGGAGATGAATGTGATGGATTAATGAAGCAAGAGTCCAGAGCATTTACCCTCGGATTATACCTTTTGGAATGAAACTTTGGTTGATTTGAACCTTACGCGTCTCGCGAGAAGAAAGCAAAAACCAAGAAAGGAAAATGACTATATTTTCCTTGATTTTTACTGAATTTTTGAAATATCTGAATCTACTGAATGGATGAAGACTAATGGATTTAGCTTTCTCCAAGTGAAATAGATTCACTTAAAAGTGAAACAAAAACCAAAAGAAACAGTAGGAAAATATGGGAATTTAGTCAAAATAGAGATCAAGAAACTTGAGAAGAGGAAGATTTGTCCTTTTTAACTTGCTTTTTTGTGACTTTTTTCCAAGAAAATTCGAACCCTTCTCAAAGGAAAAGTTTTGCTATTTATAGGCATGATCGACGGGCAGGCCTTTACTCATAGACGGGCAGGCCTTGAGCCAACGACGGGATACGTGTCCGTCTCAACGACCGACGGGACACGTGTTCCCGAGACAAAACGGTGGCCGCCCTAACGATCGACGGGCACGAGAGTCACCGACAAGTTCTCCATCCCTGAGAGAGGCGGCGACTGCCCTGGCAATCGACGGGATACCAGCCACAGACGGGCAGGCCGTCTGTGGAGCAAACCTCAAAATTTTAAGTTAAAACTCCCAATCTTCAAATTCTTCTTTCTATAGAATGAAACCTTTTACTTCTCGTGAGCCTATAGGATCAAAATTTCCAAATTCCATCCATTCATTCGGGACTAGGCATCGGTTTTCTTCATTGGGTAATCTCCGATCTGGACCGCCCCGGGACACGGTGCTTACAGTTGCCCCCAATTTTGGGAAGGCTAGTGCGCAAGTGCCTTGATGAGCTAAAATTCAGAGAGAGAAAGGAAGAAAAGCTTACCTAGGTGATCCTTTCCTTTTGCGCTGTTTGTTGGGCAGACTTCATCTTAGTTCGCTCAGTGGTGGATGTATCTGATGCATGTGTCCCTACTGATTTTGTTTTGACTAGTAAGGCAAAGATGCAAATCCCCTGCTAATCCCTATACGATCTGTAAGGTTGAGCGCAGCGTTATCCGACTGCAACCCCGGCTATGAAGAGTTCCTTGCTAACCCCTATACGATCTGTAAGGTGGAGAGCAGCGCTATCTGACTGTAACCCCGACTGCGAAAAGTTCCTTGCTAACCCCTATACGATCTGCACAGTGGAGAGCAACGCTATCTGACTGTAACCCTGGCTGTGGAGAGTTCCTTGCTAACCCCTATACGATCTGCAAGGTGGAGCGCAGCGCTATTTGACTACAACCCCAGCTGTGGAGAGTTCCTTGCTAATCCCTATACGATCTGCAAGGTGGAGAGCAGCGCTATCTGACTGCAACCCCGGCTATGGAGAGTTCCTTGCTAACACCTATACGATCTGTAAGGTGGAGAGCAGTGCTATCTAACTGCAACCCCTGCTGTGGAGAGTTCCTTGCTAACCCCTATCCAATCTGCAAGGTGGAAAGTAGCGCTATCTAATTGCAACCCTGGCTGTGGAGAGTTCCTTGCTAACCCCTATACGATCTGTAAGGTGGAGAGCAGCGCTATCTAACTGCAACCCTGGCTTTGGAGAGTTACTTGCCAACCCCTATACGATCTGCAAGGTGGAGAGCAGCGCTATCTAACTGCAACCCTGGCTGTGGAGAGTTCCTTGCTAACCCCTATACGATCTGCAAGGTGGAGAGCAGCGCTATCTAACTGCAACCCCGGCTGTGGAGAATTCCTTGCTAACCCCTATAAGATCTGCAAGGTGGAGAGCAGCACTATCTAACTGCAACCCCGGCTGTGGAGAGTTCCTTGCTAACCCCTATACGATCTGCAAGGTGGAGAGCAGCGCTATCTAACTGCAACCCCGGCTGTGGAGAGTTCCTTGCTAACCCCTATACGATGTGCAAGGTGGAGAGTCTCGATGTGATCGATATCCATATTTGGACTAAGATTAAGTCAATGTTCCTGTATATCAAAGAATTTCATATTACTCTTTTGTGAACTGTTCTTGTTTACAAGGTTCATAAACAAGTTTGTATCATTATTCATAGTTTTGTTATCATCTTCCTGTTTTTATGATTATAAATATTTTATTTTGGTGTAAATAAAAGTGCACATCTAATCGTTATTAATGTAAGCATAGCATGCAAGGATAAGGAAAAATAAATATATATATGACTTTTCACTATAAAGTAATTTTGTACAAGATATATACAACAATAAGAAAATAGAATAAAAAAAAAACAAACAGACAAATATAACAAAATGTCATCCACACTCCCTGAATGGCTAGAAAGGTGGATAATCTCCAATCTCCTCATCAGGGTCCTCGTCGTCAGATATGTGGATGGGCTAAGGTGGCGACTAAGGCAGAGGCGGTGGCTGCGGCTGGGTCGGTGGTCGAGGCCAAGGCTGAGGCCTGGAGGAAGAGAGCGCAGCTCCTGAAGTAGAAGGACCCGCCGCTCCTGGGCATTGAGATGCCCATATATCCACCATCGGCACAAGCCTGGGGGGAATCGCCACTGGCACAGACGATGGCTGGGGTCTCCCTGGACCCTGCTGCTGGAACTGCACCTGGGCATACACATCAAAGAAGGGCTGGGCACATTGCGTCATGAAGCATAATGTGTCCGTGATCATCCCTCCCAGCTCTCTGAAGGCCCTGCTCAGCTGGCGAGCCTGATCTAAAGAAGCAGTACTCATACTCTCCAACCTCTGCTTAGTCCGTTCGCAAAAATCCTGGACATACTGAGTCATAGGGTGGACAGCCACATCTATCGTCTGCACTGTCGAGCGGAGGGCGTCCATCGACTACTGAATCATCTGGAGGGTCATGTCCACCCCCTGAGCTACCTCGTCCTGGGAGGCCCTTACCTCCTGTCTCAGGTGGCCTACCATCCTCTCCTGTTGCTCCGTCATCTGCCTAAGGAGCCCAGCATGCTCCTGCCTTAGCTGGTCAATGGCCCTAGCCTGCTCCTGAATCAGTCCCTGCTGCTGCTCTAGCCTCTCTGTTAGGACCCTATCTCTCTCCTCAATCCGAACAAGGAGGGTCCTATCCCTCTCCTCCTGTCTGCGCTCGAAAGCTGCGAGCACAGAGACTACAAGCTCGGAGATGTCTGGCTGCGGGGCTACTGGAGGTGGAGCTGGCTCTGATGACTTTCCCGGAGGTGGAGCTGTGGATGTGGATGCCCTCGGGTCTCCTCTGACGTAGGGGTGAAATCTGGGTGAATGCCGGAGTGAAGTCCTCTGAATCCTCGAAGCCGGGGAAGGAGGAAGACTCTGTGCGCCCAATGTCGGCTGTGCCCCCGATGTCGGAGAAGCACCGAACAACTCCGCCATGGTGAACTCCATCCCCATGTCAGAAGGAGTCCGAAGCTGCTCCTCATACTACTGCGGGTGTGGAGGCTGGCCCACCTGAGGAACCTCATACTGGGGAGGTTGGACCTCCTGATGCTGTGGTTGTGGAGGCTGGCCCTCCTGATACTGCTCAAACTAAGGAGGCAGGTCCTCCTGATGCTGTGGCTACTCCTCTGGCTGCGGTGGTACTAGTACCTCTCCCTGAGGTTGCTCCTGAGCCGGGGCTAATGATGGAAGATCGAAGGCCCGCCGTGTCTCATGTATCGTAAGGAGCCTGAAAGCCTCGGCCTGTCCCGGGATCTGTAGCACCATCCCCATCTGTACTGCGGCAGGGGCGTCCACATAAATGCTCTTATCTAAAGTGCCCTGGAGCCTATCCGAAGCCACCCCCAATCCTAACAGCAAGCGAGTCATGACCCCTCCAACTATCACCGATGGGGCTGTCCCCCTGGAGACTCTGGCCATGTTGGCCAGTATCTCATGACTAATGTTGAGGTGCCGACCCATCATCATAGCCCAAAGGCCCCAAAGCTAGGCCGCGTTAAGCGACCCCGGGTTGCCAGCCCGTCCAAGATACGAACTGGAAAGTACCCTGTGCAAATATCGAAGTGCTTGTGATATCAAAACTGTGCTCTTCGCCGTATCATGGTCATACGGCACTCCGGGCAGAGCAATGGCAGCCCAATGGTCCCGCCTAACTACCCTTTGAGGTACCATAACATCCTGACCGTGCGGCAAACTCATGGCCTGTGCAAACCTCTGCCGCGTGATGCTGAAATGATGACCATCAAACAAAAACTGGACCACTCCGAGCTCTGTATCAGATCTCTGGAACCCCCCGTAATGGAAAGTGACCAATACCTGTCGCACTACCTCGGGATATGTGGGGAATGCTGGCGCCATAAACTCAGTCCAGCCTGCTCCTGCAACTAGAATATCGACCTCATCTAGCATCCCCAGAGCCTCCAGGAATGGTCTGGAAACAAAACGGCTGGCCCGGAACTCTACCCGAGCCAAAACTACATATCTCTAGAGTCATCCACACGGGAGCCTGGGGCTCATCCTGTCCATGAGGGACGCGTCTACGTGGCGGCATCCTGTAAAGCAATAGACAATTTAGTAATAGTAAATGATAAGAAACGATAATATGTCAGTAGAGATGCGTTTAAGGGGTTAGAAGGAAAATACGGGATAAACTTTGCATCTCAAGAAACAAAGGAAATTATCGATAATTGAAAGAACCAAATAAAGTACAAATAAAAATTTGGGCAGCATCCCGGCAAGGGTGTGCCCCACCTCCTGCGCAAAACAATACAATAGGCCTCAGGCCTTCAGCCAGCACATAAAATATTGACTAAATTTTGGACAACATCCCGGCAAGGATGTGTCCCAACTCATGCATAAAATCAAGAAATTTTTCACAACTAGGGACAGGCCTTAGGCCATAACAATCAGGCATGCATAAATTGATAATATAATGCAATAAAAGTAAAAGTAATAATAACAAAATGGGCAGCACCCCGGCAAGGGTGCGCCCCACTCCCTGCATAAAACAATAATAATAAAAAACAGGCTTCAAGCCCCAACAATCACAATATTTGTATTTTTGGAATCAGACATATAGGCTACAAATCTTATTCTAAATATGCACTAATTACCCAAGGCACTACTTCAGTCTAATTTAAAAGGTATAGGGTCTTAATCAAACTAAATAAACTAAATAGAAAAGCTAAAAATTCGTGCAAAACAATAAATATTCATTAGGCCAATGGGTAGCATTTAGCACTAGCTTATACTAATATTACTAGAAAAAATAAAATTAGAGATAAAGAAAGAAAATAGAGAAAGAACTAAAATTTAACTCACTTAAAGAAAGGAAAATTATTTACTAACTTGCAATTGTAGAAAATTGAAGGAGAAGACTGAAAATGTAGAAAAATAGGTCCCGGTTGATGCACAATAACACAAGAATCACAAGAACGCGCTAAAAATGCAAATATGTGAAGAAAAGGGGAAGAAAACGACAAAAAACTATCAAAGGCATCGGTTATGGGAAGAGGAGAAGAGGAAAAACTGTTGCCCCGTCGGCCACTGGTTGTTCATATAGATTTCGTGACCGACGGGCCGCACGCCTCTAGGAGCGACCGACGGCTTAACCGTCTATCATTCTGAATTCCCGCTTTCAATGCAAAATTAAATGCGCGTGATGACATCATGATGACGTGTGAAGATGCATGCACATTGACATGTGGACATCGACTGACGGGTAAGCCGCCCATTCTGAGACACGGGTAGGCCGTCGGTGGAGTTTTTCTACATATTTCAAGATTTTTCTAAGCTTTTCAACCTCTTCTGCTTCTCATCCATTATTTTTAATTTGAGACTTGGCAAAAATGTCTTTTGCTTCTACTCAAAAGATATACCAATTTCTGGATGATTCCCACACTTGGGAAAACAATATGCTCACCCCCCTGTCTGGCCTAAAATTTCTACGCCGGGTTAAAATAGACCACAACCTCCTGTTAGCTGCAACCCATTTCTGGAACCCTCGATTTCACATTTTCAAATTCTCCTACCAGGAACTTTGTAACACCCCTCACCCACGTATAGCATACTGTATGGAAAACATAGACAGTATGTGACGATGGGTGAGGAATGCTACGGCAAAGCAAGCCGGGAACAGTAATATAAGCAGAACTATCAAAAATTTTCTCAAACCATACAAACATCCACAAACACAAAAGACATTCATATACTTATCATTACATTGTTCATAATATTTTATTACATCCCAATCGCTTCAATACAATGCTCATTAAGAATTACATTAAAAAGGTAGACTATAATTCCTAAACACTAGCTATTACTACGGACTGGATGGTCAGACTGTTGCGGATTATCCTCGGTGACACGACTAACTCCAAACCTGCATGGATAAAAACCCATGCTAAGCACAAAGCTTAGTGGGGAAAACACATAGTATGGGCGACCATTCATAACGGTCGTCAGTCACAACACACAATAGATAACCAACATCAAGTCATTTAACACATATATACATTATTGATCATAATTAGAATATTTGAATCACAATCATTTATAAGATTAAACAGGGTGACAGTCTTGCTTGATACATGCTTTTCATGTTTTGTTACTCATATATCGCATGTCATACACATCATTTTGTTCAGCCTATACTCCGATCTCTAATTACAATAATTCTCACATATCAAGGAGGTCATGATTAAGCCGCTAATGATCTAACTTCATGTTCAAAGCATATAAATGTATCTCATATATATATAATCACTTTCGTTTAATTACTTCCTTCAAATTGATGCATTACTATCATATCATTAACTCATGTTAATAGTACAAAGAAAATAATCAAAGCTGAAGCATATGAATTATTAAAGACATTACCACATTTACGCATAGGGATCCCATTGGACCCAAAACCATAGATGCGCAAAGCGCAACTCATGCCACAATATAAGTCTTATCGCACAAAGTGATCACATTCTTATTGAGTGCATATATTTATACAAAGCTTAACATATCTTTATCAATTCACACGTATCATTCAGTTCACATAATTATGCTCGTTAATGCCTGCTAAGTCAAAAGGGTGGATAACGAGTAACACATAGATACCCGGAGGTACCAAAAATATTCTCATAACACATAGATACCCGAGGGTATCAAAACAATCTGTTTATTCTTGTTCCAAAGTATTTTCACATAGAATCTTAGGTAAGATTCAACAGAAAGATCACGAATATCCAATCGGGGGACCTGATCAGGGTCCAAATCGTACACATGGCTGCAGCTACACATAATTCTATTAGGCATGCCTAATTATCCACGACTCGACTAATGCAGGCTAAAACTTACTTGTTTCTTTTAGAAATGCTCATGCCATAATATAAAATCTTTTTCAAAAGTACATACTTTTATTATAATCGCATAATAATCCGATACATAAATTGTTCATAAAAATAATGGTTCACTTAATTATAACAATCTGTAACCTTTATTTAAAATCACATTTAATTTTAGTACATGCTCCACAAATTATTATAATGATAACTTGCATGGTATCGCACATCTTAAATTACACACTATGTCACATGTGAATCACAAGCCAAAACTCATGCCAAATAGCTCAATCAATCATCTATTCATGGCATAGAAAGGAATCGCGCTCGCGACAGAAAGTTAAATGGCCTCTGTCGCGCTGAGCCCAACCAAACACTAGGAATCGCGCTCGCGACCTGAGTCGCGACCATAATAAAACCAGATGATCTCTGTCGTGCTCGCGATAGAGCTAAACATCATCCTTCTTTCTTCTCTAACTTGTATACACTCCACATAGAAACATACTTATTTTTGTCATGTCCATAACTAATTTTCTTAAACATTATTTTCCTAAATTCGTGTATAGAATCCAAGAGATCCAACACAAATATCCCAAACTACTCAATTGCCTAAGAGTCATTTCGTAACTAAATAGTCAAATTAAAAGTCGTCGAGATACGAAAGGTTCATTTTAATTTTTGGTTTACGACACACTTAATTCCATCATTTACTTCATTCTTAACATCTCATATAAATTCTAAACTATAAATAAATCTCCTCAAGTCTTGAATCATTAAAGACTCGCAGACTTTTGTCGGTCTTATACAAATGGGGCACAATTAAGGTTAACTCTAGCAGCTGCACTCTAACCCTTTATAAGCACGCTTATCTATCCACTATAACGGTAATCAGGCTCAAAAGACCGCAACTCAATTATACTCTACTTTGATACCAAGTAATGGATTATAATTCAAGTGCACTCATCAACTTCAGAGGCTTTTAATTCATATACAGTCTTTATCAATCATGTTCAATAACTAAAAGCATGTAACATTTAAATTCCACGCATAAACTCTTATATCACATCCTCATATATATGCACTCATAGGTTCATACATTTTTATCACACCACTTACAATCCTTAATACATTTATACATTGTTACTTTATTAATTAAATTACCAATCTTAAACATACTCAAATGCATTTCCCCGTTGATAACGACTTTATAGTCATTTGCTAAACCCAAACATGCATAATAAGCTAAAGGGAAGGGTAAGGGGTTGACCCATGGCAACTAGGAGCTCAAAAAGAAGAAGCAAAAGCCTTATATGCATTTTTCTATCGCGAGGTCGCGACCTATGTCGCGATCGCGACAGAGGCTCGCCTCTGGTGCCTCACGAGACTGCTTTTTACCCCTAAACTTGTATCGCCAAAACCACCCTCTAAAACACATTTTTGGGCAAAGTGATCTTCATAAGAATTGTTCATTAGGATGTTATAGTTAAAATGGGACAAGTTTCAAATCAATTGGACATCTAAAAATCCAGATATGAGCTACATAACCTACACTGCTCCTGTAAACCCGTTTAAGTACAAACACCCCGGTGTTTACCATTTTCAAGGGTCCTAGAGTCAGAATTAGGTTCCGGTCCTTCAGAGATAATTTTAGATAAATGAATTATATTTCAAATGGAACTATTATCATCTCATTTGGACATCTATAGCTTGACTTATAACTAAAACGAACACTAAAGGTCCAGTGGAATCTGGACAGAGTACCCCCAGAAAATTCAAATTCGCTAAACCCAAGCCAATCCACACAACCATATCAACACAACCAATCAAATTTTAAATAAAATACACTTCAAAATAGAAACTCATTCATACACAAATCAATAATTAAGAATCACTTCAAAGCATATAAATTTTCCCAAACCTTAACTCCTTTGCTCCAATAGCTTCAATGGTGGCACTTCTTGCTTTCGTACTCACTCTTCAGTTTTGTCCCTCCAATTTCCTCATAAAAAACATAGAATATCACTCCATATTTTTAATGAAACCAAGATGAAATTCTAGAGATGAGAATTCCTACTTACCCTTCTAACTCAAATCTCTCCTTCAAACACTTGAGTTGCACTTTCTAATTCTCATAGCTTGGGCTTGCAAGGGAAGAGAGGGAGGGTTGGCGTGAGATGAAGAAGAAGAGGGAGAGAAGAAGACCAAAGGAAATTAACGTGAGGGAGGAGGGGGGAAGTGCAGAAATCTGATATCCCTTTCCTAAAATAACTCAAACTTATCCCATATGCCACATGTCTACTTCCTATTGGCCCTCCAAAGATTTTTATGACAATTCTCCCTTTTGGTCCCTTAACTCCTTTGTAATCCTTCCTTCACATAATACATAAATATAACTTTACATTGGCCCACAATTAAATCTTACTCCCTTCAATTAAGTCCTAAATTAATACCTTTTAAATTTCCAGAGTTGGCCGTAGTTGCCAAAACTTTTACGTTAATACCGAATTCGCCCTTTTTACACACCTAATGCCACAACTCACATACATTCGACATATAAATGATCCATTCTCAAAATTCAGCCCTCTTATTTATTTATTTCACTCAGTTAAATCCATATATATATAAAATTACCGAAATACCCTTGGCTCTCTTTTTCTTGATTCTAATCATATCTTTTCCTACTACTTAATCACTTCGACCATCACATCACACGATTTCAATCGTCAAAATCCCCGGAAATGCACAAATCCTTCTTTGGTACAGTTCGGGGTGTTACAAACTTTGCCCCCTGCCTGAAGAGCTGGCTACCATTGCCGGAGCACGGTATCCTATCAATACTCACCCTTGCATTCCCTTTTACGACCTAGTCCAGTCCGAAGACATCGCCCTTTCTTTGGGCTTACCTCCTTCCGAAGCTGTTCGATTGGTCCCCCAAGGCTCCACATTTTCTATGGAACTACTGATCGAGGCGCTGGACAGATTCTCTGATGTCCCAACCTACCAAGTAAGCATTGTTTTCCTATTTTGCATGGTGAGATTTCTGGCTGTGAGGTCGGAGGATTTGACTGGTGATCCCTATTTATTTGGAATTCTGGATTGTTTTCACCGTGTGCTGACCCCCTTTCCCTTCATTCAGGCTGAGACTATCCTAGGCCTGGATTCGGTCCGTTCTGGATCTTCTTCTACGTTCACCGGGAGCCCTCTCTTACTTCCGGTATGTCATTGTTTTAAAGGTAGTGCGTCCCTTGTGGATTTTCGAACTAGCTTTTCTTAGCGGGAAGTACGCCCTTTCGGGTTTTCACACAACCCTTTGCCTAATTTTTGCCTGAAGTAAATCCTACTTACCCCAGCGGCTTTTATTTTATTTATTATTTTTTTTCCTTCTTTTTATTTTCTTCTTCTCTTCTTTTTTTTTAGATCTGGCTGCAAGAGAAGCTGAAGATGTTATCAGAGCCACCTCCCCGAGTCATCGCGCAGTACTCGCCGAGGCACTTTCTCCCACGCCAACGACTGTATACACTTTCATCTCGTGATGAGGGCATCGCGAGATTTGGCGAGATGTCAGACGACGACATTCGTTTTATGGCTGCTTGGCTTCCTCTGCCCCATGCAGTCATTGACGGGTCTTCGGGGTGTGTTCCCCTCTGTGGGCTTCGTCAAGCCACCTTCTATATTACGGCCAGGTGCGCTCGTCAGTTTGGGATGACCCAAGACGTGGTGAGAGTCCCACTGTCTTTTCGGGGAGGAACCTTTTCCATTGCTTTTGCCTCCCGCTACCATGAGGTGTGGAGCCGACTTCCTATGAAGACAGCTATACCCCGATTTGAATCTCATTCCGCAGTTTCCACCAGCGAGTACAAGCGATGGGTTGTTAGTCCAGCTTCTGATAATAGGACCCGAGGGCTGAAGCGTTTGGCTGGCGAGAGTGGCGGTAGTGCTTAGCTTAGATTAAATATGTATATCTTTTAAATGTTATTCCTTTTCAAAACAGAACTAAAGAATGATGAAAATGAAAAGAACAATCTTCATTTAATTTCACAGGATTGTGTACATTTCCATAAATTTTCTATATACATGATCAGTATTTGCTATGAATTCAACTATGCAAACTACGTTAATACCTGAAACCGAATTTTGCGAGCATCAGAACTCCTATTACCAATCGGCCCTCTCGGGTTTTCTCGATTGGACATTTTCTCTCATGCCTCTAATTTTTGCACATGATGCCTTTTTTTGGTTTTCACCCTATCGAGGCACCTAATTTTAGCAAGGCCGCCTTTTTTCGGTTTTCGACCCGCGGGGCATTTTATTCTCTTCTTTTTCTCTTATTGTCTTAGCCATGGAACCTTTTGAGTCTGTCTATGTTTACCGGTTCCTTGAATTCATTACCGTCGCTATCTGATAAAATTGCAGCTCCCTTTGACAATAGCTTCTTGAGAATAAAGGGCCCTTCCCAGGTAGGTCTGAATTTTCCCCGGATGTCTGGTGCTTCCGGTCTCATCTGTTTAAATACCAAGTCTCCCTCCTTCAAAGGATGTTTCTTGACTTTCTTCCAGAAGGTTCGAGCTATCCTCTTCTGATAGATTTGGTTATGGTAGTAGGCTCTTAATCTGTTCTCATCCAGCAAGTTTAAATGTTGCAGCCTTTGCTGTGCCCATTCAGTCTCGGGGATCTGAGCCTCCATGACTACTCTTAACTACCTGAGCTCTATCTCAACTGGCAGCACCGCCTCTGTCCCGTACACTAGAGAATATGGCGTAGCTCCTGTAGATGTTCTCATCGTTGTCCGATAGCCCCAGAGTGCGAGAGGCAGCTTCTCCACCTAATCTTTGTAGGTTTGGACCATTTTGGCCAATATTTTCTTAATGTTCTTATTAGCAGCCTCCACAGCTCCGTTGGGTTGTGGCCGATATGGAGAAGACTTGTGGTGTTCAATCCCATATTTCTCCAATAGCTTCCTGGTTTCTCCCATAAATTGTACCCCATTATCTGATACCACATGGTGTGGAAGTCCATATCTACAGATCAGATTCTTCTCAATAAACTCGGCCATGTCCCTCACGTCAATCTTCTTGAAAGACTTTGCCTCTACCCACTTAGTAAAGTAATCGATGGCGACTATGATGTATCTATGTCCATTGGAGGCTGTGGGCCGGATTTCCCCGATGATATCTATACCCCAGGCAACAAATGGCCAAGGCGACGTTAAGCTATGCAGTTCTGACACAGGCAAATGCCTTAAATTCGAATACTACTGACACAGCTGGCACTGTTTTACATACTTTGAACAATCATTATACATTGTGAGCCAGTAAAACCCTTGTCTCATGATTTTCTTCGCCAGTGTCAAACCATTCATGTGGGGTCCACACACACCTGCGTGAGTTTCCTCCATCACCCTCCGGGCTTCTTTTTCATTCAAACATCTCAATTGAATGCCATCGGCCTGCCTTTTGTATAGCACCCCATCTATGCATATAAAATGAGTGGACAATTTGCGAATTAACCTCTGGTCCTTCTCCGTAGCCTCCTCTGGAAAAGCAGTGTTCTCTAGATAGTTCATAATATCGTGGTACCATGGCTTCCCATCTGCTAGATCAACTTCCGCTACTGACTGTGATTGGAAACTGGGCCTATCTGAGCTGGAAATCAATACGGGTCTCATAATCACTCCTTCCGGATTGTCCCACATTGACACCAAAGTAGCGAGGGCATCAGCTAATTGATTCTCCTCTCTTGGAATGAAACGAAACGTGCATACCTCAAATTGGCTACTTAGACCTTTCAAGTGCTGGATGTAGGTCATCAATCTTTCTTCTATAACTGCCCAATCACCTCAGATCTGGTTGATTATGAGGGAAGAGTCCCCGAACACCTCAACAGTCTTCGCCCCTTAGGCTAATAAAGCTTCCAATCCAAAAATACATGCTTCGTATTCAACCTCATTATTGGTAGCTTTAAACCTTAGTTTTTTGGCCAAAGGGAACTTTTCATTTTCCGGGGTCGTCAAGATAACTCCTACTCCTGCCGCTTTGTTGTTCACGGCCCCATCAAAATGTAATTGCCATCCTTGGATCGCAATAACCGTTATATCCTCGTCTGGGAAATTGAATTCGTAGGTGTCTCCTTGAATCGGGTGATTGGCTAGGAACTCAGCCACTGCTCGCCCCTTGATAGCCTTCCTAGTGATATATTTCACATCAAATTCCTGCAGCAATAACAACCATCTGCCCATCTTTCCTAGAAAAGATGGCGCTTCCTGTAAATACCTCAAAGGATTCTGCTTTGCTACCGCCTTCACCTTGTATGAGTGGAAGTAATGCCTTAATTTCTTTGAAGGCCAGATAACGGCAAGACAAATCTTTTCTACCTCGGCGTACTTGATTTCATACTCCAAGAATTTCTTGCTGAGATAGTAAATGGCAAACTCTATCCTGAACTCATCCTCTTGAGCCATCATGGCACCCACAGAGCTGTCTTCTATGGCCAAGTACAGAATCAGAGGCTTGCTTGGCTGCGGCGGCCTCAATACAGATGGATGCAACAGGTATTCCTGGATGGCGTGGAAAGCCTTTTGACAATCCTCATTCCACACCACTGGTTGATTCTTCTTTAGGAGCTTGAAAATCGGTTCGCAGATTGAAGTCAGTTTGGCAATGAACCTGCTGACATATTGTAACTTGCCCAGGAAGCTTCTTACGTCCTTTTCCTTCTGAGGCATCGGCATCTTCCTGATAGCTTTAACCTTGTCTGGGTCAATTTCGATACCTCACTGACTGACCACATGCCCTAATAACTTCCCAAAAGTCACCCCGAAAATGCATTTCTTCGGATTTAGTCGCAAGTCTTACCTCTCTATTCTCGCGAAGAACTTCTCCAATGCTTCGAAATGACCCTCTCGGGTGGTAGACTTGATCATCATATCGTCTACGTACACTTCCACCTCCTTATGGACCAAGTCACTCAGAATCTTCATTGCCATTCTCTGATATGTAGCCCCTATATTCTTCAAACCAAAAGGCATCACTCGATAGGCATACGTCCCCCATTCAGTAATGAAAGCTGTCTTGATCCTGTCGATTATTTTGTTCAGAATCTGATTATATCCCGCATAACCATCCATGAATCTGTACATTGCACAGGCAGTGGCGCTGTCTACTAGTACGTCTATATGTGGTAGCGGGAAATCATCCTTTGGACAGGCTTTATTCGAATCTCGGTAGTCAATGCATACTCTTACTTTCCGTTCTTTTTAGCCACGGGGACTACATTTGCCAACCATATGGGATATTGGACCTCTACCAAGAACTTGGCTTCGATCTTCTGCCGGATTTCTTCCTTTACCTTATCCACCCACTCTGGTCTGAGCCTTCTCAGCTTCTACTTCATATGCTTGTAACTCGGATATATAGGGATAGCGTGCTCTGTAATGTTTTGATCGACGCCCGGCATATCTTCATAGGTCCAGGCAAAGACTTTTTTATGTTTTTTTAGTATTCTCTAAAATTTTTTCCTTTCCTCAGGAGTTATATCCGATGCTATCAAAATTTCTTTCGGGTTTTCCGAGGTTCCAAGATTAAATGGAGTTGCATCAAAGGAATCAATATCAAATATGAATGGAGTGTGATCATGATCATGCATATGGAAATTATCAAAAACATCACACAAGTAAGCGAAATCATTCATATCATTAACGAAATTATGACTGTCATTTATATTATTAAATAGTTCAGGAACGAAAAGACATTCTAAGCTAGTCTCCTCCTCCGCTCCTGCTATCCTTGCTTTAGCATTTGTGGACGATTCCACGTCATCCGGATTCTTCAGGGGCTTCATCTCTGGAGCTACTTTCTCCAGCTTCTCCTTCCCCTTAATGTGAGTGCTTACCATGGCTTCATTTACCACTTCCTCAGGCTCTTGTCCGTCTTAAACTATCCGTTTAGCTAAGACCTCTTCATCCCAAAAGTCTTTCACTGGCTTGATCATACCCATCTCCCAGTCATATACATCGTTGAAAAGCTCAAAGCCCGGCACAATCCTACCTCCAGCCCACTGAGGTTCAGCTTCCCCAGCATAGGCACAAACTGATGATGCTGGCACAAAGGTCTCTCGGATGTGAGGGATTTTCTGCATCGTCTTCTTTTTACTATGCTCTCCTTTATTCCCCAAGCCCTTTCAATCTTTTTGGCCTCGAGTGGTAATAGCAGACTGCAGTCCCTGTGAATTTTTACCCAGACCAGCCCCAGGAAGGCAATGCATTTTCCTCATCATGTTCACTACTGGAGGACTATCGCCTAAACCCGATTCTTCTCCTATTACCGACACATGGAAGCCACTGAACAACTGATTGGCAATCCCTAGAGCAGACAATTGATTCTCCCTGGCCGCCTTAATGGTTATCACTTCCCCTTCATGTGGGATCTTTATCATCTGGTGTAGCATGGATGGCACCCCTCCTAGCTTATGGAACCAAGGCCTTCCGAGCAAAGCTAAGAAATTGGCCGGAATAGGTAGGACCACAAATTCTGCTTCCGTTTCAATGGGTCCAGTTTTGACCAGGGCTTTAAATGTCCCCGAGGCTTGTCTTCTGGAATTATCGTAAGCCGTGATGGTTAAGTCCGACTTGCCAAGCATACCCTCATCTAGTCTGTAAGCCTGAAGTGCGACCAAAGGGTATACATTTATAGATGACCCATCATCCACCATAACGCATGCAGTATGCTTACCATAGACTTGTGCCTTAATGTAGAGTGGTTGGTTATGTTAGCGGCCCTCAACCGGTAAGTCGGCATCAGAATATACTAACCTTTCCCCGGACCCTCCTTTTACAAGGTCCAACAACTCTGATGGGAATATTGTAGTAGCCACAGTCGACTTAGTAAAGGCCTCTACTAGCTTTTGTCTGTGAGAGGGGGACTGCCTCAACAAATCCCATATAGATATCTGAGCCGTGGTCTTTTTCAACTGTTTGATTATCTGATTATCTTTCGCTTCTTTCTTTGCTAGTACGTGCACTGGCTCTTGCGATTTTTCTACTTCAGCGACCACTCTTCCACTTCTTGTGACAGCCCCTACTTCTCTGCTTTCTTCATCCAACTCCCACAGATCCACAGACGTTTGACCTTCTTCCTCACTTTCCTCGGTACTTTCACTAGTAGACCAGCAATCTACTAACGCTACAAACATCTCTTTTTTACTAACCTCAGGGCGAGTAATAACAACATATTCGTTCCCGTACAAGTCCTGTAGCACGTACCATTCTGGTAAGTTTGACCCAATCATAAAAAAGGGTGGTGGAACCGCATTGTAGCTAGGCTTCCTCTTTCCTTCCCTTCGCTCAGGGTCAGTGATCTGTTTGCTGTCAATCAAATCTTGGATCTTATGTCTCAGCATCATACAATCATCCATTAAGTGCCCAGTATGCTGATGAAAAGCACAATACTCATGTTCTTTGTGTTCCGGCTGTCCTTGGCTCCTGGATGGTCTGGGTGGCATTGGTTGGAGCTTTCCTTCCTTCATCAACCGTTTCAAAACCCACGACAATGGCCGGCCCAAATTTGAGAAATGCCTCTGACTCATCCCAGTCATTGATACTTCTGCTGTCCTCTTGCTTCTGTTGCTGCTGCTGGAGGCTGCAGGCTTGCTTGCCCCTAGGTTGCCATAGCCTTTCTTAACATAGTTCTCATTATTAGCCCTCTTTGTGAGATATTCTCCCTCAGCTTCTATAGCAATATCTTTTAAGGATTCCCAATCTCGTAAGCCTTTCATCTTTAGTCCCTCTCTCAGATAAGGGCTAGCATTTTGGATAAACAGTCGAATCTGGTCCGGGGTATCCGGCTTTCGCTTCATTTCCATTACTCTATTTCTCCAACGGGTGAGATACTCATGGAAAGATTCTCCCGCCTTTTGCTACAAAAGCTCCAAGTCCTTCAGAGTTATCTCCATCCTAGTACTGTAATCGTACTGTCTGAGAAATTCTTCGGTCAATAACTCCCAGTTTTCTTTTGTCCTTCGATCTAAACCGTGATACCAGTCCACCGCTGGGCCAGTTAAACTCCGGCAAAAGTACTCAACTTTTTGCCTCTTCGTTAGGGTGGTGCCCTTCATCACCAGGGAATATTGCTTTATATGAGCCATGGGATCTGAAGTATCGTCAAACTTAGGAATGTCGGGCATCTTGAAATTATGGGGCACTAGATCGTCACCATCCAGCTATCTATCCTCAGGATTCATTCCTCCCCCTATCTTTAGCATTTTCGTCATGGCTTCGAACCTTTCTTCCATCTTTTTCCACACCTCATCTTCTACCCTAGGTTATTTTCCCTTGGCTACAGTCTGTTCTTCTGGCTCATCCTATGGGTCTACCTCGGATCTAGGGCCTTCTTTATGCTCAACCGGCACTAGGGCTCTCGGCTCTATTACAGGTGGATCAACTGCTACTAAGGGCTTTGGTCTACTCTCCTCTTTTCCATCCTGCCCTGCAGCTGAGGCACTAGCCTGTTGCCCTGCCCGTGGGGCTAAAGTGGCAGTAAGATTTCCCATCATGGCCATCATTCAGGCTTCGAATTCCTTGATTCTCTTTCCCACTTCCTCGGCAACCATTGCCCTAGTGGTATCAGCTCCTTTCGGCGAGTTCGACATCTTCGAAGTGACGTGACTGGCTTCTGAACTAGATTCTAAAAAACTTCCTTTTTTTAACAGCTCAAACTCTGGGTTCCAGATCAATCTACCCATCGGTCCTCTTGTCCACCTAGGCAAATCTATGATGGCTGCAAAGATAAAGAGTCAGAATGATGCATGGATGCGATGGAATGCATGCTCCTGATATGCAATATCCACAGAACACATACAAGCAGATAGGTCACCTCCACCCTTATAACTCCCACACACGTGGTCACAGTCTCTTTCCTAGGCGGGATTAGCCCATGGGTCAACCGAGGACCCAATGAGCGCGTATGGTGCACGATAAAAATCCGGCAGCATATCACTCCTCAACTAATGCACAAGCGCATGGGTGATGATCATTAGATATTTTGATAGTCCGAACATATCGACATGGCCCTACCGGGGTATGAAAACCCTTGGCTAAGTAACCAAACAGAACATATGGACATTACCAATATGTAAGGATCCAAACAACAAGCACAGAATTATGGTTCATATTACCTAGGGACAGTATCTACAGCCACTACAGGAGCTTTGGTCATGGGTGGTGTTACTTTAGGGCTACCCAAGCATGGTCCCTACCGACAGGTCTAGCTCATCACGAGCGTAACGACCAGTCGGGTCACCATTTCATATACCATATGGTACGAGACTTGGGCTGGTGGTTATCCTTAACACTTCCCTATATTGAGTGAACATAGGGTCGTGCTTCGGGAATGCACCGGGGTTTAAGAAGGGACCAAACTAACATATTCTAAAGCTCTAATGGGATGTATATGCAATTTTGAAAGAAAGCAAAATTTATAAACTAAAACCTAATTGTAAATGTTAATCAAGGTATTTTCAAATTGAAGTCTCAAACCAGGCTTTTCCCCAGTGGAGTCGCCACTGTGACGCGCGCCGGACCCCGTGGACGCCCATGGACCACCCTGCTCTAGGGCGATCGAGCATTTGAAAGTCCGTTGACATCTTGCAACGAATTGCAAGTGCGTCTATTTTGGGCAACAAGGAGGTTTCATGGAGTCGCCACCCAATAAAACATTGGAAAAGTTCGTCTCGCCTCAGTGAGCCTAAGACGGCGCAAATTATCCATTTTGGGCAATCCAATGGGATATTGGAGGCATTCACCCCAATCGAACATTGGGAATGACGCTCTAACCCTATGGAGCCTAGGATTATTATTTAAGCCTTTTGATGGGACACAAGAGGTGTCTTGGAGGTTCCAATGAGTGATCGGATAGACCGCTCGCCTCGTTGAGCCCAAAGACCAGAGCTGGGTTCGGGACTTCTCATCTATTTCTACCTTGATTTAACTTTACATTTAAGTTTTGAATTTATTGGTTCGCTTTCTCTCTCCACACGATGCAAATTTTAATTAAAAGCACAAATATTCACGTTAAAAATGGTAAATATACGTACATCAAATATACGAAATAAATGTTCGAAATTAAATTACAATAAAACTAGGAGCGGAATACAACTCCCATTTTAAAGGCATGATATATATACATACAAAAAGATGGGAAATTCATTTATTTTGAGGGCTTTTGCCCTCACATACATTTATTATCAAAAAAACTAATTTTTATATGATTTTTATGGGCTAAAACAGGACATTGGGTCCTTTAATTTTATGAAATAATCCCAATTTTAATTGATATAAAACAAATATCCATTTTTAATTTATGCGAAATAAAATAACAAAATTACATAAATAAATAAATAAAATAAGGGATAACGAAAAGAAATAAATGAAAAGGGATAGGAAAACTAAACCAAAGATAGGCTTTCCATGACGGCATGATGGCTTTTCTCCATAGCTCAATCCATCCAGGAATAGGGAAATACAATACTCATGAAAATATTAATATTTACGAATTAAAGCGATACACATATAAATAGAGAGTAAAATGAATAAATAAATATATAAATAAAATACATAAAAAGGAAAGCGTTGAAGTAAAAGTAAAAAAAACGTTTTCTTTGAAAATAAAATAGGAATTTAATAGAGGAAGAAATAATAAAAGAAAGAGAAAAAAGGAAAAAAAGGGAAACAGAGGCGAGAGACGGGATTAGTGGATCGACCGACGGCCGTCCCTTATGTGACCGACGGACAATAGGCTTAACACGCTGTCGCTCGAACTACAGACGGGTTTCTTGCCCGTCGTTCGAGCAAAAGATGGGCGTACTACTGCCCGTCGGTCACCTCTGGTTTCCAAATAAAAGCCAAAAAAACTTCTTTTTCTTTTGTCCTTTTAAATGAACAATTTCAAACAAAATAAAGGCAAATAAAAACTAAGTAAAAGGTGAATAAATAGAATAAATGTGGAAATGAATGTGATGCATTAATGAAGCAAGCGTCCAGAGCATTTACCCTTGGATTATACCTTTTGGAGTGAAACTTTGGTTAATTTGAACCTTCCGCATCTCGCGAGAAGAAAGCAAAAACCAAGAAAAGAAAATGACTATATTTTCCTTGATTTTTACTGAATTTTTTAAATATCTGAATCTACTGAATGGATGAAGACTAATGGATTTAGCTTTCTCCAAGTGAAATAGATTCACTTAAAAGTGTAACAAAAACAAAAAAAAAACAGTAGGAAAATATGGGAATTTAGTCAAAATAGAGATCAAGAAACTTGAGAAGAGGAAGATTTGCCCTTTTTAACTTGCTTTTTTGTGACTTTTTTCCAAGAAAATTCGAACCCTTCTCAAAGGAAAAGTTTTGCTATTTTTAAGCATGACCGACGGGCAGGCCTTTACTCACAGATGGGCAAGCCTTGAGCCACCGACGGGATACGTGTCCGTCTCAACGACCAACGGGACACGTGTTCCCGAGACAAAACGGTGGCCGCCCTAACGACCGATGGGCACGAGAGTCACCGACGGGTTGTCTAGCCCCGAGAGAGGCGGCGACCGACGGGATACCAACCACAGACGGGCAAGCCATCTGTGGAGCAAAACTCCAAATTTTAAGTTAAAACTCCCAATCGTCAAATTCTTCTTTCTATAGAATGAAACCTTTTACTTCTCGTGAGCCCATAGGATCAAAATTTCCAAATCCCATCCATTCTTTCGGGACCAGGTATCGATTTTCTTCATTGGGTAATCTCCGATCTGGACCGCCCCGGGACATGGTGCTTACACAGTGTTTTTGAAAGATCTTTTTCTTCCACGGTTTCTCACTTAGGTTATGCATATATGATTTAAAAATGTGAACTATTCTATGTGTTCCCATGCATAGTAATTATTGAAATGTGAGAATTTGATCTACCATTATTGGGTTGTAAATGTATATGTGTAATAAAATGTAAACTTATTTGCTAAGTTTAAATGAATGCATGATAATTGATAATATGATTACGTGTAATATGTTCAGATGGATACTTTAATTTATGAAACCATAAGTGATTAGTTTGGAATATGATAAATGTAATTCGTGTAAATGCTATGCAAGTATATGAAAGCATATGCCTCTATGATTATAAAAGAATGTTATAAGTATTTAAATGAAATGTATGTGCTTAGCCTACGTCATTTAAGTCGTGGATAGATAGGCATGCATATAGAGTTCTGATGCTGCAACCCCTTTGTTCAGTTTGGGCATCAGGTCCCCATTCGGATCCTCGCAATCCTCAATGTGTACGGATCTTGTTTAAGATTCCCCAATGTGAAAACGTTTTTGATGAGAAAATAAAGATGTTGCTTTTTGATTGTACCCTCGGGTACCCACAATGTGTTCTGTTTACTCGCTTATCCACCCCTTTGACTTAGCAGGAAATTAAAAGAATAAAAGAATGTGAATAAATCGATAAGTTCTGTGATGATGTGCAAAACAAAAAAAGTTATGCGAATAAGCTTTGAAAGTGTTTGTTAAGATATTGAGTTTGTGCTTTACGCACTTAAATGTTCTGGATCCTTTATGGACACCTAGTATCTTCGGGTGCCGATGTGTTTTGTATAATAAGCCAATATCCGTAAATGAAAAGAGATATAACAAATAATGTTGTTCTGACAAGTGTGTATGAATGAATACTGTTTGTATAAGAATTCGTATATGATAAATGCCTGTTATTAATCTGTTCATAAGTTATGAGTATGATTTTCTATGTAAAGTCTGTGTAAGAATTTTTGAAATGATTGATATGTATATTTGCTATAGTTAAGTACTCAATAAATGAACTCTATGAATATATCCGTTTATATTTTTAAATTGAGAATACAGGTATGTATTGTGTTATCTACCTTCTTAACCTTAGCCTGGATAATTACTGTAAGTATTTTGGTAAGGAATTCATGTGCCTTGTTGTTGATTTTAATGAATACGGTAAATTATATATTGATTGGTAAGTAAGGAATAATAAAGTGTTAAGTATGATATAGATAATTGAATTTAGGAAATGAGTTAAGATTAAATTTGGAATATGTGTGCATAAAGTTTTCTGTAGAACTACGTGGTTCTGATTCCCTACTATAGGGATACGTAGGAAGCTTGGAATATTTATTTCAAGCCCGAACCAAATTTGAGAATCGAAATGTTTTGTTTAGTTTTGAATACGTAATGGTTTGAACAAATGAAAGGTGTTGACTTAAGTAGTAATACTATTATCTGCATGATTTTGGAACTACTAGTAAGTATGGGAATTGGTAAGGCTTAATATTTCTGACTAGCAAAATGTATTTTTGGTAACCTATGAGGTATAACTATTAATATGGTTAATTAAATGAATTAGGTAAACAATTAGTAAGTATAATGTTATTGTGATTTAAAAAGGTAATAAAGTTATTTCTGGTTATGGTGTATAAACGAGTGTGTTTACGAAATTGTTTAGGTTTTCGTATGAGAATAAGAATATGAATTTATGATAGCTTTACCGGTGTACTTTATGTTTATGTGTAGACACCGGGTCCCGAGGCGGTCCAAGATCAGGATTACCCAATGATGAAAACAAAAGACCGATTTTCCACGAGAAAAGTGAGAATCGATTGTTCCCTTGTCAAAATTGTGTTTTTTCGAAAAATAATTAAAAATATATATTTTAGAAATTAAAAATTAAAATAGGGTAGAAAATATTAATTTTGTGTCCTTAAGGCTTAAAAAAAAAATCACGAGTGCCACCTGCGGCAGCGCGCGGGGGCGCCCGTGCTAGACAAGCCGCCCCTGCGCGCGGCAGGGGCGCCCACGCGTAGCAGGGGCGCTGCGCGCCCCCCTGCCCACGTGTGGCAGGGCTATCGCGCGTGCTGCCCTCCCTGCGCGCGGCCTCTTTGGCCGCCTACCCTTTTTTTTTCCTGCAGTTTCTGTTTTTTCTTTCTTTTGGGTAGTCTGTTTTGCCCGTTTCTTTCATCATTTCTTGAGTTTTTTGGGGAAACAAAAATGAAAGTATTTTGTTCTCTTCCTATTTTTGTCCAAGGCAAAAATTAAAGGGGAACTTCCCTTCATTTTGAGGAGGACGACAACATTTTTACAAAGGAATTTTTTTGGCTTTTCTCTCTAGCATTTTTTACTCTCTAGGAAGCATTTTCTTGTTCAAAAATTCTTCAAAAATCTTTAAGTTTTCTTCTCAAGTTTTAGTCTTTGCTACTCTAAAATTCTTAATCTTGGGTTTGATTTGAGCAAGAGAAATTAATTTTCTTAGCTTATTCATCCCACCAAAAATATTTTCTTGAACTAATTTAGTTAAAACACAGATTTTTGTACTTGTTTCAGGTGTTTATCACCGCAAAAATCGACAAGGGGAACGGATTGAGACATCCCATTTACATCCCATTTCCGATCTATAAATTCTGAGGGTAAACACTTTGCAACCACCTTAATTTCTCATCTATTCATCTTTTGTTTTTTTATTTTTGTTGATTTTATTATTTTGCCATGTTTATTTTCTAGCTCTCATATTTTATTTGCTACTGTTGGCATTTTAGTTTTTTAGTTTATTATCTTTGTGGTGATTTAATGTGAGTCTTGTCCTTTTATCCCCTTTTTTGTTTGCCGTTGGCCTGCATGTCCCCTCATTATTATTATTACTATTATTATTTGTTCTTACCACTATATTGAAGCATTATCGTGATTATTGCTAATACTACTAATATTTATTATTTCATTATTATCACTATTATTTGGTTTATTTGTTATTAATATTATTATGTTATGAATATTATTATATTATGGTATTTATCCATTATCTTATTACTATTACTATTATTATTATTATTATTATTATTATTATTATTATTATTATTATTATTATTATTATTATTATTATTATTATTATTATTATTATTGTTTTTGTTGTTGTTGTTGTTGTTGCTCTATGGTATTGTTATTACTAGAAGTATCATGTTATTATCATCATTATTACTATCTTATTATTATTGCTATTATTATTATTATTATTATTATTATTATTATTATTATTATTATTATTATTATTATTATTATTATTACTATTTTATTGTTGTTACTATGCCATGATTATTTGTTGTTACCATCACTATAATTTTATTGTTGTCATTATCCTGTGTTTATTTGATTAATTTCTCGAATTATTACTAATATTTTGATATTATTTTTTCGTTTCTGAGATTTACATTTGGGTTGCACTGTGTGAGCTTTCCCGTGGCCCCCCTATTGGGTCACAACGCATGGACAAACACCCTGATTTGGTGAGACGCTTTCAATGCTCTCTTTATGTGTTATGTGTTTGTTTGTAAAAATCTTATTTACGCACGCGTGTGATAAAAAGTCACAAAAAAATATTTCTATAATTAAATTGTTTTTTTACTAATAAAATTGGGACCAATGTCCCTTATTTTAGCCCGACAATAAAAATGTCACCCTTAAAACGAAGAGTCAATTTTCTCCAAAAATGGGATCACTCATCCCCGTTTTCATCAAACAACCGAAACGACTCTTCGAACCCTCTTCAAATAAACGCAAAGGAACCAACGTTCCTAAACCTTCAATAAGCACGAAGGAACCAATGTTCCTAAAATAATGCCCCGATTTATGTATGTCCTTTTATTTTGATCTTGTGTGAGTGTTTTAAATTTATTTTCATTTCCTTTTGGGCCCTTGTAATTAATTTTGGGGCAACTTCATTTATTTTTGGGGATTGTATTCCGTCCCCATTTATATTTTTAACCTCCTTTTATTGGGGTTGTATTCCGCCCCTATTTCTCTTTTAATTGCGTGCTTGCATGTTTATCGCTTTCTTTTATCGCTCTATTTATCGCTTTATTTATTGCCTTCCTTTTACCGCTTTTGGATGCTTGAGATGCACTTTTACTTTTAATTCATTAATCGCGTGAGGTGAGATATATAATTTTAAGAAGTTAAAAGCTCACTTATAATTAACCAAATCATAAATAAGAGCGAAGTTCCGAACACTATATCTCTGGTCTTGACCAATAGAGGTGAGAGACCTTTTCCCAATTTCTTGTGAATTGGGTGGCGACTACATGATACTTCAAAGGTGCCTATAGGTGTCATTAGGCTAGGTGGTTCTTCCCAATGTCCTGTTGGGAGGCATACATCTATGATGTCTTATAGCGCCCATGATCAAAAGACGCGAACCAGTCCCTTGAATCCCGAAGGCGAATTCAAAGCGAGGGCCCTTGCTGGGTTCCGGCGTGCATCACAGTGTTGACTCCACTGGGGACTTTGTGTTTGAGACTTCGCTTTGAAAGTGCTTTGGTTAAAATGTATTATTGAGTTTTTAAAGCTCAAAATTCTATCTCTCGTCAAAATTGAATCATATCATTTTAGTGCCTTAGAATTGCGCTAGTTGGTCCCCTATCTACCTCGGTGCGTTCCCGAAACATGACCCTACTTTCACTCATTATAGGAAAGTGTTAAGGATAATCACCAGCCCAAGCCTTGTACCTTTTGGTATATTAAATGGAGACCCGATCGGTCTCTATGTTCATGATGAGCTAGACCCGTTGGAAGGGACCATGCTTGGGTAGACCTAAAGTAATACTACCTCGACCAAAGCTCATGTAATGGCAAATAGAAACTTCCACTAGGTGGTATGCTCCTTAATACGATGCTTGTGATGTGGGCCGTCACGTATTAAACAAAATCAAGCAAATTAAGTGGTTCTTTATCAAAGGCTTTCATGCCCCGATGAGCTCACCTTAACTTAATTGAATTGTCCAAATACGTAATGGCCAAAACCCATACGAATGCGCATTAGATTAGGACCGTTATGCTGCCAATTTTTTGCCATGCACCATATGCGTCCATCGGGTTCCCTGTTAACCCTTGGATAAAACCCACCTAGGAAAGAGACCGCATTACCTCGCGTACGGGATGAATAAGGTTGGAAGGATCTATCTGTTTGCATGTGTTTGTCTATGCTGCACCAGCACGGCCATGCATTGCGTCTCAATCATGTATCATCCTAAAAAAGGTGTGTCTTGCAGCCATCATAGATTCGTCCAGGTGGTTTAGAGGTCCTGATGTTCAGTTGAGGAAGATTTCCCCAGAGCTAGTGTCAGATTAGAGTTCAGACTCATCAATAGAGACAAGAATGTCGGATCCATCAAGTGGTTGGGATGCGACTAGGGCAATGATCGCCGAAGAAGTAGGGAAGAGGTTGGAGGAATTTGAAGCTAGAATGATGGCAATGATGGGCAACCTTACGACTACATTAGCCCCACCTGCCGGGCGACAGACCGCTGTTCCGGTTAGGGAGCAAGGGGAATAAGGTGTAGTCGGAGAAGATCCCCCTGTTGTAGCTGAGCCGCCCGTAATTGAGCCAAGGGTACCAGCACCAGTTGAACGTAGGGAAGGCCCTAAGTCTGAAATTGATATGTGGGAGGAGCCAGAAGAGCTAGTGGTAGTGAAAGGGAAGTCGCCCAGGCTAGAGGAGGCAATGTGGAAGAAGAAGGAAGAAAGGTCCGAAGCCATATCGAAGATGTTGAAGGTGGGGGGAGGAATGAACCCCTAGGATAGGGAGCTAGACAGTGATGATTTGGTTCCTCAGAATTTTAAGATGCCCGACGTTCCCAAGTTCGACGGCACCTCTGACCCCACTGCGCACATAAAGCAGTACTCATTAGTGATGCAGGGTACCACCCCAACAAAGAGGTAAAAGGTTGAATACTTTTGTCTGAGTTTAACTGGCCCAGCAGTGGGTTGGTACCATGGGTTGGACCAAAGAACAAAAGAAGATTGGGATTTGTTGACGGAAGAATTTCTCAGGCAGTACGATTGCAGTACGAGAATGGAGGTGACGCTGAAGGATTTGGAATTATTACAGCAAAAGGAAGGAGAGTCTTTTCACGAATACCTCACTCGATGGAGGAACAGAGTCATGGAAATAAAGCGCAAGCCCGACCCCCTTGACCAGATTCGACTGTTCATTTGGAATGCTAGCCCTTATTTGAGAGAGGGACTGAAGATGAAAGGGTTAAGAGACTTGGAGTCATTGAAGGACATTGCGATAGAGGCTGAGGGAGAGTACCTGGCATGGAAGGCAAGCAGTGAGGCCTATGCCAAGAAAGGTTATGCTAACCAGGGGGCAAATAAGTCAGCAGGCTCCAGCAGCGGCTTTATAAGTGGAAAGACGGCAGAAGTGTCGGCAACAGGGGCCAGCCAGAGATACTTCTTGAACTTGGGGCGGCCTTTGTCATGGGTACTGAGGCGGTTGATGAAAGTGGGAAAGCTATAACCCTTGCAACCTAGGCCAGCCAAAACCCAAGGGCATCCAGGGCACAAAGAGCATGAATATTGTGCCTATCACCAACATACCGGGCATCTGACAGAAGATTGCACGGCACTGAGGCATCAGATCTAGGATCTGATCGACAGCAAACAGATTTTTGATCCCGAGAAGAGGGAAAAGAAAAAGATGGCCGGGTACAATGTTGTTCCTCCACCTATTTTCATGATAGGTTCAAGTCTGCCAGAATGGTTTGTGTTAAGGGACCTTTACGGTAATGATTATGTGGCTGTTGTCCGCCCCGAGCAAGAGGTTAGTAGGGAGAAGCCCTAGGTTAGCATGATAGAATGTTGGGACTCAACCAGTGAAAGTGAGACTGAAGGAGCCGATGAGCCGAATGATGTGTGGAACTCTGGGGGTGATAAAGGGGTACAAAAAGTGCAGGCTGTAACCCGCAGTGGAAGAATAGTCCCAGAAGTAGAAAGGTCGCAAGACCCAGTGCCAACACAAGTAGAAAGTGAGCCGGAGGAGAGTGCTATAGTCAAACAACTGAAAAAGACAACGACTCAAATATCTATATGGGACCTTCTGAGACAATCCCCTTCCCATCGACAGAAGCTAATAGAGGCTTTGAGCGAATCCACTGTGGCAACAACGATTTCCACGTCTGAGCTGCTGGACCTTGTGAAGGGAGGGTCAGGAGAGAAGTTAGTTTATTCTGATGTCGACTTGCCAGTTGAGGGTCAAAATCACAACCGGCCGCTGTACATCAAGGCATAGGTGAATGGCAAGCACACAGCGTGTGCCATGGTCGATGATGGATCGTCCATAAATATCTGTCCACTAGTGGGACTGTAGGCTTTTGGACTTGATGAGAGCCTACTTAGTAGATCGGACTTGACTATCACGGCATATGATAACTCCCGAAGATAGGTATTAGGGACATTCAGAGCTTTGGTTAAGATTGGGCCCGTGGAGAAGGAAGCAGAGTTTGTAGTTTTGTCCATCCCAGCGAACTTCTCAGCCTTACTAGGGTGGCCGTGGTTCCATAAATTATGGGGAGTGCCATCTACAATACACCAGATGATCAGAATACCACACAAAGGGGAGGTGGTAACCATCAGAGAAGCTAGAGAAAACCAAGTGTCCGCCTTGGGGATTACGAACCAACCATTTAGTGGCTTCCACGTATCAGTGATTGGGGAAGAGTAAGGTTCAGTAGGCAGCCCTCAAGCAGTGAATATGATGAAGAAAATGCATTTTTTCCCAGGGGCTGGTCTGGGTAAGAATTCGCAAGGACTGCAGTCAGCCATCACTACATGAGGCCAGAAGAATCGAAAGGGTCTGGGGTACTGAGGTGAGTGTGGCAAGGAGAAGGAAGTGCCAAAAGAGATCCCTCATATTTCCAAGAGTTTCATTCCAGCCTCCTCAGTCTGCGCCTAGGCCGGAGATAAAGAGCCCCAGTGGGTGGATGGAAGGATTGTGCCAGGCTTTGAGATCTTTAATGATGTTTTCGACTGGAAAGTTGGAGTGATCAAGCCTGTAAAGGATTTTTGGGATAAAGAGGTGATGATGCAGTGCAATATTTGGGACGAGGATAAGCCCGAAGAAATTATCACAGAGAAGCTGTTAGCTACCCGACTGAAGGGGAAAGAGAAGATAATAGAGCCAGATGTGGAGATTGGATGTCTGAAGATTTCATCAGGGCCAGCTGAAGAGCCTCCAGCAAGCCAAGAAGTCGAAGCGCAATCGGCTGCAACATTGGCACCAGTAGGCGATGAAGACAATAGCGTTTTAGATACTCTTTTTATGCCTTAACTGTTTAATGATGACTATGTTAACTTTGCTAATCATATTAATAAAATGAACAACTTTTCTTATTTTTGTGGTGTTTCTGATGATTTTATCTCTCATGATCATAGACATGATGCATTCATTTTTGATATCAATTCAACTAGCATGACTGCATTTAATCTCGGAACTTTGTAAAACTCAAAGGAAATTTTTATAGCATCAGATCTAACTCCTGAGGAGAGAACAAAATTTGAGAGAATTTTAAGAAAGTATGAAAAGATCTTTGCCTGGACTTATGAGGACATGCCGGGAATTGATCGAGATATTGCCGAACATGCCATCCCAACTTACCAAGAGTCTAGACCGGTCAAGCAGAAACTCAGGAGACTTAGGCTAGAGTGGGTACAAAAGGTAAAAGAAGAGATCCACAAGCAGATCGAGGCTATGTTTTTGGTAGAAGTTAAGTACCCAACCTAGTTAGCCAATGTTGTCCCAGTAGCCAAAAAGGACGGTGAGGTGCGTGTGTGTGTGGACTACCGAGACCTAAACAAAGCCTGCCCAAAAGACGATTTCCCTTTACCCCATATCGATGTGCTGGTGGATAGTGCAGTTGCCTGTATGATGTACAATTTTGTAGATGGGTATGCGGGATACAATCAGATACTCAACAAGATTGTGGATCGGATCAAGACAGCCTTCATTACAGAGTGGGGTACATTTGCCTACCGAGTTATCCCTTTCGGACCGAAAAATACTGGGGCAACCTATCAGAGAATGGCAACAAAGATTCTAAATGACCTGATTCACAAAGAGGTAGAGGTGTATGTTGACCATATGATGATCAAGTCAGCTACTAGGGAAGGTCAATTCGAGGCTTTGGAAAAGTTCTTTCAGCGGATTGATAAGTATAATTTGTGCCTCAATCCCAAGAAGTGTATCTTTGGAGCCATCTTAGGCAAGCTATTGGGCCATGTTGTAAGCCAAAGAGGAATCGAAATAGACCCTGATAAGGTCAAGGCTATTAGAGAGATGCCAGCGCCCCAAAAGGAAAAAGAAGTTAGGAGCTTCCTGGGAAAGCTTCAGTACATTAGCCAGTTTTTTGCTATGCTAGATTCAGTATGTGAGCCTATTTTCAAGCTTCTTCGAAAAAATCAGCCAGTTCGGTGGAATGACGACTGCCAAAAGGCTTTTGATGTCATTAAGAATTACCTTCTGCATCCCCCGATTCTACGGCCGCCATGACCTGTTTTACCTAGAAATAAAGGAGAATTCTGTAGGTGCCATGATGGCCCAAGAGGACGAGTTCGGGGTTGAATTTGCAGTGTACTACCTCAGCAAGAAATTCCTTCCCTACGAAGCCAAGTATGTCAAGGAGGAAAAGATTTGTCTGGCAGTAATTTGGGCTTCAAAGAAGTTGAGACACTATTTCCATTCCTATAAGGTGCAAACAGTCGCTAAACAAAACCCCCTTCGATACCTTCAAGAGGCACCCTCGTTGCTAGGAAAAATGGGAAGGTGGCTAATACTACTACAGGAATTTGATGTGGAGTACATCACGAGAAAGACCATTAAGGGTCGGGCAGTTGTAGAATTTCTCGCCGAACACCCCATAGAGGGAGACCAGTTCGATTACAATTTTTGAGATGAGGATGTCATGGCCATAGCGGTGCAAGGGTGGCAGATGTTCTTTGATCGGGCAGTCAACAAAAAAGGGGCAGGAGTAGGGATCATCCTCACCACCCCAGATGGTGAGAAGCTGCCATTGGCAAAGAAGTTGAGATACAGGGCGACCAATAATGAGGCAGAATATGAGGCTTGTGTTTTTGGATTAGAAGCATTGCTGGCTGTGGGGGCAAAAACCGCAGAAGTTTACGGGGATTCATCTTTGGTAATTCATCAGATCAAGGGGGAATGGTCAGTTAAGGAAGAGAGACTGCTGCCCTATGTGAAGCACTTGAAACTTTTGAGTAGCCAGTTTGAGGCTTGCACTTTCCATTTCGTCCCTAGAGATGAGAATCAGTTGGCTGATGCTCTCGCAATATTGGTATCCATGTGGGATAATCCAATAGGGATTGCTATAAGGCCTATCTTGATTTCTAGTGCGGAAAGGCCCTGCTTCGAAATTGAGCAAATAATGGATGTCGAGGTCATCGATGGAAAACCTTGGTATTATGATATTCAGAATTACTTGGAAAAGTAGGTCTTTCCGGAGGAAGCCACCGAAAAGGACCAAAGGCTGATTAGAAAATTGTCCTCTCAATTCATCAGTGTGAATGGGGATTTGTATAAGAGGCAAGCAGACGGTATCCAATTAAGATGCTTGGCAGAGAAAGAAGTCGAAAGGGTTATGGAGGAGGTTCATGCCGGTGTTTGTGGGGCCCACATAAATGGCCTGGCTTTAGCAAAAAAGATCATGCACCAAGGATTTTGTTGGCTCACAATAGATGCGGACTACTCAAAATATGTGAAGGAGTGCCAGTTATGCCAGCAGTATGCGAACTTGAGGCATGTGCCAGTTTTCGAGCCACATAACTTGACATCTCCATGGCCATTCGCGATTTGGGGAATCGATATCATCGGGGAGATACATCCCATGGCCTCCAACGGACATAGATTTATCGTAGTTGCTACCGACTATTTTACCAAATGGGTCGAGGCTGAATCTTTCAAGAAGGTCGATGCTCGGGTCATGGCCAAGTTCATTGAGAAGAACCTAATATGCAGATATGGTCTCCCACATCATGTTATATCCGACAATGGGGTCCAGTTTATGGTTGAAACTAAGCAGCTGCTTCAGAAATATGGAATCCAGCACCACAAGTCTTCCCCCTATCGCCCTTAGGCTAATGGCGCAGTTGAAGCGGCAAATAAAAATATCAAAAAAATATTGGCCAAGATGGTCCAAAGCTATAAAGACTGGGCAGAGAAGCTGCCATTTGCACTTTGAGGCTATAGAACTATGGTCAGAACCTCTACAGGGGCGACGCCGTTCTCTCTGGTATACGAAATCAAAGCAATTTTACCGGTCGAAATTGACCTGAAATCGTTAAAGATAGCTATGGAAGCCGAGATCCCAGAGACAGAATGGGCACAACAACGACTACTGCAGCTGAATCTTTTGGATGAGGATAGGTTGCGAACGTACTACCACAATTAGGTTTATCAGAAAAGGTTGGCCCGATCCTTCGGTAAGAAGGTCCGAAAGCACCCACTGAAGGAAGGGTACTTGGTCTTTAAGATGATGAGGCCAGGAGCACCAGACATACGGGGAAAATTCAGGCCAACCTGGGAAGGTCTGTTCTTGGTAAAGAAGTTACTGACCAAGGAGGCAGCAATCTTGACAGATAGCGATGGGAATGAATTCAGAGAACCGGTCAACGTTGACAGGCTAAAGAGATTCCATGGCTAAAGACCAAAATAAAAATAAGAGAATAAATGCCCCGTGGGTCGAAAACCGAAAAAAGGCAGCCTTGATAAAATTGGGCGCCCTGTCAGGGTGAAAATCGAAAAAGGCATCCTGGGCAAAAATTAAGGGCCGAGAGAAAATGTTCTATCGAGAAAACCCAAGAGGGCCGATTGATAACAGGAGTTTGATGCTTACAAGATCCATTCCGAGATTAGGTGTAGTCTTTTATTTTTTGAATTCTTGTCAAATGAGGGTCATGTATGATGAAATCATATAGGAATGTACACAAATCTTGCAATGAATAAAGGAGTTCAGTTTGCATTTTCGCCAACTTTCAGTTTCGTCTTAAAAAGGAATCTATCGTTTATCTAATAACTATCGTCTAATTGCCTATGTTAAAAGGCCTCTGAATGGAATATGCGCTGATGACCCTCAGTAGGGGTTCCCATGATGACCGTCCAAAAAAAAAAAGGCCGTTAGAGATGAAAACCATGACTGGCGCTCTAAGCAAAAGTTAGGCCAAAGGGCAGGGTGAAAACCTGGGAACAGGCAGTCTGGCCTACAAAAAAATAAGATAATAATAAAAGCCGCTAGATTGGGTTGGGTCCATTCCAGGAAAAAAATAAGGCGCAGGGTTATGTGAAAATCCTATAAGGACGCATTTCTCGCTAAGAAAAGCTAGTGTGAAAAATCTACGAGGGATGCACTACCTTCAAATAATGACTACAGGTATCAGAAGAGAACCTCATAATCCCAGAAGGCATGAAATTCAAAAGCAATTCTAGGGGGCACCGATCATGTGGCAAATTACGACCAAACCGGCCGTCGCCTCCAAATCCACTCAGATGAATTCTTATCCTGCATTGCTGCATACACATGCATCTCATATCATGCATACAATTTCTTGTATATACTTCCATGCACATAGTCTTGCAGAAAATATCTAAGTTAGCATCCAGCTCAGAAGAGCAGTCCCGGAGGACGCCAAGTTCAGAAGAACGCCGCGCTCAGGAGAGCAGCCAAGGAGGACACCCAGTTCAGAAGAACGCCCCGCTTAGGAGAGCAGTCCAGGAGGACACCCAGTTTAAAATAACACCCCGCTCAGGAGAGCAGTCCAGGAGGACACCCATTTCAGAAGAACAACCTCGCACTTCATAAGTCTGGAGCAGACTCGGTGCAGCTCAGGAGAGCAACCCTTGCGTTTTGTAAGTCTGGAGCAGACTGGGCGCATCACCATCAGCACTTTGTAAGTCTGGAGCAGACTCGGCGCATCACCATCAGCTTTTTCTAAGTTTGGAGCAGACTCGGTGCAGCTCAAGAGAGCACTTTTCGCAATTTGTAAGTCTAGAGAAGACTCGACGCATCACCATCAGCACTTTGTAAATCTGGAGCAGGCTCGGTGTAGCTCAAGAGAGCACATTTCGCATTTTGCCAGTTTGGAGCAGACTCGGCGCATCACCGTTAGAACTTTGTAAGTCTGGAGTAGACTCGGTGCAGCTCAAGAGAGCAACCCTCGCGTTTTGTAAGTTTGGAGCAGACTCGGCGCATCACCATCAGCACTTTGTAAGTCTGGAGCAGACTCGGTGCAGCTCAGGAGAGCAATTCTCGCATTTTGTAAGTCTGGAGTAGACTCGGCGCGTCACCACCACCCTCGCACTTTTTAAGTCTGGAGCAGACTCGGTGCAGCTCAGGAGAGCCACCCTCACGTTTTGCAAGTCGGGAGCAAACTTGGGACACCATTAACCTCGCACTTCGTAAGTCTGGAGCAGACTCGGTGTAGCTCAAGAGAGCAACCCTCGCGTTTTGTCCGAAGCAGACTCGACGCATCACCAGAAGGATGAAAATTGTTCCTCAGTCTATACGGCGACCTGAGCAGACGACTACATTAACATGACCGGGAAGACAACAACCTCAGATACGCGCTTCTTTCCTTTTTTTTCTGAATTTTGGCTCACTTAGGCACCTAAGTTCTAAGTTCCCCAAAATTGGAGGCAACTGTAGACACCGGGTCCCGAGGCCATCCAAGATCAGGATTACCCGATGATGAAAACAAAAGACCGATTTTCGGCGAGAAAAGTGAGAATCGATTGTTCCCTTGTCAAAATTGTGTTTTTTCGAAAAATAATTAAAAATATATATTTTAGAAATTAAAAATTAAAATAGGGTAGAAAATATTAATTTTGTGTCCTTAAGGCTTAAAAACAAATCACGAGTGCCACCTGCGGCAGAGGGCGGGGGCGCCCGCGCGGCATGCTGCACCTGCGCGGGGAGGGGCGCCCACACGCAGTAGGGGCGCTGCGCGCCCCCTTGCCAGCATGTGGAAGGGCTGCCGCGCGCGGCCTCTTTGGCAGCCTGCCCTTTTTTTCCCGCAGTTTCTGTTTTTTCTTTCTTTTGGGCAGTCTGTTTTGCCCGTTTCTTTCACAATTTCTTGCTTTTTTAGGGGAAACAAAACTTAAAGTATTTTGTTCTCTTCCTATTTTTGTCCAAGGCAAAAATTAAAGGGGAACTTCCCTTCATTTTGAGGAGTACGGCAACATTTTTACAAAGGAATATTTTTGGCTTTTTTCTCTAGACTTTTTTACTCTCCAAGAAACATTTTCTTGTTCAAAAATTCTTCAAAAATCTTTAAGTTTTCTTCTCAAGTTTTAGTCTTTGCTACTCTAAAATACTTAATCTTGGGTTTGATTTGAGCAAGAGAAATTAATTTTCTTAGCTTATTCATCCTACCAAAAATATTTTCTTGAACTAATTTAGTTAAAACACAGATTTTTATACTTGTTTCGGGTGTTTATCACCGCAAAAATCGACAAGGGAAACGGATTGAGACATCCCATTTACATCCCATTTCCGATCTATAAATTCTGAGGGTAAACACTTTGGAACCACCTTAATTTCTCATCTATTCATCTTTTTTTGGTTATTATTTTTGTTGATTTTATTATTTTGCCATGTTTATTTTCTAGTTCTAATATTTTCTTTGCTACTGTTGGCATTTTAGTTTTTTATTTTAATATCTTTGTGGTGATTTACTGTGAGTCTTGTGCTTTTATCCCCTTTTTTGTTTGCCGTTGGCCTTCATGTCCCCTCATTATTATTATTACTATTATTATTTGTTCTTACCACTATATTGAAGCATTATCGTGATTATTGCTAATACTACTAATATTTATTATTTCATTATTATCACTGTTATTTGGTTTATTTGTTATTAATATTATTATGTTATGAATACTATTATATTATTGTATTTATCCATTATCTTATTATTACTATAATGCTCTTATTGTTATTATTATTATTATTATTATTATTATTATTGATCTATGGTATTGTTATTACTAGAAGTATCATGTTATTATCATCATTATTATGATCTTATTATTATTATTATTATTATTATTATTATTATTATTATTATTATTATTATTATTATTATTATTATTATTATTATTATTATTATTATTATTATTATTATTATTACTACTACTACTTTATTGTTGTTACTATGCCATGATTATTTGTTGTTACCCTCACTATAATTTTATTGTTATCATTATCCTGTATTTATTTGATTAATTTCTAGAATTATTACTAATGTTTTTGATATTATTTTTTCGTGTCTGAGATTTACATTTGGGTTGCACTGTGTGAGCTTTCCCGCGGCCCCCCTGTTGGGTAACAATGCATGGACAAACACCCCGATTTGGTGAGACGCTTTCAACCCTCTCCTTATGTGTCATGTGTTTATTTGTAAAAATTTTATTTACGCACGCGTGTGATAAAAAGTCACAAAAAAATATTTCTATAATTAAATTATTTTTTTACTAATAAAATTTGGACCAATGTCCCTTATTTTAGCCCGACAATAAAAATGTCACCCTTAAAACGAAGAGTCAATTTTCTCCAAAAATGGGATCACTCATCCCCGTTTTCATCAAACAACCAAAACGACTTTTCGAACCCTCTTCAAATAAACGTGAAGGAACCAATGTTCCTAAACCTTCATTAAGCGCGAAGGAACCAATGTTCCTAAAATAATGCCCCGATTTATGTATGTCCTTTTATTTTGATCTTGCGTGAGTGTTTTAAATTTATGTTCATTTCCTTTTGGGCCCTTGTAATTAATTTTGGGGCAACTTCAATTATTTTTAGGGATTGTATTCCGTCCCCATTTATATTTTTAACCTCCTTTTATTGGGGTTGTATTCCGCCCCTATTTCTCTTGTAATTACGTGCTTGCGTGTTTATCGTTTTCTTTTATCGCTTTATTTATTGCCTTCCATTTATCGCTTTTGGATGCTTGAGATGCGCTTTTACTTTTAATTCATTAATCGCGTGAGTAGAGAGATATAATGTAATACCCCAAAGTGTACCCTAGTCGGATTGGAGTGTCAATTGCTAAATAAGGTAAAAATGTGATTGGAATAAGTGAGCAATTAATGGAAATATAGGGGTGTAATTGAAAGAAGAGTTAGCATTGAAAAGACAGAAATTGAGTGAGGGACTAAATGGTACTTTACCTTGGATTGAGGTGCAAGTTTGGCGTGGATGTGGAAGTGGAATCCACATGTGGATTACCCCTTTTGCTAGCCAACTTCTTGCATGCAAAAGTAAAGTGGATTAGAGGCAGATTTGTAGTGGAAGTTTACTGAAAAATTACCTATTCTTTGTTTCCTTCAAATTCTGTATTCCTCTATCTTTTAAGTTTGAGTTTCATTTCTGATCAAATGAATCTTAAATTTGATTGAATTGGTTAAAGAGTTAAGTAAAGAAGGTAAGTGTGGTTAACAAGTTGTGTTCATCTCTTTCTTCTACTCATTTATGATTTGGTTTAAGTGATTTGAGTTATGGACTAAGAGAGAGTTTATGTTTGCATTTGGTGTAAGATCCGGACAAGAGGAAAGCAAAATGAAAGGAGAAGCTTTAGTTGAGTATAGTGGCCGGCACCTGCATTTTGAGGTTTGGGATATATGTGTTCTTACATGTTCTTATGTTGATTTTATATGGGTATATGTGATGGATAGTTGACTTTGATGTGTAATTGATGCATGATTATGTGTTAATTGATAGAGGTGTACTTGAATTGTACACATGATGTGTGAGGAGTATTGAAAAAAATCCATGAGCATATTAAGTGAATAAACATGAAAAGTATGAACCCTAGTGTTAGGAAAAATTTTGCTTATAGCTTACCAGACCTCCGTATAGTATTTTGGGCATAAATGGAGTTTTAGAACTCCAAATTGAGTTTTTATTGCCTCATTGGAACCATAACTTCCATACCAATAAATTTGACAGAAATGACTATGAGGTAATTGTGGATCTAAAACCCCTACAAATAGGACAAACAGACGTGTCTCTACCTTGTAGGGTTCACTGGAACAATCTCTATTGTTTAATTCATATATGATGTTTTACAAATCCAATTGACCTGAAACTTCTCCCATTTGAAATATACGACATAGAGGAAGAAATTTTATGAGGGGCCTTTGCCTAAAATTTAGTGTAAGATATCCGTTTATGCTTTACAAAATTATGGTGTGAACCAGTGTCGAAAGTTAGCTTGTGTTTTGCTTAATTTAGTATGTCACGGTCACAACCAATTCATTGCCACCGTGACCCCCTCCTGTTTTGTCTATTTAGGATGTTTTTCTTCCCGAAATGCACCCGAACCTCACCACGAGTTCCCATAGCTTGCCCAATCCATGTTTATCATTATAAAATGAGTATCTTAAGCATGATGAATTATGCATACTAATATATATACAAATATGTATGAGCTATAAGTGCTTTAAGGATGATGAATCATGTATGTTAATGTGTAAAATTATATGGGAGCAATGTATAATTTAAGTATGGTGAACCATGAATGTGAATTCGTATTACCATGAATGCGAATGCAAATAATCATGAATGTGAATGCGTATAACCATGAACGTGCTAATGCATATATATGAGTACATCCATGTGAAATTAAGTATGATAAATCATGAATGATGATGCGTATTAACAAGCATGTGTTTTAAATATCTTGGACATGGTGAACCAAGTATGTAATGCACATAAACAAGAATGTGTTAATGTGTATGATATGTATGCATTAGTATGTAATCACATGTACATGGCTTTGTATGCAAATGAGTAGGAAGAAATGTACACATGAATAGTAAAGAGCATGAACATCATAATTGATAAAGCTATAAGTTACATGGAAGTAAAGTGTAGATTAAATAAATGTATATGATTAAATGAACATGTCTTGATAAAAGGAATGGGTATAAGCCTTAGTTGCTCATACAAGTGGATAGATAGGCATGCCTATAAAGGGTTAGATGATTTGCAGCTGCTAGATGTTTGGCACTGACGGGTGTCTATATGTTTGGCATCGACGGATGTCTAGATGTTGATACTTTTAAAGTATCTAGATGTTATGAGACTCCGGTCTCTAGATGATTTGAGACTATGGTCTCTAGATGTTTTGGTACCATTACTTGGTATCTACATGTACCCGTATCCACTTATGTCATGATATTGAGCTGAATGTAAAATGTAAAAGTATATGAATTGCTATTACATGTACAAGAGATGATGTTACATGCATAAGAGATGTTAGCTATATGTACAAGAGAAGTATAAATGTTATAGAGCTATAGTAAATGGCTATAAAAGTATATGATTATTGTTTACAAGAAATGGTTATATGAACCTATACATGTATATGAGAAATTGATATTTGTATAAGAAATGCTATACGTAAGCTAATATCTAGATGTACAGACGATAGTATATGAGATGTAAAGTTATAATTTAATAAATGATATGTATATGAAATAATGTAGACAGCATGATTGGGAAAGACATAGTAAGTTACATGTTGTATGTTTTTGTAAATAATATGTGTATATGTCCACAAGTACATGAACAAAAGTATGTGTATCCAAGCATAGTTTGAGTTGCAATTGAGATGACACACGTTAAATGTATATACCATAGTCTTATTAAAAGAACATGAACATGATATGGATTATATGAATTTGTACATGATGCTATATGTGTTTGTTAGAAGTTGCTTCGTTGCTATATGAATCAAATGTTGGCATGCTTAATGGTTGATTAAGTGATGCATGTGACTTCGTTAGAAGTTTATATTATATGTGATATCCCCACTAAGCGTTATCACTTAGCACGGGTGTTTTTCCCATGTAGGTTTACAGGTTCGGAGGGTTGCACATCTGCAAGGTCATGGTCATTAGGAGTATATTGAAGTCTTTTTGTATATGGCATAGTTTTGTATACATGTTCTAGAGTTTTTGGAATAGCTTGGCATATGTAAATGTAAGGCGACTTTTATATAGGACATGTATATGGCAAGGCAAAGTGTATTTTGTATACGGTATATAAATGTAAAGTAAATGTTATAATGTAAAAGAACAATTTCATTTTGAATATATGAGTTTGCTTATTGGCATGTTTTGTTATATTAAAGACCATTTTTCCGCTGCTTGTGATTGTATGATTTTATTTTGGCTTCCGCATGAGTGTTCTGTATGTGTATGAGTGCCTAGCGACTCCGATATCCTCCCAAGGGGTATTGGGGCGCTACAAGTTATGGTATCAGAGCCTAGGTAGATGTTTCTGGATGATAAGATGTTGGAGTAATGATTAGATGTATGTGAGTCTGTCTAGAGTTGTGGCCTAATGCAGATATTACCCTATGTAGGTAGTAGATGGAGTCGGATCCGAGTGAGGATGTAGGAGAGACGACGGGTAGTGTTAATCCTGCGAGGGTTAATCCGCCGGTACAAGAGAGACCTCGAGCAGAACGTGTAGGTCCGAATTATGGTGACCCAATGTTGTGGCAAGGAATGATACAAGTAATGGAAAGGTTAAGTGCTCCTAAGCCTCCAACAGACTTGATTAGAAAGAGAGGGGCAGAAGAGTTCTGTGGGACTACTTTGGATCAGTCAGAGATGGCTGAGTTTTTGTTACAAAGGACGCAAAGGATATTATAGGAAATTAATTGTCCACAAGATCAGCGTGTGACTTGTGCAGTATCATTATTGCAAGGTCCAGCTTATGACTGGTGGGAACTAGTGCTTCGAAATCCCCAGCGACCGGATGAGTTGACTTGGGACTTCTTTGCTCAAGAATTTGAAAGGAAGTACATCACTAAAGTGTATAAAGAAGTGAAATGGAGAGAGGTTGTGAGTTTGAAGCAAAGAGGTATGACAGTAGGAGAATATGAAAAATAATTTAGTCGACTGAGTAAATATGTGCCAAAAGGATTGCTAACAGATGATTTTAGATGTCGACAATTTGAGGACGGATTTAGAGAACCTATAAGAGGACCTTTATCTGCCATGGCTGTTATGCAATCAGCAAATTATTATCAGTTGGTACTGGCTGCCATAAAATTGGAAGAAGCTGAGTTAATAAAGCAAAAGAAAGAGCATAAGAGGAAAGTATCTGGTAATGATAGAGTTAGTAGTAAGAAGACTAGAGGAGTTGTAAGTGGACAGGTTACGCAAGATTTATTTCGAGAGCCTGCATCGATTGGTAGTGTTGTGCCTCCTTCGAGTAGAGGTAGCACAATACCTAAATGTGAGCACTATCAAAGGAACCATTCGGGAACATGCAGGAAACTTACAAGAGCATGTTTCAAATGCGGAGGTATGGACCACATGTTTGCTAACTGCCCTGAGATTAAAGAGAATTCTGGTTCTTAAGTGAATAGAGGAAATGAAAACGTATCTGGATCAATGAGAACTAGTGGAGGAAGAGGAAGAGGAGCACAAGTAAGGTCAGAGACAGTAGAGTGGCCTACTACTCCTAGTGGACAGAGGCAAGTCTTTGCTATGATCGGAGAAGAAGTTGAAGATCCTGCTGGTCCATCTGGTAAGATTTACATTTGTGCATTGACTAGCATGATTTTCTGTTTATTACAATGGAAATTTCGAGGACAAAATTTCTTAACGAGGGGAGAATTATAATACCCCAAAGTGTACCGTAGTCGGATTGGAGTGTCAATTGCTAAATAGGGTACAAATGTGATTGGAATAAGTGAGCAATTAATGGAATATAGGGGTGTAATTGAAAGAAGAGTTAGCATTTAAAAGATAGAAATTGAGTGAGGGACTGAATGGTACTTTACCTTGGATTGAGGTGCAAGTTTGGTTTGGATGTGGAAGTGGAATCCACGTGTGGATTACCCCTTTTGCCAGCCAACTTCTTGCATGCAAAAGTAAAGTCGATTAGAAGCAGATTTGTAGTGGAAGTTTACTGCAAAATTACCTATTCTTTGTTTCCTTCAAATTCTGTATTCCTCTATCTTTTAAGTTTAAGTTTCATTTCTGATCAAATGAATCTTGAATTTGATTGAATTTGTTGAAGAGTTAAGTGAAGAAGGTAAGTGTGGTTAACAAGTTGTGTTCATCTCTTTCTTCTACTCATTTCGGATTTGGTTTAAGTGATTTGAGTTATGGACTAAGAGAGAGTTTATGTTTGCATTTGGTGTAAGATCTACACAAGAGGAAAGCAAAAGGAAGGGAGAAGCTTTAGTTGAGTATAGTGGCCAGCACCTGCATTTTGAGGTTTGGGATATATGTGTTCTTACATGTTCTTATATTGATTTTATATGGGTATATGTGATGGACAGTTGACTTTGATGTGTAATTGATGCATGATTATGTGTTAATTGATAGAGGTGTACTTGAATTGTACACATGATGTGTGATGAGTATTGAACAAAATCCATGAGCATATTAAGTTAATAAGCATGAAAAGTATGAACCCCAATGTTAGGGAAAATTCTGCTTATAGCTTACCAGACCTCCGTATAGTATTTCGGGCATAAATGGAGTTTCAGAACTCCAAATTGAGTTTTTATTGCTTCATTGGAACCATAACTGCCATACCGATAAATTTCATAGAAAGGACTATGAGCTAATTCTAGCTCTAAAACCCCTAAAAATAGCACAAACAGACGTGTCTCTACCTTGTAGGGTTCACTGGAACAGTCTCTATTGTTTAATTCATATCTGATGTTTTACAAATCCAATTGACCTTAAACTTGTCCCATTTGAAATATGTGACATAGAGGAAGAAATGTTATGAGGGACCTTTGCCTAAAATTGAGTGTAAGACATCCGTTTGGGCTTTACAAAATTATGGTGTGAACCAGTGTCGAAAGTTAGCTTCTGTTTTGCTTAATTTAGTATGTCACGGTCACAACCAATTCATTGCCACCGTGACCCCCTCCTGTTTTTTCTATTTAGGGTGTTTTTCTTCCCGAAATGCACCTGAACCTCACCACGAGTTCCCATAGCTTGTCCAATCCATGTTTATCAATATAAAATGAGTATCTTAAGCATGATGAATTATGCATACTAATATATATACAAATATGTTGAGCTATAAGTGTTCTAAGCATGATGAATCATGTATCTTAATGTGTAAAATTATATGGAAGCAATGTATAATTTATGTATGGTGAATCATGAATGTGAATTCGTATTACCATGAATGCGAATGCGAATAATCATGAATGTGAATGCGTATAACCATGAATGTGCTAATGCATATATATGAGTACATCCATGTGAAATTAAGTATGATAAATCATGAATGATGATGCGTATTAACAAGCATGTGTTTTAAATATCTTGGACATGGTGAACCAAGTATGCAATGCACATAAACAAGAATGTGTTAATGTGTATTATATGTATGCGTTGGTATGTAATCACATGTACATGGCTTTGTATGCAAATGAGTAGGAAGAAATGTATACATGAATAGTAAAGAGCTTGAACATCATAATTGATAAAGCTATAAGTTACATAAAAGTAAAGTGTAGATTAAATAAATGTATATGATTAAATGAACATGTCTTGATAAAAGGAATGGGTATAAGCCTTAGATGCTCATACAAGTGGATAGATAGGCGCCTATAAAGGGTTAGATGATTTGCAGCTGCTAGATGTTTGGCACTGACGAGTGTCTATATGTTTGGCATCGACGGATGTCTAGATGTTGATACTTTTAAAGTATCTAGATGTTATGAGACTCCGGTCTCTAGATGATTTGAGACTATGGTCTCTAGATGTTTTTGTACCATTACTTGGTATCTACATGTACCCGTATCCAGTTATGTCATGATATTGAGCTGAATGTAAAATGTAAAAGTATATGAATTGCTGTTACATGTACAAGAGATGATGTTACATGCATAAGAGATGTTAGCTATATGTACAAGAGAAGTATAAATGTTATAGAGCTATAGTAAATGGCTATAGAAGTATATGATTATTGTTTACCAGAAATGGTTACATGAACCTATACATGTATATGAGAAATTGATATTTGTATAAGAAATGCTATACGTAAGCTAATATCTAGATGTACAGATGATAGTATATGAGATGTAAAGTTATAATTTAATAAATGATATGTATATGAAATAATGTAGACAGCATGATTGGGAAAGACATAGTAAGTTACATGTTGCATGTTTTTGTAAATGATATGTGTATATGTCTACAAGTACATGAACATAAGTATGTGTATCCAAGCATAGTTTGAGTTGTAATTGAGATGACACACGTTAAATGTATATACCATAGTCTTATTAAAAGAACTTGAACATGATATGGATTATATGAATTTGTATGTGATGCTATATGTGTTTGTTAGAAGTTGCTTCGTTGCTATATGAATGAAATGTTGGCATGCTTAATGGTTGATTAAGTGATGCATGTGACTTCGTTAGAAGTCTATATTATATGTGATATCCCCTCTAAGCGTTATCCCTTAGCACGGGTGTTTTTCCCATGTAGGTTTACAGGTTCGGAGGGTTGCACATCTGTAAGGTCATGGCCATTAGGAGTATATTGAAGTCTTTTTATATATGGCATAGTTTTGTATACATGTTCTAGAGTTTTTGGAATAGCTTGGCATATGTAAATGTAAAGCGACTTTTGTATAGGACATGTATATGGAAAAGCAAATTGTATTTTGTATACGGTATATAATTGTAATGTAAATGTTATAATGTAAAAGAACAGTTTCATTTTGAATATATGAGTTTGCTTATTGGCATGTTTTTGTTATATTAAAGACCATTTTTTCGCTGCTTGTGATTGTATGATTTTATTTTGGCTTCCGCATGAGTGTTCTGTATGTGTATGAGTGCATAGCGACTCCGATATCCTACCAAGGGGTATTGGGGCACTACATATAATTTTAAGAAATTAAAAGCTCACTTATAATTAACCAAAGCATAAGTAAGAGCGAAGTTCTGAACACCATATCTCTGGTCTTGACCAATAGAGGTGAGAGACCTTTTCCCAATTTCTTGTGAATTGGGTGGCGACTCCATGATACCTCAAAGGTGCCTATAGGTGCAATTAGGCTAGGTGGTTCTTCCCAATGTCCTATTGGGAGGGATACATCTATGATGTCTTATGGCACCCATGATCAAAAGACGCGAACCAGTCCCCCGAATCCCGAAGGCGGATTCAAAGCGAGGGCCCTTGCTGGGTTCCGGTGCGCGTCACATTATGTATATATTTATTGATTTGCATGTGTTTTCCTCGGCAGCCACTGTGAGTGGCTGCCCATTATTTGTTTCGCCCGACTAAGCGTTATTGCTTAGCATGGTTGTTTGTCCATGCAGGTTAGGAGATCAGAGTAGAGCAATGGTCCGCTGAGTTTTGTCCAATGAGTCACTAGATTTTCATAAGAAGTGCTTTTGATTTTGGCATGTAATTAAATTTCATTTATTTACCATTTGTAATGAGATGTGATAATCTTTAGTACGAATGATGGTGTGTGTGAGATAAGTTTAGGATGTGTATGTGGTTAAGGTTCTAGATGTTAGAAATTTTATTATTCTATCTTCAGTTTTGCTAAGTAAGTGTCTTGTCCGGTAGCACCCTTTGCTCACCGTAGCTCTCTGTCCTGCGTTATGCTACATGTGGGAGTTGGGGGTGTTACAACGAGGCCTGCATTTTTAGGTTGGAAGCACTATCAGCCATGGGGGAAAAAGTGGTAGAAGTTTTCAAGGATTCATCCTTAGTAGTTCATTAAGTCGGGCGCGAATGGTCCGTCAAGGAAGAACGACTATTGTCATACGTGAAGTACCTGAAGGGCTTGAGTGGTCAATTTGAAGTCTACACCTTTAGCTATGTGCCTTGAGGTGAGAACCAGTTAGCGGATGCCCTTGCCACCTTGGTATCTATGTAGGACAATCCTGAGGGAGTAGTCATGAAGCCCGTGCTCATTTATAGTTCAGATAAGCCATGGGTTGAGACAGAACAAATTATGGACGTCGAGGTCGCTGATGGGAAACCATGGTATTACGATGTCCAGAATTATTTGGAAAAGTCAATATTCCCGGAAGAGGCCACAAAAAAGGACCAAAGGATGATTCGCAAGCTATCCACTCAATTCATCAGTGTAGACAGTGTGTTATACAAGAGGCAGGCTAATGGCATGTAGTTAAGATGTTTATACGAAAAAGAGGCCAAGAAGATCATGAAAGAGATTCACGCTGGGGTCTGCGGACCCCATATGAATGGTCCAGCTCTGGCGAAGAAAATCATGCACCAAGGGTTTTTTTTGGCTTACAATGGATACAGATTGTTTGAATATGTGAAGTAGTGCCAGTTATGCCAACAATATGCGAATTTGAGACATGTGCCAGTTTCAGAGCTTCATAATTTGACATCTCTGTGGTCGTTTGCAGCTTGGGGAATAGATATCATAGGCAAGATACATCCTACGGCCTCTAATGGACACTGGTTCATCATCGTTGCCATTGATTACTTCACTAAGTGTGTCGAAGCTGAGTCCTTTAAGAAGGTTGATGCCAGAGACATGGCCAAGTTCAGTGAGCGAAATTTGATATGCAGATATGGCCTCCCGTACCACGTATCTGATAATGGGGTACAATTCATGGCCGAGACTAAACAGATGCTTCAGAAATATGGAGTTCGGCACCACAAGACTTCCCCTTATCGACCTCAAGCTAGCGGAACAGTCGAGGCAGCCAATAAGAATGTAAAAAGGATACTGGCTAGGATGGTGCATGTAACACCCCTTACACATACGTAGCATACTGTATGATAACATAGGCAGTATACGACGATGAGTGAAGAATGCTACAGGTGAAAACATGCAAGGAATATTGACAGAAGTAGAACTACATAATTTATTTCAATATTCAAGCATTCACAAAAGATAATCATATAATTGGCATCACACTTTCATTAAAATCTTATTACATACCAATCACATAATACAACATTAATAAGGAATTACATTACAATAGTTGACTATAAACTCCAAATAACAACTACTACAGACTTGATGGCCAAACTGCTGCGGATTGTCCTCGGCGACACGACTAACTCTAAACCTGCATGAATACACACCCATGCTAAGCACAAAAGCTTAGTGGGGAAAAACACATAATATGGACGACCACTCACAATGGTCGTCAGTCACAACACATAATAAATATTCAAAACAAAATCATATGAAAATATATATATATTTGCAAGTTCCAAACACACTTAAAGATCTCATTTAATAAATACATAAAATTGATCATAAAAGAAACATTTTAATCATTATCATTCACATGGTCAACCAGAGTTGTAATGCCCAAATGTCCCTTAGAAGGATAAGTGGACGCTGCAAAACACTAAGCATGCAATTACCTTATTATCTCACTTTTGCCTTTAACATTCACTAACACTTATGATTCATGCATTCCACTACACTATGCTTTATCACTAGCTCTTCACTATTCACTATTACAAGTTACATGCTTCACTACAATAAGTAATATATAACACTATACATATACAAAAGAATAGCTATTACAAAAACGGAGCTCAACTATTCAAAACTTTACAAACATTACACTAAGAGGACACTTCCTGCTCCGATAGTGGCCTGCAGAACTCCTTCAAATCTCAGCTCCAATCCACAACCTACACGGGAGACAAGCACCCGTGCTAAGCGATAACGATTAGTAGGAATATACAAACAAGCACTAGCACGACATTGACAAGGCACAATACAATAGAGAGCATGCTTAACATATATCATACTTCTTTTACCATCACTAGCTTATTAATTACACTAGCATGCCAATATTCCATAGCGCATTTCAAATATAACATCATACAATATTCATTACACTATTCACAAGGCACTATAAATAAGAGCACACATAGCAATCAAGGCAACTCATTTATAATCACTATATCAATATTACATTAGTATACGAATATACAATAACTCTTATGGTACCTTTAACACGCTCTGAATCATTATTCAATGTCATGCTCAATGATCACCTCACTAGGCTGATAACGGCATCAATATCTATACACTAATTTCACTAGCATGGTATGAACATTGCACACACTATCAGTACTATATATATAACACAATCATAGTCAACATATTAATAAAATCAATCATTTGAATGCGTCCATTACATGCTTTTTCACTCTTCACTTATCAAGATCCATATTCACTTCACTATGCCAATGAAGAACAATAAGTCACTATCAATCAATAATCATATACACTGCTCATTAGTCACTATGCTAAGCCAATTGTAGGCTCACTGCACTAACACTAATTCAATAGCACGGCGTAAATATCATACTATCGTTAAGAACAATAACACCAATACATATTTATCACAAACACATTCAATATCTTTATCATTCGTTAACAGCCTGTATAGTCTTAGAGATGGATATGGGTACACTAATCAATAACACTAGAGACCGAGGTCTCGAACATTATATCACTAAAGACAGAAGTCTCAAACACTATATCACTAAATACCCGTCGATATCAATCACTAGACACCCGTCGGTGTCACACTAGCAGCCGCAATTCACTAGCCCTTCATAAGCATGCTTATTTATCCACGACCCGACTACAGGCTTATAGGTTTATTTTTTCATTCACTACTCATACATGCTCATGGCATCATTTAGTCACACACTAATTAAACACACGTATAATAATTCACGTAGTATAATTCATACTCATGGCATTGTACATTCTCATGACAAGGCTCCTTCTCATGTTAAAATACAAGCACATGAGTTATTTATCGCATATGTAATTATTTCGCTTTATGATTCAATCAAGCTTAGTTAGGCTAATCATGCATCTCTAATTCGCATAGTCACATGTTCGCATGATGATGCATTCAAGCTTAGTTAGGCTATCATGCATCTCTAATTTGCATAGTCACATGGTAACATATTTGCATAATCATCTCAATTATATGCTTATATACTTCATTTATTATATTCGCATCCATGGTTTACCATCCTTATTTATACCCATTCACATACTTAATTCATCACCCTTAAAACACTTAAAGCTCATACATATTTATATACATTAGCATGCATAGTTCATCATGCTTAAGATACTAATTTTATAATGATAAACATGGATTGGATAGGCTATGGGAACTCGTAGTGAAGTTTGCGCACATTTCGGGAAGAAAAACACCCTAAAAACACAAAATAGGGAGGGGTCACGGTGTCAATGAATTGGTTGTGACGGTGACATACAAAATTAAGCAAAACAGAAGCTAACTTTCGACACTGGTTCACATCAAAATTTTGTACAGCGCCAACAGATTTCTTACACTCAATTTTAGATAAGGATCTCTTCTTAACATTTCTTCATATATGTCTTATCTGTCAAATGGGACAATTTTCAGGTCCATTGGATTTACAATAAAGGAGTTATGGCCAAAGGAACACAACTGATTCCAGAAGCCCTCCTACAGAATTTCATTTACGGTTATGGTAAAATTTGAAGACCTTAGACTCCTCAAATCAACAGAGCTATTTCTAGGACATTTAAAGACACGGATTATATGGTTCTAATAAAATTTGTCTCACCCCTTTTAGAGTTGTAAAACTCAACTTATACTATAAACAAGTCACGGGGGTCAGTATAGGCTTCAAAGACAGATTAACACAATCAATAGTTAGAGCTGATTCACATATTGTGCTAATTCCATGGTTCATTACTCATCTCATATCAATACACATTCAAATTCACTTCCATCAAAGTTCATAATCATGCTCAATTCCAGAAATCACATATCCAATATCAATAACGTATTTAAGCTAAACAACCATCACATACACTTGAGCACAATTAACACATAACACACATATATATCCCAAACCTCTTGGAGTACTCTGTAGACACCGGGTCTTGAGACAGTCCAGATCAGAGTTACCCGATGAAGAGATCAATGTCGATTTTCGAGCAAGGGGATGAAATTCGGAGGTTTTCGTAGGAACGGACCCATGGCAATCTAGGGGCGCCCATCCCTCGGATCGTGCCCCGTCCCTAGTCAGTTTCCCGCATTTACCCTTAGTAGGGACGGCCTTCGGTAGGTGCAGGGAAGCCCGTCGGTACGGTAACTGACCGGATCACGCGAGATTGGATAAAATTTAATCTCTTTTCTTTTCAAAATGGGGGATAGAATTTATCTAGAACTTGAATTTTAAAGTCCTTTTAAAATTCAAACTTTAGATGGAGGCTTATCTTAATTATCTCATAAAACCCTATAAATAAAGGATCAAATTTCAGTTTTAGGGGTTAGAAAATTTGAGGAATTTGGAAAAAGAGAGAAATTTTAGAGAGATTTTATTTAGAAAAAAGCTATCAAATATTTTTTGGAGAAAATTGCTTTTTAAAAAAAGTTTTTTCTGTGAGCAGATTAAGCAAAAAGTTTATAAATCTCTATTCATCTGTAGAGTTTTATTTTGATAAAAACTTATTTTAATTAATTGATTTCTTCAATTTTTTCTTACGAATTAAGTCAAATTGAGGTGACGAAATTCAGTCGTTTCCATCAATATAACTAATTCGAACACACGATCGCTATCAAACTATCAAGGAAAGAACAATATAAATTTTCTTTCTTTGATCTGATTCTTATTTGATCCTTGCGAGGCACACGGGGACAAAATCATTCGACATCCACCCTAAAAGGTAAGATCCGAGGGTAAACATTCTGGATTAACATTCACATAATTTAATTTGACTTACATTGATTTTTTTTTATCCTTTTTTAGATTTAAGAGGTTTGTTCTTATTAATTTGTTTTCCCTTACTAGGGACGGCCGCTGGCATGATACCGGAGGCCATCCCTAGGTGAATTCTCATTTTTATTTTTATTCACATTTTTATTGCTAACATGTTTATCCTTGTGAGTGCTTTTCTGACCATTGGAAGTTGGAGTCATGAGAGATGGTGGTTGCGCCATCCTGAGGATCTCGATTCGGGTTCATTTTTCTACCCTTACCTTTTATTTATGTTGTTATGGAAATGGTTTTAATGTCGTCAAGGTAAAAAGGACCAAAAGCTTTTTAATAATTAAACCTGGAGATTTTCCCAAAAATTGTGGACCAATGTCCCATTTCAACCAATAAAATTGACACTTCATAAAAAACCATTTCTGTAGTAAATATGTATGGTAGGACCAAAGTCCTCATTTCAATGAATATCGCGCTTCATGCATGTATTGCACTTTTATAAATGGGAGTTGTATTCCGCTCCTAGTGTTATTGTAATTTATTTCGAACACTTTATCTTGATTTTTGCTTGTATTTACCGCTTTGGATGTGAATGATCGTGCCTTTAATAAAGTGCATCGTATGGAAAGTTGGTGAAATAATAAATTCAAAACATAATTGTAAAATTAATCAAAGTACGAATAAATGAGAAGTCCCGAACTCACTTTAGTCTTTGAGACTCAAAGAGGTGAGAGGTCTAGGACTTCCAAGACACCTCTTGAGTCCCACCAAAAGGCTTAAATACACAATCCTAGGCTCTAGGGGAGTAGAGGATGAGGCCTCCAAGATCCCTCTAGCTAGCTCAAAATGGATATATGTGCGCCGTCTTAGGCTCGATAAGGCTAGACGACCCTTCCCAATGTTCTATTGGGTGGCGACTCCAAGAAACCTCATTGTTGCCCAAAATTGACGCACTTGTAAAAACCTTACAAGTTTTATGAACCTTTCCTGATCGCCCTGAAGTGGGCCTTTGGGAGGACATTCGAGTTCGGCGCGCGTCACAGTGGTGACTCCACTGGGGAACATACTCGAGACTTCGATTCGAAAGTACTTTGATTAAAATTTATAATTAGATTTTATCTTAAAAATTTCACCATCTTTCAAAACTTGCATTTACATCGCATTAGAGCCTTAGATCTATGCTAGTTTGGTTCCTCTTTTAGCCCCGGTGCGTTCCTGAAGCACGACCCTATTTTCACTCAATTTAGGGAAGTGTTAAGGATAATCACCAGCCCAAGCCTCGTACCATCATGGTATATTAAATGGTGACCCGATCGGTCGTTACGCTCGTGATGAGCTAGACCCGTTGGCAGGGACTATGCTTGGTAGCCCTAAAGAAACACCACCCTTTAACTAAAGCTCATGTAAATTAAAATAGTTACTTCACCTAAGTGGTATGAACTTTAATACGATGCTTGCTGTATGGATCATTATGTATTGGACAAACCCTGATAGTTTGACTGGTCGCCTAATCAAAGGCTTTCATGCCCCGACAGGCCTAGGATGCCTTATTCGGATTGCCTAAATACTTAATGAACATAACCCATCCGCCTGTGAATTAGTTAGGAGAGGTTATGCTGCCGGATTTTCACCGTGCACCATACGCGTTCATCGGGTCCCCAGACTGACCCATGGGCCAATCCCACCTAGGAAAGAGACTATGACCTCGTGTGAGGGAGTAATAAGGTTGGAAGGACCTATGTGCTTGCATGTGGCTTGTGAGTGTTGCATAGCATGATCATGCATCATTTTTTTTGCGCAATCATGCATCATCCTGACCCCTGTGTTTTTCAGCCATCATAGATTCGCCTAGGTGGACAAGGGGGTCCCGGGGACGGCTACGCAGAAATCCATTTTTCGAGTTACCAGAAAGGATAGAGTATCCGGACAATTCTTCTGAGACCAGTTACGCCACTTCAGATCAGTTTTCTGTACTTGAATAAACGGTAAACTCACCGAGAGGGCAGAGGCCACCAGGGCAATGATAGCAGAGGAAGTGGGCCGAAGGTTGGAAGAGTTTGAGAACCGGATGATGGCAATGATAGCCGCAATGGGTCAACAAGCAGCCCCGCAAAACCCACAGCCTCCTCCTGTGAGGAATAATGAAAGGGAAGAGGTCAGAGAGGACCCACAAGATGAAACTCGGCCACCACTCGTGAACCTAAGGGCTACTACTTCGGGGGCACATAGGGGAAGACCTGTCCCGAGGCTGGATGATGATTGGGAAGACGAGGAATATGAGGAACGTATGTCTGAGAAAGGGAAAGCCCCTCATATTGAAGAGACCATCTGGAGGAAGGTGCAAGAGAGATTTGAAGCTATGACGAGGATGTTGACGAAGGGCCAAGGAGTGAATCCTGAGGATAAAGAGTTAGAAGGAGAAGATCTAGTCCCAATGAACTTTAAGATGCCGGACGTGCCAAAGTTTGACGGTACTTCTGATCCCCTAGCACATATAAAGCAGTACTCATTAGTGATGAAAGGCACCACTTTGACAAGGAAGCAGAAAATTGAGTACTTTTGCTTGAGCTTGACGGGCCTGGCGGTGGGTTGGTATCACGGGCTCGATCGACGAACTAAGGAAGACTGAGATTTATTGACAGAAGAATTTTTGAGGCAATATGATTGTAGTACAAGAATGGAGGTAACCCTGAAGGACCTGAAACTGTAACAGCAGAGAGCAGGAGAGTCCTTCCATGAGTATCTAACCCGGTGGAGGAATTGGGTGATGGAAATGAAGAGGAAACCAGATACCCAGGATCAAATATGGTTATTCATTAAAAATGTGAGCCCGTATTTGAGGGATGGATTAAGGATGAAAGGACTAAAAGATTGGGAGTCCCTGAAGGACATCGCCATTGAGGCCGAAGGAGAGTACCTTGTTTGGAAAGCAAGAAATGAGAACTATCCTAAGAGAGGTAGTGGGAGTCAAAGGGCCCGTAGACCAACAAGTTCTGCCAGTGGTACAAGGAAGATTGCTGAAGTGTCAACTACAAACGCCACTCCGAGACATTTTTCCAATCTCGGGAGGTCCTTATCATGTGTACTAAGAAGATTGATGAAAGAGAATAAGCTGCAACCTCTACCGCCCAGACCTGCGAGAACTCAAGGCACGCCAGGACATAAAGACGATGAGTATTGTGCATATCATCAGCACACTGGACATGTAACCGACAACTGTAGGACTTTGAGGCAAGCAATTCAGGATTTGATCGACTCAAAATAGATTACAGATCCAGAAAAGAGAGGGGGTCAAAAGAAAGCTGGGTACAATAACGTGCCTCCGCCAGTGAATATAATCGGGTCCAGTTTGCCCGAGAACTTTGTGCTGAAGGAATTATACGGCAACGATATCCACACTGCTGTCACAAGCCTCTATGAGGGGAGTGAAGAAGGGCTTCTCGCTGCAGTGATCGATTGCTGGTCCACTGATGATAGTGGAACTGAAAATGAGGATTTGGAAACATTTTCTGACCTTTGGGGTTCGGAAGAGGAAAGAGAATAACCAAAGAGGAAAGAAGTGGGAGCTATGACCCGGAGTGGAAGGGTAGCCCCGGAAGTAGAGAAGCCACAAGAGCCGATTGAGGACAGAAGGGGAAAGGAGCTGGAGGAAGATCTGTTTGTCAAGCAACTGAAAAAGACGACGGCTCAGATTTTAATATGGGATCTTTTGAGACAGTCGCCATCACATAGGCAGAAGGTGGTGGAGGCTTTGTGCGAAGCAACTGTGGCTACAACCATTTCACCTACGGAACTTCTGGAGGTAGTAAAAGGAGGATCGGGAGAAAATGTTGTTTTTACCAGTGCGGATCTGCCGGCAGAAGGTCGCAGCCATAATCGCCCTCTGTACATAAGGGCGCAGATTAACCAAAAGCATACCGCCTGTGTGATGGTGGATGATGGTTCTTCCATAAATGTATGCCCACAGGTAGCAATAGCAGCTTTTGAGGTAACAGAGGATATGTTGGCAAAATCTGATCTTACCATCACGGCATATGACAACTCGCGTAGGCAGGCTTCGGGAACCTTCACAGCGGTGGTGAAAATGGGACCGGTAGAGTCAGAAGTAGAGTTTGTGGTGTTGCCCATACCTGCCAATTTCTCAGCTTTGCTAGGCAGACCGTGATTTCATAGATTGGGAGGAGTCCCCTCTACACTGAATTAGATGGTAAAGATACCTCACGAGGGCCAGATCGTGACTATAAAGGCTGCACAAGAGAATCAGGTTTCAGTACAGGAGATAGCCAGGCAGTCGTTTAATGGGTTTCATGTCACCATGATAGGCAAAGAAGAGCAGAAGGAAGAAAGCCCCCAAGTATTGAATATGATGAAGAAAATGTCATTCCTCCCTGGTGCAGGGCTGGGCAAGAATTCTCAAGGGATACCGACAGCCGTTACCACTAAGGGTCAAAAAGACAAGAGGGGTCTTGGATATACAGGTGCCGTAAAGAAAGGCGAGAAGTCGAAAATGGAAGTTCCCCATATTCGGTAGACCTTTGTGCCAGCAACCGCAGCATGTGCCTATGCAGGAGAAAATGAACCGCAGTGGCTGGATGGAAGAATTGTGCCAGGGTTCAAGGTTTTCAATGATGTCTATGACTGAGGCATTAGATTAATCAAGCTAGCAGAGGGTTTTTGGGATGAAGAAATCATGACCAGTAGGACAATTTGGGACCGCGAGACGTCGGAAGAAATAATTACTGAAAAGATGATAACCACTCAGCTGAAAGGAAAGGCCAAGTAGAGGAAGCTGTGCGGGAGGTGAATGAGGAGACTCCAAAGGGCCGATGTGATGCGAAAACGTCGACTGCGGCAGATACACTAGCAGAGGAGGAAGAGGAAAATAGTTTAGATTTTCTTTTTGCTCCAAAACTTTTCGATGATGTTAATTACAATTTCAATCTTATTAATAAATTGAATGGTTTTGCTTACTTATGTGATGTTTCTGATGATTTCACTATGCATGATCATGATCATTATCCATCCATATTTGATATTGATTCAACTGATGCTACTCCATTCAATCTTGGAACCCTAAAAAATCCAAAAGAAATTTTGATAGAATCAAATATAACTCCTGAAGAGCGAGAAAAATTTGAGACAATCTTAAAAAAAATATGAAAAAGTCTTTGCTTGGACCTACGAAGATATGCCAGGAATCGATCGGAAAGTTGCAGAGCATGCTATCCCCACCTATCCAGACCATAAACCTGTTAAGCAGAAGTTGAGAAGGCTTAGACCGGAATGGGCGGAGAAAGTGAAAGAAGAGATTCGCCAGCAAATCAAAGCCAAGTTTCTAGTCGAGGTGCAATACCCAACATGGTTGGCCAATGTTGTCCCTATAGCCAAGAAGAATGGCAAAGTAAGAGTATGTGTGGATTATCGGGATCTGAATAAGGCCTTTCCAAAAGATGATTTTCCATTTCCTCATATAGACGTACTAACAGACAGCGCCGCTGCTTGTGAGATGTATAGCTTCGGAGATGGCTACGCGGGCTACAATTAAATTCTCAATGAAATAATTGATTGGATCAAGACGGCCTTCATCACGGAGTGGGGGACGTACGCTTATCGCGTGATGCCTTTTGGCCTGAAAAATGCAGTGGCCACTTATCAGAAGATATTGGATGAATTGATTCATAAAGAGGTAGAGGTATATGTGGACGACATGATGATCAAGTCAGCCACTAGAGAAGGCCATTTTGAAGCCCTGGAAAAGTTCTTTTGAAGGATAGATAAGTACAACTTGCAGTTGAATCCTAAAAAGTGTATCTTTGGTGTTACCTCAGGGAAGCTGCTAGGACACATAGTAAAAGGGGGATTGAGATTGACCCGGATAAGGTTAAGGCCATCAGAGAAATGCTGATACCGCAGAAAGAGAAGGATGTAAGAAGCTTTCTGGGCAGGTTGCAATACATCAGTAGATTTATCGCTAAGCTTACTTCGATCTGTGAGCCAATCTTTAAACTAGTTAGAAAAGATCAACCAGTAGTATGGAACGAGAGTTGTCAAAAGGCTTTTGATGCTGTCAGAGAATATTTGTTGAATCCACCGGTACTGAGACCACCACGGCCAGCCAAGTCGCTGATCCTATACCTAGCCATAGAGGACAGTTCTGTAGGTGCTATGATGGCCCAAGAGGATGATGTTGGAGTGGAATTTGCTATTTATTACCTCAGCAAGAAATTCTTAGCCTACGAAGTCAAATATACAGAGGTAGAAAAGATTTGCCTTGCAGTAATCTGGGCTTCTAAGAAATTGCGACATTACTTTCATGCTTACAAAGTGTAGGCAGTCGCGAGGCAAAATCCCCTGAGATATTTGCAAGAGGCCCCATCTTTGCTTGGGAAAATGGGTAGGTGGTTGCTGTTACTTCAAGAATTTGATGTGGAGTATCTCACCCAGAAGACCATCAAAGGGCGTGCAGTGGCGGAATTTCTAGCAAAACACCCGATCCAAGGAGACTCATACGAGTTTAACTTTCCAGATGAGGATGTGGCAGCTATTGGGATTCAAGGTTGGAAATTACACTTTGACGGAGCTGTAAATAACAAAGGGGCAGGAGTAGGAGTCATTCTGATAACCCCGGATGACGAAAAGCTTCCCTTGGCGAAAAAGTTGAGATTCAAGGCTACCAATAATGAAGCTGAATACGAAGCATGTGTTTTTGGATTGGAGGCGTTAATAGCTTTAGGAGCGAAGAATGTGGAAGTGTTTGGTGATTCTTCTTTGGTGGTCAATCAAATTCGAGGTGAATGGGCCGTGAAAGAAGAGAGGCTAATGCCATATATATGGCACTTAAGAGACCTGAGCAGTCAATTCGAAGTACGCACATTCCATTTTATTCCCAGGGAAGAAAATCAGTTAGCCGATGCGCTCGCCACGCTAGTATCGATGTGGGACAACCCTGAAGGGGTGCACATGAAGCCAGTTTTAATCTATAGTTCTGAGAAACCTAGCTTCGAATCGAGATCAGTTATGGAAGTAGAAGTGGCGGATGGAAAGCCATGGTATCACGACATTATGAATTACCTAGAGAATGCAACATTTGCAGAGGAGGCTACCGAAAAGGATCAAAGGATGATTCGCAAGCTGTCTACCCAGTTCATTTGTATAAATGGGATAATGTACAAACGGCAAGCTGATGGTATCCAATTGAGGTGTTTGGACGAAAAATAAGCCAGAAGGGTAATGGAAGAAACACACGCCAGAATATGCGGAGCCCATATGAATGGGCTGACATTAGCCAAAAAGATCATGAGGCAAGGCTTCTACTGGCTTACGATGGATAGCGATTGCTCAAAATATGTGAAGTAGTGCCAGCTATGCCAGCAATACGTAGACTTAAGGCATTTGCCAGTGTCAGAGCTACACAGCCTAATGTCACCTTGGCCATTCGTTGCTTGGGGAATAGACATTATTGGAAAAATCCGCCCTACGGCATCCAACGGACACAGATATATAATAGTCGCAATCGACTATTTTATAAAATGGGTGGAGGCGGAGTCCTTTAAGAAGATCGACGCAAGAGATATGGCCAGATTTATTGAAAGAAATCTGATATGCGGATATGGCCTCCCACATCACATAGTGTCTGATAACGGGGTGCAATTCATGGGGGAAACCAGAAAGATTCTTGAGAAGAACGGGATCGAGCACCACAAATCCTCCCCCTACCGACCACAAGCTAACGGGGCAGTAGAGGCCGCCAATAAGAATGTGAAGAGAATCCTAGCCAAGATGGTCCAAACCTACAAAGACTAGGCAGAGAAGCTTCCCTTTGCATTGTGGGGTTACAGAATGACGGTGGGATATCTACAGGCGTTACTCCATATTCTTTGGTTTACGGAACAGAGGCAGTGCTGTCGGTTGAGGTAGAGCTTAAATCACTGAGAGTAGTGATGGAAGCTCAGATTCTGGAAGCCGAATGGATACAAGAGAGGTTACAGCATTTGAACTTATTAGATAAGAGTAGAATGAAAGCTTACTATCATAATCAGATCTATCAGAAAAGGCTGGCCAGATCATTTGGGAAAAAGGTGAAAAAGCATCCGCTGAAGGAGGGGGATTTGGTGTTCAAACAGATGAGACCAGGAGTGCCAGATATCAGAGGAAAATTTAGACCAACTTGGGAAGGACCATATATCCTCAAGAAGCTGTTATCCAAAGGAGCTGCAATCTTATCGGATAGCGATGGTAATGAATTCAAGGAACCGGTCAATGTCGACAGACTCAAAAGGTTCCATGGCTAAAGACCAAAATCAAAAGAAGAGAATAAAAGCCCCGCGGGTCGAAAACCGAAAAAAGGCGGCCCTGCTAAAATCGGGCGCCTCGTCAGGGTGAAAACCGAAAAAAGGCATCCTGGGAAAAAATTAGAGGCTTGAGAGAAAATATCCAATCATGAAAACCCGAGAGGGCTGATTGGAGACAGGAGTTTGATGCTGTCAAGATTTAGTTCCATGAATGAATGTAGTCTTGCATAATTGAATTAATGTCAAAAAGCGATCATGTATGCTGAGGTCATACTGAAATGTACACAAATTTTTGAAATGAAATAAGTTTGATTTATTCATTTACATTATTGTCCAATTCTGCTTTAAAAAGAAACATTCTGCTCAAAATGAATGTAAAGCTAAACTATGCCCTACTACTACCCTCGCTGGCCAAATGCATCAATCGTCGGGTTCGGTTATCAGCTGCCGGGCTAAGTATCCATCTCTTGTACGCCCTGGTAGAGATGGTAGAATGGTTCCCGAACAAAGGTATGGCGATTTTCAATGGAAGTCGGCTCCAAAGCTCATGATAGCGGGAGGCAAAGGCCGCAGAAAGGACTCCACCTCGAAAAGATAAAGGGAGTCTCACCACATCCTGAGTTACTCCGAGTTGACGGGAGCAATGAGCCGTGATGTAGAAGGTCGCCTCACGGAGCCCGCATAAGGGAACACATCCTGAAGACCCATCAATAACTGCACCGGACAAGGGAAGCCAAGCGTGCGTAAAGCTAATATCATCGTCGGATATCTCACTGAATCTGGTAATGCACTCGTCAGGAGTCCCAGGTAAATACAGACGACGTCAAGGGAGGAAACACTTCGTAGAGTACGGACTGATGACTCTAGGAGGGGGCTCTGACAAAAGCTTTAATTTCTCCTGCAACCAAATCTGATAGGGGAAATAAAGAAAGACAAAGAAAATAAAAGCCAAAGAGAATAAAATAAAAGGCAAAGATAAGCCGCTGGAGTAAGTTCGATTTACTTCAGGCAAAAATTAGGCATAGGGCTGTGTGAAAATCCGAAAGGACACACTTCCCGCTAAGAGAAGCTAGTGTGAAAATCCACAAGGGACGCACTACCTTTTAAAACAATGACGTACCTGGAGTAATAAGGGGCTCCTAGAGAATGAAGTACTAGGCCCGACATGAACAGAGTCCAAACCCAAGATAGTCTCAGCTAGAATGAGGGGGAAAGGTGTGAGCCCGTGATAAAAGTCATCCAGAATTCCAAACAGACGAGGGTCTCCGAGCAGCTCCTCTGAGGTCACGACTAGATACTTCATCAGGCAGAAGAGGAAGATGACACTTACGCTGTATGAGGGAATGTTGGATAATTCATCCATTGCTTCAATCAGAGGTTCCAAAGAAAAGACTGGGCCCTGAGGAACTAGACGAGAAGCGTCAGAAGGAGCTACACTTAAGGACAAGGCAATATCCCAGATTTGGATCAAACCGCAGCAGGGTACGCAAGGCAAAGCACTAGGTGGATACCAACTTCCAATGATAGCAGCAAATTCTTCAGGCAAGGGGCATATTTCCTGATAGGTGAACCTGAAAACATGAAAACGAGGATCCCAGAAGTGGGTTGCAGCCAAAAGAAGGGTGTAGTCTACCTTGACTCTCCGTAAAAACCTCAGTCCAGAAAGGGGGGCAAGAGTACTGTGTTCCCAAATTTGAGCATCATCTAAGACACGGTGCATCTTGCAAAGGAAAGGAGAATTCATGTCTTGATAGCTAAAGCCACAGTTGCTAAGAGGAAAAAGGAAAAAACTAGAGAAAAGAGCCTGTTTTGGAGCTAAAATAAGGAAGGGGCACGAAATTCAAGAAAAATGGTTGAATTTTATAGATTTGGCTGACAGACGGCTAACCCGTCCCTATATTCAGACGGTGAACCCGTCTGTACTTATCCACCTGGCGAATCGTGCATTGTGCATATCACGCGCATTAATTAGGTAATTAATGAGGGAATCTGGATAGACAGACGGAATACCCGTCTGTAGCTATATGGGCGGGAAGCCTGTCGGTACTTAAAATCTATATAAAGACGCAAGTACCGACGGGAAATCGTTTTCTTTTCCTTCTTCTTCACACCGACGCCTTTTCCTTTGTTTCCAACGGTTCTTTTTCGTTTTTGTCTTTTCAAATTGCATTTTTTCGCGTCAGTTTTTAGTTTTTGACTTCTTCAGTGGGTCTCGACTTCAAGGTTAGTAAGATACTCCCATTTGTCTTTGTTTTATTGTTATTATTATGAGCAAGGAGATTTCTTTTTCTTTTGAATTAATGGAATTAGCGGCCTGGTTGATCCTGATTGGCACTGTAAATAAGTTAATAGGATGAAGTTTGTTTTAATGAATAAAGAGTGCACGAATGTATGCTGTTCGAGTAATAATTAGTGTTCAGAGTATAAATATGGCCTTAGGAATTCATATATTTTGAAGCAAATAATGTGAGAATTAGAAAGCAAAGGTGATTATATTGCATCGTTGTTTGGGGTCTGAGGCCCGTTCTGTTCTATTTCTTCTTCATTATGCAAGAGTTTGGGCACACCCTTGCCGGGGTGTTGCCAGTTTTTTTTAGCAAATGTAAATATTATATTGTTGCTTGGGGCCTGAGGCCTATCATTCTTTTTGCCTTTTCATGCAGGAGGTTGGGTACACCCTTGCCGGGGTGCTGCCCAAATTTTTTAAAAACCTTTTTGGTTTAGACATATCCAGTCAGAATGGCCACCTAAGTTTCTATCATAAGGTCTGTTCATACACAATACCAAACTAACTATTTATCTTATTCACAGGACGCCACCACGACAATATGCTCCGCATGATCAGCCCGAGCCTGAGGCCCCAGGTTAGATGAGCGACGAGGCTAGATAGAGATATGCAGCACTGGTTCAGGTGCAGTTCCGAGCTAGCCGCTTCGTTTCAAGGCCATTCCTCGAGGCTCTGGGGATGGCGGATGAGGTTGATATATTGATGGCAGGCGCGGGTTGGATAGAGTTTTTGACACCTGCTTTCCAGACTCACCCAGAGCAGGCTCAGGACCAGCCTCCCGAGCACCCTCAGCATTAGGGGGACCAGCCTCCCCGATAGCCAGAGCATCCAGATGGTCAGCCTCCGCAGCCGTAGTACGAGGAGCAGCCGGGTACACCTTTTAATGTGGGGATCGAGTTTACTATGCATGAGTTGTTGGCTACTCCTCCAGGACAGAGAGTACAGAGTCCTATGCCTCCATCATCGAGAGTACAGCGGACAGCTCCCCGAGCGCTTGAGAGGTTTAGCCCATATGTTAGAGCGGGGGATCCGGGAGCATCTACTTCCACAGCTCCACCACCTGAGCCGACACCAGATTCAGCTCCCCCTCCATCCTCGTCATCAGCTTTCCCAACACAGCCAGCTTTTACTACCCTATTAACTTCTATGTTCGCATCTTTGGAGCATAGACAGGAGGAGAGAGACAGGGCCCTTCTCGGGCAGCTCGGAGAGCGAGATAGAGTCATATTAGATCGGCTGGATCAGCAGCAGGGGATCATCCAGGACCAGGGGAGGCTTATTGATCATCTGAGGCAGGAGCAGGAGAGACTCATGGATCAGCTGAGGCAGAAGATGAGGGCCTCCCAGAGTGATGCAACCCAGAGGATAGACGCATCCGTACAGATGGTGGATGAGTCAGTTGAGGCTCTCAGATTCAGGATTCAGGTCCTGGAGGGTGCCATACCTCCCATCGCCTAGTCCCTGCGGGAGTTTAGAGAGCAGACTGAGGATAGGCTGAGGAGTATGAGGACCACCTCCACAGATCAGACCCTTCGCCTGGGCGTTGCTTTTAGAGAGTTAGGGGGGTTGTTACCAGTACACTCCAGTTTATGACGGTCTGTGCACAGCCGTTTCTCGATGGATATGCTCAGGTCCAGTTCCAGCAGCAGGACTCAGTAGGAGCACGGCCATTATCAGTACTAGTGGCTGTACCTCCCAGATACCAGCAGGTAGCCAGGGATTGGGCTACTCAGCAGGCCGGACCGTCAGCCATCTGCCTCGGATGCAGGACCCTCCACTGCTCCAGCACGAGACCAGCCGGTTCATATATCGAACGATAATGATGACCCAGAGGAGCTCTCAGATTATGCGCCATTATAGATTATTCAGGGAGTTCTTCTAGTTTTGTGTTTATACTTTTTGTAATCACATCTGTATATTGTACAAAATTTAACCTTTTAGTGGAAAAAATTTGGATAAACTTGTTAAATTTGCATGTTATTTCTTCATGATTTCTTAAAAGAAAATTTAAGAGAAAAAAAGAAAAGAGGAATTGATCACATGGAAAATAAGATGATGAATAATAAAGAGAGATATAAGATGTTCATAACTCTACCAATCAAGGTACTTGGAGTAAGAATTAATAAAAGTCTTTTACAATACAGGAACATGGTCTTACACCGATTCAAAATCGACCCACAGTCAAAAGGAAGAATAAATAGATCAAACATCATGTCCTTCGGGATCATAAGAAATCAAAAGATCAGAATTGTACTTTGGGGGCACGATGAGGCTGCCAAATTAAAACACCCAGTTCAGAAGAATGCCCAGCTCAGAAGAGCAGTCCAGAAGGAAGCACAGTCCGAAGAAGACTCGGTGCAGCTCAGGAGAGCAATTATTGCACTTTGTACAGTCCGAAAAAGACTCGATGCAGCTCAGGAGAGCAATTATCGCACTTTGTAAAGTCCGAAGAAGACTCGGTGCAGCTCAGGAGAGCAATTATTGCACTTCGTATAGTCTGAAGAAGACTCGGTGCAGCTCAGGAGAGCAATTATCGCACTTTGTACAGTCCGAAGAAGACTCGGTGCAGCTCCAGAAGAGTAAACCCCGCATTTTATAAGTCCAGAACCGACTAGATGCATTGCCGCTTCCCCGGCGAAAAGGTAAGGACTGCCTCAGGTATGCATCTCTTTCCTTTCTTCGCTGAATTTTGGCTCATCTAGGCACTAGTGCTCTAGTTTCCCCAAAATTTCGGGCAACTGTAGACACCGGGTCTTGAGGCAGTTCTGATCAGAGTTACCCGATGAATAGATCAATGTCGATTTTCGAGCTAGGGGATGAAATTCGGAGTTTTTCGTCTTTCGGTCTCGCAAGGATTAAAATCTTTTTTTTTTCTATAGCATGGAGTTTTGAAAGAGTTGGATAAATTTTACAGAATTTGGATAAAATTGGGAGTCTTGCTTCACAGACGGGCATTCCGTTTGTGTAGGGACGCCTGTCCCTAGGCGTAGTAGGGACGGACCCGTGGCAATCTAGGGACACCCGTCCCTAGGATCGTGCCCCATCCCTAGTCAGTTTCCCGCATTTGCCCTTAGTAGGGACGGCCGTCGGTAGTGCAGGGAAGCCCGTCGGTACGGTAACTGACCGGATCACGAGAGATTGGATAAAATTTAATCTCTTTTCTTTTCAAAATTGGGGATAGAATTTATCTAGAACTTGAATTTTAAAGTCCTTTTAAAATTCAAACTTTAGATAGAGGCTTATCATAATTATCTCATAAAACCCTATAAATAAAGGATCAAATTTCAGTTTTAGGGGTTAGAAAATTTGGGGAATTTGGAAAAACGGAGAGAAATTTTAGAGAGATTTTATTTAGAAAAAAGCTATCAAATATTTTTTGGAGAAATTTGCTTTTTAGAAAAAGGTTTTTCTGTGAGCAGATTAAGCAAAAAGTTTATAAATCTCTATTCATCTGTAGAGTTTTATTTTGATAAAAACTTCTTTTAATTAATTGATTTCTTCAATTTTTTCTTACGAATTAAGTCAAATCGAGGTGACGAAATTTAGTCGTTTCCATCAATATAACTAATTCGAACACACGATCGCTATCAAACTATCAAGGAAAGAACAACATAAATTTTCTTTCTTTGATCTGATTCTTATTTGATCCTTGCGAGGCACACGGGGACAAAATCATTCGACATCCACCCTAAAAGGTAAGATCCGAGGGTAAACATTCTAGATTAACATTCACATAATTTAATTTGACTTACATTGATTTTTTTATCCTTTTTTACAAAAGATTTAAGAGGTTTGTTCTTATTAATTTTTTTTCCCTTACTAGGGACGACCGCTGGCATGATACCGGAGGCCGTCCCTAGGTGAATTCTCATTTTTATTTTTATTCACGTTTTTATTGCTAACATGTTTATCCTCTTGAGTGCTTTTCTGACCATTGGAAGTTGGAGTCATGAGAGATGGTGGTTGCGCCATCCTGAGGATCTTGATTCGGGTTCATTTTTCTACCCTTACCTTTTATTTATGTTGTTATGAAAATGGTTTTAATGTCGTCAAGGTAAAAAGGACCAAAAGCTTTTTAACAATTAAACCTGCAAATTTTCCCAAAAATTGTGGACCAATGTCCCATTTCAACCAATAAAATTGACACTTCATAAAAAACCATTTTTGTAATAAATATGTATGGTAGGACCAAAGTCCTCATTCCAATGAATATCCCTCTTTATGCATGTATTGCACTTTTATAAATGGGAGTTGTATTCCGCTCCTAGTGTTATTGTAATTTATTTCGAACACTTTATCTTGATTTTTGCTTCTATTTACCGCTTTGGATGTGAATGATCGCGCCTTTAATAAAGTGCATCGTACGGAAAGTTGGTGAAATAATAAATTCAAAACATAATTGTAAAATTAATCAAAGTACGAATAAATGAGAAGTCCCGATCTCACTCTGGTCTTTGGGACTCAAAGAGGTGAGAGGTCTAGGACTTCCAAGACACCTCTTGAGTCCCACCAAAAGGCTTAAATACACAATCCTAGGCTCTAGGGGAGTAGAGGATGAGGCCTCCAAGATCCCTCTGGCTAGCTCAAAATGGATATGTGTGCGCCGTCTTAGGCTCGATAAGGGTAGACGAGCCTTCCCAATGTTCTATTGGGTGGCGACTCCAAGAAACCTCATTGTTGCCCAAAATAGACGCACTTGTAAATACCTTACAAGTTTTATGAACCTTTCCTGATCGCCCTGAAGTGGGCCTTCGGCAGGACATTCGAGGTTCGGCGCGCGTCACAGACTCCTTCCTTTACTCTTCTATTATAACCTTTTCTTTACCCTTGGCTGGTCTACTTAGATCCCCAGCTCCAACCACATACACATATTCAAAACAAACTCAAGCCAAGAACTGAAACTCAAAGAAAGAGATGAAGAAGAAGGCACTAGGTTTAATGTTACCTTACCAATTGACTTAGACGGGTACACAAGCAAGCTCACTAGAACAATTTTATTTACTACTTAAAACTGAAGAAATGAAGAAGTAAATTGCAGACTCTTCCTTTTGAGAATGGGCAGCAAAAATGAGAGACAAGAGTGACCAGTTTCAGCTTTCTAACAACTATCTATTTGCATGAGATAGCCAGGTGTCATGACTCAAGCCATCCCCAAAGCTAGGAGGCAGCTCTAACAATGATTCATGGATTTCCACTATCTCTTGATTAACATCAATTAATCATCACTAACTTTAATTAATCCCACTTTGTTAATCTAATCTTTCTTAATCCAGCAAATTACACTTTGGTCACTACAATACTTTAATTTTTATACAATTAAGTCCCTAGATTTACATTTTCAATTAAGTCCAAATCTGTAAACCCTAATTAACACTCACTTATTTACACTAATCACACTCATTACTACTAGGGTGAGTTTTGGAGTGTTACAACTCTCCCCCACTTAAGGAATTTCGTTTAAGGAATTTCGTCCTCGAAATTCTCTCTCACACATACGATAACTTTAACAATACAAAACATTATGCAAAAATATTAATTCAATCAAACATATCAATCACTCTAAACAACATCTGCATTAGGGCCACACTCTAAACAAACTCTAAGCAATTATATTCACTATAAATCCTATAGTCCAGAACCGTCTAAACCTATGCTCTGATACCACAACTTGTAACGCCCAAATATCCCTTAGAAGGATAAGTGGACGCTACACAACACTAAGCACACAATTACCTTATTATCTCACTTTCGCCTTTAACATTCACTAACACTTATGATTCATGCATTCCACTACACTATGCTTTATCACTAGCTCTTCACTATTCACTATTACAAGTTACATGCTTCACTACAATAAGTAATATATAACACTATACATATACAAAAGAATAGCTATTACAAAAACAGAACTCAACTATTCAAAACTTTACAAACATTACACTAAGAGGACACTTCTTGCTCCTATGGTGGCCTGCAGAACTCCTTCAAATCTCGGCTCCAATCCACAACCTACACGGGAGACAAGCACCCATGGTAAACGATAACGCTTAGTGGGGTTATACAAACAAGCACTAGCACGACATTGACAAGGCACAATACAATAGAGAGCATGCTTAACATATATCATACTTCATTTACCATCACTAGCTTATTAATTACACTAGCATGCCAATATTCCATAGTTTATTTCAAATATAACATCATGCAATATTCGTTACACTATTCACAAGGCACTATAAATAAGAGCACACATAGCACTCAAGGCAACTCATTTATAATCACTATATCAATATTACATTAGTATACGAATATACAATAACTCTTTTGGTACCTTTAACACGCTCTGAATCATTATTCAATGTCATGCTCAATGATCACTTCACTAGGCTGATAAAGGCATCAATATCTATACACTAATTTCACTAGCATGGTATGAACATTGCACTATCATTGCACACACTATCAGTACTATATATATAACACAATCATAGTCAACATATTAATAATATCAATCATTTGAATGCGTCCATTACATGCTTTTTCACTCTTCACTTATCAAGATCAATATTCACTTCACTATGTCAATGAAGAACAATAAGTCACTATCAATCAATAATCATATACACTGCTCATTAGTCACTACGCTAAGCCAATTGTAGGCTCATTGCACTAACACTAATTCAATAGCACAGCATAAATATCACACTATCGTTAAGAACAATAATACCAATACATATTTATCACAAACACATTCAACATCTTTATCAGTCGTTAACAGCCTGTATAGTCTTAGAGATGGATACAGGTACACTAAGCAATAACACTAGAGACCGAGGTCTCGAACATTATATCACTAGAGACAAAAGTCTCAAATACTATATCACTAGATACCCGTCGGTATCAATCACTAGACACCCGTCGGTGTCACACTAGAAGCCGCAATTCACTAGCCCTTCATAAGCATGCTTATTTATCCACGACCCGACTACAGGCTTATAGGTTCATTTGTTCATTCACTACTCATACAGGCTCATGGCATCATTCAGTCACATACTAATTAAATACGCGTATAATCATTCACGTAGTATAATTCATACTCTTGGCATTGTACATTCTCATGACAAGGCTCCTTCTCATGTTAAAGTCCAAGCACATGAGTTATTTATCGCATATGTAATTATTTCGCTTTATGATGCAATCAAGCTTAGTTAGGCTAATCATGCATCTCTAATTCGGATAGTCACATGTTCGCATGATGATGCATTCAAGCTTAGTTAGGCTATCATGCATCTCTAATTCGCATAGTCACATGTTCGCATGATGATGCATTCAAGCTTAGTTAGGCTATCATGCATCTCTAATTCGCATAGTCACATGTTCGCATGATGATGCGTTCAAGCTTAGTTAGGCTATCATGCATCTCTAATTCGCATAATAACATGGTAACATATTCGCATAATCATCTCAATTATATTCTTATATACTTCATTTATCATATTCGCATCCATGGTTTACCATCCTTATTTATACCCATTCATATACTTAATTCATCACCCTTAAAACACTTAAAGCTCATACATATTTATATATATTAGCATGCATAGTTCATCATGCTTAAGATACTCATTTTATAATGATGAACATGGATTGGACAAGCTATGGGAACTCGTAGTAAAGTTCGGGCGCATTTCGAGAAGAAAAACACCCTAAAAACACAAAACAGGGAGGGGTCAAGGTGGCAATGAATTGGTTGTGACCGTGACATACTAAATTAAGCAAAACATAAGCTAACTTTCGACACTGGTTCACACCACAATTCCGTACAGCACAAACGGATGTCTTACACTCAATTTTAGGCAAGGGTCTCTTCTTTACATTTCTTCATCTATATCTTATTTTTTAAATGGGACAATTTTTAGGTCAAATAGATTTATAATAAAGGAGTTATGGCCAAAGGAAGACAACTGGTTCCAGAAGCCCTCCTACAGAATTTAATTTACGGTTATGGTAAATTTGGAAGACCTTAGGGTCCTCAAATCAACAGAGCTATTTCTAGGACATTTAAAGACACAGATCATATGGTTCTACTCCAATTGGTCTCACTCCTTTTGGAGTTGTAAAACTCAACTTACACTATAAAAAAGTTTTGGGGGTCAGTATAAGCCTCAAAGACAGATTAACACAATCAATAGTTAGAGCTGATTCACATATTGTGCTAATTCCATGGTTCATTACTCATCTCATATCAATACGCATTCAAATACACTTCAATCAAAGTTCATAATCATGCTCAATTCCAGAAATCACATATCAAATATCAATAACGCATTTAAGCTAAATAGCCATCACATACACTTGAGCACAATTAACACATAGCACACATATATATCCCAAACCTCTTGGAGCACTCCTTCCTTTACTCTTCTATTACAACCTTTTCTTTACCCTTGGCTGGTCTACTTAGATCCCCGACTCCAACCACATACACATATTCAAAACAAACTCAAGTCAAGAACTGAAACTCAAAGAAAGAGATGAAGAAGAAGGCACTAGGTTTAATGTTACCTTACCAATTGACTTAGACGGGTACACAAGCAAGCTCACTAGAACAATTTTATTTACTACTTAAAACTGAAGAAATGAAGAAGTAAATTGCAGAATCTTCCTTTTGAGAATGGGCGGCAAAAATGAGAGACAAGAGTGACCAGTTTCAGCTTTCTAACAACTATCTATTTGCATGAGATAACCAGGTGTCATGACTCAAGCCATCCCCAAAGCTAAGTGGCAGCTCTAACAATGATTCATGAATTTCCACTATCTCTTGATTAACATCAATTAATCATCACTAACTTTAATTAATCCCACTTTGTTAATATAATCTTTCTTAATCCAGCAAATTACACTTTGGTCACTACAATACTTTAATTTTTATACAATTAAGTCCCTAGATTTACATTTTCAATTAAGTCCAAATCTGTAAACCCTAATTAACACTCACTTATTTACAATAATCACACTCATTACTACTAGGGTGAGTTTTGGGGTGTTACAAGAGTGACAATCTCAATTAATACATGTTTTTCATGTTTATTATTCTTACTCCTCGTACCACACATATCATTATATTTAGCCAATAACCAATACTTACAAAAACAATTCCCACACCTTAAAGAGTCATGAGAATGAAACTAGAAGTCTAACTTCATATCTAAGTGTTTTATTGCATGCGACACATATAGTTATTTTCATTTAATCATTTATTTCAAATCATTGCATTATTTTCAAGCCATTTGCTCATGTTTAGATTTCAAAGGAAATAACAAAATTGGACCGTGGAAGCATTCAAGGGTGTTATCTCATTTTTGCATAAGGATCCATACAGGATCCAAAAACACATAGGTGCGCGAGGCACAAACTCATGCCACATATAAGTCACAGTAGACAATGTGATCACATTCTTATTAAATGATTAATCTTATACAAGTATTCACATATCTTTATCAATTCACAACTTATTATTCAATTCACATACTCTTGTTCATTTAATGCCTGCTATGTCAAAGGGGTGGATAAGCGAGTGAACACATGGCGGTACCTTACAGGTACTAATTGAATGCATGGCGGTACCTTACGGGTACGAATCGAACGCATGGCAGTACCTTACGGGTACAAATCGAAAAGCAACATCCCATTTTTCTCATTCAAAACATTTTCACATTGGGGATCGTGAGGATCCGAACAGGGACCTGATCAGGGTCCAAATAGAACAGAGGGCTGCAGCTAACTGAACTCTATAGGCATGCCTATCTATCCACGACACGACTAATGCAGGCTAACACATACTTGTTTCCTTTAATGATGTACATGTTATTTTTAATACTATTTTCGAGGTGCATACTTTTATTGTAGTCACATAATAATCATGTGCATAATGCATTTATAATGAAAGCAATGGCTCATACAAATTATAACAACCATAACCTTTCATTTCAATCACATCTTAGTTTTAATACATGCTTAAAAATTCGATTCAATTATAGCTTTCATGGTATAACACATCCTAGTTTACACCATAGGTCATAAGCAAATCATAAATAAAAATCCATGCCAAAAAGCTTAACAACATACCTTCATAGCATAGGTAAGAGTCGCGCTCGCGACAGAAAACTAGATGGCCTCTATCGCGCTCGCGACAGAGCCAAACATCACGCTCCGCCAAACCAACCAAGTCTTAATGGACCATCAAACTAGATCACACTCATATCAATTCTCACTTATATACAAATTCACATATAAACATATTGATTCTTATAATGTCCATAAATAATTTCATAAACATTACTTTCCCAAATTCATGCATTAAATTCAAGAACTCCAACACAAACATCCCAGACTATTCAATTTAATAAGAATCTTTCATTATTTAGATAGACATATAAAAACCATTTGAGATACAAAAGATTCATTTCAATTTCAGTTTTTGACACACCCAAAATAATCATTTAATTCAATCTTAACATCATATAAAAATTTTAAACTATAAATAATCCTACTCAAGATTTGAATCATTAATGGCTTTAAAACTTTTATAAATCTATGCATACGTGCCACATTTATTTTTAACAGAATATCTAGGCATTAACAGAGTTCAGGTGATACTTTATCTTTCATGTTCGGATAAGTTTCTATGCTTTGATCCGGACTTAGAAGGGTATTCCAAGCTTCCTATGTATCCTAAAGGATCAGGAATCAAACTCCATAGTTCTAAAGGTTCAGGGTACAAATTTGTAGTATTCTCACTTATAGTTTAACAACATTTCATGCCATATCACTTCAAGATTATTCAGAGGGTTTGACTCAATAAGCTTTAAAGTATCTTAGCACCTTTTCCTATTTACAACCTTAGCTACTTGTATTTCCAAGTGACAACCATTTATTTATTCTTCTAAGAGACTCTCAACATGATGATGGATAAGTTTCAGACGATTCTACGGAAGTTCGGATGCATTTCGGAAGGAAAAACATGTCAAAATACACAACCTAGGGGAGGATAAAGAAGGGCAAGAGTTTCTACCAACCATGAGGTTCAAAAGAAGAGGAAAAACCTTCAACAATCAAGTTTTATCGTGCTCGCTATAGAAGCCTCTCCCAAGTGCCCTACAGAAATGGGCTAACAAGACTGCATCTCACACCCGACTTTGTACTGCCTAAACCAACCTATAAAACTCATTATAAGCCAAAGATTCCTCTTAATAAATGATCCTTGGGATGTTATCTTTCCAATGAAACAAATTTCAGATCAATTAGACGTCTAAAACTTCAGATATGAGCTACATAACCTACACTGCTCCAGTGAACCTGTGTAAGCAAAGGTACCCCGGATTTTACCATTTTCGATGATCTTAGAGTAATAATTTGTTTCCAATCCTTCAAATAAAATTCTAGATACAGGTCTTAGCTTTATAATGGCACTAGACACATTCAATTTGGACATTTATAACTCGGCTTATAGCTGAAACAATCCATAAAGGTCTAGTGAAATCTGGGCAGAATATTCCCTAAAAACTCAAACTCTCTAACTTCAACCAAATCATCACAACCAAATTACGACAAGAAATCAAATTTAACAAAAATACATATCAAAACATTAATTCATCAAACACATGTATATTTATACATTAAAGCACATAAATTTCCCAAACCTGCTATAAAGCTCAAACCACTCTTCCTCAAGCTCCAATCGTCTCTTTACTCTTGTCTATCCCCTTGCCCAAGGATGCTTGAACAAATTAAACCAAACAAAACATTCTTAACCCAACTTACACATAATTCAAACCCAGAACAAAAATGGGAAGAAGAAGAAATCATTTCTAACCATTATTTACCTTACCACCACACACACTTATCTTCCTCAAAGTCCTTGAAGAGCAACCCGAAAAGAGAAGGAAGAAGCAAGAAATGAAGAAAAGAAGAGGCAGAAGAGGATGGAACTGGTTCACGTGGGAAGAGGAGAGGGATAAAGAGCAGAAATCTGAATTTCCTCTCTCTCTTCCTACCCTTTTTCTTCTTCTTTTTCTTTTTCATTTATTACTTCAACTACTCCCTCCCTAGGTGTCAACCTGTCATTGGCCCAACTTAAAAATCTTTGTCAAATATCCCTTTAATCCCTTGGCCAATTACCACTTACTCACCTAATGAATTTATTTCTTAATAACTTCTTAATCTTTTCAATTGCATCCTTATTTAAATCCATAACTCATGCTATACACTTACCTTTATGATCTTATTAATTTAATTAACACTAAAATCCTACTAGGGTATATTTTGGGGTGTTACAATTCTCCCCTCCATAAAGAATTTCGTCCTCGAAATTCATAAATACCGAATTATTCGCAGATCATATTTCTTATCACTACCACACTTAGGCGTTAACATTCCACTAAAAAAAAATTAACTTATGCACTATACTCATAACTTATCTCTTCTCATACCCTACATCATTCACGTATCACATCTAAATATCCCTATAACGGAAATATTATTAAACGAAGTTGAATTCGAACTTATCAGAACTATCTTACCAAATCAAGTAAGCTTTATCTCAATAAGTCACTACTCAATTTCTAGCATGCATCATAATTATAATCATATCATTGGTTGGGATCCAACATGTGAGCTTCTCATTTAACATACTAACATATACATGTAGAGTCTCATCACCATAATGTCTAATACCTCAAATTGCCAAACTCCACTAATTATTATTCCAGTTCATACATTGGCTATTAGCCATCTAAGTCACCACTTCTTAACTCAGGCCACAAAATAATCTTTTCATTTAAGTGTTACTTATTCACTTTCTACATTAATGGTAGCCTACACTTTACATGTTCTCAACATCTCCACTAAACGATCTTGTACTTAAAGCACAACCTGTCAGCCACTTTTAATTTAGTTAAATCAGAATGTTTATCACATACGAATGAGGGATGTGAGTGAAATGAATGTATAATGATTTATGTATGCAAAATGATGCAGATGCAATTTATGCAGTGGCAATATACTTTCCCATCCCCATGCTGACACATGCTTATGTTCAAATAATCTCAATTAAGATGGCTGACAGATGCACAGAGTGCCACCAATATTCTCAAATCAAATCCATTTACGTCCTTACTCTGCATTCCCTTAAAAATAGGAAATTCTTTTTAGAATTCCAACCATACTAGGAGAAACTCCTTAACAAGATTTCTTATAATACTACTAATGCACAACTTTCATATCTTTTAACTATAAACAATCCAAAACAGACAGATTGCAATCTATCAGCTCTACGCTTTCTAACTTTACACCTAACTTGTAACAACCCAAAAAGGGCCTAGTCGAAATTTGCATGATAAGTAGGATAAATTAAGGGTATTTTGGTAATTTATGTATCTGGAATTTGAGGACTTAATTAAAGGTTTATTAAAGTTTAAAAGTTAATTTAGATGTGATTATCTGAATTTGTAAGTGTTTAATGTTATAAAGTTTTGATGGTGCAAGTAGGTTTGAGAAGAAGAGTGTTTATAGTGAGTGAGAGTTCTATCACGAGCGCAACAAGCATCGCAAGCGTGACAGAACCCTCCAGCGGAATGCCTGCATAAGTGGGTTTTAAGAGACTTGAGTTGCATTTTTGACAAGTGGCATCGTAGTGGATTGACACATAGCAGCTTGAGATTGACACTTGGCTTTGACTTGGTTGGTTGTGATTTAATAAATGGGGTTTGTGGCATTTAAGGCTAGTGGGTAATTGATTTGTTGATTTTCTTTCGGATTGACCGGCAACTTTCTTCTGTCCTTTTAATTTTCTGCTTTTGGCCTATTTGCTCTTCTTTATTCTTTTGCTTTTTCTTTGGTTTGCTGCCGAGCCTCTTGCTTTGCCATTTATTCTTGCTTTTGCTTCTTTTCTTCTCCCTTTGACTTGCTCCTTAAGTGAATCATATGGATTGGTTTGAAGAGAATGAGGTAGAGGTTAAGTTGGATGCTTGATAAGGTAAGTAGTGTTATTCTATGGGTAGTCTTCTTCTTCTGCTTGGTTTTTGTTTTTGATATAAAGTGAAAAGAGGGTTGATTTAAGTTTTCTTGAATGATTTTATTGAAGCCGTGGACAAGAAGTTGGATAAAGGCAAGAAGAAGATCGGAATCGAGTAGAGAGCAGTGATCGAGCGACCTAGAGGTCGGGATCGTGTGTGATTTTAACTTTGTTCATTTTGATTGCTTGCAGTGTTATTATGATATATGTATTTATATATGTTTATGATTATGTAATATGATCATTTGTCGTGGGTTTGGATGGTGTTAGATGATCTTCATGTAGTTGTTGTGTGAAAGGTATGATTTTGGGGAATTTTGTTCAGTTTTTATCTGACCTCCGTGTATTGTTTTTGTCATAAGTAGAGTGTTAGATCTCTAAATTGTGTGATTCATGAGCCATTAGAACCATGACTTCCATGCCTCTAAAAGTCTTAGAAATGACCTTGGGCAAATTGTAATGCCCCGAAAATCACCCTAGAAGAATTGAGTGTCATTAGTGTAATAGTGTGCATGGTAATTAGGGTTTATAGTAATGGACTTGATTGGAATATGAAACTGGGGACCCAATTGAAAAGAAATAAAGTATTGTAGGGGCTGAAGAGTAAATTATAAGATTAGTGATAAGTGTGAATTAACTTAGTGTAATGGTGACTAACTTAGGTTAATCAATAGTTAGTGGAAGCCATGTGGTTTCCTCTTGGCCGGCCACCTATTTTGAGAGGGAAAAGGGAGTTGGACATCTCATACTTGCATGCAAGCATGAGGTGGAAGTGAAAAAGGGAAATCTGTATTTTGTTACCTTGAGCCGGCCACGTTCTCTCAAAAAGTTCACTCTCTTTTTTTTCCACTTTCATTTGCTCTTATGGATCATGAACTACTAAGAATTGAATAGAGATAGTTTAGAAGATTGAGTCAAGGACTAGCAAGGTGTGACGCGCGCCAGATCCCCGCGGCCGCCCCTCTGACCGCCCGCTTGAGGGCGATCGGGCAATTGAGGGTCCGTTAGCAACTTGCAATGAATTGCGAGTGCGTCTATTTTGGGCAACAAGGAGGTTTCATAGAGTCGACATCCAATAGAACATTGGGAAAGTTTCTCTCGCCTCGGAGAGCCTAAGACTGCATTTAGCATCCATTTTGGGCCAGCAAAAGGGGTCTTGGAGGGTAAACCTCTCGCCCTAAGGAGGCTAGGATTAACGTCAAAGTCTCGTGACACAAGAGGTGTCTTGGAGGTCATAGTTCCAATGAGTGATCGGATAGACCTCTCGCCTCTTTGAGCCCAAAGACCAGAGCTGGGTTCGGGACTTCTCATCTATTTCTACCTTGATTATTTTATGATCAAAATTTAAATTTCATTAATTCGCTCTCTCTCCACACGATGCAATTGAATCAAAGCGCATTTATTCACATTTGGAAAGCGGTAAATGAACGAATAAATAATGAAAGCGATAAATTACAATAACACAAGGAGCGGAATACAACTCCCTTTATAAATGTGTGATACATACACAAATTGGGGCATGGCTTATTTGGAGGAATTTGGTCCCCTCATGCAACATTATTAAAATGGATATTTTTATTTGTGAAGATTTTATTTGATAAAGAATAGGACATTGGGTCCTTGATTTTATGAAGAATTCAATTTATTTAATATAAAACGTTTGGCCGATTTTACATTAGCGAGAAACACAACAATTTTATCATATACAGGAAAAGCAATAAATAAATACATGGAATATGTATAAAATAGGAAGATAGGGAACTCAACCAGACAAGCTCTCCAAATACGTGAAGACTCCCTTAAGCTCCATCCAGTCCAAGAAACGGAAACATACTCTCACAAAATAAGTCAAAGAGATGTTAAAATACAGAAGAAAGGTTACAAATAAACATAAAAATTTGCGAGAACAAAGAGGAAAAACGGAAAAAGATTAAAAATGTGGGACAGAGCCCACCGACGGGCTATGTCGAATGACCGACGGACGCCAGTCAAGATGACCCATATCCCCGTCACTCACTCGAAAAAAGCCGTCTGCGGGGGTGACCGACGGGTTATGCTCAAAGGCGTCCGACGGGCGTCGGTCACAGCAGATCACCCGTCGGTCACCTCTGTCCCAGAAAATAGAAGTTTTTCAAAAATCAATCAAAAGCAATTTTACACAATTTTAAGAAGAATAATAGCGAGAAAAGAAATAAAGGCAAAAGCAAGGATATTATCGGAAATGAAGCTAAAAAAAGGACAGAAAGGGGTCCGAAATATTTACCCTCAGAATAACCTTTTTGGTTGGATTCTCTGTTGTTGTATGGCTCCCCGCACGCTCCACGAGAAAACATGATAAAAATCAAGGATGAGGAAAATAGCTTGTTTCCTTCTTGATTTTTATAAAAACTGGATTTTTGGAATCAAAACCTTAGGAAAAACCAATTAAATTTAGTTCCTTTTAATGGTTTGATTCTTGAATCAATTAAATCTTTTAGAAATGTGTTTGTTTGAAGAGAGAGAAAACACACACGAATTTTGGCAGAGTTTTCCCTTTTAGAAATTTTTCTAACCCTTTTCATGAGAAATTTCAAAGCTTTTATAGGCCAGGCACGACCGACGGGCGTCTATGGTGGCGACGGGCATTGGAAGAATCCCACTGACACAAGGATTCATCCGACGGCCCTGCCACTTTGATCGACGGGCATTGGAAGAATCCTTCTGACACAAGGATTCATCGCACGTCCCTGCCACCATGAACGACGGGCGTCGAAAGAATCCTTTTGATACAAGGATTCATCCGATGGGTTAACCTCCTACCGACGGACTTGCCGCTCATCGAAGGGCTGGCCGTCGCTTGAGAAAAACATGCTTTTTAGTCTTTTAAACTCCTCAATTTTCTCCCCTTCTGCCTACGAAAGGTAAAATGGATTTGCTTCTCGCGGAACATGGGACTAAAGCCTCCAAATCCAAACCATTTGTATAGGCTCGGATATCGATTTCATCATAGGGTAATCTCTGATCCAGACCGCTCCGGGACACGGTGCTCACAGTTGCCCCCAGTTTTGGGGAAACTAGTGCACAAGCGCCTAGATGAGCCAAAACTCAGAGAAAGGACAGAAAGGAAGAGAGCGTACCTATGGCGGTTCTTACCTTCCGTGCCTTTTACCGGGTAGACCTCATTTCAGTCTGATCGGTAGGTGAGGATATCCCTATCGGTCTCATCTCAACGTGTAGGTGTTGGTGAGATGTAGCATTCTCTAGCCACGACCTCGATGTGAAGAGCAGTGTTTCTCTAACTGTAACTTCTGCTTCTGCTGGCCTCATCTTGGCTTGCACAGTATTGAGGAGATGTAGTACCTTCTGACTACAAACTTGATGTGAAAAGCAGTGTTTCTCTAACTACAACTTCTGTTGGTGAGAAGCGGTGTTTTCTAACCACAGTCTCGAGGTGAAGAGTAGTGTTCTCTAACTGCAACTCCGATCGCGAAGTTCCCTTGCTAACCCCCATCCGATCTGCAAGGTGCGTAGCACTTTTTGACTACTGCGTGAACAATGAGATGTAGCAGTCTCTGGCTACAGTCTTGATGTGAAGAGCAATGTTTTTCTAACTACAACTTCAATTCGTGAAGTTCCCCTGCTAACCCCCATCCGATCTGCAAGGTGCGTAGCACTTTCTGACTACTGCGTGAACTGTGAGATGTAGCATTTTCTGGCTACAATCTTGATTTTGTGGAGGAGGAGACCTCGCTGAGTTCCCTTCTCCAAGAAGATATGAACCTTAGGCGCCCATGTTCGGACTTTTGATCGGTGCTTGTATTCGGATCAATGTTTCTCTGTACCTGTGTGATAAAAGGTTTTGTTAATTCGTGTTTGAATTGTTATCCTTTAACATGTCTATGAGTGGTGGCATTTTGCTTTATTTACCATGTCATGTTTCATTTACATTCTTTTTTCACTTTATTAAGTTGTCGTTTTTCCAATCTTGGTTATCTTTTGTTATTATTTCCCTTTCGTTTGTTATATCATCATCATTTGAAAACATACACTTATCTGTAATATGAATGAATCATAAATAACTGAAGACAAAAATTTTTCACTATAAATATCCACTTTTGTACAATGTATATGCAAAGTGAAAATGTAAAAAAATACAAAAATGACTCCCTGAACATCAGAAGGGTGCATAGTCGGAGGGCTCCTCGACGGGATCCTCGTCGTCTTATATATGCATAGTCCCTGGCTGAGGTGGAGGTGGAGCTGGCTGTGTCGGAGGTGGAGGCTGAGCAGTAGAAGGTCCTGCCCCAGCATCATGGGTCTGTCTAAACCTGATCTGAGCGTAGCCATCCAAGAAGGGCTGGGTGCAAGTCCTCATGAACTCCAAAGTCTCCGAGACTGTGCCTCCTAACTTCTTGAATGCCTGGCTCATCTGAGTAGTCTGCTCACCGGCAGCCCTCCTCATCTTGTCTAGGCACTGCTCCGTCTGCTCCCTAAACTTCCTCATGGTCTGGGACAAGGGAGGAAGGATCCCCTCCATCGTCTGGACCCGGGATCTCAGGGAGTCGAGTGACTCATCGATCATCTGTAGAGTCATATCAACTCTCTGAGACGCTTAATCCTGGTACGTCCTCAGATCATGAGTGAGCTACTGCCTAAGCTCCCTCTGGCCCTGTGCAATCTGCTCTACCAGCCTCACCTGCTCGTCCCTAAAGGTCTCCACGACCTGAGCCTGCTCCCGTACTGCATGCTCAATGAAGCCGGCCTGCTCCTGGGCCAAACGCTCTATCATCCGAGACTGCTCCTAAATAGCAGCCTGCTGACGGTCTAACCTCTCCTGCAGAGCTCTGTCTCTCTCATCCTGTCATCGCTCGAAAGCAGCAAACATAGTAGTGAGGAGCTGGGAGAAATTAGGCTGTGCTGGCTGCTGCTGTACTGGCTCTGGCGGTGGGGCCACGGAGGAAGATGCCCCCGGGTCACCCCGGAAGTATGGGTGATACCTCTCGGGGGGACCTGAAAGTAGACCTCTGCACCCTAGTGCTCGGTGACGGAGCAGGAGTCGGCACCCTAGATGCCGGTAAAGAACCGAACAGCTCGTCCATGGTGAACTCCACATCGAAATCCATCGGAGTCAGGGGTGGCTCCTGCTCGGACTGCGGCTGAGAAGGTTAAGGAGGCTGAGGCTCTGGCTCTGGCTGAGGAGGCTGATGCTCCGGCTCTAGCTGAGGAGGTTGAGGAGACTGAGGAGGCTGCTGCTCTGGCTGCTCCGGATCTAGACCCAAAGGTGGAAGGGAGAAGACCCGCCTGGTCTTATGGATAGATAGCAACCTGAAGGCCTCCGCCTGTCCGGATAGCTGTGAAATCATCCCCATCTGTATCTGTGTCCATTAGATGCCGTAGGATAAATCTCTCCAATGATATCTATCCCCCAAGCAGCGAAAGGCCAAGGCGACGTCAGCTTGTGTAGCTCTGATACCGGCAGGTGTCTCAAATCTGCGTACTGTTGGCATAAATGGCATTGCTTGACATACTTTGAGCAGTCATTGTCCATCGTGAGCCAATAGAAGCCTTGCCTCATGCTAATGTATATAAATATGTATGAGCCTTAGGTGTGCTAAGGGTGATGAATTAAGTATATGAATGGGTATAAATAAGGATGGAAACCATGGATGCGAATATGATAAATGAAGTATATAAGCATATAATTGAGATGATCTTGCGAACATGTGACTATGTTACTTAGAGATGCATGATAGCCTAACTAAGCTTGAATGCAACATCATGCGAACATGTGACTATGCGAATTAGAAATGCATGATAGCCTAACTAAGCTTGAATGCATCATCATGCAAACATGAGACTATGTGAATTAAAAATGCATGATAGCCTAACTAAGCTTGATTGCATTATCATGTGAATTATGAACATGTGAGGAGAATTAAATCATGTGAATGAATGATGCTATGCGAATAAATATTAATATGCGATTGATTAACATGCAAATGAATGTTGCCATGAAAATGAATGCGTAGTGAATGAATAAACTAATAAGCCTATAGTCAAGTCGTGGATAAAGAAGCATGCTTATAAAGGGCTAGTGAATTACGGCTGCAAGTATGACACCGACGGGTGTCTAGTGATTGATACTGATAGGTATCCAGTGATATAGTGTTCGAGACTTCTGTCTCTAGTGATATAATGTTCGAGAACTTGGTCTCTAGTGTTATTGATTAGTGTACCCGTATCCACTACTAAAACTTTATTGGTTGATAATGATTAATAATGCTATTGAATATGACTATGTGATCAGTGTATTGACTTATATTTTATTTAATATAAGTTTAATATTATGCCATGTCAGTGATCTAGTGATCTTATAGTGAGCCATCTATTGGCGTAGTGTAGTGTTAATTGAGCATGGTATGATATCAGTGATTAATGATAATATTGTATATGATTGTGTTCCATTAATGACATACTAGCGATAATCATTCAAAGATGATTTATTGATATCTTGCTAGTGAAATTGATATATTGTTAGTGTAGCCTTAATTGGCATTGTGAAGTGGAAATTGACTTTGGTAAGTGAATAGTGAATTAAAGCATGTTATAGACATTATATGATTTTGTGATTAGCATGAGCTAGTGTATATTGGCATGCTAGTGTGATATTGCTATAGTGAGTGTAAATGATATGCCTTATGTGCTAAGCATGATCTTTAGCGTGTAGTGCTTTGTGATTATTCTGTTAGTGCTTGTTTGTACATCCCCACTAAGCGTTATCGCTTAGCATGGGTGCTTGTCTCCCGTGTAGGTTATAGAATAAAGACGTGTTATGGAAGGTTTCTGTAGGCCACATAGGAGCGTGAAGAGTTTCTCTTAAGTGTACAGATTTTGTATATTGACCTCTATTTTTGTAATAGTTAATCTTTTTGTATATGTTTAGTGTTATAAGTGGCTTTTTATAGTGAAGCTTGTAATCTGTAATAGTGAATAGTGAAGTACTAGTGATTAAGCATAATGTAGTGGCATGCATGGATCATAAGTATTAGTGAATGTTAAAATGAAAGTAAGATTAATGAGGTAATTGCATGCTTAGTGTTGTGTAGCGCTCCCTTGTCCTTCTAGGGGGCAGCCACAAGTTGTGGTATCCGAGCATAGGTTTAGGCATTTCTGGACTATAAGATTTATGATAGATAGGGTTGTCATGAGTCTGTCTAGAGTGTGGCCATAATACAGAAATTGTATGTTTATTTTGTAGCAAGATATGGAGACTGAACCTAGCGAAGAGATAGGTGAGACAACCGAAAGTGTTAACCCGGGTAGAGCTAATCGAAATCCGTTTGTACCTGAACCCCCACCCATTAGGAATCTGAATCCACCATTAGTGCAAGAGAATGCAATATTAATGCAAGGGCTGATGCAAATGATTGATAGATTGACAGCCCCCAAAGCTCCTTCAGATTTGATTAGGAAAAGAGGGGCAGAAGAGTTTAAAGGAGCATCGATGGATGAGTCGGACATCGCAGAGTATTGGTTAGAGAAAATAAATCGAATACTACAGGAAGTGCATTGCCCACAAGAGCAACGAGTGGAATGTGCTGTGTCTTTGTTACAAGGACCAGCATATGATTGGTGGAAATTGGTATTGAGGGATCCGCAGCGACCTACAGAATTGACTTGGGAATTCTTTGTACAAGAATTCGAGAAGAAGTATATTACTACAGCTTATCGAGAGGCTAAGTGGAGGAAATTTTGAGTCTAAAGTAAGGAAACATGAGTGTATCAGAATATGATAACGAATTCAGCCGTCTCATTAAATATGCGCCAAAATACCTAAGGACGGATGAGTTTAAGTGTCGACAATTTGAAGAGGGTTTGGATGAGATGATTAAAGGGTTACTGGTAGCTGTGGCATTGATGCAATAAGTCAATTACTATCAATTGGTACAAGCTGCTATAAAGGTAGAAAAATCAGAGATAGTTTAAAGAAAGAATCAAAAGAGAAAGATACAAGACAGTGGACATGGGCATAGTTTGGCAAGAGGTAACCAAGAATTGTATAGTGCAACTCCAAAGCCAGCGACCTGTGACAAGTCAAGTAAGCGAACTCGAGTTTTTGAAGTTGGATTTACCGTTCCATCAAGTAAGGAAAGTGTCCCAGAGCCATGTGAACATTGTGGACGATCTCATTGGGTATATGCCGGAAGCTTACCGGTGTTTGCTTTAAATGTGGGAGTTCTGAACATATGGTAGCAAGGTGCCAACAAGCGCAAGAGAATCTAACCATGTAATCAAGAAGAGATAGTGTATCAAACCGTACGGGTGAAAAAAGAGGTAAAACCGGGAATAGAACTGGTCAAGCCGGACACCGATGAGGTATAGCTTCAGAAATAGTGGAAGGACCTAATATATCGAGAGGGAAAATTTATACTTTGACTACGGAAGCAGATAAAAGAGACCAAGATGAGATACCTGGTATGAGTTAAGCTATAGTTGTGATTGTTGAAAGTTAGTGTCTTGCATAATGTTGTATAGCATGTGGGGTAGAGTTACAACATATATAGGTAAGGAGAATTTCACGGACGAAATTCCTTAAGTGGGGGAGAGTTGTAACGCCCCGAAAATCACCCTAGAAGAATTGAGTGTCATTAGTGTAATAGTGTGCATGGTAATTAGGGTTTATAGTAATGGACTTGATTGGAATATGAAACTAGGGACCCAAGTGAAAAGAAATAAAGTATTGTAGGGGCTGAAGAGTAAATTGTAAGATTAGTGATAAGTGTGAATTAACTTAGTGTAATGGTGATTGACTTAGGTTAATCAATAGTTAGTGGAAGCCATGTGGTTTCCTCTTGGTCGGCCACCTATTTCGAGATTGAAAAGGGAGTTAGACACCTCATGCTTGCATGCAAGTATGAGGTGGAAGTGAAAAAGGGAAATCTGTATTTTGTTACCTTGAGCCGGCCACTTTCTCTCAAAAAGTTCACTCTCTTTTTGTTCCTCTTTCATTTGCTCTTATGGATCATGAACTACTAAGAATTGAGTAGAGATAGTTTAGAAGATTGAGTCAAGGACTAGCAAGGTATGTAATATGTAGTGTATCTCCTTCATCTTCTTCTAATTCTGATTTTAATTGTTAATATTATGAGTATATTCTAATGGACTTGTATGTATTGTATGTGTTATGAGTTGAAGAGCCAAGTAGAGCTGGAAAGGGGAAAGAGAAAGTGATATAGAAGAGTAAAGGAAGGAGTGTTCCGAGAGGTTTGGGATATATATGTGTGTTATGTGCTAATTTTGCTCAAGTGTATGTGATGGCTGTTTAGCTTAAATGTGTTATTGATATTGAATATGTGATTTCTGGAATTGAGAATGATTATGAACTTTGATGGAAGTGTATTTGAATGTGTATTGATATGAGATGAGTAATGAACCATGGAATTAGCATCATAAGTGAACCAGCTCTAACTATTGATTGTGTTAATCTATTTTGGAAGCCTATACTGACCCCCGTGACTTGTTTATAGTGTACGTTGAGTTTTACAACTCTTCAAGGGGTGATACCAATTGCATTAGAACCATAAGATCTGTGGCTTTAAATGTCCTGGAAACAGCTCTGTTGATTTGAGGACTCTAAGGTCTTCAAAATTGACCATAACCATAGATGAAATTCTGTAAGAGGGCTTCTAGAACCAGTTGTGTTCTTTTGACCATAACTCCATCATTGTAAATCCAATTGACCTGAAACTTATCCCATTTAAAATATAAGACATAGATCAAGAAATGTTATGAAGGGACCTTTGCCTGAAATTGAGTGTAAGACATCCGTTTGGGCTGTAAAAAATTGTGGTGTGAACCAGTCTCGAAAGTTAGCTTCTGTTTTGCTTAATTTAGTATGTCACGGTGGTAACCAATTAATTACCACCATGACCAGTGCCCAGAGAGGGCAAAATTGCATGCAAATGGACCTCATGGCCACAACCAAGTGGTTACCACCGTGACCCCTCGTTGTTTTGTCTATTTAGGGTGTTTTTCTTCTCGAAATGTACCCGAACTTCACTACGAGTTCCCATAGCTTGTCCAATCCATGTTTATCATTGTAAAATGAGTATCTTAAGCATGATGAACTATGCATGCTAATGTATATAAATATGTATGAGCTTTAGGTGTTCTAAGGGTGATGAATTAAGTATGTGAATGGGTATAAATAAGGATGGAAACCATAGATGCGAATATAATAAATGAAGTATATAAGCATATAATTGAGATGATCATGCAAACATGTGACTATGCGAATTAGAGATGCATGATAGCCTAACTAAGCTTGAATGCAACATCATGCGAACATGTGACTATGCGAATTAGAAATGCATGATAGCCTAACTAAGCTTGAATGCATCATCATGCGAACATGTGACTATGGGAATTAGAAATGCATGATAGCCCAACTAAGCTTGATTATATTATCATGCGAATTATGAACATGTGAGGAGAATCAAATCATGTGAATGAATGATACTATGCGAATAAATATTAATATGCGATTGATTAACATGCAAATGAATGTTGCCATGAAAATGAATGCGTAGTGAATGAATACACTAATAAGCCTGTAGTTAAGTCGTGGATAAATAAGCATGCTCATGAAGGGCTAGTGAATTACGGCTGCAAGTGTGACACCGACGGGTGTCTAGTGATTGATACCGACGGGTATCCAGTGGTATAGTGTTCGAGACATTTGTCTCTAGTGATATAATGTTCGAGACCTTAGTCTCTTGTGTTATTGATTAGTGTACCCGTATCCACTACTAAAACTTTACGGGCTGATAATGATTAATGATGCTATTGAATATGACTACTTGATTAGTGTATTGACTTATATTGTATTTAATATAAGTGTAATATCATGCCATGTCAGTGATCTTGTGATCTTATAGTGAGCCATCTATTGGCGTTGTCATGGCCGGACTTGTACCCTAAAAGAATTAACTTGAATTGGCATGTGTGTGCGTGAATTGAATGTGAGGTTTGGACTAAATTGGAATGAAGGCAGGACTTGATTAAAAGTTGAGTGAATAGTTTAGTGGCTAATTGGTATATTTATGAGATTAAGTTAGGAATGGTTTAAGGGCTGATTAGGTCACTTAATGATGGTTTAAACAGGAATAAAATAATGTAAGAATCAGTTGGTGGAGGCTGACTTTGTGAGTGGAATCAGTTTGGCTTCTTGAGAGTAAGCCACCTCCACTTTTGCATGCATAAGTCTCTTGAGGAGGGTAATGACCCATTTGTGAGGATTGACTTATAATTCTGTGTTTTCTACCCCTTTTGCCGTGTGAGTAGTTCCTTTAGTCTCTAAATCAAATTGCATAATTGTTAAGAAGTTCAAGTTGTTAAGTTGCTCAAGAGTTAAGTTGTTTGACTTAAGAGGTAGGTGATTATGATTGCTTGTTCTCATCTTCTACTTTTCTTCTTGGTTTTGATTAGGTATTGGAATGAGAATTGATGGATTATGTTCAATTCTGGAATTGAACAGGTTTTGCTAGCTGAAGAAGTAAAGAAGGATAAAGGGAAAGCTGTAATCGGAGAACCGAGCGTTCGTCAAGATTAGGAGCTAAGGCGACAAGGTTTGGGAACAAACCCTAGTTGTATAACTATGAAAATTGTGTAGCTTGAATATGAGTTTGGTATGAATCATGTGTATATGAGCAGTAATGGCCTTGAGTATGAAATGGTATGGCTAGGTTTAATATTTGATGTGGAGATATGCTTTGTGAAAATGTTCTTTGAGAATATGTATGCTATGTGTACAATGAATATGATTATGATTTATACTATGAGTGAATGCCAATGTCAAGATGGAAATCAGGTATGTGCCAATTGGGTTTGTGGTTGATATATTGGGTTAATTTGTTAGAAAGGAAAGTGGGTTGGAAATCCTTAAAAGGAAATGGGAATAGAATATGGAAGAGGAATTCTTGCATGGGTCACGGTGACAATCAAATTGATTGTGACCGTGAGGTATGCAAGGAAGCATTCTGCCCTGCAAAGATGACATGTCACGGTGACAATTAAATTGATTGTGACCGTGACATACCCTCAAGTAGCATTCTGCCGAGAATTGGGAATATGTCACGGTGACAATTAAATGCCCTGCAAAGATGACATGTCACGGTGACAATTAAATTGATTATGACCGTGACATACCCTCAAGTAGCATTCTACCGAGAATTGGGAATATGTCACGGTGACAATTAAATTGATTGTGACGGTGACATACCCTCAAGTAGCATTATGCCGAGAATTGGGAACATGTCACGGTGGAAATGAAATTTATTGTGACCGTGACCTGTCCTCAATTTGCATTCTGTTTTGGACTTCAACATGTCACGGTGACAACCAAATTGGTTGTGACCGTGACCTACCCTGTTTTGGGCAATATACCCTAATGTGTTTGGCTTTTCAAATGGCAAAGCTTTGAGCTGAAATGAAGGACATTATGAGTAAGTATTATGTGTGTATTAGGTAATGTACATTTGCATACTACATGATGATTCCTGAATGTAATCAAATATGTGGTTATTAACTATGAAGAGTGAGTTTGGAAATATATTGAGTATATAGGTGAAATGTATAACTATGTGCTAATGCGAATGTGTAGAGTGAATGTGATGTTAGCTATCAACATGTACGATGTGAAAAGTGATCAATGTGAACTGAATAATATGCTTAACGATTTAAGCCTGCGAGTCAAGTAGTGGATAGTTAGGCATGCCTATAGGGTCAAGTGCTGCAGCCCAATGCATTTAATGTGTCTGATTCCATGGGAATCACAATGCAAAAATAATGCGAATAATCCTTGCTTGATTTTATTATAAGTGGATTGATGTTAAGTACCTGAGGGTACCAATGCGTAAATGTAATCTCGATGAGATTCTAGTACCTGAGGGTACCAATGCGTAAATGTAATCTCGATGAGATTCTAGTACCTGAGTGGTACCAATGCGATACCCGTTATCTGCGTCTCTGGTTTGCAGGCTAATCAACTATCTAATAAGTGGAAATGATGGTGACACATTATGATATGTGATGTGAATATATGAATACGTGATTGGTGCTTTATGATTGAATATAGTAATGAACAATGTTATGCATGAAACGGAATTGGATGAAGTGATTCTTATTTAAGCATGATTGTTGGCATGCAATGTATGTTAATTATATCTGTGTGTAGAAATTACTTGTTATATGTGTTCCCCACTAAGCGTTACCGCTTAGCACGGGTTTACTCTAATCCGTGCAGGTACGGACAAGAGGTGATCGAAGGACGCACCCGTATATCGTCGGTCAACAATAGGAAGGGGATAGTGTAAGTTTTGGGGTTTGTTACTCTGGAATCTTGTATAGACTTTTTGTATAAATATTATGTGTATCAGATATGTAAAGGCATGTAATAATGAGGTAACTAAGGATAGTAACGAAACAGTTGTATAAGTATGTATGATGTATGATTGTATGTGATGAAATCTCTTTCTTCAGATTTCCATAAGGTTATGCATGTGTTCTGTTGTGTGTGCACGGCCTTTTCTAACAAAGACTAGCTAAGCTAGTCTGACGTGGGAAAAGGGCGTCACAAGTTGTGGTATCAAAGCACAGGTTTAGTCTTTTCTAGGAATTGGGTAGCTAGATTGTGTTTAGTATTGTTGACCTAATGCGGACGTTCTTGTGTAATCTGTGTAGTTAGCGATGGATCCTGATCGCAATATTAGAGAAGAGACAGCTGAAAGTGTGAATCCTCGAGAAGTAGAAGTAACGGAGTCTGGTCAGTCTCGGCCAGCTAGCTTTGGGAATGTTATTCCAGAGGGTCCTATGGAAACCCTAATAAAAATGTCGCTAGAAATGGCAAGGGATATGGAACGCATGACTGCACCCCAAGCACCTTTGGAAACCTTGAGAAAACATGGGGCTGAAGAATTCCACGGTACCAATATGGATGAGTCTGAAAAGGCAGAGTACTGGCTGGAAAAGGTACAGAGGATTTTGGGAGAGATCAAGTGTCCTTTGGGGCAGCAAGTGGAGTGTGTGGTGTCGCTGCTTCAGGGTGCAGCATACGATTGGTGGAAGCTAGTTCTGCAGAATCCGATGCTTCCTGATCCTATTACTTGGGAGTTCTTTGAAAAGGAGTTCAGGAACAAGTTTGTGATGAAAGCTCACAAAGAAGCCAACTGGAAGTAGTTCTTGAATTTAAGATAGAGAGCTATGACAGTAGCGGATTATGAGAAGGAATTCTGTCGTTTGAGCAAATATGCGCCCAAAGGTGTTTTAACTGTGGAGTTTCGATGTCAACAGTTTAAAGAGGGATTTAATTAGGAAATCAAGGCATTGTTGGTTTTATTGACTACTGAACAGAATGTGAGTTATTACCTGATAGTTCAGGCGGCAATGAGAGCTGAGAGATCCTTGGGAGCTCGACGAGACAGGTTACAAAGAAGAAATGCGCATAGAGGTGGGTCTCATGGGGGTAAAAGATCTAGAGAGTCTCCTATGGCACCACCTGCGGAATCAGTATTAAGTTCTGCAGCAAGAGGTAAGAAGCATGGCGCTCCTACAGCATCTGGCTCTAGGAGAGGAACATCTAGTAATAGAAGTGAGGTGCATGAGTGTCCTCACTATGGTAAGAGGCATAGAGGAGAATGCTAGAGAGTGATGGGTGCTTGTTTTAGATGTGGACGCAATGAGCATTTCCTTGCTAACTGCCCGAACGCTTATGAGACGGCAGGGAATCAGCAAGAGCAAAGTAGGGGTGGTTCAAATTTGCCTCCTGCTAAAAGAGGAAGAGGAAGAGGACGTGGCCGAGGTAACCAGTCTAGAGGTGCAGCAGATTCGGAGATTGTGGATAGGCCTAATGCGGTGCCAGTGCGGGCTTATGCAATGAAGGCACGAGAGGATCAAGATGCGCCTGAGGTGATAGCAGGTACTTTTCTACTTTATGTTGTGGAAATGTTTGCACTTATAGATCCTGGTTCAACTCATTCTTATGTGTGTGCTAAAAAGTTATGTGAAAGGATGCCTAAAGCTGAATGTTTAAGATATGATATATGTGTGTCTAATCCTTTGGGAAATAGTGTGAATGTGAACAAGGTGTATAGAGATTGTGCATTAGAGGTTCAAAATAGAATTTTCCTAGTGGATTTAATTAAGCTGCCATTTGATGAGTTCGATTTGATTTTAGGAATGGATTGGCTGACTAAGTACAATGCAGTGGTTAAGTGTAAAAGAAAGATTGTGATACTCAGTAATGGTAAGGGTAATAAAGTGATAGTAAAGGGAGTTGGTGCGAATTCCCTTTTGAATGTGATTTCAGCAATGCAAGCGTATCGATGCATGAGAAAGGGCTGTGAAGCATACCTAGCTTTGGTGTTGGATAGCAAGAGGGAACATGTGAAAGTACAGGATATAACTGTGGTAAGAGAGTTCTCTGATGTGTTCCCAGAAGAATTGAGTGGTGTACCACCAACAAGAGAAGTGGAATTGTCCATCGAGATTGTATTTGGATCAGCACCGGTGTCTAAAGCGCCCTACAGGATGGCTCCGACTGAATTAAAGGAGTTAAAGTCACAATTGCAAGAATTACTGGATAGGGGGTTCATTAGACCCAGTGTGTCTCCTTGGGGAGCACCGGTCTTATTTGTAAAGAAGAAGGATGGCACAATGCGAATGTGTATTGACTATTGGCAGCTGAACAAGATGATAGTAAAGAACCGGTACCCTCTACCGCGAATTGAGGACTTGTTTGATCAATTAAGAGGAGCAGGTGTATTCTCAAAGATTGATTTGCGTTCTGGATACTATCAATTGCAAGTAAAGAAAGAAGATATACCCAAAACTGCATTTAGAACCCGATATGGGCATTATGAGTTTCTGGTGATGCATTTTGGGTTAACTAATGCGCCTGCTGCATTTATGGATTTGATGAATCGGGTGTTTAGACCGTATTTGGATCAATTTTTGATAGTGTTTATAGATGATATTATGGTTTATTCAAGGAAGGAGTCGGAGCATGAGCAGCATTTGAGAATTGTGCTTCAGACGTTGCGGGAGCATCAGCTGTATGCCAAACTGAGTAAATGCGAGTTTTGGTTACGAGAGCTATCTTTTCTGGGTCATGTGATATCTTTCGAAGGTATTAAGGTGGATCCGGCTAAAGTAGAAGCGATTATGAATTGGAAGCCACCTAAGAATGTGCTTGAAATTCGTAGTTTCTTGGGGTTGGCTGGATACTATAGGAGGTTTGTGAGAGGGTTTTCGGTGTTAGCTTCCCCACTGACGAGGTTATTACGAAAGGGAGTTGGGTATGAGTGGTCAGAAAAGTGTCAGCAGAGTATTGACCAATTAAAAAGGATGTTGGTCGAAGCACCAATTCTTACACAGCCTATGACTAGTAAAGAGTATGTTCTGTACACCGATGCCTCAGGAATAGGGTTGGGTTGCGTGTTGATGCAAGATGGAAAGGTGAGAAGTGTTGATGCAATTGAAACCTCATGAGCAGAATTATCCAACTCATGACTTGGAATTAGCGGCAGTAGTGTTCGCTTTAAAGATATGGCGACATTACTTGTACGGTGAGAAGTGTAGAATTTACACCGATCACAAGAGTTTGAAATATCGGCTTACTCAGAAAGCATTGAATCTGAGACAGCGAAGATGGCTCGAGCTGTTTAAAGATTATGATTGTATTGTGGATTATCACCCGGGAAAAGCTAATGTAGTAGCGGATGCATTGAGCAGGAAATCTATTTCAGTATTACAGTTGAAGCAGTATAGATGGAGAATCTCTACAGATGGAGCCTTGCTAGCACAGTTGAAAGCGAGACCAATCTTGAGAGATGAATTAATAGCTGCACAGAGGAATGATGCAAGGCTACAGCAGATTTTGAAGTCCATCGGTACTGGTGAGAAGACTGATTATACAGTGAATGAGTATGGAGTGTTGTTACATAAGAACAGGATATGTGTGGCAGATGATAAAGAATTGAAGAAACGATTGATGCATGAAGCCCATAATACAGTTTTCACTCTGCATCCAGGTGCAAACAAGATGTACCAGGATTTGAAATAGTTGTATTGGTGGCCCGATTTGAAAAAAGATATAGTGGAGTATGTGTCCAAGTGCTTGGTGTGTCAGCAAGTTCAGGCGGAACATCAAGCCCCACAAGGAATGTTGAATCCACTCCCTATTCCATAATGGAAATGGGATAACATCACAATGGATTTTGTTTCTAGATTGCCTCTGACCTCAAGACAGCAAGATGCAGTATGGGTTATTGTGGACAGATTCTCGAAATCGGCTCATTTTATACCAGTTCGGATGAATTATTCTGTAGAAAGGTTGGCAGAATTATATGTGAGAGAGATTGTTCGGTTGCACGGAGTACCCTTATCTATTATTTCTAATAGGGATCCTAGATTTACTTTTATGCTTTGGAAGGGTCTGCAAGTTGCCCTGGGAACGAAATTGAATTTCAGTACTGCTTTCCATCCGCAAACTAATGGACAGTGGGAAAGAATTATCCAGGTTTTGGAAGATTTGATGCGAGCATTTGTATTGGATTTCTCTAAGAATTGGGATAAGTATCTTCCACTTATGGAATTTGCTTATAACAACAGTCATCAGACTAGTATTGGCATGGCACCGTATGAAGCCTTATACGGAAGGAAATGTCGCACACCAATTTGTTGGATGGAATTGAAAGAGCATAGAATTGTAGGGCCAGATTTGGTTCGCAATACAGAAGAGAAAGCAAGACTTATTCAGCAAAGATTAAAGGCAGCTAGTGATAAACAGAAATCCTATGCGGATTTAAAGCGAAGAGATGTTGAATTTGAAGAGGGTGACAAAGTGTTTATGAAGGTATCTCCTTGGAGAAAGGTACTGAGATTTGGCAAGAAGGGAAAACTGAGTTCGAGGTTTATTGGGCCATATGAAGTCTTGGAAAGAGTGGGCTCTGCAGCATATCGATTGGCTTTGCCTCCGGCGTTAATCAAGCTTCATGATGTGTTTCGTGTGTCCATGTTGAGAAGATACAGGTCAGATAAATCTCATGTGTTACCTGTGAAAGAGGTGGAAGTTCAGCCAGACTTCACCTATGATGAGAAGCCAAAAGCGATACTAGCAAGGGAGGTGAGACAGCTTTGGAATAAGCAGATACTGCTTGTGAAAGTGCTCTGGCAGCATTATGGTGTTAAGGAAGCAACATGGGAGACAGAAGCGGCTATGCGAGAGCAACACCTGCAGTTGTTTATCACAGGTATGAATTTCGAGGACGAAATTCTTTAAGGAGGGGAGAGTTGTCATGGCCGGACTTGTACCCTAAAAGAATTAACTTGAATTGGCATGTGTGTGTGTGAATTGAATGTGAGGTTTGGACTAAATTGGAATGAAGGCAGGACTTGATTGAAAGTTGAGTGAATAGTTTAGTGCCTAATTGGTATATTTATGAGATTAAGTTAGGAATGGTTTAAGGGCTGATTAGGTCACTTAATGATGGTTTAAATAGGAATAAAATAATGTAAGAATCAATTGGTGGAGGCTGACTTTGTGAGTGGAATCCGTGTGGCTTCTTGACAGTAAGCTGTGACGCGCGCCGGATCCCCGCGGCCTCTCGTTCGGCCGCCCGCACATGGGCGACCGGGGCATTTGTGGGTCCGTTGACAGCTTGCAATAAATCGCAAGTGCGTCTATGTTGGGCAACAAGGAGGTTTCATGGAGTCGCCACCCAATAGAACATTGGGAAAGTTACTCTCGCCTCGGAGAGCCTAAGACTGCGCTTGGTATCCATTTTGGGCCAACCAGAGGGGTCCTTGAAGGTAAACTTCTCGCCCTAAGGAGCCTAGGATTAGCGCTAAAGTCTCGTGGCACAAAAAGGTGTCTTGGAGGGTAGACCTCTAGCCTCTTTGAGCCCAAAGACTAGAGTTGGGTCCGGGATTTCTCATCTATTTCTACCTCGATTACTTTATGATCAAATTTTAAATTATCATTGATTCGCTCTCCCTCCACACGATGCAATTTATTAAAGGCACATTTATTCATGTTTGGAAAGCCATAAATGAGCAAGTAAATATAAAAATACGATAAATTACAATAATACAAGGAGCATAATACAACTCCCTTTATAAATGTGCGATACATACATGAATCGGGGCATTGTTTATTTTTTTAGGACTTTGGTCCTCGCTTGCACCATTATCAAAAGTGGATATTTTTATTTGTGATGATCTTTATTGGATAAAAATAGGGTATTGGACCCTTGCTTTTGTGTAAACCTCATTTTTTTGAATATAAAACATTGAGTCATTTTTATACATTAACGGGACATGAAAGAAGTACATCCATATACATAAAATAATCAATGAATAACAAATGAAGAAAATATTCAAGAGGATTAGGAAACTAAACCAGACGAAATCCTCCAAATATGGTAGGTAGCCGCTCCAACTCGGGATAGTCCAAGAGAATCAATATACACTCATAGAAAGTTAAAAGATGTCAATATACATAAAATCAATATATGGGAATCCAAAGGGACTTGAAAAAGATAGAAAATCATTTAAAAGGGAAGAGACAGAGCCCACCGACGGCCTCTTTTAGGTGACCGACGGGCGTCAGTCAAGATAACCGACACGTCTGTCTGTCACTCAAAAAGTGGTCGTCTGTAGATGAGGTGACCGACGGGCATCGGTGATAGAGATGACCCGTCGGTCACCACTGTCTCCGAAAAAAACAGAAAGAGAAAAATTCCTTTTAAGGCCAAAAGGAGATTTTACAATAAAATCAAGTAATGAGAGTCAAAATAAAGAAAAATAATGACAAAATTGGAAGAATTAACAAATAAAGAATAAATATGAAATGATATGGAGAAGGAATCCGGAATATTTACCCTCAGATAATCGCTTTGGGTGAAATTCTTGTGTTGATTAGAGCCCCGCGTGTTCCACGAAAAGTAAGATGAAGGATTGAAAAGAGGAAATCAGGTTACTTCCTTCTCAAACCTTCAAAGTATTGTCTTTGGAATCAAAATCTAAAGGAAAACTAATTAGTTTTTAGTCCCTTTTGATGGATTTGATCCTCTTTTGAAAAATATTTCTTTATGAAATGTGTTTGCTGGAAGAGAGAGAAAATATGCTTGAATTTGGGCAGAGTTTCCCCTCTTCAAAAATTTTGGAACCCTTTTCTATTGAAAATCCGGAGCTTTTATAAGCCAGACACGACCGACGGGCATCGCTGTATAGAGGCGGGCGTCGGAAGAATCCTTCTGACACAAGGATTCGTCCGACGGCCCTGCCACATCCACCGACGGGTGTCAAAAAGGTTGCGTGCTCCGGGAAACCAGGCGGCGTTCTGACAGGGGCGGTGACTTTCCGACGGGTGTCGGAAAATACCACAAGCCGTCGGTGACCCCAAGCGACGGGCTGACTTCACAGACGGGCTGGCCGTCTGTGGAGGAAAAAAAGCTTTTTGACTCGAAAAAACCCTCGTTTTCTCCCCCTCTACCTACGAAAGGTAAAAAGACTCATTTCTCATGGAACGCGGGACTAAAACCCCCAAATCCAAACCATTTATACAGGCTAGGATACTGATTTCATCACAGGGTAACCTCTGATCCGGACCGCTCCGGGACACGGTGCTTACAGTTGCCCCCAGTTTTGGGGAAACTAGTGCACGAGTGCCTAGAGAAGCCAAAACTCAGAGAAAGGACAGAAAGAAAGAAGGCGTACCCGTGACGGTTCTTACCTTCCGCGCCTTTTACCGGGTAGACCTCGTCTCGGTCTGTTCGGCGATGCGAAGATTCCCCTACCAATCTCGTCTCGACTTGTAGGTGTTGGTGAGACGTAGCATTCTCTAACTACGGACTTGATCTGGTGAAGAGCAGTGTTTCTTTAACTACAGCTTTGATCTGAAGTTCCCTTGCTCACCCCTATTCGATCTGCAAGGTGCGTAGCACTCTCTGGCTGCCGCGCGAACTGTGAGATGTAGCAGGCTTTGGCTACAATCCCGGTTTGGTGAAGAGCAGTGTTTCTTTAACTGCAGCTTCAATCTGAAGTTCCCTTGCTAACCCCCATTCGATCTGCAAGGTGCGTAGCACTCTCTGGCTGCCGCGCGAACTGTGAAATGTAGCAGGCTTTGGCTACAATCCCGGTTTGGTGAAGAGCAGTGTTTCTTTAACCGCAACTTCGATCTGAAGTTCCCTTGCTAACCCCCATTCGATCTGCAAGGTGCGTAGCACTCTCTGTCTGCCGCACGAACTTTGAGATGTAGCAGGCTTTGGCTACAATCCCGGTTTGGTGAAGAGCAGTGTTTCTTTAACTGCAGCTTCGATCTGAAGTGAAGCGATATTCTCTGTACCTGTGTGATAAAAAGGTTTTGTTAGTTCATGTTCGAGTGGTCATCTTTTAACCTGTTTATTGATGGCGGGATTTTCGCTTTTATCTGTTATGCCATGTTTCATTTGTTCTTTTTTATTGAGTTGTTATTCATCATTTTTTCACCATTTTTGTTTTAGAGTATGAGTGATTGTCAAGGTATATATTCATCCGCTATATGAATGAATCATAAATTTTGAAAACAAAAGTTTTTCACTAAAAATATCTATTTTGAACAACGTATATACAAAGTACAAATATACAAAAAAATATGACTCCCTGAACGTCATAGAGGTGTGTAGTCAGAGGGCTCATCAGGGTCCTCATCATCCGATATATGCACTGTCCCGGGCAGAGGTGGAGGCGGAGCTGGCTGTGCCGGAGGTGGAGGCCGAGCTGTGGAGGGTCCTGCCTCGGCATCGTGGGCCCGCCTGAATTGGATCTGAGCGTGGCCATCCAAGAAAGGCTGGGTGCAGGTCCTGATGAACTCCAATGTCTCTGATACTGTGCCTCCCAACTTCTTGAATGCCTTGCTCAACTGAGTGGTCTGCTCGCTGGCGGCCCCCTTCATGTGCTCTAGGCGCTGCTTTGTCTGGTCCCTGAACTCCCTCATGGTCTGAGACAAAGGTGGGAGTATCCCCTCTATCGCTTGGACGCGGGATCTCAGAGAGTCAAGTGACTCGTCAATCATCTGCAGGGTCATGCCAACCCTCTGAGACGCCTGGTCCTGTGACGTCCTCAAATCATGAGCGAGCTGCTGTCTGAGCTCCTTCTGACCCTGAGCAATCCGCTCGATGAGCCTCAACTTCTCACCTCTGAGGGTCTCTACGACCCGAGCCTGCTTATCCCTGAAAGCATCCATAACCCGAGCCTGCTCCCGCGTAGTATGCTCAATGTAGCCAGCCTGCTCTCGGGCCAACCGCTCCACTGACTGGGACTGCTCCTGAATAGCAGCCTGCTGACGGTCCAACCTCTCATGAATAGCTCTGTCCCTCTCGTCCTGTCGTCGCTCTAAAGTTGCGAACATGGAGGTGAGGAGCTGAGATAAGTCGGGCTGTGCTGGCTACTGCTGTGGTGGCTCTGGAGGCGGTGCTGTAGAGGTGGATGCCCCCGGGTTACCTCTAGAATAAGGGTGATACCTCTCGGGGGGCCCGTGGGTAGTCCTATGCACTCTAAAGCCCGACGATGGGACAGGAGTTGGTGCTCGGGATGCTGGCGAGGCAGCAAAAAGATCATCCATCGTGATCTCTATAAAGAAGTCCGATGGGGTCCTGGGCTGCTCCTGCTGCTGCGGCGGTGGCACAGTCTGAGGCTGAGGAGGCCTGGGCTCTGGCTCTGAGCGTGGAGGCTGGTGCTCTGGCTGGGGCTCAGGCTGAGGCTGGGGCTCTGGCTGTGGAGGCTGATCCTCTGGGTGCTCCGGGTGATCTGGATCTGGACCCAAGGGTGGAAGCGAGAACATCCGCCGGGTCTCATGAATGGTCAACACCCTATAGGCCTCCGCCTGGCCTGATATCTGGGAGATCATCCCCATCTGTACTGCCGCTGCGGCGTCTACATGGATACCCTCCTCCAAGGGTCCTCTCAACCTGTCAGGGGCAACTCCCAACCTCAAAAGTAGCCGGGTGATAACCCCTCCCACTATCACCACAGGTGTCAACCCTCTGCCGACTCTGGTCAAGTTGGCCAAGATCTCATGGCTAATGTTGAGACACTGGCCTGCCACCATGGCCCAGAGGCTCCAGATCTCGGCCGCATTAAGCGACCCTGGATTACCAGCTCGACCGAGGTACGAACTGGACAGCACTCTGTGCAAATACTGGAGTGCCTGAGACACCAGTACGGTGGTCTTTGCTGTATCATGATCATACAGCACTCCCGGTATGGCAATAGCCGCCCAATGGGCGTGTCTAACAGCTCGCCGTGGGATCTCGACCCCCTCCTCTGTAGGGAGCCCCATGGCCTAAGCGAATCTCTGTCTAATGATACTGAAGTGGTCGCCGTCGAACCAAAACTTAACCACCCCTGGGTCGGTATCTGCACTCTGAAAACCGGCGTAGCGAAGATAGGCCAGGACCTGGCGAGTAGCCTCTGGAAAAGTCTGGAAGGAGGGCTCAAGGAACTCTGTCAACCCAGCACCCTCGACGAGCAAATCAAACTCTGGGGCCATCCCTAGGGCCTCCAGGAACGGCCGGGATACAAAACGGCTGGCCCGAAGCTCTACCTGAGCCAATGCTCTATACCTCTGAGCTGACTCAGCATCCATCCAATCCGGAACTACGATCTCGGGCTGGGCCTGCGGTACTCTACGTCTAGGAGGCATCCTGCAAAGACGAAAAAATTAGATAGCGAAAATTTGATAAAACAAGTATTATTAGACTTATTCTCAAGGGGACGGCCCACTTGGGCCTCACCAGGGCAATGGCGGCCCGAAAACTAAATAGAGAAACTGATAATAAATGAAAAGGGCAAAGGTTGCCCACATGCTTTGCACATATCAAGGCAAAAACAATATGCAATTAGCATGAAAATAATTTGAAACGAGTAAAGGAAATGGGCTTTCTAGGTCCCAAGGCATGCATTATACATGAAAATATTCAATTCTAGAATAAATAGTAAAAATTTGGGCAGCACCCAAGCAGGGGTATGCCCGACCTCCTGCATAAAAAGGCAACAAACTAGGCCTCAGGCCTCGACAATAATATACGCATGTAAATGGGACACACCCCGGCAAGAGTGAGTCCCCAACAACACAAAATAATGGCCTCAGGCCTCACAAGCAATATATACACAGAATAGTGCGCTAGAAACTGTCTATTTCTAAAGCAGCAAAGTTATAGAAAAATTCTATTTCTATGTGATCATGCAAAAATTCAGATTAAAATAAGGAGAAATGGGCAGCATTCTCCCTAAATTCCTAAAGCATCTAAAACTTCCTAATTATTTCTAAAGTTAAAAGAAGAAGAGATGAAGAAATAAATTGAATAAAATTCAAAAAAAGTAGTTATTTACTTACTTGTAGTCGCGAGAAGTGTGGAAACTGAAGAAATATAAATATCCAAGCACCCGGTGAGTAGAGAATGCGAAAATATGAAGAAATTGCGAAAAAATAAGAAGAAATGCTTGAAAAACCGCTAAAAAACCGTTTGAGAGAGGAAAGTGAAAGGGACAACAGCGTTTGCACCGTCTGTTACTCGCCCTTATATAGAATTTCGTGACCGACGGGCTGGGCGTCTGTATGTGACCGACGGGCTGGCCGTCTGTCACGTAATAAATGCAAGTTAATGCACGTGATGAATGTAATGCTGACGTCTGCCAGGTGGATCTATACCGACGGGCAGGCCATCTCTTAGGAGAGGCGGGCAGGCCGTCCCTAAGGATAGGCGGGCAGGCCGTCTCTGTGGAGAGGCGGGTAGTGTCACACCCGATCCTATACCAAGGAGACTTCCATACAGATTGGAGGGAGAAGGCTCCCTGGATAGTTAGGAGTGTCACATCCCACTAGTACAAACATGTAAACATTACGATAATAGAGCGACATGTCAGAGACAATTAAAATCTTTAAAACAGAGAAGAATGATATCGAACAAAATATATACTTTATTAATATACCAAAAGGTCTTTACATATTACATCAAATTACAAAAGAGAACCAATTTACAAAAGCCCAAGGTACACTGTTCCAAAGGGCTAACAAAATCATATGTCTATTACAAAAAGAAAGGGAAGCCTATACTATCAAACACCCAATCTCTAGTTGCGTTGGCCTTCCCGATGCGACACGCCCAGAACACGCGTACCAAAATCTTCCACACCTGCACGGATACACACCCGTGCTAAGCGGAATCGCTTAGTGGGGAAAACACAAAATGCATAACCGCCACTCACAGTGACGATGACAGAAAACATATGATAACCATACAATTATGGGCATATAATCATACATAGTTAATTCAGATATTTGCATTCACATCCAAAGATTCTTGTACAAAACACAATGATACCTGCTTAATCATAATGAGTGGATAACGAGTACACATAGATACTTGAGAGTATCGATATCATCTTATGGACATATAGATACCCGAAGGTATCGAATCATTCTTTTTATTTTGTTTTCAAATTGTTTTTACGTGGAATCTTAAGAAAGATTCAGACAGAGGGATCGCGAGGATCCAATCGTGGGACCTGATCAGGGTCCAAAATCGTACATATAGCTGCAGCGGCACATAACTCTATTAGGCATGCCTAACTATCCACTTATCCGATACTAGCAGGTTATACAAAGTCTTGTCAAATTAACATACATATTATTCATTTAAATAGATATTCAGGAGTTTAAATCAAAGAGTACATGCAAAAGAAACCAAGTCATTAAGCAAAAAGGAGAAGAAACCAAGTTTGGAAGTCCCGTCTGTCGCGCTCGCGACAGAAGCCAACATACACCTTCCCACGTCGTCTCGCGATCGCGAGGGACCTCGTGGTCGCGAGAGGACGCAGATGCTATTCTCTGTCGCGCTCGTGAGGGATGTCGCGCTCGCGACAGAGGAGAGCCGTGCACTACTCGAAGCTCGAGCACTCTGTCGCGGTCGCGACGCTTATCGCGGTCGCGACAGAGAGTTCCTTCGAAAACTTCGGCGCGACACCTCTCGCGCCGGCGCGAGGGCTGAAACCTCCGCGCTCTGTCGTGCTCGCGACGATGTCGCGATCGCGACAGACACGGGTTTTTCAACTCTTACGCCCAAAATCTGCAGAATTCTCACACAATTCACATCCAAACTTCCAAAATTGATTCCAAACCTCAAAATTCAGCAACACAAGCATCCACAACTCATAACATATTTAAAAACCCAGCTTTATCACCATTTATCTCAATTAAATCAAATCCATTATATGTCTAATTGCAAGAAATCCAAAAACAGCACATTTAATACCAATTACATCTATTCACATACTTTCTCGCAAATCCTATAACAATACTCATTCTCTAGCATCTCATATCATGTCTAATTCAAATTCAATCATATATACACAACTTATAACTCTAATCCAAGCAATAACACAACTATTCAATTCAAACTACAAATATGTGTACAAAGACAAAATTCCCAAACCTTCTGTCCTTAGCTCCTACTCGCGAGCTCCGCTTCCGCTAGCACTTTCCTTTCCTTTATCCGGTCTAGGAGCCTCTTCTGAACCACAAACCCATAACAATCAAGATCAATTCTAAAACAACTCATAAACAAAATACATATAACTAAAACCTAGAGAAGAGGAAGAAGAAGAAAATCTAAAACCCCAACTCACCTAGAAACTTCAAGATCAACAAACCAACCAACTTTAATCACTCAAGGGAAAGGAGAGGGAGCAAGATCGGTCAAGAAAAGAGAAGAACAAAGAAAGAAGAAGAAGAAATGGAAGAGGGTGGCGTGAGGGAGGAAGAAGAACGGGAAAATTGAAAGGAAAAGCTGATTTCTCACTCTTCACCAAACTTCATTAAATGCCCACTTATCCTCTTTGCCCCATGTCACACTCTCCTTAAGCCACATGCCATCTACACATCCTACTCCCATACTTGCCTATACACACTAAGCTAACTCCTATTCATACATTTACTTCTATACACTCCCATATACTCTAGTCTAATTCCTCTTCCCAACTAATACACACACATATACAATAAATAAACCAATTAAACACCTACATGTAACACATAAAATGCACACATACAGACAAGGACAGGCTCAAACTACTGGGGTGGTTTTGGGGTGTTACAGGTAGGCCGTCGGTGACACTTCCCTATAAATTCTCACAAAATTTTTGCTCTTCTTGTGTCTCTTCATTTTCCAACATCTTGAGCCTTTCATCTCTCCCAGTATGTCTTCTTCTCTAGCCCAAAGGATGCACCGTATTTTAGATGACAAACACACTTGGGAAGAAGGCGCCCTTTCCTCTCTGTCCGGGCTGAAATATTTGTGCCGGGTCAAAGTCGACCAAAACCTCCTTCGGGCGGCGACCCACTTCTGGAACCCCCGGTTTCACGTCTTCCGCTTCACCTACCAGGAACTGTGCCCTTTGCCTGAAGAGCTAGGTACCATTCTGGGAGCTTGGTTCCCTCCTAGTGCTCTGCCTTGCATCCCTCGCTGCGGTCTATTTCAGACCCGGGACATAGCCATGGCTCTCGGCATACCTCCTTCTGAGGCCGTCCGGCTGATTCCTCTGGGTTCTTCCTTTGTTCTGGGGCCACTAATCGAGGCTCTGGATCAGTTCATTGACATCCCCACCTATCGGGTAAGCATCATATTCTTGTTTTGCATGGTGAACTTCCTCACTATTGTTCCAGGGGATTTGACAGGTGACACCCGCCTGTTCGGAGTCCCGAGCGACTTTCATCTAGGATTATCACCCTTACCACTCATCCTGGCTGAGACCATTCTGGGCTTGGACGCTGTGAGCTCTAGATCCACTACAATCTTTACCGGCAGCCCCTTATTGCTCCAGGTACGTCATTACTTTAAAGGCAGTGCATCCCTTATGGATTTTCACACTAGCTTTTCTTAGCGGGAGGTGCGTCCTTTCGGATTTTCACACAACCCTGTGCTTTATTTTTGCCTGAAGTAAACCCTACTTACTCCAGCGGCTTTTTTTTTCTTTTTTTTCTTTTTCTTCTCTTCTTTCTTTTTCTTTTTTTTTCTTTTTTTTTCTCTTTTTTTTTATTTTTCTTTCTTGTTTCTTTCTCTTTTTATTTATTTATTTATTTAGATCTGGTTGCAAGAGAAACTGAAGATGTTGTCTGAGCCATGCCCTCGAGTTACTCCACAGTACTCGCCGAGCCATTTTCTACCGCGTCGACGACTTCATGGGTGTGCCACTACTGGTGAAGGCATTACTAGATTTGGCGAGCTGTCAGATGATGACATCAGTTTTACGTCTGCCTGGCTCCCACTGTCTCATGTGGTCATTGATGGGCCATCTGGGTGTGTTCCCCTCTGCGGCCTCCGTCAGGCCACCTTCTGCATCACCTCTCGATGTACACGTCAGCTCGAGATTACCCAGGATGTAGTGAGGGTTCCCTTGTCTTTTTGGGGAGGAGCTCTCTCGACTGCGTTTGCTTCTCGGTATCATGAGCTGTGGGGCAGACTACCAGTGAAGACTGTTATCCCGAGGTTCGGCAATCATTCCGTGTCTTCGACTAACGAGTACAAGAAGTGGATCCTTAGTCTAGCATCTGATAACAGGACTCGAGGGCTTAAGCATCTGGTCGGCGAGAGCAGCAGCAGGACTTAGCTTAGCTTACATATGTATCTCTTTTGGTGCTACAGTCCTTTTTAATGCAGAACTAGGAAATGACAAAAATGAAAAGAATAATATTCATTCTATTTCACGAATTTGTGTACATTTTCACATAATTTCAGCATACATGATCAATTTTGGCATTTACTCAGCTGCTTACGCGCTGTTAATACAAAGAACCAAATTTCAACAGCATCAACTCCTGTTACCAATCGGCCCTCTCGGGTTTTCACGATCGGATATTTTCTCTCATGCCTCTAATTTTTGCACAGGATGCCTTTTTTCGGTTTTCACCCGGTCGAGGCGCCCAATTTTAGCACAGCCGCCTTTTTTGGTTTTCGACTTGCAGGGCATTTTATTCTCTTCTTTTTATTTTGGTCTTTAGCCGTGGAACCTTTTGAGTCTATCAACATTGATCGGCTCTTTGAATTCGTTCCCATCACTATCCGACAAGATTGCAGCTCCTTTGGACAACAGCTTCTTAAGGATATACGGCCCCTCCCAGGTCGGTCTGAATTTCCCTCTAATATCTGGTATGCCTGGCCTCATCTGTTTGAACACCAAGTCCCCTTCTTTCAGCGGATGCTTTCTTACCTTCTTTTCGAAACTTCTTGCTGGTAAATCTGATGATGATAATAAGATTTCAGCCTACTCTCATCCAGTAAATTCAAGTGCTGTAGCCTCTGCTGCGCCCATTCGGCCTCTAGGATTTGGGTTTCCATGACCACCCTCAGTGATTTGAGCTCTATCTCAACTGGTAATACTGCTTCCATTCCGCATACCAGGGAAAATGGTGTAGCGCCTGTAGACATCCTTGCCGTTGTTCTATATCCCCACAGGGAGAAAGGTAACTTTTCAGCCAAGTCTTTGTAGGTTTGGACCATCTTGGACAGGATTTTCTTCATATTCTTATTAGCAGCTTCTACTGCTCCATTCGCTTGTGGTCGGTAGGGAGAGGATTTATGATGCTTGACACCTTACTTCTCGAGGAGCTTCCTGGTTTCTCCCATGAACTGCACTCCGTTGTCAGACACTATATGACGAGGGAGGCCATATCTGCAGATCAAGTTTCTCTCTATGAACTTGGCCATATCCCTTGCGTCAATCTTCTTGAAGGATTTTGCCTCTATCCATTTAGTGAAATAGTCAATTGCGACTATGATGTATCTGTGCCCATTGGATGCCGTAGGGCGAATCTCTCCAATGATATCTATCCCCCAAGCAGCGAAAGGCCAAGGTGATGCCAGGTTACGTAACTCTGATACCGGCAGGTGTCTCAAGTCTGCATATTGTTGGCACAACTGGCATTGTTTAACATACTTTGAGCAGTCATTGTCTATCGTAAGCTAATAGAAGCCTTGTCTCATGATTTTCTTAGCCAAGGTCAAACCGTTCATGTGGGCCCCACAGACACCTGCATGGGTTTCCTCTATCACTTTGCGGGCTTCTTTTTCATTCAAGCACCTGAGCTGAATCCCGTCAGACTGTCTTTTGTACAACACCCCTTTCAACGATATGAACTAAGTAGATAGCTTCTAGATCATCATTTGGTCTTTCTCAGTAGCTTCTTCTTGAAATTCATTGTTTTCCAAATAATTCATGATGTCGAAGTACCATGGTTTCCCGTCCGCCACTTCTACTTCCATTATAGGCTTGGTCTCAAAGCTGGGTTTCTCAGAACTCGAAATTAGCACTGGCTTCATAGCAACTCCTTCAGGGTTATCCCACATTGATACTAAGGTTGCCAACGCATCAGCCAGACGATTTTCATCTCTCGGCACGAAGTGGAAAGTGCAAGTCTCAAACTGCCCACAGGCTTCTTTCAAATATTCGACATAGGGTACCAGCCGCTCTTCTTTTACAACCCACTCACCTTGGATCTAGTTAATTACCAAGGCTGAGTCACCAAAAACCTCTATATTCTTTGCCCCCAATGCCGCTAAAGCTTCCAATCCGAAAGTGCATGCTTCATATTCGGCTTCATTGTTGGTTGCTTTGTATCTCAGTTTCTTGGCTAGGGGAAGTTTCTCATTATCTGGGGTTGTCAGGACGATTTCGATTCCGGCCCCTCTGTTATTCACTGCCCCGTCGAAGTGTAACTGCCATACTTGGACAGAAATCGCGACTATGTTCTCATCAGGAAAGGTAAACCGGGAGTGTCTCCTTGAATAGGATGCTCAGCAAGAAATTCTGCTACAGCTCGCCCCTTGATAGTTTTGCGAGTGATGTATTGCACATCGAACTCCTGTAGTAAGAGCAGCCACCTCCCCATCTTACCAAGCAAAGACGGGGCTTCCTGCAAATATCTTAGCGGATTCTGCTTGGCCACTGCCTAAACTTTGTATGAATGGAAGTAATGTCTCAGCTTCTTTGACGCCCAAATTACTGCGAGGCAGATCTTTTCTACTTCAGCAAATTTCATCTCATAAGCCAATAACTTCTTGCTAAGGTAATAAATTGCAAATTCCACCCCAAATTCATCTTCTTGAGCCATCATGGCGCCCACTGAATTGCCTTCTACTGCCAGATACAGGATGGTTTGATTGGTTGCGGCGGCCTTAGCACTGGCGGATTCAACAGGTATTCTCTGATGCTGTCAAAGGCTTTCTGGCAGTCTTCATTCCAGACCACAGGTTGATTCTTTCTAAGCAGCTTAAAAATAGGCTAGCATATCGAAGTGAGCTTGGCGATAAATCTGCTGACATACTGCAGCTTACCCAGGAAACTCCTTACATCCTTCTCTTTTTGCGGCACGGGCATCTCTCTGATGGCCTTCACCTTGTCCGGGTCAATTTCTATTCCCCTCTGACTGACGACATGTCCCAATAGTTTTCCTGAAGTCACTCCGAAAATGCACTTCCTGGGATTAAGTCGCAGATTATACTTGTCAATCCTGGTGAAGAACTTCTCTAGAGCTTCAAAATGTCCCTCTCGAGTGGCTGACTTGACCATCATGTCATCGATATACACTTCCACTTCTTTGTGGATCAGGTCACTCAAGATCTTGGTCGCCATCCTCTGGTACGTGGCCCCTGCATTCTTCAGGCCGAAAGGCATGACACGGTAGGCGTAGGTCCCCCACTCCGTGATGAAAGCGGTCTTAACCCAGTCAGCTATTTTGTTCAGGATCTGGTTGTAGCCCACATAACCATCTCCAAAGCTGTACATCGCGCAATTGGCGGCACTATCTATCAACACATCGATATGAGGTAGTGGAAAATCATCTTTAGGGCAGTCCTTGTTCAGATCTCGATAATCCACACACACCCTGAACTTTCCGTTCTTCTTCGCTACGGGGACCACATTTGCCAGCCATGTAGGATACTTCACTTCAACAAGGAACTTGGCTTCGATCTGCTGACGAATTTCCTCCTTGACCTTGTCTGCCCATTCTGGCCTGAGCCTTCTCAACTTCTGCTTCACAGGCTTGTAATCTGGGTAAGTCTGGATAGCATGTTCTGCCACGTCTCGGTCAATTCCTGCATGTCCTCATAGGTCCAGGCGAAGACTTTTTCATGTTTTCTTATTATTCTCTCAAAAGTTTTTCTCTCCTCAGGAGTTATATTTGATGCTATTAGAATTTCTCTTAGATTTGCCGAGGTTCCAAGATTAAAAGGCGTTGTATCAGTGGAATCAATGTCAAAAATTGATGGAATATGATCATGTTCATGCATGTTGAAATCATTAGAAACATCGCACAAGTAAGAGAAATTGTTTGCCTTATTAATAATATTATAATTGTCATTTACATCATAAAAGAGTTCTGGAATAAAAAGACAGTCTAAACTAGAGTCCTCTTCTACCACTCCAGAGGTTGATGCTGTCGCAGCTTGATCACTGGCTTCCTGATTCAGCAGAGGCCCCTCAGGCATGTCAGAGGAAATTTTCAAACCCCCCATTCTCGGCTCTAATTCTACTATCTTCTCTTTCCCTTTCAGCCTGGCAGCTATCATTTTCTCGGTAACGACCTCTTCAGGCTCGTATCTGTCCCAAGTGATACCCTGAGTCATGACCTCCTCATCCCAGAAGTCTTCAGCAGTCTTGATAAACCCGACTCTCCAGTCAAATACATCATTGAAGATCTCGAACACAGGGACAATTCCCCTTCACCCACTGCGGTTCGTCTTCTCCAGTGTATGGGCAAACTAAGGATGCGGGCACAAAGCTTTCTGAAATGTGAGGGATCTTGTCTGTCGCCTTCTTCTTGCCGAAGCCGCCTCTGTACCCTAGACCTTTTTGGTTCTTCTGACCTCGAGTGGTGATCGCTGTTTGCAAACCCTGAGAGTTTCTGCCCAAACCAGCCCCGGCGAGATAGTGCATCTTCTTCAACATATTAACCACAGCTGGGTTATCCACTGACCTGTGCTCTTCTCTTATCATGGACACATAGAAGCCACTAAAGGGCTGGTTAGCTATTTCAAGCGCTGAGACCTGGTTCTCTTTGGCTGCCTTGATAGTCACCACCTCCCCTTTATGTGGGAACTTTATCATTTGGTGCAGCATAGATGGCACTCCTCCTAATTTGTGAAACCAGGGTCTCCCAAGTAGAGCTGAGAAGTTAGCAGGGATGGGCAGAATTATAAATTCTACCTCCACTTCAATGGGTCCTGTCTTGACCAAGGTCTTAAAGGTTCCTGAGGCTTGTCTCCTCGAATTGTCATAGGCCGTGATAGTCAGATCTGATCCACTGAGCATATCTTCGTTTAAACCGAAAGCCTGCAGAGCTATCAGGGGGCACACATTGATAGAAGACCCATCATCTACCATAACGCAAGCAGTGTGCTTGTCGTTAATCTGCGCTTTGATGTATAGGGGTCTGTTATGATTACGGCCCTCGACCGGTAGGTCGGCATCAGAAAAGACCAATCTCTCCTCGGATCCTCCCTTGACTAAGCCCAAAAGCTCTGATGGGGAAATCATGGTGGCGACCGTGGCCTCAACCAAAGCCTCTACTACCTTCTGCCTGTGAGAGGGGGACTGTCTCAAAAGATCCCAGATGGATATTTGAGCCGCAATTTTCTTCAATTGCTTGACAATTTGATTCTCCTCTGGCTCTTTTTCTGCTAGCATCTGCGCTGGCTCAGGCAGCCCTATAATCTTGGGGACCACTCTCCCGCTTCTCGTTACAGCCCCTATTTCTTCTTTGTCTTCATCAGACCCCCATAAGTCAAGGTTCATCTCTCCCTCCTCCTCGGCTTCTCCGCCGCTCTCACTGCTAGACCAGCAATCAAAGGTAGCCACGACTGCTCTCTCCTCTCTAATCTCGGAACAATCAGCAGCAGAATTCTCGCTCCCATATAGATCTTGTAGTACGTACCACTCTGGCAAGCTAGATCCGATCATAAATACGGGTGGTGGTACGGCATTATAACCGGGCTTCTTCTCAATTTCCCTCTTTTCAGGGTCAGAAATTTGCTTGCTATCAATCAAGTCTTGGATAGAGTGTCATAGGGCTTTGCACTTATCTGTGACATGGCCTGAGTGCTGGTGAATTGCACAGAATTCATTGTCTTTGTGCCCAGGCTTTCCCAGCATCAAAGCAGGTCTAGGAGCTAAGGGTTGCAATTTTCCCTCCTTTATTAACCTCCTCAAGACCCAAGATAATGGTCTCCCCACGTTCGAAAACTTCCTCTGGGTGGTTACCTCAGTAGCGGACACCTCACCTGTTCTTCTGGTGCTACCACTGGGACCCGCTGGCCTACTGGTCCCTTGATCGGGGTTAGCCCTTTTGGCAAAATTATCATTGTTAGCCTTCATAGCCAAGAACTCTCCTTCTGCCTCGGTGGCTATATCCTTGAGAGACTACCAGTCCTTCAACCCCTTCATCTTCAACCCATCTTTCAAGTACGGGCTTGCGTTCTTGATGAATAAACGAATCTGATCCTGGGTGTCCGGCTTTCTCCGCATCTCCATTACTCGGTTCCGCCATCAGGTGAGATAATCATGGAAAGATTCGCCAGCCTTCAGCTGGAGCAGTTCAAGATCTTTTAGAGTCACTTCCATTCTGGTATTGCAGTCATACTGCTTCAAAAACTCCTCAGTGAGCAGATCCCAATCTTCTTTAGTGCGACGGTCGAGACTATGATACCAGTCGATGGCATGGGCGGTCAGACTCAGACAAAAGTATTCTACCTTCTGCTTCTTAGACAACATGGTCCCCTTCATGACCAGAGAATACTGCTTCACATGAGCGGTCGGGTCAGAAGTTCCATCAAATTTTGGCACGTCTGGCATTTTAAAGTTATAAGGGATCGAGTCCTCTCCCTCCATTTCCTTATCCTCTGGGTTCATCCCTTGACCCCTGCTCAACATACGAGCCATAGCTTCGAACCTCTCTTCCATCTTCCTTAAAATAAAGTCATCGGTCTGAGGTGCCTTCCCCCTCTCGGATGTAATGCTCATCCTATCATCTTCGATATTATCATCAATTCTCAGCACAGGCCTTCTTCTCTGCTCTCCCGAGACTACTGACCTTAACTCTACTGGCGACAGCCTAACAGGCTCCTCTCGTCTTTCGGCCCTTTCTTCCTCTGGCTCATTCTGCCTCACTGGAGGATGAGGAGGAGGAGGATTCTGTAGAGCATTGTCAACATATTCATCATTCTGCCCTCGAATTCCTCAAGTCGCCGGCCCACTTCTTTCGCAATCATGGCCCTGGTGGCATCATCCCCCCTAGGCGAGTTTGCCATCTGAGATACAGTACCGCTGATTTCTTATAAGATTTCTGGTAGACCCTCTCTATCTGACAGCTCAAGAGTAGGAACTTGGATCAGTCGTCCGGTTGGTGATCTAGTCCACCTGGGCATATCTATGATGGCTGCAGGGACAAGACGTTAGGCATGATACATGAAATGCAGGTATAATGCATGGTCGTGATATGCAACATTCACAGAGCACAAGCAAGCAAGTAGGTCCTTCCACCCTTATTTCTCCCACATACGTGGTCGTGCAGTCTCTTTCCTAGGTGGGATTAGCCTAGGGGTCAACGAGGGACCCGATGGATGCGCGTGGTGCGCGGCGAAAAACCGGCAGCATGACAGTCCTATGCTAATGTACAAGCGGATGGATAATGATCGTCACGTACTTGGACGTTCCACAAATTTCGACATGGCCCTACCGGTGCATGATAGCCTTTGGCTAGGTTACCAAGCGAGATATCTGGACTCACCTAATACACGAGGATCCATACAGTAAGCATGGAATTTAGGGTTCATTTCACCTGTGGAAAGTAACTACAGCCATTACATGAGGTTTGGACAAGGGAGATGTTATCTTTAAGGCTACCCAAGCATGATCCCTGCCGACAGGTCTAGCTCATCACGAGCGTAGCGATCGATCGGGTCATCATTTTGATATACCATTTGAGGTACGTGGCTTGGGCGGGTGATTATCCTTAACACTTCCCCAAATTGAGTGAAAATGAGGTCGTGCTTCAGGAACGCACCAGGGCTAAAAGAGTGACCAAACTAGCATATTCTAAGGCTCTAATGATATGCGAATTCTAAATTTGAGAGAAAGCAAATTTATGAATTAAATTTTAATCATAAATGTTAAACGAGGTATTTTCAAATTGAAATCTCGAACCATAAATGTCCCCAGTGGAGTCGCCACTGTTACGCTCGCCGGATCCCCGCGGCCGCCCGTTTGGTCGCTCGCACGTGGGCGACCGGGGCATTTGTGGGTCCGTTGATAGCTTGTAATAAATCGCAAGTGCGTCTATATTGGGCAACAAGGAGGTTTCATGGAGTTGCCACCCAATAGAACATTGGGAAAGTTACTCTCGCCTCGGAGAGGCCTAAGACTGCGCTTGGTATCCATTTTTGGCCAACCAGAGTGGTCCTTGATGGTAAACTTCTCGCCCTAAGGAGCCTAGGATTAGTACTAATGTCTCGTGGCACAAAAAGGTGTCTTGGAGGGTAGACCTCTAGCCTCTTTGAGCCCAAAGAGCAGAGCTGGGTCCGGGATTTCTCATCTATTTCTACCTCGATTACTTTATGATCAAATTTTAAATTATCATTGATTCGCTCTCCCTCCACACGATGCAATTTATTAATGGCACATTTATTCATGTTTGGAAAGCCATAAATGAGCAAGTAAATATCAAAAGATGACAAATTACAATAATACAAGGAGCAAAATACAACTCCCTTTATAAATGTGCAATACATACATGAATCGGGGCATTGTTTATTTTTTGAGGACTTTGGTCCTCTCATGCACCATTATCAAAAGTGGATATTTTTATTTGTGATGATCTTTATTGGATAAAAATAAGGTATTGGACCCTTGCTTTTGTGTAAACCTCATTTTATTGAATATAAAACATTGAGTCATTTTTATACATTAACGGGACATGAATGAAGTACATCCATATACATAAAATAATCAATGAATAACAAATGAAGAAAATATTCAAGAGGATTAGGAAGCTAAACCGGACGAAATCCTCCAAATATGGTAGGTAGACGCTGTAACTCGGGATAGTCCAAGAGAATCAATATACACTCATAGAAAGTTAAAAGATGTCAATATACATACAATCGATATATGGGAATCCAAAGGGACTTGAAAAAGATAGAAAATCATTTAAAAGGGAAGAGACAGAGCCCACCGACGGCCTCTTTTAGGTGACCGACGGGCGTCAGTCAAGATAACCGACATGTCCGTCTGTCACTCAAAAAGTAGGCGTCTGTAGATGAGGTGACTGACGGGCGTCGGTGATAGAGATGACCCGTCGGTCACCACTGTCTCCAAAAAAAATAGAAAGAGAAAAATTCCTTTTAAGGCCAAAAGGAGATTTTACAATAAAATCAAGTAATGAGAGTCAAAATAAAGAAAAATAATGACAAAATTGGAAGAATTAACAAATAAAGAATAAATATGAAATGATATGGAGAAGAAATCCGGAATATTTACCCTCAGTTAATCGCTTTGGGTGAAATTCTTGGGTAGATTAGAGCCCCGCGTGTTCCACGAAAAGCAAGATGAAGGATTGAAAAGAGGAAATCAGGTTACTTCCTTCTCAAACCTTCAAAGTATTGTCTTTTGAATCAAAATCTAAAGGAAAACTAATTAGTTTTTTGTCCCTTTTGATGGATTTGATCCTCTTTTGAACAAGATTTCTTTATGAAATGTGTTTGCTGGAAGAGAGAGAAAATATGCTTGAATTTGGGCAGAGTTTCCCCTCTTCAAAAATTTTGGAACCCTTTTCTATTGAAAATCCGGAGCTTTTATAAGCCAGACACGACCGACGGGCGTCGGTGTATAGAGGCGGGCGTCGGAAGAATCCTTCTGACACAAGGATTCGTTCGACGGCCCTGCCACATCCACCGACGGGCGTCGGAAAGGTTGCGTGCTCCGGGAAACCAGGCGGCATTCTGACAAGGGCGGTGACTTTCTGACGGGCGTCGAAAAATACCACAAGCCGTCGGTGACCCCAAGCGACGGGCTGACTTCACAGATGGGCTGGCCGTCTGTGGAGGAAAAAAAGCTTTTTGACTCGAAAAAACCCTCGTTTTCTCCGCCTCTACCTACGAAAGGTAAAAAGACTCATTTCTCGTGGAACGCGGGACTAAAACCCCCAAATCCAAACCATTTATACAGGCTAGGATACTGATTTCATCACAGGGTAACCTCTGATCCGGACCGCTCCGGGACACGGTGCTTACATAAGCCACCTCCACTTTTGCATGCATAAGTCTCTTGAGGAGGGTAATGACCCATGTGTGAGAATTGAGTTATTTTCTGTGTTTTCTACCCCTTTTGCCGTGTGAGTAGTTCCTTTAGTCTCTAAATCAAATTGCATAATTGTTAAGAAGTTCAAGTTCTTAAGTTGCTCAAGAGTTAAGTTGTTGGAGTTAAGAGGTAGGTCATTATGAATGCTTGTTCTCATCTTCTACTTTTCTTCTTGGTTTTGATTTGGTATTGGAATGAGAATTGATGGATTATGTTCAATTCTGGAATTCAACTGGTTTTGCTAGCTAAAGAAGTGAAGAAGGATAAAGGGAAAGCTGTAATCGGAGAACCGAGCATTCGTCGAGATTAGGAGCTAAGGCGACAAGGTTTGGGAACAAACCATAGTTGTATAACTATGAAAATTGTGTTGCTTGTATATGAGTTTGGTATGAATCATGTGTATATGAGCAGAAATGGCCTTGAGTATGAAATGGTATGGCTAGGTTTAATATTGGATGTGGAGATATGCTTTGTGAAAATGTTGTTTGAGAATATGTATGCTGTGTACAATGAATATGATTATGATTTATACTATGAGTGAATGCCAATGTCAAGATGGAAATAAGGTATGTGCCAATTGGGTTTGGGGTTGATGTATTGGGTTAATTTGTTAGAAAGGAAAGTGGGTTGGAAGTCCTTGAAAGGAAATGGGAATAGAATGTGGAAGAGGAATTCTTGCATGGGTCACGGTGAAAATCAAATTGATTGTGACCATGAGGTACCCAAGGAAGCATTCTGCCCTGCAAAGATGATATGTCATGGTGACAATTAAATTGATTGTGATCGTGACATACCCTCAAGTAGCATTCTGCCAAGAATTGGGAATATGTCACGGTGACAATTAAATTGATTGTGACCGTGACATACCCTCAAGTAGCATTTCGCCGAGAATTGGGAACATGTCACGGTGGCAATGAAATTGATTGTGACCGTGACCTATCCTCAATTTGCATTCTGTTTTGGACTTCAACATGTCACGGTGAAAACCAAATTGGTTGTGACCGTTACCTACCCTGTTTTGGGCAATATACCCTAATGTGTTTGGCCTTTCAAATGGCAAATCTTTGAGCTGAAATGAAGGACATTATGAGTAAGTATTATGTGTGTATTAGGTAATGTACATTTGCATACTACATGATGATTCCTAAATGCAATCAAATATGTGGTTATTAACTATGAAAAATGAGTTTGCAAACATATTGAGTATGCAGGCGAAATGTATAACTATGTGCTAATGCGAATGTGTAGAGTGAATGTGATGTTAGCTATCAACATGTGCGATGCGAAAAGTGATCAATGTGAACTGAATAATATGCTTAACGATTTAAGCCTGCGAGTCAAGTAGTGGATAGTTAGACATGCCTATAGGGTCAAGTGCTGAAGCCCCATGCGTTTAATGTGTCTGATTCCATGGGAATCACAATGCAAAAATAATGCGAATAATCCTTGTTGGATTTTATTATAAGTGGATTGATGTTAAGTACCTGAGGGTACCAATGCGTAAATGTAATCTCGATGAGATTCTAGTACCTGAGTGGTACCAATGTGATACCCGTTATCCAAGTCTCTGGTTTGCAGGCTAATCAACTAATTAATAAGTGGAAATGATGGTGACACAATATGATATGTGATGTGAATATATGAATACGTGATTGGTGCTTTATGATTGAATATAGTAAGGAACAATGTTATGCATGAAACAGAATTGGATGAAGTGATTCTTATTTAAGCATGATTGTTGGCATGCAATGTATGGTAATTATATCTGTGTGTAGAAATTACTTGTTATATGTGTTCCCCACTAAGCGTTACCGCTTAGCACGGGTTTACTCTAATCCGTGCTGGTACGGACAAGAGGTGATCGAAGGACGCACCCGCATATCGACGGTCAACAATAGGAAGGGGATAGTGTAGGTTTTGGTGTTTGTTACTCGGGAATCTTCTATAGACTTTTTGTATAAATATTATGTGTATCAGATATGTAAAGGCATGTAATAATGAGGTAACTAAGGATAGTAACGAAACATTTGTATAAGTATGTATGATGTATGATCGTATGTGATGAAATCTCTTTGTTCAGATTTCCATAAGGTTATGCATGTGTTCTGTTATGTGTGCACGGCCTTTTCTAACAAAGACTAGATAAGCTAGTATGACGTGGGAAAAGGGCGTCACAGGCATAGTGTAGTGATAATTGAGCAAGGTATGATATCAGTGATTAATGATAATATTGTATATGATTGTGTTCCATTAATGGCATACTAGCAATAATCGTTCAAAGATGATTTATTGATATCATGCTAGTGAAATCGATATATTGTTAGTGTAGCCTTAATTGGCATTGTGAAGTGGAAATTGACTTTGGTAAGTGAATAGTGAATTAAAGCATGTTATAGACATTATATGATTTTGTGATTAGCATGAGCTAGTGTATATTGGCATGCTAGTGTGATATTGCTATAGTGAGTGTAAATGATATGCCTTATGTGCTAAGCATGATCTTTAGCGTGCAGTGCTTTGTGATTATTGTGTTAGTGCCTGTGTAGACACCGGGTCCCGAGGCGGTCCAAGATCAGAATTACCCGATGATGAAACAAAAGACCGACTTACGGCAAGAAAAGTGAGAATCGACCGTTCCCTTGTCAAGATCATGTTTTTTTCGAAAAATAATTTTAAAATATATATTTTAGGGATTAAAATTTAAAATGGGAAAAAATATTAATATTGTGTCAAAATTAAAAATAAAAAAAATAAATAAATAAATAAATTTTCGCGAGTGCCACTGCGGCGGCGCGGGGCCGCCTGCGCGGCAGGCTGCCCCAGCGCGCAGGGGCGCCTGCGAGGCAGGCCGCCCCAGCGCGCAGGGGCGCCTGCGCGCGAGGCGGGGCGCTCCGCGCGCCCCCCTGCGCGCAGGGGCGGGCGCTCCGCGCGACCCCCCTGCGCGCAGGGGCAGGCGCTCCGCGCGACCCCCCCCCCTGAGCGCAGGGGCGGGCGCCTCGCGCGACCCCCCTGCGCGCGAGGCGGGGCGCTCCGCGCGCCCCCCCTGCGCGCAGGGGCAGGCGCTCCGCGCGACCCCCCCTGCGCGCAGGGGCGGGCGCTCCGCGCGACCCCCCTGCGCGCGAGGCGGGGCGCTCCGCGCGCCCCCCCCTGCGCGCAGGGGCGGGCGCTCCGCGCGGCCCCCCTGCGCGCGAGGCCTGCTGCCTCGCGCGACCCCCCTGCGCGCGAGGCAGCTGCCTCGCGCGACCTGCCTGCGCGAGGCAGGCTGCGCGCAGCAGCCTGCCGCGCGCGGTGCCAAGGCACCACGCGCAGGCTGCCGCGCGCCCTTGGCTCCTCCGCGCGACCTGTTTCGCCAGTCCGTTTTTTTCGCTGTTTTCAGTCTGATTTTCTGATTTTTTCAGTTTTCATTGTTTCACCATTTTATGTTATTTTAGATTAACTAAAAAGGAAAGTTTTTTGTCCCTTGCCATTTTTGGCCAAGACAGGATTAAATGGGGATTTTCCCCTCATTTTTAGAGGACGGAGGAATTAATTCAAGATTTTCTAAGTTTTTCCTCTCTAGCTTTTGGGCACTCTCCAGGAAGCTCTTTATTCCTCAAAAAAAAAAAATTCTTCAAAGATCTTTAAGCCTTCTTTTCAAATTCTAGTTTTTGCTACTACGAAATATTTAATCTTGGGTTGATTCGAGCGAGAAAAATTAATTTTCTTTGTTTATTCATCCCACAAAAATATTTTCTCAAGTTAATTTGTTTTAGAACACAAATTTTACATTTATTTTCAGATATTATTATCATAAAAAAAAAATTGACAAAGGAACGGATCGAGACATCCTATTTCCAATCTCAAAAATTCTGAGGGTAAACATTTCTGGACCCGTTCTCATTCATTTATTATATAGTATTTATTGTTGTTAATATCATTTTTGCTATTATTATTCTTATTATTTGTTTCTAGTAATTTAATGTGTTAATAGCACCATTAATGCATTATTTAGTTGCATTGCTTTGGTTTTTTTTGGTTCATCCTCCATTACTATTAGTTGACTAATGTGAATATTGTTAAGTTGTGTCGTTTCCCCTATTTTCATATGTTGTTGTCATCATTCTTTCATTAAGCCTTGCTTTATTATTATTATTATTATTATTATTATTATTATTATTAGGGTTATTTGAGCCACTGCCATATTCATTATGCTAGTATTATTATTACTATTATCATTACTATTATTACTATTATTATTATTATTATTATTATCATTATTATTATATATTCATATATTTTATGTTTATTATTAACTAATCGTCGCTATTATTATATTTATTTATTTGCTATGTATCATCCCTTTTTTATTATTATCATTATTATATATTCATTGTATATTTATTGATGTTATGTTATTATAATTGTTAGCATTATCATCACCTACTTATTGTCATGCTAATGTTTATGTGCCATATAATATTATTATTCGTTATCATAATATTATTGTCGTTATCATTATTTATCTTTTATTATTATTGTTATATTTTGCACTTGCTTGATTAATTTGCCTAAAATATTTACTAATATTATTTTTGATATTAATTTTTGTTTGAGAATTAATTTGAGTCGGGCCATGTGAGCGCCCCGCGACTCCCCGGACGGGTCGCGACGCGTGGACGGACACTCCATTTCGGTGAGATCTTTTCAGTACCCCGTTGATGTGTTATGTGTTTATTTGTAAATATATCTTTTTTATTCGCGCACGCGTGCGATAAAAAATCACAAAAATGTTTCTATAATTAAATTAGAATTTTCACTAATAAAATCGGGACCAACGTCCCTTATTTTAGCCCGACAACGAAAATGTCACAATTAAAACGAAGAGTCAACTTTTCTACAAAAATGGGATCACTCATCCCGGTTTTCATTCAAACAATCAAAACGACTCTTCGAACCCTCTTTAAGTTAATACGAAGGGACCAATGTCCCTAAATTTCGAACAAGTGCGAAGGAACCAATGTTCCTAAAATAATATCCCGATTTATGCATGTCTTTTTATTTCGTTCTTGTGTGAGTGTTTTAAATTCAAGTTCTTTTCTATTCGGGCCCTTGTAATTAATTTTTGGGGCAACTTTATTTATCTTTTGGGGATTGTATTCCGTCCCCATTTACATCTTTAACCTTCTTTTATTGGGGTTGTATTCCGCCCCTATGTCCCTTGTAATTGAGTGCTTGGGTGTTTACCGCTTTCTTTATTTACTTTGCTTATCGCTTTTATTTATTTCTCTTACGTGCTTGAAAATGCGCTATCTAAATTAAATACATCAATCGTGTGAGATGAGAGATACGATCTTAAGAATGTTAAAAATCCATTTATAATTAACCAAAGCATGAATAAGAGGGAGGTTCCGAACACCATAACTCTGGTTTAGACCGTTAGAGGTGAGAAACCTTTTCCTAATTTCTTGCAAATTGGGTGGCGACTCCAAATACCTCAAAAGGTGCCTTTAGGCGTCAATAGGCTAGGTTATTCTCCCCAATGTTCTATTGGGAGGGATACACCGATGATGCCTCATGGCGCCCATGATCAAGAGACGCGAACCTTTCATACCTCGAATCCTAAAGCGGATTCAAAGTGAGGGCCCTTGCTGGGTTGTACCGGGTTCGGCGCGCGTCACAGTGGCGACTCCACTGGGGACTTTGTGTTTGAGACTTCACTCCGAAAATGCTTTGGTTAAAATATAATTGGGTTTTTAAAACTTAAAATTTTATCTCTTATAAAATTTGCATCATATCATTTTAGAGCCTTAGACTTACGCTAGTTGGTCCCTACCTTACCCCGGTGCGTTCCCGAAGCACGACCCTGCTTTCACTCATTGTAGGGAAGTGTTAAGGATAATCACCAGCCCAAGCCTTGTACCTTTTGGTATATTAAAATGGAGACCCAATCGGTCGTTATGCTCACGACGAGCTAGACCCGTTGGCGCGGACCATGCTTGGGTAGCCCTAAAGTATCATCACCTTGACCAAAGCCCATGTAATGGCAAATAGAAACTTTCCCTAGGGGACATGCTCCTTAATACAATGCTTGTGATATGGGCCATCACGTATTAAACAAAATCAAGCAAATCAAGTGGTCTTTTATCAAAGGCTTTCATGCCCTGTTGGGCCCACTTTGGTTTAATTGAATTGCCCAAATACGTAATGGCCAAAACCCATACGAATGCGCATTAGACTGTTATGCTGCCGGTTTTTCACCGTGCACCATACGTGTCCAATGGGTTCCCTGTTAACCCTTGGATGAAGCCCGCCTAGGAAAGAGACCGCACGACCTCGTGTGTGGGAGTGATAAGGTTGGAAGGATCTATTTGCTTGCATGTGGTTGCGAAATGCTGCATAACTCACGATCATGCATTATAACTGTCATCCATGCATCATTCTAACAATTTTGATCTTTCAGCCATCCTAGATTCATCTGAGTGGACTAGAAACTCCGACAATCGACTAGCGACGACAAACTCGCCCTTTGGATTGCTAGAATTAGTGCCTGTTTGGGATTTTGAGCCACTCTCAACGACTAGTGAATCATCCTCAATGGCAGAAGAGACCGAAAACCTAACCACCCAAGACCTCGCCAGGAGACTGGAAGATTTTGAACAGAGGATAGTGAACATGATGGGTGCCATGGCCGAAAGATTTACACAGCCCCCTGCTCCACAAGCACCAGCTGCTCCACAACCGCCAGTAGCCCCTCCTCCGGGGCCAGCCGAACCACCTGCTGGTGGGGAGGCTCCCCTCGCTAGAGTTATTGCCCATCAACCTGTAAATGAGCCTAAGGCTACGGCTGTGCCAGTTGAACCCGGAAGAGCGAGGATCCCAAACCCTGATGAGGATTTCGCAATGGAAGAAGAGGTTGAGAAGATAGCAGCCCATCAAGCCATGAGGGGTGGAGCACCCAGGGTAGAAGATGAGGCTATGAGGGGTATGAGACAAAAAATTGAGGCAATTACCCGCATGTTGACAGCTGGCAAGGGAGTGAGCCCTGAAGATGTGGATTTGGATGATGGAGAGCTGTTGCCCCAGAGTTTTAAGATGCCAGACCTGCCAAAATTTGACGGTACATCGGACCCTTCTACACATGTTAAGCAATACACCCTGATCATGAAGGGTACAGGGTTGACTAAGAGGCAAAAAGTGGACTATTTCTGTCTCAGCTTAGCTGGCCCAGCAGTGGATTGGTACCATGGGCTGGATCGAAGAGCGAAAGAAGACTGGAATCTGTTAACAGAAGAATTCCTTGGCCAGTATGATTGCAGTACCAAGATTGAGGTCACATTGAAAGATTTAGAAGTGCTGAAGCAGAAATCAGGGGAATCATTCCATGAGTACTTGACCCGATGGAGGAATCGAGTGATGGAGATAAAGAGAAAGCCTGATACCTCAGATCAGATCAGGTTATTTATCCGAAATGCTAGTCCATATTTGAGGGATGGGTTAAAAATGAAGGGGCTCAAAGATTGGGAGTCACTTAAGGACATAGCCATTGAAGTTGAGGCTGAGCATTTAGATAAAGTGGCTAGATCTGCAGATGTGGCTTCAGGCAAAAATAAGGGAAGCAGCAGCGATAACGGGGGCAATGACAAGGTGGCAGAAGTCTCTACTATAGGGACGGCTCCCAAACATCTTACTATCTCAGGCAGACCATTATCTTGGCACTTCACCCGTCTCATCAAGGAAGGAAAGTTGCAACCCTTGCCAGATGGGCCCGCCCCAAGTCAAGGGAGGCCAAAGCACAGGACGGACTGGTATTGCGCATATCATCAGTACACAGGGCACAGAACAGACTACTGTCGTCCTTTAAGGGACCGAATTCAAGCCTTGATCGATGGCCAACAGGCTATTAATCCTGGGCAGAGAAAAAGTCAAGAGAAGTCAGCCCATTGTGCCATGATTGGTTCAGGCTTACCGGAATGGTATGTACTGCAAGACTTGTATGGAAATGGGCATGCCACTACTACTGGCCCTGAGGCAGATGAAGGAGAGACTTTTGTGGCAATGATAGGTTGTTGGTCTAGCAGCGGAAGCGGGGATGAAGAGGAAGGTGAGAAACAAGAGGGTTCTAACCAAGAATTGAGTATGGCCAGCCTTTCACGACAGATTGAGGAGACTCGTGCATCAATGGCCCAAGAGATGGATACACGGCTTGAGGAGCTCGAAGGGAGGTTGACAGCTATGATTAAAGCTATGATTAAGGAGAGAATAGACGCCCTCGCGCTAGTCCTACAAGCCCGATTGATGGCGGCTACCTTTAACCGGGTTGAGTCGGCCCATGTCGAGATAGCCCATACAGCGAGAACCACGGCATCTCCTAGTGCCACTAAGCCCCGAGGCAAGGAACCGCTTGATTTGCCAGTGGGACAAGGAGGTGGTAAGAGGCCTACTCTGGAACATGACAGTATGCTCGAGGAGGATGGAGATCTGGTGAAGGCGCATGCTCTGAAAAATGCAAACCTAAATATCCGAGATGGCTGTAAGGGCAATGTTAAAAAAGCGGGAGAGTCATCAGTGAGAAGGAATCAAAGATATTACTCTGAGTTGGGTAGGCCCTTGTCGTGGGTTTTTGAGAGGCTAGTGAAAAGGGGGTTCCTGCAGCCATTACCGGCGAAGCCTGCCAGCAGTCAGGGGCAGCCCCACCACAGAGCAGATCAATATTGTGCATTCCACCAGCACACTGGACATTTGACAAACTACTGCCGAACTTTGAGAGACCGGGTTCAGGACCTCATTGATTCCAAGAAAATCACGGATCCCGAAAAAAGGGAGAAGAAGAAGGGAGTAGACTACAATGCAATCCTTCCACCAGAGATATGATCGGGCCAATCCACTTCATCGGCATGTCCCTCCAAAACCACAAGCAGAAGATCATGTTTTTAATGCTTACTGCTTTTCAATTCCAGAACTCTTTTAGGACAATTTGGTTATTGTAACATGTTGAACAATTTCTGTTTTATTTATGCGATATTTCCTTGATTTCATTTCTCATGATCACGATGCATCCATTCATTTTGACATTAACCCAATTAATACGACTCCATCTAGTCTCGGAACTTTGGGGAATCCAAATAAAATCTTGGTAGCATCTGATATAACTCCTGAAGCGAGGATAATTTTGAGAGATAATAAAAAAAAAAGGGAGCCTTTGCCCGGACCTAGTATGACACGCTGAAGATGGACAAGGACACTCTCAAGACCAACGCTACTTCCACGTGCCAACATGACAATAAACCGAATTTTGAAAGCCACTTCTTCGCATCCACAACACCTGAGTTACATATGGTGTCGCCGAATAAAATCAAGCTTCAAAAGTTACGCCAAAAGTTGGACAAATAAAACTCAAAACCACCATGAGAAAATATGCAACCCATCAGAACTGAGCCATATGACCTTTTTTCTCTCTACCCATTCGGAATGTGTACTCCAAAACCGATTATGACTGACCCTTAACCATCCAAAACCCTCATAACCAAATTTCTTGCCAAAATTTAATGCCCGACCGAATTGAACAACAATGGTCCCAGTGGTTAAGATAAAAAGTGCACGTATGTGTAAACTTCAGGACTTGAGCAAAGCTTGTAAAAAAAAAAAAAAAATGGAAAGAAAAAATAAAAAAAAATTTTGGATTGTAAAAAATTGGGTTGTGAAAAAAAAATTGGGTTGAAAAAAAAAAAAAAAAAAATTTGGGTGTAAAGAAAAGAGAGAAGAAAAGAGAGAATTGATAGGGGGCAAGGGAATGCCATTTGGGGGCAAGCTTTGTTCAAATCCCGTTGATCTACACATGCCTGCACATTGCCATTCTTTTTTTAGCTACTGAAAATGACCTAAAAGGGCTAACTCCAGAGCTATCCATCCAATCCCAGCCGACGAAAACCATTTCGAAAGCTTGAGCTACCAAAGCCAATAAAAGTACCCCAAATCATCCAAGCCCAACCTGTCACCCTGTCTCAGCCATTGAAAGGCCATTCCAGGATTCGAACCGCCAAAGCCAATACAGGCCAAACGTGAAACTTCATATTCAAGCCCCAAATAAGTAACCCATCAACTCAACCAGTCTGCACAAGCGATAAGACCAAAACTTTGATACCGAGAAGAACCACTCTCAGAAGCGGCGGTCTCCCCGGCTGACGAAGATGAAAGCAAATTCAATCTACACTGACGAACGGAAAGAGGGTCTATGGCAAAGGCTTTAAAAAAAAAAATAATAATAATAATAATAATAATAATAAAAAAAAAGAGAGAAAATATTCAATTAAGAAAACCCGCGAGGGCTGATTGATAACAGGAGTTTGATGCTCTCAAGATCTACCCCGAGATTAGGTGAAGACTCATATTCTTCAAGTTAATGCCAAATAGTGATCATGTGTTATGAAATTAGATTGAAATATATGCATTTATGCAAAGGTGTTTGGGTGTAACCAGAGCAGCTCATCTTGCACACTCAAAATTATCCGAGTCCGGCATAAAACTAGTACATTGTTACCAACTAACCTCTGCCACTCTCGCCACCCCGGCACTTCAGTCAACTCACCTTGCTACCCACTGTGAAGCCAATTCTATAGCACCCTCATGATAAAAAAACTAAGCTCATCCAACCAAAATCTGAGACATAAGCACATGCCAATCATACCTGAAAAACCTTTCGCAACAACTCCAACTTCTCTCTCAAAAAAAAAAAAAAAAAAAAAAAGAGGCCGTTAGAGATGAAAACCGTGACTGGCACTCTAAGCAAAAGTTAGGCCGAAGGGTAGGATGAAAACCTGGCAACAGGCAGTCTGCCCTACAAAAAAATAAAATAAATAAAAGCCGCTGGATTGGGTTGGGTCCATTCCAGGCAAAAAATAAGGCACAGGGTTATGTGAAAATCCGAAAAGGACGCATTTCCCGCTAAGAAAAGCTAGTGTGAAAATCCACGAGGGACGCACTACCTTCAAATAATGACTACAGGTACCAGAGGAGAACCGCATAATCCCCCAGAGGCACGAAATTCAAAAGCAATTCCAGGGGGCACCGATCCTGCTGCAAATCAGCTGACGCCTCCGAATCCACTCGGATGAACTCTTATCCTGCATTATTGCATACATATGCATCTCACGGGTATGGCAGTTGATGGTGCCTCAACATGCATTCACGCATGCATGAACTTTATATATATCTTGCACAATAAATTCTTCGCACACATTTCGTGCCCATGATCTTTGCGTACTTGCAACGCGTAATCCTCTGCACATGCTTAGCACAAGCACTTATCACGTGCATCTAATCTCCCCATTATCTTTAAGTCCTCCTTCACGGGGCATTCTCAGTCTCTTTGGAGCATTATTTTTAAGTCCTTATCCAACAGGCATCCTCAATCTCGCCAAAATTTATCTTTAAGTCCTCCTTCACGGGGCATTCTCAGTCTCTTCGGAGCATTATCTCTAAGTCATTATCTAACAGGCATCCTCAATCTCTTCAAAACACTATCTTTAAGTCCTCCTTCACGGGGCATTCTCAGTCTCTTCGGAGCATTATCTTTAAGTCCTCCTTCACGAGGCATTCTCAGTCTCCTCGGAGCATTATCTTTAAGTCCTCCTTCACGGGGCATTCTCAGTCTCCTCGGAGCACTATCTTTAAGTCCTCCTTCATGGGGCATTCTCAGTCTCTTCGGAGCATTATCTTTAAGTCCTCCTTCACGAGGCATTCTCAGTCTCCTCGGAGCATTATCTTTAAGTCCTCCTTCACGGGGCATTCTCAGTCTCTTCGGAGCATTATCTTTAAGTCCTTTTTCAAGGCATTCTCAGTCTCTTCGGAGCATTATCTTTAAGTCCTTTTTCAATGCATTCTCAGTCTCTTCGGAGCATTATCTCTAAGTCCTTATCTAACAGGCATCCTCAATCTCTTCAAAACACTATCTTTAAGTCCTCCTTCACGGGGCATTCTCAGTCTCTTCGGAGCATTATCTTTAAGTCCTCCTTCACGAGGCATTCTCAGTCTCCTCGGAGCATTATCTTTAAGTCCTCCTTCACGGGGCATTCTCAGTCTCTTCGGAGCATTATCTTTAAGTCCTCCTTCACAAGGCATTCTCAGTCTCCTCGGAGCACTATCTTTAAGTCCTCCTTCACGGGGCATTCTCAGTCTCTTCGGAGCATTATCTTTAAGTCCTCCTTCACGAGGCATTCTCAGTCTCCTCGGAGCATTATCTTTAAGTCCTCCTTCACGGGGCATTCTCAGTCTCTTCGGAGCATTATCTTTAAGTCCTTTTTCAAGGCATTCTCAGTCTCTTCGGAGCATTATCTTTAAGTCCTTTTTCAATGCATTCTCAGTCTCTTCGGAGCATTATCTTTAAGTCCTTTCTCAAGGCATTCTCAGTCTCTTCGGAGCTTTGTCTTTAAGTCCTTTTTTCAAGGCATCATCGGTCTTTCCAGAGCATTGTCCTTCGTAGCATTGAGCCTTTTTCGAAATATTCTAAATCCTTTCAATCCATGAGTATATCCGCATCAACAGGTTAGATGCCAAGGTAGCGGGGGTTAACACGTCGACAAACAGACGATAACTACCCACAGTAACTCCAGCCAGTTCGGGAAGACAACCGCCTCAGGTACGCGCCTCTTTCCTTTCTTTTCTGTATTTTGGTTCACTTAGGCGCCTGCGTTCTAAGTTCCCCAAAATTGGGGGCAACTGTAGACACCGGGTCCCGAGGCGGTCCAAGATCAGAATTACCCGATGATGAAACAAAAGACCGACTTACGGCAAGAAAAGTGAGAATCGACCGTTCCCTTGTCAAGATCATGTTTTTTTCGAAAAATAATTTTAAAATATATATTTTAGGGATTAAAATTTAAAATGGGAAAAAATATTAATATTGTGTCAAAATTAAAAAAAAAAAAAAAAAAAAAAATTCGCGAGTGCCACTGCGGCGGCGCGGGGCCGCCTGCGCGGCAGGCTGCCCCAGCGCGCAGGGGCGCCTGCGAGGCAGGCCGCCCCAGCGCGCAGGGGCGCCTACGCGCGAGGCGGGGCGCTCCGCGCGCCCCCCTGCGCGCAGGGGCAGGCGCTCCGCGCGACCCCCCCCCCTGCGCGCAGGGGCGGGCGCCTCGCGCGACCCCCCTGCGCGCGAGGCGGGGCGCTCCGCGCGCCCCCCCTGCGCGCAGGGGCGGGCGCTCTGCGCGCGAGGCCTGCTGCCTCGCGCGACCCCCCTGCGTGCGAGGCAGGCTGCGCGCAGCAGCCTGCCGCGCGCGGTGCCAAGGCACCACGCGCAGGCTGCCGCGCGCCCTTGGCTCCTCCGCGCGACCTGTTTCGCCAGTCCGTTTTTTTCGCTGTTTTCAGTCTGATTTTCTGATTTTTTCAGTTTTCATTGTTTCACCATTTTATGTTATTTTAGATTAACTAAAAAGGAAAGTTTTTTGTCCCTTGCCATTTCTGGCAGAGACAGGATTAAATGGGGATTTTCCCCTCATTTTTAGAGGACGGAGGAATTAATTCAAGATTTTCTAAGTTTTTCCTCTCTAGCTTTTGGGCACTCTCCAGGAAGCTCTTTATTCCTCAAAAAAAAAAATTTCTTCAAAGATCTTTAAGCCTTCTTTTCAAATTCTAGTTTTTGCTACTACGAAATATTTAATATTGGGTTGATTCGAGCGAGAAAAATTAATTTTCTTTGTTTATTCATCCCACAAAAATATTTTCTCAAGTTAATTTGTTTTAGAACACAAATTTTACATTTATTTTCGGATATTATTATCATCAAAAAAAAATTGACAAAGGAACGGATCGAGACATCCTATTTCCAATCTCAAAAATTCTGAGGGTAAACATTTCTGGACCCGTTCTCATTCATTTATTATATAGTATTTATTGTTGTTAATATCATTTTTGCTATTATTATTCTTATTATTCGTTTCTAGTAATTTAATGTGTTAATAGCACCATTAATGCATTATTTAGTTGCATTGCTTTGGTTTTTTTTGGTTCATCCTCCATTACTATTAGTTGACTAATGTGAATATTGTTAAGTTGTGTCGTTTCCCCTATTTTCATATGTTGTTGTCATCATTCTTTCATTAAGCCTTGATTTATTATTATTATTATTATTATTATTATTATTATTATTAGGGTTATTTGAGCCACTGCCATATTCATTATGCTAGTATTATTATTACTATTATCATTACTATTATTACTATTATTATTATTATTATTATTATCATTATTATTATATATTCATATATTTTATGTTTATTATTAACTAATCGTCGCTATTATTATATTTATTTATTTGCTATGTATCATCCCTTTTTTATTATTATCATTATTATATATTCATTGTATATTTATTGATGTTATGTTATTATAATTGTTAGCATTATCATCACCTACTTATTGTCATGCTAATGTTTATGTGCCATATAATATTATTATTCGTTATCATAATATTATTGTCGTTATCATTATTTATCTTTTATTATTATTGTTATATTTTGCACTTGCTTGATTAATTTGCCTAAAATATTTACTAATATTATTTTTGATATTAATTTTTGTTTGAGAATTAATTTGAGTCGGGCCATGTGAGCGCCCCGCGACTCCCCGGACGGGTCGCGACGCGTGGACGGACACTCCATTTCGGTGAGATCTTTTCAGTACCCCGTTGATGTGTTATGTGTTTATTTGTAAATATATATTTTTTATTCGCGCACGCGTGCGATAAAAAATCACAAAAATGTTTCTATAATTAAATTGGAATTTTCACTAATAAAATCGGGACCAACGTCCCTTATTTTAGCCCGACAACAAAAATGTCACAATTAAAACGAAGAGTCAACTTTTCTACAAAAATGGGATCACTCATCCCGGTTTTCATTCAAACAATCAAAACGACTCTTCGAACCCTCTTTAAGTTAATACGAAGGGACCAATGTCCCTAAATTTCGAACAAGTGCGAAGGAACCAATGTTCCTAAAATAATATCCCGATTTATGCATGTCTTTTTATTTCGTTCTTGTGTGAGTGTTTTAAATTCAAGTTCTTTTCTATTCGGGCCCTTGTAATTAATTTTTGGGGCAACTTTATTTATCTTTTGGGGATTGTATTCCGTCCCCATTTACATCTTTAACCTTCTTTTATTGGGGTTGTATTCCGCCCCTATGTCCCTTGTAATTGAGTGCTTGGGTGTTTACCGCTTTCTTTATTTACTTTGCTTATCGCTTTTATTTATTTCTCTTACGTGCTTGAAAATGCGCTATCTAAATTAAATACATCAATCGTGTGAGATGAGAGATACGATCTTAAGAATGTTAAAAATCCATTTATAATTAACCAAAGCATGAATAAGAGGGAGGTTCCGAACACCATAACTCTGGTTTAGACCGTTAGAGGTGAGAAACCTTTTCCTAATTTCTTGCAAATTGGGTGGCGACTCCAAATACCTCAAAAGGTGCCTTTAGGCGTCAATAGGCTAGGTTATTCTCCCCAATGTTCTATTGGGAGGGATACACCGATGATGCCTCATGGCGCCCATGATCAAGAGACGCGAACCTTTCATACCTCGAATCCTAAAGCGGATTCAAAGTGAGGGCCCTTGCTGGGTTGTACCGGGTTCGGCGCGCGTCACAGCCTGTTTGTACATCCCCACTAAGCGTTATCATTTAGTACGGGTGCTTGTCTCCCGTGTAGGTTATAGAATGAAGACGTGTTATGGAAGGTTTATGCAGGCCACATAGGAGGGTGAAAAGTTTCTCTTAAGTGTACAAATTTTGTATATTGACCTCCATTTTTGTAATAGTTAATCTTCTTATATATGTTTGGTGTTATAAGTGGCTTTTTATAGTGAAGCTTGTAATTTGTAATAGTGAATGGTGAAGTACTAGTGATTAAGCATAATGTAGTGGAATGCATGGATCATAAATATTACTGAATGTTAAAATGAAAGTAAGATTAATAAGGTAATTGCATGCTTAGTGTTGTGTAGCGCTCCCTTGTCCTTCCACGGGGGCATTGGGGCGTCACACAAATGCTTGCTCTAAGATCCTGAAAAGTTTCCAAACCCGTAGTGTCTCTATTTGGGTCGGGTTACATGAGCAGTATATGTTGTTTAGCTCATATCTGAAGTTATAGATGTCCAAATGACCTGAAATTTATCCCATTTGATTCATAACATCCTAAGGAAAAATTATTAAGAGGAATTTTTTCCTGAAAATGAGTTTTAGTGGTTGGTTTAATCGATGCAAAGTCGGAGTGGGACACTGTCCAGATAGTCTGATTTTCGTAGAGTATGTGAGGGGGGCTTCTGTCGTGAGCGCGACCAATGTCGTGAGCATGACAGAACCTAGTTGTTCAAGGTATTTTCTCTTATTTTGAACCCCATGGTTGGCATGAAACCTTGCCCTTCCCTACCCTCCTTTAGGTTGAGTATTTTGGTACGATTTGCTTCCGAAATGCAACCGAACTTCGTTGTAACTGTCTAAAACTTATTCGTTACTTATTTAGAGTTCTGAGAAAAGAATAAATAAATGTTTGACAATGGAAATTATGGGTAATTGATGCTTTGACATAAGAGTTTGATAATGGAACTAAGTGTGCACATGCTTTTAGTTGTTGAATGTGACATATTATGTGATATTATTTATTTGTGATTGAATCATGATGAAATGCTTGGGTAATTGCTATGTATATGATATAGTGTATAGAGTATATAGTTTGTAGAGTCTTTATGTTAAGCTTGAAGTGTCAAGGTAGTGGATAAATAAGCATGCTTATAAAGGGATAGTGAGTGCAGCTGCCTATGTCGACCCCGTTTGGGTCATGCGGCCGACCTCCGAGATGGCCATTTTAATAGTGATAGTGAAAATGCTGTCGAGACTTAAGTCTCCAGTAAGTGTAGTGATACTGTTGAGGCTTCGGTCTCCGGTTTTGTAGTGTTCCCGTATCCACAACAATTGAAATTCAGGCTACCATGTGATGTTCGGTATTCTTGATCAGTGAAGTGTTATGTATGTTTGAGTGATCCCAATTTTGTGTACATGCTTCTGATATTTCTGACCCTTGATAATTTACTGAATTAGTGAGTTGAAGTATTTATACTTATTGATGCATGAATTATTTGTGATAATGTTGCAAATGAACTGATGTGATTATTAGTGATCTCAGTGTGTGGTGTTTATTTACGTATTTTAGCATGAGAATGATATTTTGTATACATAATCTGTACAAGAGAAAAAGTGTATATTTATTTGAATATGTGATTTTGTTCAGCATGACCATGTATGTGAATCATGTGATGTATTTGTGACTTTGATAGAAGTCCCTTGCATTATTTCATCCCCACTAAACGTTATCGCTTAGCACGAGTTCTTTTCCCGCGTAAGTGGCAGGATTTTGGGTTCGCGCGAGTCGCACATCTGCAGGTCGGCCACATAGGAGTAGAGTTTTTGTTTATTTTATACTCCTCCTATATTCTGTTTGTATATCATTTTTAGCATGTAATTACGTAATTCTTCTTGGGTACAGTAATTTATGTAATTGACGATTCCTCATGAAATTTTTGGATAATGTAATATTATTTTGTTATTACATGTTTGATGTTTTAATTACTCATTTCTGTATTATGCTTCCGCTTATGCGCATGTATGTATGTTTTTGAGTGAGTGTCGCGTAGCGCCCCGGCAACCTTCCAATGGGGGTGTCAAGGGGGTTAAATAACTTTTTCAGAACTTGAAATTTCTAACACCAATACAGAACGAGGAATAAATCATCAGAACCAAATTAACACAAGCAATCTAATTTAACAAAAATACATATCAAAATATCAATTCATCAACACACATGTATATTTATACATTAAAATATATAAATTTCACAAACCTGCTATGAAGCTCAAAACACTCTCCATCAAGCTCCAATCTTCTCTTTACTCTTGTCTATCCCCTTTCCCAAGGATGCTTGCACAAATTAAACTAAACATAACACTCTTAACCCAACTTACACATAATTCAAACCCAGAACAAAAATGGAAAGAAGAAGAAATCATTTCTAACCATTACTTACCTTACCACCACACACACTTATCTTCCTCAAACCCAACTCAAAGTCCTTGAAGAGCAACCCGAAAAGAGAAGGAAGAAGCAAGAAATGAAGAAAAGAAGAGGCAGAAGAGGATGGAGCTGGTTCACGTGGAAAGAGGAGAGGGATGAAGAGCAAAAATCTGAATTTTCTCTCTCTCTTCCTACCCTTTTTCTTATTCTTTTTCTTTTTCATTTATTGCTTCAACTACTCCCTCCCTAGGTGTCAAACTGTCGTTGGCCCAACTTAAAAATCTTTATCAAATATCCCTTTAATCCCTTGGCCAATTACCACTTACTCACCTAATGAATTTATTTATTAATAACTTCTTAACCTTTTCAATTTCATCCTTATTTAAATCCATAACTCATGATATACACTTACCTTTGTGCTCTTATTAATTCAATTAACACTAAAATCCTACTAGGATATATTTCGGGGGGTTATAATTCTTCCCTCCTTAAAGAATGTCATCCTTGAAATTCACAAATACCGAATTATTCACAGATCATATTTCTTATTACTACCACACTTAGGCGTTAACATTCCACTAAAAAAAATAACTTATGCACTATACTCATAACTTATGTCTTCTCATACACTACATCATTCACGTATCACATCTCAATATCCCTATAACAGTAATATTATTAAACGAAGTTGAATTCGAACTTATCAGAACTATCTTACCAAATCAAGTAAGCTTTATCTCAATAAGTCGCTACTTAATTTCTATTATGCATCATAATTATAATTATATCATTGTTTGGGATCCAACATGTGAGCTTCTCATTTAACATACTAACATATACATGCAGAGTCTCATCGCCATAATGTCTAATACCTCAAATTGCCAAACTCCACTAATTATTATTCTAGTTCATACATTGGCTATTAGCCCTCTAAGTCACCACTTCTTAACTTATCCTGCAAAGTAATCTTTTCATTTAAGTTTTACTTATTCACTTTCTACATTAATGGTAGCCTACACTTTACATGTTCTCAACATCTCCACTAAACGATCTTGTACTTAAAGCACAGCCTGTCAGCCACTTTTAATTGAGTTGAATCAGAATGTTTATCACATACGAATGAGCGATGTGAGTGAAATGAATGTATAATAATTTATGTATGCAAAATGATGTAGATGCAATTTATGCAGTGGCAATGTACTTTCCCATCCCTATGCTGACACATGCTTATGTTCAAATAATCTCAATTAAGATGGCTGACAGATGCAGAGAGTGCCACCAATATTCTCAAATCAAATCCATTTACGTCCTTACTCTACATTCCCTTAAAAATAGGAAATTCTTTTTAGAATTCCAACCATACTAGGAGAAACTCCTTAACAAGATTTCTTATAATACTACTAATGCACAACTTTTATATCTTTCAACTATAAACAATCCAAAATAGGCAGATTGCAATCTATCAGCTCTACGCTTTCTAACTTTACACCTAACTTGCAACAATCCAAAAAGGGCCTAGTCGGAATTTGCATGATAAGTAGGATAAATTAAGGGTATTTTGGTAATTTGTTTATTTGGAATTTGATAAATTGAGGACTTAATTGAAGGTTTATTAAAGTTTAAAAGCGAATTTAGATGTATTTATATGAATTTGTAAGTGTTTAATGTTATAAAGTTTTCATGGTGCAAGTGAGATTTGAGAAGATGAGTGTTTGTAGTGAGTGAGAGTTCTATCATGAGCCTGACAAGCATCACAAGCGCGGCAGAACCTGTCACACCCCATTTGCCCCCTAGAAGTTCGAGCCATGTTCGTGCATGTGCATTTAGTGTGTATTTGCTTGTCATAAGCGTATTTTGGGTATAATGCATGTTTGCGGGTTTTGCTAGGATGTGGGTGCATGTTCGGTGCTAAGGTGTGAATTAGTTGGGTTTTATTTGGGTGTGTTTGCTCACTTGATTGTAGGATGTAAGTGAGTAAGTTGTGTTATAATAGTGTGTGCATGAGCATATCTTTGTAGGGTGTTATTAGTTAGGGTGACTTTATGTGTGAGTAGTGAATTGTTGTTGGGTGTGAGTGGTTGATTTCCACCACTAGGGAGTGGACACATGGCTAGGTTAGGAAAATGAAAAGTAGAAGAAGAGAAAGAATTGGGAAATCTGAATTCTTCATCCCTCTTTCCCGTTCTTCCCTCTTCTCCTTGTCTTTCTTTTCCTTTTCTTTCCATTTGTGTGCCCTAAGCTTGGATTCAAGCTCTTGGTGGTGGGAATTGATCACATCTTGCATGTATTTAGTAATTTTTCTGCATTTTTCCATCTTGTTCTTCCTCTTCTTCATCTTTTCTTCTTCTAGCTGGTTTGGGTTTTCAATTTAGGGTTGTGTTTTGTGTGTTCTTGTGGGTTGATCGTTAGTTGAGCCTCCTCGTTAGCCTAAAGGCAAGGAGAAGGCATCAGGAAGTGGAACTAAGTGAATAGGAGCTAAGGAGATTCAGGTTTGGGAGTTTGTGATTTATGCATTTTTGGTGATTTTATTCTTTGAATGAATTTCTTGATAATTTAGTGCTCTTGATGATTTTACTGGTTATTATGTCATGGGTTTTGATTTTTATTGTTCATGAAACCTTAATTGTTAGTTATTAAACCAAAATGTGCAATTGATTGAGTTATGGTATGAATAGTGATGATATTGAATGTGTAACTTAATGTTGTTTTGAGAATTCATGAGTAGGGTCTTATATTGGTATGATTTGATGATGTTAGATGGGTTATTAATGTTTTATGAGTGGGGAGGAAATGGTTGGAGTGAGAAGTTTAGTTTTGGCCTGGAAATGAGGTGAATTTGGCTCTATGGTATTGCATCTGGGCATGGGTCATAGTGGCAACCAATCTGGTTGTGATCGTGAGGTATGTACAAGATGCATTCTGCCATGAGTTGGACATGTCACGGTGGCAACCATTTTGGTTGTGACCGTGAGGTGTCCAGATTTTTGCTTCTGTTCTGGGTTCTGGACATGTCACGGTGGCAACCATTTTTGTTGTGACCGTGAGGTGCCCAAACTTTTGCTTCTGTTTTGTTTCTATGGAATGTCACGATGGCAACCATTTTTGTTGTGACCGTGATGTACCCCAGAATTACATTATGCCGAGAGTTTTGGTATGTCACGGTGGCAACCAATCTGGTTGTGACCGTGACCTATCCTATTTTTGCAATAAAATCCTATTTGTTCAGGGTGTTTTAGGGGTGTTAAATTATTGATTTAAGCACACACAATGACACTTAATAAGAAGTTTATACTTGTAAGATGGATGATGTTATATGTACTGATTAACCAAAGTATGTGAATTCTTTGCTTGTTATAATTGAACTATGGACGTTAACTGTATAATTTTTAGCCTGCGAATCAACTAAGTGGATAGTTAGGCATGCCTAATAGAGTCTTTTAGCTGCAGCCAGGTCCCCGTTTGGTTCCTCGCGAACCCTTATGAATTTTGGATCTTATTTAAGGTCCCTCCAAAAATTGTTTTGAATGTGATAAAATAATTAATTTCTCAATTCGTACACGTAAGGTACTGTCTGTATTCGATTTGTACCCGTAAGGTACTGTCTGTATACTCGTTATCCACTACTGTCAGTCCGCGGGTGTTCTATTTGTTTTGGTTTATGTTGATATGATTATTAGAATGTGATATCCGAATGAACATGATAAGTGTGAGGATCAATGTATATGTATATGGATGTGGAAATAAGCTTCTGATTGTATGCCTTTATTCTATAAGTATGGTTATATATATATATATCTGACATGATTATCCACATATGTCATACCGTATGTGTTATGCCTTGACGACCATTGTGAATGGCCGTCCACTCTTTTGTTGTGTATTTCCCCACTAAGCGTTTATCGCTTAGCAAGGTTTTTATCCGTGCAGGTGCGGAAGGCGTTTTGCTTTGGGAGAGTCACCGTCGGTCAACCCAACACATTAGGGTTTAGTGTTAGGACTACTTTTGTATTAAATTGACGATTCTTTTTGTAATAGAGCTCTCAATGTATCAGTAATTTTGTAAGCTTCCGCTCTGTATATTTTGGGTTATGTAATTACTTTGTAATATCAGTTTGATCAGAACGTTATTGTAAGGAATGTTGTTATATTAATGCTTGATCAAGTTGATGTTTCTCAAAAGTTTTAAATTTCTGTATGTTTTTAATGTATGAATGTATGCTTTGTATCGATTCGTTTGGTGTGACACCCTTGCTCCTACAGCATCTCACTCCTATCGAGATGGGTTCGCCTACGTATGGGTAGGGGGTGTTACAGTTTTTGGTATCAGAGCCAAGGTTTAGGCTTTTCTGGGTGTTTTGTTGTTGTTGTTGTGTATAGATGCGTATATGTCTAGGATTGTGTTGGCTGATGGGGTTGTCTTTGTTTGTTTAGATGGATTCCGATTCTGACGAGGGTCTCTTGAGGGGTCAGCTGAAAGCGTGAATCGTCAAGCTGTTGATCCTTCAATTTCTGTGTCTGCTCAACCTAATAGGGTATAGCCTAAGGTCGTAGCCATGCCCTTCGAAGCTATGCTTAAGCTATCCCAGGACATGGCTCGGCTCTTGGAGAGAGTGACTGCCCCTAAGGCCCCGACTAAGAGTTTGAGAAGAGCTGGTGCTGAAAACTTTTATGGAACGGGTTTGGACGAGTCAGAAGTCGCTAAAAAGTGGATCAACAAAGTAAAGCATGCGTTGAGAGAAGTTCGATGTCCTCCTGATCCGAAAGTAGAATGTGCAGTGGCTTTGCTTCAAGGGCCTGCTTATGAATGGTGGGAATTGGTCTGTAGGCATCCTCAGTTGCCTGACCCGATTACATGGAAATTTTTCGAAAGAGAGTTCACGAACAAATATGTGACTCAGACGTATAAGGATGCAAGATGGGCTCAGTTCTTGAGTTTTAAACAGAGGGCGATGTCTGTGTCTGAGTTTGAGAAGGAGTTTACCAGGTTGGCTAAGTATGCACCGGAAGGTATTTTGACGGAGGAGTTCAGGTGTAGGCACTTTGAGATCGGGTTGAATGAGTCGCTGTGGGCGATGTTGATTTCTCTGATGAGCACTTCGGGAGTGGGGTACTATCAAATTGTGCAAGCTGCTGTTAGGGCTGAGAGGTCGGAATCAGTGCTGAGAGAGAGGGCTCAGAGGAGGAATCCTTCTCGTGGTGGTTCATCTTCTTCATCATCGGGAAAGTGGTCAAGGAACCCGCAAGATGAATCATCTGTAGGCCCAGCTATGAGAGGTAGAAGATAGCGTTCGGCAGCAGTGTCTGGTTCTGGTAGAGACGGTACTGGTGGTAGGACCGAGTTGATGCCTGTATGTTCTCGTTGCAGTAAGCCTCATCGGGTTGAGTGTAGGTGGCTCACAGGTGGGTGTTTCAGATGTGGGAGCACTGAACACTTTTTGGCTAACTGTCCAAAGTTGAATGAGGATTCGGGTGCTCAGAGAGAGACTAGTAGAGTTGGTTCGAATGCCACGCAAGCTACCCATGGTAGAGGCAGAGGAAGAGGTCAAGGTGGTCGACCTAGAGAGGGAGCTGTATCTGAGTCAGTTGAGCGTCCGCTACCTGTTCTAGCCAGAGCTTATGCTGTGAGAGCTAGAGATGAGCAGGATAACCCTGATGTTATAGCCGGTAAGTTTCTCCTCCATGACATTGAATTGTATGCTCTAATTGACCCTAGTTCCACACACTCATATTTTTTCACAGATAAGTTAATTGATAAGTTGCATGAGATAGATCAGTTAGATTATGAGATATGTGTGACCAGTTCTTTAGGGCATAGTGTCAATGTGAGTAGAATGTACAGGAATTGTCCCCTGTTGGTTGAGGGAGTTGAGTTTCTGGCAGATTTGATTGAGTTGCCGTTCAGAGAATTTGATTTGATTCTGGGTATGGACTGGTTGGGTAAGTATCGAGCTATGGTTGATTGTCATAGGAAGACAGTTGTGCTTCGGGATAGAGATCGGTCTTCTGTTATTGTTAAAGATTTGGGTGCTAGTTCTTTGAGCAATGTGATATCCGCAATGCAGGCTAAGAGGTTCATTAGAAAGGGTTGTGAGGCTTTTCTAGCTGTTGTGTTGGATACCAAGCGGGATCAAGTTAGGATTGAGGACATTCCGGTTGTCCGAGAGTTTGCAGATGTGTTTCCAAGTGAGTTGCCTAGTTTGCCCCCTGAGAGAGAAGTGGAGTTATCCATAGAGATAGTGCCGGGTACTTTGCCTATTTCGAAAGCACGTTATCGGATGGCTCCTGTAGAGTTGAGAGAACTCAAAACTCAGCTACAAAAGCTATTGGATAAGGGGTTTATCAGACCCGGCATATCTCCATGGGGCGCTCCGATTTTGTTTACTAAGAAGAAGGATGGTACTATGAGGATGTGTATCGACTATAGGCAGATCAACAATCTTAGATCGATCAGCTCCGAGGTGCGGGAGTCTTCTCGAAGATTGATCCTCGGTTGGGTTATTATCAGCTGTGAGTTCAGGATGCAGATGTGGTTAAGACTGCGTTTCGGACTAGGTATGGCCACTATGAGTTTTTAGTGATGCTGTTTGGTTTGACCAATGAACCGGCGGCTTTTATGGATTTGATGAACCGAGTGTTCAGGCCATATCTTAATCGATTTGTAGTAGTGTTCATAGATGATATATTGGTTTACTCCAAGGACGAGAGTGAGCATGAGGAGCATCTCCGAATGGTCTTGCAAGTTCTGAGAGAGCATCGGTTGTTGGCAAAGCTTAGTAAGTGTGATTTTTGGCTTCGGGAAGTGTCATTCTTAGGTCACATTATTTCGACTAAGGGTATTCAAGTTGATCCATCTAAGATTGAGGCAATTATTGATTGGAAAGCACCTAGAAATGTCCCTGAAGTGAGGAGTTTTCTTGGTTTGGCGGGTTACTACCGTAGGTTTATTAAGGGTTTCTCAGTGATAGCTGCTCCAATGACGAGATTGTTAAGGAAAGGGGTCAGATTTGAGTGGTCGGATAAGTGCCAGCTTTGCTTTGAGAAGTTGAAGAGTTTGTTAGTTGAAGCTCCTATACTTACTCAACCCATCTTGGGTAAGGAGTTTGTAATGTATAGTGACACTTCGGGTGTTGGTCTTGGTTGTGTTTTAATGCAAGAGGGTAAGGTGGTGGCTTATGCTTCCCGTCAGTTAAAGCCACATGAGGGGAACTATCCAACGCACGATTTAGAGTTGGTGGCCATGATCTTTGCTTTGAAGATTTGGCGGCATTATCTCTATGGAGAGAAGTGTAGGATCTTTACGGACCATAAGAGCTTAAAGTATCTTCTCTCGCATAAGGAGTTGAACATGAGGCAGCGCCATTGGCTAGAGTTATTCAAGGAATACGACTGCATATTAGATTACCACCCGGGTAAGGCCAATGTAGTCGCAGATGCTTTGAGTCAAAAGTCAGTTTCTGCTCTATTCTTGAGGCGGTTTAGATAGAGATTTGATTCTGATGCGGCTTTGGTTGCCCAGTTTAGAGTGAGGCATACCTTGAGACAAAGGATTGTAGATGCTCAGAGGGATGATGTGAGGTTGCAACGAATTGTGCAAGAGGTTAGTTCTGATAAGCAGTCAGAGTTCTCAATTCTGGATGGGGTGCTGATGTTTAGAAATCGCTTGTGTGTGCCAGAAAATGAGGAGTTAAGGAAACAGCTTTTGAATGAGGCACACTTTACGATTTTCACTATACATCCCGGTAGTGACAAGATGTACCGAGACATGAAGAAGTTCTACTGGTGGTCTGGTATGAAAAGGGATATTGTGGATTTTGTTTCTAAGTGCTTCACCTGTCAGCAGGTAAAGGCTGAGCATCAAGTTCCTTCGGGATTGCTCACACCTCTATCCGTGCCCGAGTGGAAATGGAACGATATTGCTATGGACTTTGTATCTGGTTTACCCTTGACTCAGAGGAAGCACAACTCAGTATGGGTAATAGTGGATCGGCTTATGAAGTCAGCTCATTTTCTACCAGTTAGAGTGGATTATCCGATGGATAAGTTGGCCAGTATCTATGTGGATGAGGTAGTCAGATTACATGGAGTGCCGTTGTCCATAGTATCGGATCAGGACCCAAGGTTTACTTCAAAGTTTTGGAAAGAATTGCAAAGGGCTTTGCGTACCAAGTTGAACTTCAGTACAGCGTTTCATCCTCAGACAGATGGTCAATCCAAGCAGGTTATTCAGATCTTAGAGGATATGTTACGGGCTTGTGCATTGGATTTACCGGGTAGTTGGGACATATATGTTCAGCTTATGGAGTTTGCCTACAATAACAGCCATCAGTCGAGCATCGGTATGTCACCACATGAAGCTTTGTATGGTAATCAGTGTAGGACTTCGGTATGTTGGATAGAGTTATCCAAGCGTTCAGTTATTGGGCCAGAATTGGTAAGAGATATAGAAGAAAAGATCAGAGTTGAAAAGAGGAATCTGAGAGCGGCTAAGGATCGGCATAAGTCTTATGCTAACCTTAAGAGAAGGGATGTTCAGTTTGATGTGGGGCACAAAGTTTTTCTTAAAGTTTCTCCTTGGAGAAAAGTGCTACGGTTTGGGAAGAAGGGCAAGCTTAGTCCTCGATTTATTGGACCGTATGAAGTGTTAGCTAAGGTTGGCCCGGTAGCCTATAGGTTGGCTTTACCGATGGAGTTAGCAAAGTTGAATGATGTTTTCCATGTTTCGATGCTACGTCGATATAGATCTGATCCCTCGCATGTTTTGTCAGTTCAGGATGTGCAAGTGCAGCCAGATTTTTCGTATGACGAGGAACCAAAAGCTATCCTAGCTCGAGAAGTGAGACAGCTGAGGAGTAAGCAAATCCCATTGGTTAAAGTGTTATGGAATCACCACGGAGAAGAAAAAGCTACTTGGGAGCCAAAGGCAACCATGAGGGCGAAGTATCCGCATTTGTTTAGTTCAGGTGAGAATTTCGAGGATGAAATTCTTGTTAGTAGGGGAAAGTTGTCACACCCCGTTTGCCCCCTAGAAGTTCGAGCCATGTTTATGCATGTGCATTTAGTGTGTATTTGCATGTCATAAGGGTATTTTGGGTATAATACATGTTTGCAGGTTTTGCTAGGATGTGGGTGCATGTTCGGTGCTAAGGTGTGAATTAGTTGGGTTTTATTTGGGTGTGTTTGCTCACTTGGTTGTAGGATGTAAGTGAGTAAGTTGGGTTGTAATAGTGTGTGCATGAGCATATGTTTGTAGGGTGTTATTAGTTGGGGTGACTTTGTGTATGAGTAGTGCATTGTTGTTGGGTGTGAGTGGTTGATTTCCACCACTAGGGAGTGGACACATGGCTAGGTTAGGAAAATGAAAAATAGAAGAAGAGAGAGAATTGGGAAATCAGAATTCTTCATCCCTCTTTCCCGTTCTTCCCTCTTCTCCTTGTCTTTCTTTTCCTTTACTTTCCATTTGTGTGCCCTAAGCTTGGATTCAAGCTCTTGGTGGTGGGAAATGATCACATCTTGCATGTATTTAGTAAGTTTTCTGCATTTTTCCATCTTGTTTTTCCTCTTCCTCATCTTTTCTTCTTCTAGCTGGTTTGGGTTTTTAATTTAGGGTTGTGTTTTGTGTGTTCTTGTGGGTTGATCATTAGTTGATCCTCCTCGTGAGCCTAAAGGCAAGAAGAAGGCATCAGGAAGTGGAGCTAAGTGAATAGGAGCTAAGGAGATTCAGGTTTGGGAGTTTGTGATTTATGCATTTTTTGTGATTTTATTCTTTGAATGAATTTGTGGAATATTTGGTGCTCTTGATGTTTTTACTAGTTATTATATTATGGGTTTTAATGTTTATTGTTCATGAAACCTTGATTGTGAGTTATTGAACCAAAATGTGCAATTGATTGTGTCATGGTATGAATAGTGATGATATTGAATGTGTAACTTGATGTTGTTTTGAGAATTCATGAGTAGGGTCTTATATTGGTATGATTTGATGATGTTAGATGGGTTATTAATGTTTTATGAGTGGGGAGGAAATGGTTGGAGTGAGAAGTTTCGTTTTGGCCTGGAAAAGAGGTGAATTTGGCTCTATGGTATTGCATCTGGGCATGGGTCACGGTGGCAACCAATCTGGTTGTGACCGTGAGGTATGTACAAGATGCATTCTGCCATGAGTTGGACATGTCACGGTGGAAACCATTTTGGTTGGGACCGTGAGGTGTCCAGATTTTTGCTTCTCTTCTGGGTTCTAGACATGTCACGGTGGCAACCATTTTGGTTGTGACCGTGAGGTGCCCAGACTTTTGCTTCTGTTTGGTTTTTGTGGTATGTCACGGTGGCAACCATTTTGGTTGTGACCGTGAGGTACCCCAGAATTGCATTCTACCGAGAGTTTTGGTATATCACGGTGGCAACCAATCTGGTTGTGACCGTGACCTACCCTATTTTAGCAATAAAATCTTATTTGTTCAAGGCGTTTTAGGGGTGTTAAATTATTGATTTAAGCACACACAATGACACTTAATAAGAACTTTATACTAGTAAGATGGATGATGTTTATATGTACTGATTAACCAAAGTATGTGAATTCTTTGCTTGTTATAATTGAACTATGGACGTTAACTGTATAATTTTTAGCCTGCAAATCAACTAGGTGAATAGTTAGGCATGCCTAATAGAGTCTTTTAGCTATAGCCTCAGTTCTGCTTGGACCCCGATCAGGTCCCTGTCTGGTTCCTCGCGAACCCTTATGAATTTTGGATCTTATTTAAGGTCCCTCCGAAAATTGTTTTGAATGTGATAAAATAATTGGTTTCTCGATTCGTACCCATAAGGTACTGTCTGTATTCTCGTTATCCACTACTGTCAGTCCGTAGGTGTTCTGTTTGCTTTGGTTTATATCGATATGATTATTAGAATGTGATATCCGAATGAACATGATAAGTGTGAGGATCAATTTATATGTGTATGGATGTGGAAATATGTTCTTCATTGTATGCCTTTATTCTGTAAGTATGGTTATATATATATATCTGACATGATTATCCACATATGTCATACGTTATGTGTTATGCCTTGACGACCATTATGAATGGTCGTCCACTCTTTTGTTGTGTGTTTCCCCACTAAGCGTTTATCACTTAGCACGGTTTTTATCCGTGCAAGTGCGAAAGGCGTTTTGCTTTGGGAGAGTCACCGCCGGTCAAGCCAACACAGGAGGGTTTAGTGTTAGGACTACTTTTGTATTAAATTTACGATTCTCCCGCTCTGTACATTTTGGGTTATGTAATTATTTTGTAATATCAGTTTGATTAGAACATTATTGTAAGGAATGTTGTTATATTAATGCTTGATCAAGTTGATGTTTCTCAAAAGTTTTAAATTTCTGTACGTTTTTAATGTATGAATGTATGCTTTGTATTGATCCGTTTAGTGTGACACCCTTGCTCCTACGGCATCTCACTCCTATCGGGATGGGTTCGCCTACGTATGGGTAGGGGGTGTTACAGAACCCTCCAGCGAAACGCCTGTGTAAGTGGGTTTTAAGAGGCTTGAGTTGGGTTTTTGACAAGTGGCATCGTAGGGGATTGACACATGGCAGTTTGAGATTGACACTTGGCTTTGACTTAGTTGGTTGTGAGTTAATAAATGGGGTTAGTGGCATTTAAGGCTAGTGGGTGGCATTAATTGGATTGGTTGGATTTTAATGTGGTTAATGGGTAATTGATTTGTTGATTTTCTTTGGGATTGATCGGCCACTTTCTTTTGTGCTTTCAATTTTCTGCTTTTGGCCCTTTTGCTTTCTTTATTCTTTTGCTCTTTCTTTGGTTTTTAGCCGTGCCTCTTGCTTTGCCATTTCTTCTTGCTTTTGCTTCTTTTCTTCTCCCTTTGACTTGCTCCTTAAGTGAATAATTTGGATTGGTTTAAAAAAAATGAGGTAGAGGTTAAGTTGGATGCTTGATAAGGTAAGTAGTGTTATTCTATGGGTAGTCTTCTTCTTCTTCTACTTGGTTTCTGTTTTTAATTTAAAGTGAAAAGAGGGTTGATTCAAGTTTTCTTGAATGATTTTGTTGAAGCTGTGGACAAGAAGTTGGATAAAGGCAAGGAGAAGATCGGAATCGAGTAGAGAGCAGTGATCGAGCTACCTAGAGGTCGGGATCATGTGTGATTTTAACTTTGTTCATTTTGATTGCTTGTGGTGTAATTATGATATATGTATTTATATATGTTTATGATTATGTAATATGATCATTTTGCATGGGTTTGGATGGTGTTAGATGATTTTCATGTAGTTGTTGTGTGAAAGGTATGATTTTGGGGAATTCTGTTCAGTTTTTATCTGACCTCCGTGTATTGTTTTTGTCATAAGTAGATTTTTAGATCTCTAAATCATTTGATTCATGAGCCATTAGAACCATCTCTTCCATGCCTATAAAAATCTCAGCAATGACCTTGGGCAAATTCTTGCTCTAAGATTCTGAAAATTTTCCAAAACCGTAGTGTCTCTATTCGGGTCGGGTTACTTGAGCAGTATATGTTTTTTAGCTCATATCTGAAGTTATAGATGTTCAAATGACCTGAAATCTGTCCCATTTGATTCATAACATCCTAAGGAGCAATTATTAAGAGGAATTTTTGCCTGAAAATTAATTTTAGGGGTTGGTTTAGTCGATGCGAAGTCGGAGTAGGAAATTGTCCTGATAGTCTAATTTTCGTAGAGCATGTGAGGGACGCTTCTGTCACGATCCTGACCCATGTCGCAAGCGCGATAGAACCTAGTTATACAAGGTGTTTTCTCTTATTTTGAACCCCATGGTTGGCATGAATCCTTGCCCTTCCTTACCCTCCTTTAGGTTGAGTATTTTGGTACGTTTGGCTTCCGAAATGCATCCGAACTTCGTTGTAACTGTCTAAAACTTATTCATTACTTGTTTAGAGTTTTGAGAAAAGAATAAATAAATGTTTGACAATGGAAATTATGGGTAATTGATGCTTTGACATAAGAGTTTGATAATGGAACTAAGTGTGCACATGCTTTTTGTTGTTGAATGTGACATGTTATGTGATATTATTTATTTGTGATTGAATCATGATGAAATGCTTGGGTAATTGCTATGTATATGATATAGTGTATAGAGTATATAGTGTGTAGAGTCTTTATGTTAAGCTTGAAGTGTCAAGGTAGTGGATAGATAAGCATGCTTATAAAGGGATAGTGATTGCAGCTGCCTATGTCGACCCCGTTTGGGTCATGTGGCCGACCTCTGAGATGGTCATTTTAATAGTGATAGTTAAAATGCTATTGAGACTTAAGTCTCCAGTAAGTGTAGTGATACTATTGAGGCTTCGGTCTCCGGTTTTGTAGTGTTCCCGTATCCACAACAATTGAAATTCAGGCTACCATGTGATGTTCGGTAGTCTTGATCAGTGAAGTGTTATGTATGTTTCAGTGATCCCAATTTTGTGTACATGCTTCTGATATTTCTGACCCTTAATGATTTACTGAATTAGTGAGTTTAAGTATTTATACTTATTGATGCATGAATTATTAGTGATAATGTTGCATATGAACTGATGTGATTATTAGTGATCTCAGTGAGTGATGTTTATTTACGTATTTCAGCATGAGAATGATATTTTGTATATATAATCTGTACAAGAGTAAAAGTATATTACTTTCCCAAATTCATGCATTAAATTCATAAATAATTTCCATAAATAATTTCAAAAACATAAATAATTTCATGCATTAAATAATTTCCATTAAATTCATGCATTAAAGTATATTCTTTTAATGTCCATAAATAATTTCAAAAACATTACTTTCCCAAATTCATGCATTAAATTCAAGAACTCCAACACAAACATCTCAGACTATTCAATTTATTAATAATCATTCATTATTTAGACAGTCATATAAAAATCATTTGAGATACAAAAGTTTCATTTTAATTTCAGTTTTTGACACACACAAAACAATCATTTAATTCAATCTTAACATCATATACAAATTTTAAACTATAAATAATCCTACTCAAGATTTGAATCATTAATAGCTCTAAAACTTTTATAAATCTAGACATACATGCCACATTTATTTTTAACAGAATATCTAGGCATTAACAGAGTTCAGGTGATACTTTATCTTTCATGTTCGGATAAGTTTCTATGCTTTAATTCAGACTTGGAAGGGTGTTCCAAGCTTCCTATGTATCCCAAAGGATCAGGAATCAAACCCCATAGTTCTAAAGGTTCAGGGTACAAAATTGTAGTATTCTCCCTTATAGTATAATAACATTTCATGCTATATCACTTCTAGATTATTCAGAGGGTTTGACTCAATAAGTTTTAAAGTATCTTAGCACCTATTCCTATTTACAACCTTAGCTACTTGTATTTTCAAGTGACAACCATTTATTTATTCTTCTGAGAGACTCTTAACATGATGATGGATAAGTTTTAGACGATTTTAGGGAAGTTCGTATGCTCTTCGGAAGGAAAAACATGTCAAAATACACAACCTAGGGGAGGATAAAGAAGGGCAAGAGTTCCTACCAACCTTGAGGTTTAAAAGAAGAGGAAAAACCTTCAACAATCAGGTTCTGTCGCACTCACGGCAGAAGCCTCTCCCAAGTGCCCTACCGAAATGGGCTAACAAGACTGCTTCTCACTCCTGACATTGTACTGCCTAAACAAACCTCTAAAACTCATTTTTAGCCAAGCATGCATCTTAACAAATGATTCTTAGGATATCATCTTTCAAATGAAACAAATTTTAGATCAATTGGACATCTATAACTTCAGATATGAGTTACATAACCTACACTGCTCCAGTGAACCCGTCTAAGCAAAGGCACCTCAATTTTTACAATTTTCGAGGATCTTAAAACCAGAATTGGTTTCCAGTCCTTCAGAGACAATTCTAGATACAGGTCTTAGTTTTGTAATGGCACTGGACTCATTAAATGTGGACATCGATAACTCGACTTATAGCTAAAAAAATCCCTAAAGGCTAGTGAAATCTGGGCAGAGTATTCCCTAAAAACTCAAACTCTCTAACTTCAACCAAATCATCACAACCAAATTAATACAAGCAATCCAATTTAACAAAAATACATATCAAAATATCAATTCATCAACACACAGGTATATTTATACATTAAAACATATAAATTTCCCAAACCTGCTATAAAGCTCAAAACACTCTTCCTCAAGCTCCAATCTTCTCTTTACTCTTGTATATCCCCTTGCCCAAAGATGCTTGCACAAATTAAACCAAACAAAACACTCTTAACCCAACTTACACATAATTCAAACCCAGAACTAAAATGAAAAGAAGAAGAAATCATTTCTAACCATTACATACCTTACCACCACACACACTTATCTTCCTCAAACCCAACTCAAAGTCCTTGAAGAGCAACCCGAAAAGAGAAGGAAGAAGTAAGAAATGAAGAAAAGAAGAGGCAGAAGAGGATGGAGCTGGCTCAAGTGGGAAGAGGAGAGGGATGAAGAGCAGAAATCTGAATTTCCTCTCTCTTCCTACCCTTTTTCTTCTTCTTCTTCTTCTTCTTCTTTTTCATTTATTGCTTCAACTACTCCCTCCCTAGGTGTCAACCTGTCATTGGCCCAACTTAAAAATCTTTGTCAAATATCCCTTTAATCCCTTGGCCAATTACCACTTACTCACTTAATAAATTTATTTCCTAATAACTTCTTAATCTTTTCAATTGCATCCTTATTTAAATCCATAACTCATGCTATACACTTATCTTTGTGAAATCCTACTAGGGTATATTCCGGGGTGTTACAGTGGAGACTTATAAAGACTGGGCCGAAAATCTACCCTTCGCACTATGGGGTTACAGCACCACTGTCAGAACTTTTGAAGGAGCTACACCTTTCTCCTTAGTTTATGGGACAGGAATAGTTCTACTGGTAGAAATCGAACTCTAATCCTTAAGGGTGGTAACAGAAGCCTAGCTACCAAAATCAGAATGGGCATAGCAGCGGTTGCTACAGTTGAATTTGTTGGACAAAGATAGGATGTGGGCTTACTACCATAACCAAGATTACCAAAAGAGATTGGCTTGATCATTCAAGAAAAAGTTAGGAAACACCCCTTGAAAGAAGGGGATTTAGTCTTCAAGCAGATAAGGCCAAGGGTCCCAAACTTTCGAGGCAAGTTCAAACCGACTTGGGAAGGACCCTTTGTTCTAAAGAAGCTTTTGTCTAAAAGAGCCACAATCCTAACAGGTATTGATGGAAAAGAATTCAGTGAGTCGGTCAACGTCGATAGATTAAAAAGGTTCCATGGCTAAAGGCTTGAAAGAGTAATTTTGAGAGAAGATGTTCAATCAAGAAAACTCGAGAGGGCTGATTGATAACAGGAATTTTAATGTTTTCAAGATCCATCTCGAGATTAGATGTTGTAACAGCCCAAAGTAGCCCTAGAAGAATTATAGAATTTTGTTCAGAAAAGAGATTAGATGTTGTGTGTGAGAGTCCTGTAGCGAGCACGACAAGCGTCGCGGGCGCGACAGAACCCTCCGGTGATAGGTTAATTAAATTGGAATTTTGACTCGTGGCATCATAGGGTGTTGACACATGGCAACTTGAGAGGGTGACACTTGGCAAGAGACTTAAGTGTGGTTTATATAAGAGTGATAAGTGGCAGCATATGAGAGTGACACTTGGCGTCGTAGGAAAGAGACAAGTGGCAAGAGATGAATTTAATATGAATTGAATGGAAAATAGTTAGTTTGGTTAAAAAGGAACAAGATGAACTAAGTGGACTAAAGGGGATAAACATGGTTGACTAAAGGTAAAGTTGTAATTAATTAAAGTAAGTGGGCATTTATTTGAATAGTAAATGGAGGATGAGGATTGACCATTTGCTTCTTTCTTCTTCTTTTACGTGAGTTTTGGCCCTTTGTTCTTTATTTTTTTTCTTTCTTTTCCTTTGGTGAGTCGTTCTCCCTCTCTTGCTCTTGCTTTTGTTTTTTCTTTTCCCCTTTGGTCTATTTTGAGTGAGCTCATTGAGTTGGTTTGAAGTGTATAAGTCAAAGGTTGAGCTTAGTTCTTGAGAAGAAGGTAAGTAGCATTATTTTAGCATTGGTCTTCTTCTTCTATTTAATTTCTGTTTTTGATTTAAAGTAAAAATAAGAGTAACCCAAGTGTTTTTGTGTGGTTTTGGTACAAGTTGGAGGCAAGAGAGTTGATAAGGGTAAAGAGGAGGTCGGAATCGAGTAGAAAGTACGAGATCGAGCTTTCTAGAGGTTGGGATCGTGTGAAAATATCATTTTGATTTCTTGTGGTACTTGTGATATGTGTATATATGCTTAGAAGTATGTGAATTGATTGATTGAGTGTATTTGTTGATGATAAAATTTGATATGGTAAATTCTGTTTAATTGTCATATGACCTCTGTATGAAGTTTTTGTCATAGGTATAGTTATAGACCTCTGAATTGAGTGATCATTGAGCCAATAGAACCATGACTTCTATATCTATAATTATTACAGAAATAAGCTTGAGCAAATTTGTGCTCTAAGACCTTCAAAAATGGCCAAAACAGAGGTGTCTCTACTTTGGCCGGTTCATTTGACCAGTTCAGATTATTTAGATCATATGTGATGTTATAGATGTCCAATTGACTTGAAAATTGTCCCATTTGAAATTTAACATCCTAGGGAAGATTTTCTAAGAGGAAGTTTTGCCTAAAAACGTCGTTTCGATTTCTGTTTAGCCTGAACAAAATTGGTGTTGTTGGGTTTTTGTTTGGATGTTCGTGGCTCTGTCACGAGTAGTGACGACCGTGACGAGTCATGACAGTAGGCCACTGTCACGAGTAGTGACGACCTCCACTTCTCTATTTTGACCATTTTATGTGTTTTTCTTCCCGAATTGAACCCGTATCGCACCCGAACATCAAGGTAAGTTCCTATAGCATGTCCAACTCATTTCTAACCTTATGGAATGAGTATGTGAGTGGTTGTCAATTAAAAACATAGGTGATTAAAGCTATGGCATAAGAGTTTAATAATGAAATCAAATGTATATATGTTTTTTTTATTATTGAACATGATATGCATGTGATGTTGATCATTTATGATTGAATCATAATGTATGAAGTCTATGAACATGTAAAATGCATTGTGTAATTTGATTAGTTAGTAAAGTAGAGTACAAAGATGCATTGATATTAAATGGCTACATGCGAGTATATGCATAGGGTATATGTATACACATGGTTTGCTCCATTAATATGTAAATAGTGTATAATGTTCTTGAATGAACAGTAGAGTACATGCAATGTATCTGATATAGAGTATAGAGTCTTTATGTTTAGCCTGACTGGCCATAGCAGTGGATAGATAAGCATGCTTATAAAGGGATTACCGAGTGCAGCTGCCTATGTTCCGCCCCGTTTGGGCGAAGCGGGTCGACCTCTGAGAACGGTCATTTATAGAGATAGATGAAAATGTTTTGTGACTTCGGTCCACCGAAAATGTTTTTGTTATAGAGCATCCCGTATCCGCAACTAAAGGAAGTCAGGCCTGTTTTGTTAAAAAAATGTGTAGTGAACTTGAGATGATTAAAAGCATTGCTTTGAATAAAAGCTATAGTACATGAAAGTAATGTTTAAGTACATTACAGTTCTGTATACAAGTACATGATTTCATGAATGTGAACACATGATAGCGTACATTTGAATAAATGATATGTACAAGTTGTAATGTATATGAACAAGTAAAAGAGTATGTGTTATATGCACGTGAGTTCATAGTACTTGATAATTGAACATGCTACCTGTACACGTATAAGAGTTATATGCATGAGATATTTGATTGTGAGATATGAATGTGTTAATTACTTGTGACTTCGTAAAGAAGTCCTTTGTATTATTTCATCCCCACTAAGCGTTATCGCTTAGCACGGATGTTTATTTCCGTGTAGGTATACAGGTTCGGATCAGTGAGCGGACATCTGCAGGTCAAGGCCACTAGGAGTTTTGTTACAATTTAGTTTACAAGTTAGAGATAGAGTTCTACATTTTGAGTAACATCATTATGTAATAAAAGTAAAAGAATCACATGTAAATGTATACGTAAAGTGAAATGAAAACAGATTGTAAAATGGACCTGTATAAAGAGAAATATGAATATATGTATAGTTAATATGAAATGCAAGTGGGCCCTAGTGTAGTATTTAATTACTTTTAAATGGATGTGTTTATGCTATCGCTTCCGCTAGTGTGTATATATGTATATGTATAAGTATGAGCCGCGTGACGCCCCGATATTCCTTACCGGGGGTATGGGGGTGTTACAGATGTGGCTTGGTATTTTAAGCCTCATATTAAATAATGATCATGTGTAATGAAATCATACAGAAACATGTACATGTATGCAATTATATGCTCGGAGTAATTCTTCTCGTCTGATCAATGTCATATAGTTTCTTTCGAAAAGGTAATACATCGTTTCCCATTGAATGCATGCCATTTATCCATTGTTATTGTTGCCGGCGAGGAACTTTATCCGTCTTACCTAAAAACAAAAAAAAAGAAGGCCGTTAGAGATTAAAATCGTAACTGATGCTCTAAGCAAAAGTTAGGCTAAAGGGCAGGGTGAAAACCTGGAAACAGGCAGTCTGCCTTACAAAAAAATAAAATGAATAAAATCCGCTGGATTGGATTGCGTCCATTCCAAGCATAAGTTAGGCACAGAGCTGTGTGAAAATCCCTAAAGGGACGCATTTCCCGCAAAGAAAATCTAGTGTGAAAATCCATAAGGGACACACTACCTTTAAGATAATGACTTTCAATGCCTAGAGCGATAAGGTGGCATCACTTTCGGATGATCCCACTTCAGACGAGAAAATGTATAATTCAGGACATGATTCGGAGTCCCTAGGCCAAGACAACGCTTCCAACTCCTTAAGGGCATGATCGTGCAATCCGGCCCATGAATCAATCTAGCAAAGATTACTGCGCCTCGAAGCCTAGACCACTCGGATCGATGGTGTCGCTTGCATTCCGCATAGCACATGCACGTTCACACGCATAATTTACCCTTGCACGTGGATTCTTTTAATTTTGCAAGAAATGTTAGCGATTTCACGCACCTACAAGATGGTATTTATCAATCATTCAGTCGTGGTTTCACATGCCTACAAGCTAGTGTTTATTAATCACGTTCTTTAAAGCCTGGCGATTTCACATGCCTACAAGCTGGTGTTTACCAATCGTTCAGCCGCGGTTTCACATGCCTTCAAGCTAGTGTTTCATCAATCACGTTCTTCAGAGTCTGGCGATTTCACTCAACCACAACTGGTGTTTATCAATCGTTCAGCCGTGGTTTCACACGCTTACAAGCTAGTGTTTCATCAATCACGTTCTCCAAAATCTGGCAGGTCACACACCTACAAGCTGGTATTTATCAATCGTTCAGCCATGGTTTCACACACCTACAAGCTGGTGTTTATCAATCACGTTCTTTAAAGTCTAGCAGTTTCACACACCTGCAAGTTGGTATTTATTAATCGTTCAGCCGTGGTTTCACACGCCTACAAGCTGGTGTTTATCAATCACATTCTTCAAAGTATGGCGGTTTAACACACCTACAAGCTGGTGTTTATCAATTGTTTAGTCGTGGTTTCACACGCCTACAAGTTGGTGTTTCATCAATCATGTCGTTCAAAGTTTAGCAGCTTCACACACCTACAAGCTGGTGTTCATCAATTGCTCAGCCATGGTTTCACACGCCTACAAACTGCTGTTTATCAATCACGTTCTTCAAAGTCTGGCGGTTTTACACACCTACAAGCTGGTGTTTATCAATCGTTCAACCATGGTTTCACACGCCGACAAGCTAGCAAGGAACTAATCATGCCACGATCATAAACATCAGTGCAGCAGGAAGGTTGCCGCCTCAGGTACGCGCTTATTTCTTTTTTTTAAAAAACTTTTGGCTCATCTAAGCACCTGCGTGTTAGTTTCCCCAAAATTGGGGGCAACTATAGACACCGGGTCCCGAAGCAGTCTAAGATCAGGATTACCTGGTGATGAAAGTGACGCCTATTTACAAGCAAAAATGTCAAAAATGATGTTTCCCTTGTCGAGACCTTTCTTTAATAAAAATAAGAAAATAAATAAATATGTAATAAAAAATTTATATATTATAAAAAAATTAAAAAGGAAAAAGGAAAAATTAAAATTAATAAAGGAGTTGAAAGTTTTAATTTTATATCAAAAAAATTATATATTTTAATTAAAAAAAATAATAACTTTGTGGCCATGTACGGCTACAAACTTTGTGGCCATGAGAAGGCCGCACATCCCATGGGAAGATGTGCGGCCCCCCATGGGCAGGCCGCACCTCGCGTGCGGCCCTCCACTTGTGGGCACTCCCAGCCCTATCCCTTTCTCACCTGCAAAATACAGTTTTGGGACCGTAAAAAAATCAGTTTCTTTCACGTTTTAATGTTTTTTTGGAAAAATAAAATTAGAAAAGTTAGTTTGGTTTTTTTCCATTCCGGGAGATGAAGAAAATAAAGGGAAATTGACCTTCATTTCCCAGGGGAGCTGCTTCCTTGGAAAAAATAGAGTTCTTCCTCCTTAGGAGAAAAAGAAGCACACGAAAGCTAAAATATTTCTAAAAAATCTGGGAAATTTATTTTCTTATACCTTCTAAAAGGGTTTTGGTTTTTAGATTGATTTGAGTAAGGAAAACTAATTTCCTTATCTTGATCACTCCATCAAGATCGTTTTTTTTTTTTTTAGTTTTTTTTTTCTGTGTGTTAAAATATTAGATTTTCTTAAATATTTTGGTGGTTATCACCGCAAACTCGACAAGAGAGACGGATTGAGACATCGTTTCTCCACTTTATAATTTCTGAGGATAAACATTCTTAGACCCATTTTTACCATTTCATTTCATTTTGTTTATCTTCACTGTTAATATCATTATTTGTTATTGCTACTGTCATTGCTACTCATTTTATTATTGTTATTATTATTTATTTAATCATTATTATTATTATTATTATTATTATTATTATTATTATTATTAATATTGATGTTAATATTATTATTATGGATGTCGTACCAATGTTAGTATCATTATTATTGTTATTATTATTATTATTCTGCCATTATTATTATTATTATTATTGTCACTGTGAATGTCACCATGCATTTGCATTTGTTGTTACTGTCATTATTATTATTATTATTGTTAATATCATATTCATTATAGTATTATTATCCTGTTGTGGCTATTATTATTATTATTATTATTATTATTATTGTTATTATTATTATTATTTCGTTGTTGCTGCCATTATTGTTACTATTATTGTGTCGGTGTTATTATCATTGTTAATGCTGTTTGTTATTGTTAATGTTATTTATTATTATTATTATTATTATTATTATTATTATTATTATTATTATTATTATTATTATTAATGTTGTTATAATATTTGTTGTTATTATTATTATCGTTATTATTATTATTATTATTATTATTATTATTATTATTATTATTATTATTATTATTATCATTGTTTGTCATTATTATTATTATTATTATTATTATTATTATTATTATTATTATTAATGTCATTATTATTATCGTATTATATTTATTATTTTATCATTATTATTATTTCATTATTTTAGTATCGTTATTGCTTTATCATTTTTATTGTTATTGTTGTTATTTTTGCATGATTAGCTTCATTCTCTTTGCATGTGAGTTATTTGTATATTAAATTAACATGTCTCATTTAACCCGTTTTATTGTATACACATGCATTAATTATGTGTTACATTTTCTCTTGTCTTTATATTTATTTGTTTAATGTTATAATTATTACTAATATTTTTTTTATTATTGTTTTTCTCGTGTTTGGGTAAAATGTGATGTAGCTCGGTTGAGTATCGCCGTAACCACACAGAGGGGTCATGGCGCGTAGGAGACCACATCGTTTGGGTGAGACATTTCCTATCCCCTACTTGTGTGATTATGTTTTGCTTGTAAATAAAATATTTTATTTTATATCCGTGTAAGATAAAAAGTTGCAAGAATATTTTTATAACTAAATTGGCATTTTATTAATAAAATTGGGACCAATATCCTCGATTTTAGCCAAGAAATGTAAAAAATATCATTAATTAAAATGAAAAGTTAAATTTTCTAAAAATGGGATCACTCATCCCGGTTTTCAAACCAATAATCAAAATACCTCTTCAATCCCTCTTTAAGTGAGCATGAAAGAACCAATATTCCTAGACCGAATAAATATCCCCATTTATGTATGTCATTTTTTATGTTTGACTTTCTTTTGTTTGTTTTAAATTTTTGTTCATATATCCTGTGGGGCCTTGTAATTAATTATTTTTGGGCCAATGTTTTTTTAGCTTTCTTTCATTTGAGATTGTATTCTATCTCAATTTCCCCTTTGTAATTGGGTTCTTGGCATGTTTACCGCTTTCTTTACCGCTTTCATTTATCGCTTTCTTGATGATTGAAAATGCGCTTTAATAAATGCATTAATCATTTGAGAAGAGAGATGGAATTGTAAAATATAAAAACTCATTTATAGTTAACCAAGGCATAAATAAGAGTGAAGTTCCGAACACCTTCTCTGGTTTAGACCGTAGAGGTTAGATGACCTTTCCCAATTTCTTGTAAATTGGGTGGCGACAACAAAATACGTCAAAGGTGCCTAAAAGGTTTCATAAGGCTAGATGAACTCTCCAATGTTATATTGGGTAGGGATTCCAAAATTTCTCATGGTGCCCAAGATCAAAAGACGCGAACCAATCCTTCGAACCCTAAAAGCGGGTCTCACTAACGAGGGGCCTTCCCGGTGCAGCGCGCGTCACAATGGCCAGCCATATACATCATGTACTTCCGTTTTCTTTATTAGTTGCTAAGGGCAAACTATTTATATCATTATCTTCTCATTTCTTGCCATAATTTACACATCTTTCATTATGCCATACTATGTAAAGATATATAATTCAAGTATTATACGTCACTATACAATTCAAGTATTGTACATCACATCAACCTCATATTTTGTATTTTACGATGCATTATTATTATTCGTCACAATTTATTATATTTCATGTCGTTATACATACTTTTAGCCATAGTTACCATTCGAACATCATTCCTTTTGACCATGTTTCATCACATTTCAATGCTTTATATCATATCCCATCATTTTCCAATAATTTTCATCATGTTCCATCAATTTATATTCTTATTTAACTATATACACCATTTGGCCACCATGACATTTCCATATTCTAATTTTTTTTTCTTACCCTAATTAGTTCCATATATGTTTTTAAGGCTTCCTAAACTTATTTTTACCAATTATGCATTATAGTTTCATATATATATATATATATATGTATATATATATATATACACTTAAATATTAGGCTTTATCTAGGTTTTTCCATTTTAATCACATTTTCATGCATTTAATCATATATTTCTACTGGGTCAACATTTAATTTCATTTATTTATTATATTTACTTTGTAAATAACAATTCAAAAATAATAGAAAACATATTGAAATACTTGAGTTTAGGTATCTACATACCTTAAATTTGCTTTGCTCCTAATTATCTTCCTTTTCTTTTCCTTTTCCTTTCCCTTTTCTCTTTTCTTCACTTAGCTGAAATCATGGAGAGAATTTTCCTTAAGTTTTCCATCCAATTTTAGCATTAAACATGCCAATTTAATCTAATTTCATCGTATTCTATCAAAACCTAAAAAATCTTATAAATTCACTTACTTGGTGATTTTTTCCCCTTTATGTTTCTCTAACTTTTCTTCATTTTTTCTTCATTCTAGGGCTGCCAATATCTAGGAAGATGACCACATATTGATTTAAAGGTAAAAATTTGGTGGAAATTAGGGTTTTATGGAGGAGAAAGTGAAAGCTTTATTGTGGCTTTAATGGTGGATGAATTAGCCTTGGAAGAAGGAGGAGGAACATGGCGAGATTTCTCTCTAGAGAAATCTATTTTTTCCCCTTTTATACCCCAAATGAAGGGCCATGATAAGTTTAAACACTATTTGACATAAGGGCTCACATTATGCCATTTATCATCCTCCCATTAGTCCATACATTTTCCATTCTATTTTTCTATAAAAATGTAATGGCTCGAATACCGAATTAGTAGTAATCAGTGAAATCTATAAAGTTTATAGTGTTAATTTCATATGAAAATATCAGTGATTGTGTCCTAAAAAGCGGTAGAGAAGAAAAGTTAAACGTGTTCAGGTCAGGGAAGCCCCTGATGGCTGACTTCCCGGGAAATCGGAAGTAAAAAATATTTTATTCTACCATTGGAAAGTATAACTTATAAGGAGCCTAGTGGTATAATTTTGAGTGAAAATGAGGTCAAATAGTTCCTTAAAAGATAAACAGAAGAAAGCCTTTGGTGAGGTTCAATAGCACCCAGAATTTGATCAAAATTTGACTGAATTTTTACAAATAGTAAATGACCTCTAAAAATTAGTTTGAAGGCATAGATAAACTCTAGATACTATTTATGAATTTTTTTTCAGTGAAAAATAAAGTTTTCGGTGACACTGATAAATTGGTGAGCCGGATCGGTTCAATTGAATCAGACCGGATAGGGACCCTGATTGAGATAAAATCAAGGCTAAATGAGCTATAAAGAGTAAAAATAAGGTCAATAATAAAAAGTGAACCGAACCGATTCAACCAGTGAACCGGACCGATCGGACCAGTGGACTGTGGTTTGACTAGTTTGATCAAAGTTTGACTGGACTCTAAATAGAGCTATGGAGCTCAGAAAAATTATCTAAAAGTATGGATTTTTTATAAATATTATGGATAATCAAATGGTAATGAAAAATAAATTTTACGGTGAAAGAAAAATTGAGTTATCGGACTTGTAAGAAATTATCGGACCGAAAAATGGTATATGATTTAGCCGAATTTTTATATGGAGGCTACTTTATATATTTTAAGAATTAAGGAACTAATTTTGGGAGAAATTGAACTTGGAAGTGAGAAATCATTTTGGATTTCAAAATGGGCTTAAATTACCTATTTTTTCTTTTGGTTTGGCCCAATTGATTGGCCTATTGTTTGGCCTATTAGGAGATGCTATATAAAGGCTAAAACATCATATATCTCTAGAGAAATCCCTAGAAATCCAGCATCCTCCTCCCTCTCTTCATTCGCCAAAATGAACTCTTCCTCCTCCATGAATTTTCTTCATTTCTCTTCCATGGTTCCCACTAATTCCAACCTTCACAAGTAATTTCTAGCCTCTCTTTTCAATGACAGTGGTCTCTAAAGCTCATTTGAAGTGGAAGAAGTGGGAGATAATAAGTCAAAAAGCTTATATGTGAAATTGAGGTATGTGAAGTTGATATTTTTAAATTGATTTAAAGGTTTAGATAGGTATTTTAGGACGTCTAGAGTATGTTTATGAAATTATATTGTAAAAAAGAAGTAAATTTATGATGGTTTCTTTGATGTTTATATTCGGCCACTTAAGGAATATAAGGAAAGTGATGGTGTTTTAAGGAGCCAAAGCTATGGAAGGATGTTTAAGATATGGAGAACAAGAAAATAACGTTAGTGGATACAATATCCTTCTTTTTTCATTGATTAAGTATGAGTTTAGGCTATGTTTACATGGCATGTGTGTGATAAATGCATAGAAATTGAAATAAACCTTATAAACATGTTTAGGGATGTTAAAAATGATGATTTGAATGCCTAAAACTGGAAGAAATAAATTGTACGTTATGGACATAGTGGAGGCCGAATGGTATATTAGGGTATACCTAGGTATATTTTGTGATTAAATGTAAATTCAGGTGTAGCCTAGCTTAACTAATGATAAAAGAGTGAAAATTAAAATTGAAGGAAGAGATGATGGTTAGGCGGAATGGTATGTAAGGTATAACATGGTGTATGTGGATCTTTAATGATAAATAAGTATGTATTCATGATAAATAACATGTGATCTAATGGTATAAAGGTTAAATGGAATAAAAAGAATTATGGATGAAATGTCATAAGGTTGGCCGAATGCTTTCTTTAGAGATTTTAATGTGTAAGTGAATAATTAAATGAATTTAAGGTCATAGAATGAATGTATAATTAAAATGGAGGATATATTAATTTATTTGGAATTTTTAGATTAATAATGAATATAATTTATGTTGAAATTCTATTATGTAATAAGTAAATATTATGGTATATGTTATGGTAAAGTAAAGTAATGACATAAATAAGATTTGAATAATAATAATTAAAATGAAATTGAATTTAATAGAAAATAAATTAAGCATATGAATGATAGTGTAATAATTGAATAATATGAAGTGATCATGGATAATATTGTGATAAGCATGACTATAATGAAATAATTATGATTATTATGTAATGATTATTTGATATGGAATTAAATATGTGTTATGATTGTCATAAAATTAAAGTATGATTGAAAATGCATATGTTAGTGACATGGCATGGTGCCTGTTATATTGTGTTATTGCGATAAAGGAAGGTGTATTGGAAATGAAATGTATGTATATGATTATGTTTATAAAAGAAATGATTATATGCCCTTAGTATATCGGCTGTGAAATCACGGAGTGTAACACCCCTTTTCCGACCAGTGGCACAGTTTCGTTGCGGCAGTTGAGAATGGTTGTCACGACACACGTCACATGCACATCTCATACAATTATATAAACATACAGAATCCTATACTAATAAATTTCATTCGCATGCAGCGGAAGACATTCACTATGCATTCATAATATCATATTTTCATATTAGATTTCATCATATATACCAAAGTTATGCTATAATTCTTACATGCCCAAAAGTTATTAATTACTTATCCATAATACAAAAGACAAAAACCTACACTAAGCAAAGATATCCTAGTGTGTTGAACAACTGCAATGCGGGATCGTCCTCCAAATCACTTCGCTACAAAACCTACATGGAGTGAAAACCCGTGCTAAGCGATAACGCTTAGTGGGGAATAATAACAGTATACACACACACACACACACACACACACACACACACACACACACACACACACATATATATATATATATATATATATATATATATTAACAAGCATATGATAAAGAATATCAAATACAAGCGCTATATCTATGCTTCATTTCTAACATGCTTCGTATTCATATTATTAAGTACACTACCATTACTCATGAGATATATTAGAAAATCATATTGAATAGACATATTATTATTTCTATATCAATTTATAACGCATCGCATTCACAATATCATATCGCATAACAATCACTTTACACATCATAGTTTGTTTCATTATTAAAGCCTTACTTGCAATTCAAAGATGCGGATAACGGGGTATCGCATAAATACTCAAGAGTACAACAATCACATTTGTATCTGAAGATACTCACTGTCGCATCAGTACCCATAGGTACAGAAATATTCAATAAGAGATATTAAATACACTTTAAGAATCTAGGAAGGATTCATTATGCATTGGGATTCTAGAGGACTCGGACACTTTTCGCTGTAGCACTAAGACCCTTTAGGCATGCCTATCTATCCACTACTTGACTCACAAGCTAAAATATTAATCCGATTATTATTCTCATTATCATAGAGAATATCAACATTAATATAGCATCACGATAAGCACCATCACATCACTTATTTACACAATGGCTTACTTCACAATTTACCCGGCATTGCATAATCATGCATATATATATATGTAGATGTAATCACATGATATCCACAATAATATCTTTCACATGCATATTCATTCATTAATTAAATATATTAATTTAACAAGACTAAGTTAACTGAGAGGTAATTTCAAGTATCCAGAAGTGTCGCGTTGTGCTCGCGACAGACTCGAGGATTAGCTTCTATCACGATCGCGACCCAAGTCGCGTCTGCCACAGAACCCAGCCCTCGCCTCTGTCACACCTGCGATAGAAGCCAAAATGCAGCTCAAAAAGCATTCTGTCATGCTTGCAACCCTGTCGCACTCACAACAGAACTGAATTTTCTATTCAAAGCTCCCTTACACCAACTTCTAACCTCCACACTTTGTCGCACTCACACAAAGAACTCTCATAACCCATTCTAACATTATTATTTGCTAACATGGTCTTCTAAACACTTACTTATCTATATGAAAAGAGTACAATGGCACAATTCTCATTATTTTTAGTCATATATCCAAGGAGTTATGTCTATAGAAACAAGACATGCTCTAAAAGCCATCCTACAAGTTTAAACCAATTTGGGCACACAAATTGAAGACCATAGAGTAACCAATTAAGAATTGCTATTTCTAGCACATAAATAGACATATTTCATAGTAACCTAATCCTTTTTTCCTCATCAAATTAGATTTATTTAACTAAAGTTATAGTTTATACCAACCTATTAGGCAAATTACCCTACACATCCAGTTTTTACACTCTCAAGCTAGTCAAGCTTAAAATCCATTCAATTATTAAAATCTAAAACTCTAAACACACAAAGGACTACCTAATGAACATACCTTTAATCAGACATGTTTAAATTCTCATTAAACCACAACCATACAATTTACATACTAACACAACAATTTACTTAAAACAGAACAACATGCTTAATTTCAATCTTATGGCCAACAAACAACACATCAATTCATCACTTCTGTTCAATATTTTCTATATTCATCAATCACATAATTTAACCAACACATTATAGTATTCATACGCATCAAACAATACATAGAAAAGTGTTCCCAACCTCCTCTCCTAATATCCTCTCAAGATCACTTTGCACTTGGTTCACCAATCTTTGCCTTCCCTTTGCCTTTCCTTGGTTCCACAACTACAAACATAGTCCAATTTTCAGAATTTGAACCAAAAAGGATCAATTAGCACATCCATCAAAATACAGAAATAAAAAGGAGTAAGAGAAGGAGAACCAATAAACCACTTTACTTACCTAGATAAGGACCCTACACAAGTAACACTTCAAGACTCAAACCAGTAGAAAATATCGTAAATTTACTAAAGAGAGAAGGGAAAATGAGGAAGAAGAGAAAGAAGAAGGAGAAGCAGCCGATCTATATGCATTAAAGATGGGTTTTCTCTCTCCTCAACTCACTTATATTGCATGCAACAAGACAAGGTGGCAAAGGCAGAAATGGACACTTGGATTCGACTACTTTTACCCCAAAATCTGATTTTCTTGCCTTAATCACCATTATCTATTAATTAAACATCCACTAATCTTAATCATGCACTTTTTACAATAAGGCCACTACAATTTATTTTGTTTGTTCAATTGAGTCCTCATTCTAATTACATTTAAATCTGAAATTTAGCAACTTCAAGTTTTCTATACCCAATTACCCCAATTAGACCAATATTGCTACTAGGGTATAATTCAGGCTATTACAACTCTCCCCTCCTAATAAGAATTTAGTCTGCAAAATTCATACTTGAATCAAAAAGCTGAGGATACTGCTCTCGCATTACTGCTTTCGGTTCCCATGTCGCCTCTTCAATCCTGTGATGTTGCCAAAGCACTTTAACTAATGGAACTTGCTTGTTCCGAAGCTGCTTTACTTCTCTTGCTAGAATTACCTTGGGCTTCTCATCATAGGAAAAGTCCGATTGCACGTGCACATCTTGTACTAGAATAATATGGGATTCGTCCGAATGATATCTTCGAAACATTGACACATGGAAGACATCGTTAAGCTTTGCCAAAGCTAGAGTCAAAGCTAACCGATAAGCCACGGATCCCACTTTTTTCAATACCTCATATGGCCCAATGATCCTCAGACTCAACTTTCCCTTTTTACCAAACCTTAATACCTTTCTCCAAGGAGACACTTTCAAAATACTTTATCACCCACTTCAAACTCAATGTCCTTTCTCTTTAGATCCGAATATGATTTTTGTCTATCACTTGTGGCCTTCAATCGCTCCTGAACTATCTTTGCTTTCTCCTCAGTATCCCTCACAAAATCAGGACTGATGGCCTTATGTTCAGTCAATTCTATCCAACATGCTGGAGTTTGACACTTTCTACCATACAAGACTTCAAATGGTGCCATACCAATACTTGCCTGATAACCATTATTGTAAGAAAACCCCATCAATGGAATATACTAATCCCAACTTTTAGAGAAGTCTAACACGCATGCCCGAAGCAAATCTTCTAATACCTGAATTACTCTTTTAGACTATCCATCGGTCTATAGGTGGAAAGCTATACTAAAATTCAACCTTGTACCCAAAGTAGCTTGCAACCTTTCCAAAACTTTGAAGTGAATCTCGGATCTCTATCTGAAATAATGGACGAAGGAATACCATGAAATCTGACAATCTCCTTCACATATAACTCAGCCAATCGATCCATGGAGTAATCCAATGAAATCGGTATAAAGTGAGTCGACTTAGAAAATTGATCAACTATTACCCATACGAAATCATGCTGCCTCGATGTCATTAGCAATCCCGAGATAAAGTCCATACTAATATTGTCCCATTTCCACTTTGGAATTGGAATGGGATTCAACAAATCATGTAGAACCTGATGTTCCGCTTTCACTTATTGACTGGTCAAATGCTTAAAGACATACTTTATGACATCCCTTTTCATATTAGGCCACCAATAGAACTGCTTTAAATCCTGATGCATCTTATTACCGCCTGGATGCATAGTGAAAACCGTATTATGCGCTTCATGTAAAAGCCTCTTCCTTAACTCTTTATCGTTGTCAACACATAACCTATCTCAATAGTACAACACACCCTCTCTATTCTCTGAATAGTCAGTCTTGTCTCCATTTTTGACTGATTATAGAATCTATTGCAACTTGGGATCTTCTTTCTGTACATTCACTAACTCATCCTTCAAAACTAGCCTTGCTTTCAACTGTGCCACTAAAGCACCATCAGAATCAAATCTCCACTTAACTCTTTCTAAAAAGAAGGCTGAAACGGACTTTCTACTCAAAGCATATGCCACCACATTAGCTTTACCCGGGTGGTAATCCACAATGCAGTTATAATCTTTAAATAATTCTAGCCATGTTGTTTGTCTCAAGTTCAACACTTTCTAAGTTAGTAGATACTTCAGACTCTTATGGTCAGTGAAGATCTTACACTTTTCACCGCACAATTAATGCCGCCAAATCTTTAAGGCAAACACTACTGCAGCCAATTCCAAATCTTGAGTCAGGTAATTTTGCTCATGTGGCTTCAGTTGCCTTGAAGAATAGGCTATCACCTTGCCATCTTGCATCAATACACATCCCAATCCGACTCTAAAAGCATCGCTATGCATAGCGTACTCCTTACTCGAAATAGGTTGAGCTAGGATTGGTGCCTTAATTAACATCCTCTTCAACTGCTTGAAACTAGCTTGGCACTTATCAGACCACTCAAACTTAACTCCCTTACGAAGTAACTTAGTAAGCGGAGATGCAATTACTGAGAATCTTGTAACGAAATGACGGTAATACCCCGCTAAGAAACTTCGTACCTCAGGCACATTCTTGGGTGGTTTCCAATTCACCACTGCTTCTATCTTAATTGGATCAACCTTAAAACCCTCAAAAGAGATGATGTGACCCAGAAAAGACACTTCTTTCAACCACAACTCACACTTACTAAGCTTCACATATAATTGATGATTCCTCAAAGTCTGAAGCACAGTACTTAAATGTTGTTCATGCTCTTTCTCATTCTTTGAATATACCAATATATCATCGATGAATACCACTACAAACTGGTCCAAAATTGGCCTGAACACTCTCATCATTTGATCTATGAATGCAGTAGGCGCATTTGTCAACCCGAATGGCATTACAAGAAATTCATAATGTCCATATCGAGTCATAAATGCAGTCTTAGGTATATCCTTATTTTTTACTTGCAACTGATAATAACCAGATTGTAGATCGATCTTAGAAAACACACCAGCTCCCTTCAACTGGTCAAACAAATCCTCAATTCTAGGTAACGGATATCTGCTCTTTACTGTCACCTTATTCAACTGTCTATAATAAATACACATACCCATAGTCCCATCTTTCTTCTTTACAAACAACACTGGTGCTCCCCATGGAGACACACTTGGTCTTATGAAACCCTTATCCAACAAATCTTGCAACTGAGTCTTCAATTCCTTCAACTCAGTAGGAGCCATCCAATAGGGTGCCTTAGACACAGGTGTTGTACAAGGTACAATATCGATTGATAACTCTACTTCTCTTATTGGCGGTACACCAACTAAGTCTTCCAGAAACACATCAGGAAATTCTCTCATTACTAGAATATCCTGAATTTTCAATTGTTGTCTCTTTAAATCCAACACGAAGGCTAAGAAAAATTCACATCCCTTCCTCAAACATCTATAAGCTTGCATGGCATAAATCACATCTACTAGCGGGTTAGAGCATACACCTCTCACAGTCACTTTAGACTTTTCTGCACTACTAAGCACAACCGTTTTCTACCTACAGTTGACTACATCTCGGTGCTTACTCAACTAGTCCATACCCAATATCAAATCGAACTCATCAAAAGGCAACTCAATTAGATCTACAGCGAACACATAATTTTAAACCATTAAAGGACAATCTCTATATACCTTATTCACATTCACACTATTTCCCAAAGGGCTAGTCACACATATATCATAATCTAGATGCTCAACATCAGACATTTTATCACATAATTTCCTAGAACACACATATGAATGCGTAGACCCAGGGTCAATCAATGCAAACATCTTTGTATTAAACAGTAGAAATGTACCCGCAATGACCTCTGGCGCATCCTGCTCCTCTCGAACCTTCATTGCATAAGCCCTTACTGGTGCTGTTGGAGGTCTATCCACTGATTCTGAAATTGTTCCTCCTCTGGATTGGCCACCTCTGCCATGTCCTCTACCTCTTCCTCTATTAAGTAGAGGCAAATTCGATGCACCCTTACTAGCTTCTTGCTGATTACTGGTTGCCTTATAAGCCTTAGGACAGTTAGCCTGATAGTGCTCTGAACTACAACATCTAAAACAAACCTCAATCAACTTCCAACAATCGCCTCTATGCCTCTTACAACAATTAGGACATTCAAGTACCTTTCCACTCTCATGGCTGCCTGTATTATTTGGTAGTAACTCACAGTCTGAGATATGGTCATTGAGATTAGCAATGCCTTTATTGGCTCAATCAATCCCTCCTCAAATTGCTGACATCTAAACTCCTCAGTTAGCACTCCTAGAGGTGTATACTTACTCAACCTACATAACTCTTTCTCATATTCTGCTATGGACATGGCTCTTTGCCTCAGATTTAGAAACTGCTTCCAATTAGCTTCCCGATACACCTTAGTAATATACTTGTTTCGAAACTCCTGCACAAAGAATTCCCAAGTAATAGGGTTCGGAAGCGTTGGATGCCTTCACACTAGTTTCCACTAGTTGTAGGCAGATCCTTAAAGCAATGATACCACACATTCAACCTTCTATTCAGGAGGGCATCTAATCTCCTCCAACACCCTCTGAACCTTCTTAATCCAATACTCGGCCTTAACTGATTCATCCAAGCTGGTCCCATTGAACTCCTCTACCCCTTGCTTTCTTAAAGACTCTAATGGAGCCTTCTGTGCTGTCATCCGATCAAGCACCCTCGCTATGACTTGCGACATTTTGAGTAGAGCTTCTAGAGAAACCATTAGAACCTCATGTCCCACACTAGCTAGTGCAGACTGAGCAGACTCATACATCTCAACATCTCGGCAATTCACGCTTTTAGTGGTCTCTTCTCTAGTGTCGCTACAAGAAAATTAATTTTTAACGACCAAAATTTAGCGAATGGATGCAAATCTGGTAATTAAAATATACAAGTAGCGATGAAAAATAATTCGATTATTAGTTCTTAAATTTTATTGCTATATAACGAGAGGTTTAAATCCGGTCGTTGAAACACTAATATTCCGGTCGTTGTTGCCCTGAAAAACATTGGTGAGACTTCTTGATGGTTTACCTCCAAAATAATGCTCCATTATTTGATAAAAATAAAACACAGAATTGCGATGCCAACACAAAAAAAAGAGCAAAAAATGGCAAACCCAGAAGATGGAGAAATAGCAAAAACACCCTTTTCTATTTGCAAAATATGCAAACTCTTTTCTATCTTCTAAAACTAAACTAATCTAAACCTTATAGAAATGGCAGTAGTAGAAGCCTGGATTGCTCTCGACCTCTCTTGATTTATGTCATAGCTGCTTCAATTTTCTTGGTTTTGCTAGATTCAGATTTAATTTTTGCTGGTTCAGTCGGTTTAGGGCTCTGTGTAATTGGTGATTACAGGTGAGAAATTGAAAAAACCCTTCTTTCTCTTTTGTTACCAGTTTAATATCTCTTTATTTCTAATCTTTTTCTCGTCGAATAGGAAAATAGGGCATTTATTTGTGATTAAAGAACCAACTCTAAGATATTTTGAGGCTTTGCGTTTCAGTTGGGGTAATCGATCTAGTAAAATGGGTAAGTAATTTAGTTTTATTTGGTTCTTATTTCTTCAAAAGCTAACCCTGCTAAATTTTTTGGTCTTTTTGATATTTTGATTTTTTCATTTCAAAATCATTTCTGCTACTTGCTGGGTTTGTGTAATCATTTATGTCCATTGAATTTTCTCTTTGATTCTTGGGTTTTGTCTATAAGTAGCGAAGAAGAGATTCTTAGCTTCGCTTTTAGAGGTTCCACCGATTGATGTTCATTTGGTAATGATTGCATTTTCATGTTGAAATTAACCTTCTTTTTCCCCTCTTGTGCTGGATAATGGCGGGTGTTATTTGGCCGTCTACAGTAGTTGACCAATTCATTATCAATTTCTTGAGCATAGAGATGCTAATATCTGAGTTCTATTCAAAGCAATAAGCTTCTTGTTTGATCATATTATCTAGGTTGTAAATCATGTTATATTTGAATTCCCTGGGATCAAACTTTTGTGCCCAGATTCACTATCTCCCTATCTATTGCTTAATTTATACAATACTGATTGGCAAGCTTTTCACATGCAGAATATAGTTTTCTATGCCTGGTTGTGATGCTTTGTGTTTCATATCATCTATGTTCAATCTTCACTTCCTTTTAACATAAGCATAAGAAGAGCATATGTGTGTGTATATATGTATACATATATATATTTGCATTCTTCAAGCATAAGGCTATCCTTTGTTAAAATGGAGCTGCTGTGCTAAATCAGCCCTGAGCTTTAAGCCTCATGATTTTCTTTCAGGCAGTGGCAAAATAGACATCAGCTACTTTCTTACGTGTTGTTGGTAGTGAATTAATTCAAAAGTACTTGGGAGATGGCCCTAAATTAGTGAGAGAGCTTTTCAGAGTTGCTGATGATCTCTCACCATTAATTGTTTTCATTGATGAAATTGATGCAGTTAGTACAAAGAGGTGAGTGATTCAACAAGAACGGCTTGTAAAATTCTACTGAATGAAAGCAAAAATAAAATAAAGGGGAAGAAAAGAAACATTTATGGTTTGGCAGATATAATCTTATCACATCTCTAAAATGGAATGCTGTATAGGTATGATGCCCACTCAGGCGGTGAACATGAAATTTAAAGAACCATGTTAGAATTATTGAACCAGTTGGATGGTTTTGATTCAAGAGGAGATGTCAAAGTGATTCTTGCAACCAACAGAATTAAAAGTCTTGATCCTACTTTGCTTCGGCCTGGCCGAATAGATAAGAAGATAGAATTTCCACTTTCGGATATTAAAACAAGGTGGCATATTTTCCAGGTATATGTGACTGGTTAATATGAAGATGCATTAAAAATCTCTGCAACTATCTGCAGTATTATATCTTGTCCCCATCGTTTAGTGATTATTGATCACCCATGTTTGACTTTGTAGATCCACACATCAAGGATG